>OZ014520.1:577261792-578461792 GCA_963966055.1 Lathyrus aphaca | reverse complement strand
ATGCACATTTTATGTTCTTTAACATAAATATGGTTCATTGGTCGGTTTCCTTCAATCCATTGATATCTTTTATTATATTTTACCTTTTAATATCCGCTTATCATCGCGACTTTATCATCATAACAATCATGATCATAACAATCACGTTGATTAGTGACGACGATAAGGCATTGTAGAATTGTAGATATCAATGATTGAAGCAAACATACCATTGAACCATATATTTGTGTTAAGGAACATAAAATTTTCATAATGAGATGCAAGCTATTCGGAAAACATTGTTAGTTATAGGTTGATTTTCAAATACATCTTAATTTTTTGATTATATGTTTCTATATCAAATTTTTAGATTATATGTTTCTCTTTAGTTAGTAGTTCTGCGTGCGTAAAATTATTTTTTGGATAAATGTAGTGAGAGAAAAAAATAGAATGGAAAAGTTGAGACATACAAGTCAAATTTTATTTTCTTTATTTTTTTACCTTTAGAGCTTATTTGAATGAGATTTATTATCATTGAAATTTTTACCATTTACAAACTGTATTTAGCATCATTCAAGCGTGGACATGATACATGTGTCGGATATAATATGTATATGATATAAGTAAGGGTGGAAATAAGGTATGCCGAATTAGGTTTTGCTAAGCTTAAGTTTGACCTACTAAAAATTTAAATGCCTAAGTCTGACCTAAGATCTATCAGAGGCTAATTTTATGCTTGAGTCTACCCTTTTTGAATGTCTGCTTAGTCTACTTAAAATTTCTATACCATTTGATTTAATAATGTTACATAGGATCCACATCTGATTTGATTTAATAATGTTACATAGGATCCATAAGTTTACTTCTTCATGACTTGTGTTGCCCTAACTTTCGTCACCTTCATCTTTACCCCCTTCTTCTACCTTTTTTCTGCAACCTTTTTCTTCCATCAGCATTCCTCAAGTTTTTTCGGTTATGTTTACATCAACTAGGTCAAGCAAGACAATCTCACAACACGAAGTTAAAAAATGTTGTTGCAATCGTGCGATGGTGTCATACATGTGCAAAAAGGGAACAAATCAAGGGAGGTTGTTTTGGAGATGTCCAATCTGGAAAAATCAAGGTACATGTAATTTGTTCATTTGGGATGATGAAATTGCAGAAGAGAGTGATGTTGTACACGACTAAGAAGTAGAATATGAAAGGAATATTCAAATTCTGGAAACAGTTAGGGAACTATATGAAGCTTCACTGAAGATAAACAATAAGTTGAAGATGAAGCTCAAGGTAGGGGCATTTTAGGGAAAATTGAATACTGTTTGTGTTATTCTTTCAATTATGATAAACATGTATCTTATTTTTAGGTGTAGTTGTTGAAGTATTTGTTAGGTTGATTTGGTATGATCAAGAAACTTGGTTTTAGTTGCAAGTCTGAAATATTTGTAATGGATATTGTAATGTAATGTTTGAATTCAATGAAATTTGGTTTTAGTCGTTAACTTTTTGACTCATTGTTGATTAGTTTATGGGTTTATTGCTTTCATCATACCCTTATATTTGTACCCAAAGTTTAGGTGTTTATTTCTTTCATCTTACTCTTATATTTGTACCCAAGATAACTGAAGACAATATGTAACCAAAATATCATAATATGATTGCATCCAACAAAGTTTAGTACACTAGTAGATTACATCAAAAGTTAACCAGCTGATTACATCAAAAGTAACCAAAATACTAACATAAGTAGTTCACCAAAATAATAACATAGGTAATTCAACAAAACATCATAATAAATGTTAAGTAAGCATCAGTTCCTTCATTGTGTTGCACCCTTCCCAGTCATGTTGTCATCTTCAAGTATAACCACATAGTCATCAGTCTTCTTTCCTAGATCTGGTATGTTCTTAGCCTTTAGTGTCCTGAACCTATCACTTATTATTTTTTTAGCTTTGACATCATCAGTTGTTTTGTACCTACTTTGAGTCCTAAATTTTACTGGTTCATTGATGCTAGTTCTGGATAGACTTGTTCTTATACCAAGTGGCTTAAATGGTGTGTTCCTGGACTATGACTTAAATGGTGTGTTCCTAGAAAGTTTAGGTTTATTTCCAAAGAAAACCTTGGGACCCCTTGTCTCAGATACTTTGAGTGGTGATTTGTCAATCCTAAGTGGCTGGATGTCTAATACATCACCGCCACCACTGAGAATTGCTTCTATTATTTCATCCAAGGTGGTTGCCATTTATTTGATAGTTGGAGCACTTTCTTCAACCGTTGGTTGATTGACATTGTTGACCTCTTCAGTTGGTTGATTGACGTTGTTGACCTCTTCAATTGGTTGATCCACATCAGTCTGACTTGCCTCATTCACATTATTGACCTCTTTGGTTTGTTGATTCACATTGTTGACCTCTTCAGGTGGTTGATTCACATTTTTAACCTTTTTAGTAGCTTCAATCTGATCATTATGATTTGTTTCATTCACATTCAGATTAAATGCCTCCTGAGTTGCTTGATTATCAACAATATGACTTGCCTCAACAAGTTTTTTGGATTTGGTAACTGGTTTGTTGGGCTTTGGTTTCTTATGGTATTTTTCCTCCTTGTTTGATGCACCCTTAGGCCTCCCCTGCAGCAAACATGTAAAATTAAATTATTTACAATATACTAAAGTGTTGAGCATTATATTAAAGTGAAGAATGAATATCCTTTTTTATGTAACATTAGCCTGACTTGTTTGAGTGTGTAAACACCCCAAATTTTCCCTCACTTAGTTCACACCATGGCTTGTGATCTTTCACATTTGCATAAGTTTAAGCATATCATATCATATTTCATTTTTGTTTCACTGCATTAGTTCAAGTTCATCTGCATCTAGGGTTTGTGATTTGAGTCATCCAAGATCCATCTGAGCCACTCCAAAGGCCATAAATAATTTCAATAGGGTCCATGTATGTTCAATCATCATATTATATCCCTCAAAGATCAAGGAAGTAAAGAAATCACAAGAACTAGCAAAGCATGGAAGCAGAGCTAGGGTTTAACTACATAGATGACCTAAAATTAGGGTTTTGGTTTCAGAGGCCATAACTCCAAATATTTTGGCCATTTTTGTTTCTAATGGTCTCAATATGTTATAAGGATCATGTGCACCAAGTTTGATGAAGAAATTCATTGTGGAAGTCATCTGATCACTAGGTAACTTCTTGAGCAAGTCAGAGCAAAATCAGGGCATCTGAGGCCCCCAACATGGAACCAAAGTGGATTTCTCATCAAATTGAGGTTATATGATCTTTATTTGATCATTGAAGTGTTTAGAATTTCACAAAATTGAAGAAAAGTGAGCTAAACCAAAAGTTGCCAAAAATGGAAATGACTTGTAATGTAAACTTTCCATTTTGGGAAAGTTTTTCAACCTCCTCTTTCTCAATCAAAAATGCTTCAAATGAAAAATTGTTGGTCATGAAAGTTGTAGATTGGGTCATTCCCTTTTCAAAAAGTACAAGAACAAGATCTAATTCATTTTGGAACTCAAGATATGGCTTGTCAAAGTTGGCAAAAATCCCATAATTTTCAAGAATGCACCAAAAGGGATTCTTTGCAAAACCACTTGCCAAGGATTTTTATGACTTCAAACACACTTCAATGTATCATAACATCATAGTTCATTGCCTTTAGATCAGAATTGCCCAAAGAATTGCAAGATTACATGCCTTGAACATCAAGATTTCTCAAAAGGGCCAAAACTTCACATAATTGCAAAACACCCCATAACTTTGTTTCAACTTGCCGAATTGCCTCCAAATGGATTCTATGGACATCCTTGATCTCAGCTGCACATGGACATGCCAAAAATCCAGTTTCATCCTTGCCCATACCTCAAGTACACAAGTTGGTGACTTTTTGCAAGAAGGCCATACCAATCACCATAGGCCACAGCCACTTCTCTGACCTATCACAACTTGATATGTGGACCAAATGCTGATCATAACACACAAGTTTGCAAGCTGAAACCTCAGAATCCTCAAGTTCCCAAAATCACTCCATTTTGCAAAAGTCTTTGAAACACACAGCACACTCACTCAATCTTCAAACTTTTTTCACCAAACAACTCAGCATCACAAGAGGACCATTTCCCACCCTTCAAACAAGCCTCAAAGCACCCATAGCCAAATCACGATTTCTTACCAGCAAGAGTGAAAGCTCTCAAACCAGCCATTAAAAACTTCCTCCAAGCATCAAAGCATCACCAGGAGGATCATTGGAGCAAGTTTGCACAAGAGAGGAGGTTCAGAAGCTTCAAACTGAGAAAGCTTCACTTCGGGTAACCACAAGAACAAATTTTCCAGAAATGAAATTTTAAGTTCTTAGATTGTTCCCCATGCTTCACTGATCACACTACACCTTTTGGTTTTGAAAAAGATTGAATATTAAGCATGTATGAAGCTTCTGAAATTTCTGTGTAATTTTCCGTTTTGCTTCGAATCTTGATGTTCATGTGAAATAAATGATTTTTGTTGGCTGAATCTTGTTTAGAATGAGTTAGGGATCATTTCTGGAGAGTTTGGTGAGTTTATTTTACGAATTGAGAGAGTTAGCAAGTTTGAGTAGCCGGAGAAGATGACCGGAACACTGTTCCGGTCACCTGAAAGTGCTTAGGGCATAATTAGGGTTAGCTGGGTAATTAGGTTGAGTTTGAATCTTGGCCATTGGATCTTAGGGTTAGCGCGTTTTTTAAAGGCTCGGATCATTTCATTAAGTTTAAATCTTGTTTAATTAATTAATTAATTAGGTTTTAATAAGTTTGAACCTAGACCGTCCAGATGTGCGCCAGGTCAAGCCAGTTTCCCCCAGGTTCAATCTAGACCATCAGATTTGCATACTTTCATTAATTCACATTTTTATTTCATTTTTTCTTATTTGTTTTGCATATTTTATTTAAAATAGTTAGAAAATTCCAAAAAATATTTTGTTCTGCATTTTTACTTCAAATAATTTTCTCAACTCAAAAATATTTTTATTTTTATTTTTTGCATTAAAAAATAATTTTTAAAACATTTAAATGTTTATTTTTATTAATTAATGAAAATTAATTAATTAAAATATCATTTAGGTTTCTAAAAAATCCCAAAAAATTCATATTGCATCTTTAAACATTTAGAGACATTGTCATACCATCCACACAAATTTCTTTTTGGTTTTGAATCATCTTTGATAATTTTCTTGAATTTAGGGTTCATAAAATGCCTATTTTAGAACCCTAACTTCAAGAATTATTTTCTGCCTAACCAAGAATGGTATGACAATGATTCTTTTTACATTGATCTTCATTTGACATGTAGTTTCTAGCATAATTTTTTCACAAATTACTTCTACCTTTTTGAATTGATTTGCATTTTTTCCCTTTAGGTACCTTAAAATCCTAGATAACTTAGAAAAATCATAACTTCCTTAGGGTTAATAGTTAGGTCTCCTCCTTTGGGGTGTGATATCATATAAGGTTAGGGATCCTTGGATTGCATTTTCAATTTTTTATCTTGTCATTTGCTTCTGTTTTTGGTTTTTGCATCTCATGTTGTATGAAAACCCTAATTTCTCATCTTCCTTTGCATACACCTTGCATATGCTTGCATTCATGAACTTGCCATGACATTTTATGCATTCACATGACTTATAAGACATCATAGGAAACATTAGACTCATGCTTGATCATTTCCTCATTCATTTGCCATGTTATGCATTCATTACATTCCATGAGCATTCATGAACTTTCATGCTTCTTTCATGCTTCATTTGTATTCTCATCACTTGTATGATCATCCATTGCTTTTGACATACATTTGCATCATCTCTTAGCATCATTTATATCATGAACATGCTTCTGGTTTTGGTTTGCACCTTTGCATTCATTTCATTTTCATTTTCATTTCATTTCTTTATGCTAACTTTTCAGGTGGTAAGTACTTTGAGAAATGAATTTGCCTTCACTTCTCACATTATCTTTTCATCTCTCTTATGCATTCATTGATGCATTTTATCTTTGCTTTAGAGTGAGCTTGCTCATTCATGTTCCTCCTTCACCTTCTTTCTTCAAGTAACTTATCTTCTTAAGTGAAGTAAGTTAGCTTGTTTCTTCTGCTTCTCCTCCTTTCTTCTGCTTCTCCTTGGTGGCTTTTCTTGAAGATCTCTTGCAAGCCTCATAAACCCTAGGAACACCCAAGCATGATAACAATTAGGGTTTGATTAGTCCCCCCATTAGTTTTACCTTTGTGTCATCTTTTGTGTCTCTCTTCTCGTCTCATAATCAGGGACTAAACCTTTAAGGTTTTAAGGCTTTGTGATTAAGATTATGTCTGCATCCTTCTCTTAGGATGGAGTGCATAACTTTAATCCTAAGTGTTAAACCCTTAATGTGTTTAAATCCCTTAGTCAATTCACCTAATAATCACTAAAACATTAAGCTTGTAACTTGGGCCTTACATTAGGGATCTAATTCTTCCTTAATTGGTTAAGAAGGACTAACCCTAGTGTTAATGGACAAGTCCCCCTCAAGTTGTCTTACAAACCATAAAATTCACTTCTTAATCTTACCATTAACTAAAATCCATTTTAATAAAGGCTTGTTTTGTCATGAGGTTAATCCCTAATCATGGATTAAGTTGAGGTATCTTCTTCGGCTTAAATGTTCTCATCTATTATCCTTCTATTAGGATGGTGTAATGGGTCCATTAAATCCTTGATTATGGCTTAAACTCATTACCTAAAACTAAACAAAAACTACAAAAACATATAAATAATTGCAAGTAGGTTAATGATCTTAATCCTACATCATGGTGATTAAGTGGGAGGTGCTTACTTCATACTTAAGGTATTCTCATTACCCATAATCAGAGGGAGGATGTGATGATTTTACTAACCCTTGGTTTAGGCTTAAGCTCATTTTCTTATGACAAACTCCAAAAAGCAATAAAAGATTGAAAACCCAAAAGCAAACAATAATCGTCTCCTTCGGGATTCTTTTCTCATCATCTTCACTCACAAACGAGAACTCGCTTCTTCCGTCTAATGCAAGACAGTTAGCACTCGAGCCAGACGAGTCACACACTTGAGCATAGACAGGCAAGCAGTTCACAAGTCAATTTATCTTTCAGTCTCTTTGAGTCGAACTACGATGTTTTGACTTCCTCATTGAACGCGAGGATACGTAGGCATAACTTAACAGTTATCGAACAAAAGTCTCTGTATATTCCCCCTCTTCCAGCATTATTCTTTTAAGCCTCATTATCTTGAGCATTGCACTTTTTTCTTGCACTGACACTCCTTTTCTTCACTTCACTTTCCAACACTGACACCTGTACATCCGTTTCCAGCTTTTGCACACAGATAGCACTGACACTACCCCTTTTAAACACAAATCTTTTAAGCGTGGATCCCGTCGAGTACGATGGACAATCTGGGTGCTAATACCTTCCCAGGTTGTAACCAACCCCCTTTCTCAGTTTCTCTGGTTCGCGACCGTCTTATCCATCTCTTTTCTAGGTTTATGCAGCATTACCTTTCCTTCGGGATAAAAATGCCTAGCTGGAGACTCTTTTCAGTTCATCTTCATGTTCTCTCTTTCGTCGACTGTTCGCGTCTGTACCCTATCTGACCTAGGTGTCATTTGGTGGGAGAGACAGAGTGGGGATTTCTTCACTCCCTTGAGTAGCATTTGTTGTAGCACTAGATACAAGCACAATTTGCTTTTTTGTACAAGTCCTTTTGTTATGACCTATTGTAAAATAAAATTTTCATCTGTGGTTTGTATTTATCCTCTTCCATTTGTTTTGGCTCCCTTCATCCTGTTCCCTCCTCCTTAATTTCGTGGGTCTACATGGGCCATGTTTAAACATAAGTGGTACCATTGCCTCATTGGTAGTCTTGGACCACTTATTTTGTCCATTCAATGGTGTGATAACTTCATTGTAACATGCTCTATATGTGGTTTTATGGTAACACTTATGCACATACTTAACAGGGTCATCTACTTTCCTATATATGGCAGCCACATGCCTCAAAGAATGACCAAAAATCATGATATTTCCCCCTAAAAGTATTCACATCCCCCATCATATCTTAGATTTGTGTCTTTTACGAAACAACGTGTAAAATACAATTGTGAACTTATCCATACCCCTATAAACATAAATTAACCTAAGTTTAATTTTTACCATTTCAGAATAAACAACAACTAACCCTTATTTTTACTTTTAGTAAACAAAAAAATTAGGTCAAGTTATTTATCCCATTACAACAACCAAACTAAGAATTTAATATTAATGGGACCACTTGTACAGAAAAAAGAAGGTAAACATCAAATATTAAACACTAGATCAAGGATGCGACAAAGAAACATACCTGGGACCACAAGTAAGATTCATACACTTTCTCCTTGGGACAACTGCAACACAGATTCGTTATCCCTTGAACACAACGAATAATTTGAAAACGATTGAGGAAGACTAGGGCACGATGTGCATTGAAATGGACTGAACTTCAAGTTGAAATGATTAATGAAGACTAGGGAACGAGTTGTATGAGGAAGAGAGATGACGGTTCAACTACAAATTTACTATACCTCTCAATAACCACAGTGCAAAATACATAAGACATCAACAAATGAAATTAATTCAGCTGGCGCGCCATGTCATCCTCCGTTAGTGAAAACTAACGGGAGTGACCATAGTTAGGGACGAAAAGCTTTTAAGGGACCAAAGTTTGAAGGAAAATTTTAGAAGGATTGGACTTAGAGGTTGGGATATTTTCAGGGACCTTATACATATTTAACACTTTATTAAAATAGGTTGGTTTAAAAGGTTTTTTATGGTCTATGATCTAACCTATTTAATTAAATAGGCTTATAAGAAAGTCTAGGCATTTTCTACTTAAAAAAAGTTTTGTATGACCTTGATCTATGTAAAGTAGACTATAAGCATATGTTAGTTGATCTGACATATTCATACTCCTAGATACAAGTTATATGTTAATCAATAAAATATTTAAGATAATATACATTTAAAATTAGTATATAAAAAATTAAAAATAATCATTAATTAAATCATTGTTTAATAAAAATCAACTAAACTTGCAAAAATTGATAGTAATTGCAAATGAATTAAAAGAAATCTTAGTAGTAATAGAGAGAGAGACCACAGTACAGAAGAGAGAGAAAAAGAAATTTTAATTCTTGTAAAAAAATAATAGTAATGAGGTAATTAAAGTTCAGGGTTAAATATGTTTTTAGTCTCTATAAATATCTCAATTTTGATTTTTAGTCTCTATAAAAAAAACGTCGAGTTTTAGTCCCTATAAAATTACTTTTGATTGCAGATTTAGTTCCTGTAGAGAGATTAAAACTGAGTGCAAAAGTAATTTTATAGAGACTAAAACTCGACGTTTTTTATAGGGTTTAAGAATCAAAATTGAGATATTTATAGGGACCAAAAACATATTTAACCATAAAGTTTAAAATTCTTATTTTAGAAATATGAAGAGAGTTATGAGATTAACAAAATGTATCTGACATATCGAAGATGTGCCGATAATGTGTCACCATCATTAAAAAGTAGAGTTAAATATATAACATTCTTTGTAATGTAGACTGAATTTAGTTTACATTTCGACAATGTGTCACCATCGTATTAAAAAGTAGAGTTAAATATATAACACTCTTTGTAATGTATATTGAATTTAGTTTACATTTCGACAATGTGTCACCATCGTATTAAAAAGTAGAGTTAAATATATAACACTCTTTGTAATGTAGACTGAATTTAGTTTACATTTCTGTAAAAAAAAAAAATTCTCCCTTAAAATATTAAAATTCTATGTGTTTTGCCCCTTAAGCATCAAAATTATTTTTTATTTACTCTTAAATTTAATATTCAAATTGTACGTTTAGCGGAAAAAAACAAAAAGAAAATATTATAGGGGGAATCCATATATATATATATATATATATATATATATATATATATATATATATATATATATATATATATATATATATATATATATATATATATATATATATATATATATATATATATATATATATATATATATATATATATATATATATATATATATATATATATATATATATATATTGAATAAAATAAAATCCGCTTACATTGTAGAATGTGTTGTATATTTAACCCTAAAAGTATATATTTTTTATAAATATGAAAAATCGAATACTCCTTCAATATATATTGATCTAAGAAGTGTATCAACGTATTCGATATTATTCTTTCCGTTCTAAAATAAGTGATTAGTTGATCATTGCATACAGATCAAGAAAAATGAATAAATGAAAGAATGATATTTTTATCAAAATATATTTATTATGTATTGGGAATGATGAAAATAATATTAATTAGAGGATAAAATTGAAGAAGAAAAATATATTAAATAGAAATAGATCATTTACTTTGAAACACTCTTCTAAAATAATCACTTATTATAAGATAAGATAGAGAATATATATTAAATTTTAAAGTGTACATAATTCAATGTTCCACATGCATTAATAAGTATTTTTAGAGTATTGATAGAAAAAAAATTTAAATTGATCATAAATAAATAAGAGATCACGAGTTCGAAATAGAACATTGTGCACCTTACTATAATAAAATAAAATATGAGACCTCCACAATCAATTAGTATACACAATGAGATTCTAGAAGAACCAAGAATTCTAAACACCAATAGTGAAAATTAATTAGTTTGAGAAGTCGATGGGATAAACTTCAAAACTACCAGTACACATCTCCATCATTACCTACAAATTGTCAATTCAATTTGATTGTTTAAATCTAAGCTCTTGTCTGCAGGTTCCATAACATTATGATTAACTAAGATTAAACGAATTAATCTTCCACTACCCCACTCCTCAAATAAATAAATAAAATCAGTGTTTCCACTCATTTTATTGTGTGAAAATCTTCTTCTATTATTTGCTTTATACGATTTTATGCTCGATCAAAGCTTTAATTATCATAGCAAAGTGTAATGGTATATACCTAAAGTCGCAAAAGGGAGAAAATGCTAAACAATGGTAAAGTTTGCATTGCATGAGTAATATATGCATGTGAGGACAAACACATGAATCAATCTTATCACAATAATTGAAAAGTGAAACTTGTTTTGTTTCAAAAGAAGTTTCATTATTTCATTTAGTTTTGGCTTTTTGAATGACACTTTGATACACATCACAAGGGGCGTTTTCATGGGGAAAAAGAAAAAACTATTGCATCTACATACTGTTACTAGCTTGACCGACCAAAAACAATGTATGGTTTGCATTCTCTAATGATTGCTCTAACTAATCTTTCTTTCTAAAATATTGAAATGATGTCAATCAATCGTTTATATGACGTAGAGATATGGAACAACACTATGTTGTTTATGTAGAAGTACATTATAAATTTATAAAAATATTGAAAATTGTGGTGGGTTATCATGAGAAGCATTTATATTGGATCAAAAACAATGCATAATTGAGTGAAATATCAAATATTTATCCAAAAATTTAAGTGGATAGATGTATAGGTCCTCTCATTTATAAAGTATTCAACCTTTATTTTTTTAAGTAATATGAGACTTCCAACTCATATTTAGACACAACAATCTCCCCCTTAAGTGTGAGTATATCCACTATGCTCCTCCTCAAGCGGAAGCTCTTACATCCACATACATTTGTACCACCTTTGCGGGCATTACAAAATGCACCACCTAACCACAACATTGTCGGGGAGACTTTCAATACAAGGAACTGGTCCCTTAATTGAACCATCAGCTCTGATAACTTTGTTGTACATCACGAGAAACATCAATATTGGATCAAGAGCATCACACAAGTGAGAGAGACATCACATATTCATCCAAAACCTTAAGGTGATAAGTGTATGGGCCATCTCTTATAAAGTGTTGAACCTCCACTTTATATGCAATGTGGGACTTCCAAATCACACTTATACACAACAATTACCCCCTCAAGTGTCAGTCCATCTACTATGCTCATCCTCAAACGGAAGCTCTTTCTTCCAGATACACTTGGATCGCCGTTGCGGACACAACAACAGAACACGCTGTTTGACCACCACATTGTCAAGAAGACTTGTTGTTTGACCACCACATTGTCAAGAAGACATTCGATACAGTTCTTTAATTGAACCATCTGCTCTTATACCACTATTGGGTCAACTTGAGAAACATCTATATTTGGTCAAGAGCAACACACAAGTGAGAGAGATACCCCATATTCACCAAAAACCTTAAGGTGATATGTGTATGGGATCTCTCATTTATAAAGTGCACAATCTCTATTTTTCTAAGCAATGTGGGACTTTCAACTCACACTTGTACATAATATCAAATTAATTATCTAAATGTAGTAGGGTTAGAGTGTACTAGTCATACAATCGGGGGGGAGGTGAACTAGTCTCACTTATGTGTATTATTATATTTATGGGTTATTTTAGGGTATAATATATGAGTATTATAAGCACCAAAGAATAATATTGAGCAAATTAAATAACACGGATAATTGTTAATTCAGTTCAGAGTAATATCATTTATATTTGGAAAATATCAGTCTAAGAATTTTTTTATTAAATTAGTAGTCAATAGTACACAACTGTCTCATTTGAACTATTCCAGCTCAATGCTCTTTTCCTAATACTAGTGAATTTCGACTCAAACTCCCCATAAATCTGAGACCATTCACTTTCACTTAAATAGTCTTCCAAATGTTTGCAAGAAAATAATTATGTGGCCTGATTAAAACCATAATTACATATCAAACACTATATCATTCTAGAATATGAAAGACCATCAAGAATAAAGTATTATAATGAAAATACAAAGACAAACTAAAATAAAACACGACATACTTAAAACTTCAAAAGGAGAATCTTCAAACAATGAGAATTATCTCCTTAAATAGCAAACACGGTCTAGCTGAAAATCCAGTAGGACTTTGACAAAAGCCAAGTGAATCCAAAAATCGCAAGTTTAATCTTCTTCTTGAAAACCAATTTGAATCTTTTATTGAATCCAAACCAATTCAACTTTGCCAAACAGCTTCATGATTTAACAAAATCTTTACCAAATTGATTCAAATTAAAAATATTTTTTCCCAAAAATCATTTTTAATCAAACCTCTTATTGAACTAAAAAGGAAACAAATATGGAAATAAATGTTGAAGTGATGTTCAAATAGACTGAGCAGTGCACGCTAGATGTTAACATGGATAAGATTTCTCACCCTACGTCAAGACACCTTGATTAACAAGTTGCGTAAAAAAATTAGTCAATCAAATGTAATAATAAACTCTTTGTTTGGCTATTTTTAGGCAAAGCATTGATACAAATATAATGTTTATATTTTCCATATCAGATCACAACACACATAGTTTTCTAGATAATATAGATAAAAAAGGATAATAATAAAATCAATTATAGAATAACATAACAAAATTTGCTATATCTCCCCATATTTGCTTCAAAAGAAGAAAAACCACCTACATCAGAGCATACGACTTCAGCTAAAAAAAAATCTAGCCAAAAAAAAAAAAATCCACAACAAAGCACCAAGCTCATTGTCATAACATCTTTCTCAACATCTAGAATAACAGTCTAAGAAAAAAAACACCAACCTCGTATGGACTTAATATTTTTTGTAAGACCTTCACAACCATTTTTTCTAGTTGTGGATATGGTAATGATTTCCTGCAAAACATCGGATTCATAGATAAGTGCCTTGAGAATACGGCTTCTTATAGGCTCATACATAAGTGCCACATAAAGCATATAATCATCAGTCGTTAAACCGAGTTCATCACTACCACGAACATTGGGAAGCATAATTTCAGAGACATGTTTTTCAGCAAGGAATTTATAATTGAAATTCAACAATCCATAAGCAACATTAACTTCATCCTCGACAGTAATAATATCTCTTTTGTCCATATAATATACCAGAAATTAAAGAGGGAATCCTAATTGGAATTTAACATCAAGATTCAACATGTTTAACCATTTTCTCAAAGACATGATCACCGAAATCAAAAGTTGCCCTAGTGGATATCTAATAAAGAAAAATATCAAGACTAAGGGAAATACATGATATGTGGGAGGAGGCATCCTAGTTTGTGACACCAATATTGTACAGAATTCCATATTTCACGCTAAGGTTGGAAGCAACCAACGAGACATTAGATAGCCAATCATCATGCACATTCCTCGTCATCTCTTATGCAATGGTCTTTAGAGGTAGAACACGAGCAACTCTAATTAAACTTGCCCTACTAAGGTAATCATTTATAATTGCATGAGAAAATCAAAAGTAGTGATCCCTTACATTCACCCTACTTTACTCACCACTCTCAGCATCAATAAGCCTTTTAGGAAAGTTAACAATGAACTCTTTCACCAGCTTCAGATAAAAATAATCAATGTTCATCATAGATTTTTAAAACCTGGGCATCGATTATAAGCTCCATGATCTCATTGAATTTCTTAGAATCATTAAAAATTTCCCTTTTAGGAGCTATTCTTCTATGAAAAACAAATTTCCATTTATCCACGCTCTCTTCAAAGGAACGGTAGGAATATTTTTAGGAAATTTCTTACCTCCAACCACTTTTTAAATTCTATTTGCAACATTATCATTCACAGTGTCTTCCACAAAGTCATTAACATAATCTTCAACATTCTTCTCCTCGGTGCAAGCAACAACTTTCTTCATTTTTATTGCTATGTTTTTCTTTTCAACACTTAGCTTCTTCTTCATATTAGATTTCTTATTTTTCTCATTAGTATTCTTGTTCTTCTCAATTAACACAACATATTTTTTCTTCCCGTAATTTTTCTTTTTCTTTTCTATCACAAATTTCTTTTTGTTCTCATCGGATCTCTTACCTTTGTTCTTAAGTGTCACATCCTAAATTTTGACCGGACTTTATCAGAAAATTTTCATTCATCTGACGCATTTTATCGAATTATTTAGATTATTTTAATTTTAATTTAATTTGTTTAATTTTGTCAAAATTTGATTTTAGTTTAGTTTATATCTTTAATTCTAATTTAATCATTCTATTTTTAATTCCATATTCTCTATTTATTTAGTCTATTATTAATTTCAATTTCAATTAATTTAGATTTATTTTAGTTTTATTTAGCTATTTGTAAATTTAGTTTATATTTTAATTTGATTTAATTTTAAGTATATTTTATTTAGTCCAATTTCTTAATTAATTTAGTTTTTTATTTATTTAGTTCATTTTAATTGATATTTCTATAATATTTAGTTTTGGTTTATTCTCTTTTTTTAATTAGTTTAATAATTTCATTTAATCTTAATTAATATTAGTTTCATCTAATTTAATTTTCGATTTAATCATAATTTAGTTTAATTTAATTTAATTTTCAATTACTTCAATTAGGTTTTAATTAATTTCTAATTAGATTTAGTTTGACATAGTTTTAATTTAATTTTAATAGCTTACTTTTCTGTTTTAAAAATTTTAATAGTTTAATTAGTTTTTCTGGTTAGATAATCTTGTTACATTTTTTAGTTATAATCCTTGTTAGATTTGATTACTCATCTGCATCCAACTTTCACCAAAAACATACCAAGTCAAACCTACAAAATCAAAAGGAAAGATTCAACAACACAACACAACAATAAGATAAATGGTACCAACAACTTGTTGAAGAAATTGGCTCTTGAGATTAAAAAGGGGGAAGAAATTTGACTTAAAGGGAGAATCAACAACACGATAGGAGAAGAGAAACCCAGGGGGCATTTTTACGCACAGAATAAACAAACACCAAAAAGAAGAAGAGAAAACAAAAAAAATTGAGTTGGAGTCACCACCAAAACTTCCACCTCTGAATCCAACTGAAACCACCCTCAAACTGCAAACTCAATTTCACGACGAACCGCCCAGAAACCGGATTCGACCTTCATCAAATCGTAAATAACGCATCAAGCCAGAAACCGCAAGACCACCGAGAAAAACTAGGTCGTGAGAGAGTAGCTGAGATGAACGCGATTGAAAACAAGGCGGGAGAGACCGAGAGGTGATCATTAAGAGTCGCGGTGATTTTCAAGACGGCAAGATTGCGTTGAGCGTTTTTTGAAACAAGGGTGGTTCGTTTGGTTTTCTCTAGATCGCTTATGTTTTGTTTTAATTATCTTTTGGTTTTTTTTATTATTTATTTTTCTGATATTTTTTAGAATACATTGTTTTATATTTTGTTTTTATCATTGGGCTTAGAAATCAGAAAAACAATCCATTTTGTTCTAAAAGCACACTCTCTGATCCACCAACACACATCTCCCTTTTATATTTACTTATTTATTTTATTTTATTTGATCATTTTATTTCTATTTCTATTTCCTGTTTTTATTTTATATTTTCTTCTTTTTTTAGGGATTGATTTGGTTTTGTTAGAGATTTTGGTTTTCTTTTGGTTTTGATTTTGTACCTTTTGGGACCAATGATATAACAAAAGGTCCGATTTAATTCGCTTTCAATAAATCGGTAAAATCGCAACCAATATGAGGTCATTTTATTTAATTTATTTTATTTCATAATTTATTTTGTTAGTTAGCCTATTTATTTATTTTATTTTATTCTTATACAATATCAAGTTCTAACGGTTCCATATAATTCACACACTGCATACACGCTTTCTCTTGGGCAAATTACAACGAGACCCTTTATTTCATCGCAATCCCGTGTAATTTATTTTGAACCCCTTTCCCAATTACTTTGTACGTAATTTATCTTTCGTCTTTATTTTACAGTTTCGTATTGCTAGGAACACCCATAGGAACTAGGATTCGAATTCACATAATCAATTAAAACATTTCTACACCTACATTTTGCACACACGTAAGTTGGTCACCTATGTGATCGCCATCTGCATGACCTTACGCATCACAATCAATTAACGAGGAACTGAACTTCAGAATCTAGCATTCCGCGGGATCTTTAATGAACCACACTTGGGTTAACCCCACGCGTAGTGTTTCATTTACTCATTCGTTATTAAAAACATTAAACCCTAAAACATCTAAAACGAAGCATATAATTTACCACATATCAAATAATAGAGGAACTGAATTCTGGAGTCTAGCACTCCATATAATTTTTCAATAAATCACTCCTGGGCTAGCCCCACGCAACGTGGTTTACTCGCCCTCTCGTTCCTAAAACACCTAATTCACATATAAAACAACGAAATAACTAAACTCAGGAATCTAGCATTCCTCGGGTTTTTGAATGAATCACTTTTGAGGCCAGCCCTCGAGTTGTGCTTCATTCACCCTTTCGTACTCAAAACACTTAAAACATTCAAACTTAACAACTCAAAAGATGAGACATGATTCATCTCCATAGGAAAGATATTTCTCATATTCCCACAAACACAAACAAATCAATTTTATCAAACAATTTCTATCAAGGAAGAATGTGGCAATCACTTGTTGATCATATATCCAAGTTCAAAGCTCCTTCCGATATTATTTCTCAAAGAAAGAATGTAACATTTCTTATTGATCATCGTATCCGAGTTTAAAGCTTCTTTCGATTTCATTCCTCAAATGTTTGTAGTAGAATAAGCGAGACATCTCCCTTAAAGATGATGACTTGTCTCTTTCTTCAAAATACAACTTAAAACTTACCAACCAATACAAATCATTTTTATAATTAATTAACGAAGAACTGAACTAAAGAATCTAGAATTCCTCAGGTTCTTGAATACAATCATTCTTGGGCTAGCCCCACGCGTTGTGATTCATTCGCCCTTTCGTTTTAAAAAACCTTAACAAAGGTCAAACATTTTTCTCTAAATGAACCTTGTTTAAATCTTTCTATCTTGCAAACAAGATAACGCTTCAGCCTCCACCGCGAGTAAAAGCCAACGCTTAGCAGTTAAAAAGCGTTTTAAATAATTGTTCATAAAAAAACCACAAACCTTAGTTGCACGAACTACGAAGCTCTGACTTTCCCATTACACAGGGGAATACGTAGGCACAGGGATTTTAATCCTTCGCGAGCACATTAATAAAAAACATTAATCTTTTCTCCATAACAATAATAATAATAAAAACTTTCTTTTTCCTTAGAACAAACATATTAATAATCATTTAGAAGACAAAGACATTAATCAACATTTAATCGCATAGTTAACTAAGAGGTTCCCGTTGAGTACAAGACGTGAGGGGTGTTAATACCTTCCCCTTGCGTAACCGACTCCCGAACTTAGAATTTGGTTTCATAGACCATTTCTTATCCTTCCTTTAGGTTGTATCTATATCTCCCTTTTCTCTCGTAGAATAAATAGAATTGGGTGGTGACTCTGTTGTTTCTTTCCGCGTCCCTTTGTGAGGATCGTATTTTTCCAAGGTACGACAGCTTGGCGACTCTGTTGGGGACCCTATATGCTGGAGAGAGTCGAGCCTAACTTAGCTAGTTGTGTATTTAACTGTTGATCTTGTCTTATTTGCCTTCACTATGTTTGTTATCTTTGTTTGTTTATTTCTTTATTTCTTTCTCGTATATGCTTGTTATTTATTTGTGGGATCTTAGGGATACATCACGAGTAAAAGACGAGTTTAGGAAAAAGAAGAGGGAACACCTAGGTTAGAATTTGGTATTTATTAGTGTTAGTCTCCAAGGACTCGCTCCTTGCAAGCCTAGCATGAAAGCTCCCCCAGATAGTTAGACTTTTCGTAGATCTTTTCGTAACGCAGCTAGCCTGTCGCGTGACCTGATTCATGAAAGGGTTGTGACTCTGGGAGCCCCTAGAACCAGTTTCAATATTGGTAGTTGTGTAGTGTTAGTCTCCGAGGGCTATCCCCTTTGTCATCCTAGCATGAGAACTCCACTCAAGGTAGACCTTATCGTTATTATCGTCAAAATGCAGCTAGCATGCGGCGGGGCGTTAGTACGATGAACGTCAGTGACCTTGAGTTTCCTATACCACCACCATAGAAACTATCATGTGAGTGGGTTTTATGGGTACATACTATAGAATAAATCTCTTACAACCTTCCAAATAGGAAGTTTTGAGCTTTTCCAGCTTCCGAGTCTGTTTGTGCTTGTGATCCTAAGCATGCCTGCATTGCATGGCATTGCATACCATTTGCATCATTTGCATTATTTCATACACCTGGGTTGTTCGTCAATTCATTCAAGTTGTCTCTATCTTCCAGTTATCTGTCAACCGTCAAACTGAAGCTTCGTAGCCGATATAGAACTCGAGCTTACCGCAGACGTAGGATGTTAGAACAAGAAGTTCACAATGTTGAGGTCTGAATGGAAATTGATGAGTTAAAGATGAGTGTGATGAAGCTGACTAAGATGCTTCCAGTTTTGATTGCTAGAGGAGAGCCACCTATGAGGACAGTGATCCAAGAGGTTGAAAATGTTGGTGTCGAACCTCATCCTACCCAGTTTCCACCTTCAACTTGGCCGGAGTTTGGTTTGCCACACAGCTACTCTCCACCTCACGTTACTACTTTTGTGGTCGGTCAGACGTCTAGACCCGCTTTTCAAGTTCCTATTTTCACTGAATCCAGACCTGTGATTCATACTGGCCAAATTCCCTATGAACACAATGCTGGTAATGCTCAGGGTGATGATCTTGAAGATTATGTTGAACATGAAGTTGGTCGTGAGCAGTATCGAGCTATTGACAAGCGATTAAGGGTTGTAGAGGGTAATGACTTCTTCAATGTTGATGCAAGTGATATGTGTTTGGTATCCGATCTCATCGTGCCTGCCAAGTTCAAGATTCCAGAATTTGAGAAGTACAAGGGGCACACTTGTCCAAAACTCCATTTAATGATGTACTGTCGCAAGATGGCTGCTTACGCCAAGAACGACAAAGTACTTATTCATTGTTTTCAAGACAGTTTGAGCGATGCCTTTATGAAGTGGTACATGGGACTAGAGAAAGATCGTATCTATAGCTGGGCGGATTTAGGTGATGCTTTCGTGAAACAATATAAGTACAACTTGGACATGGCACCTGATCATCGTCAACTGCAGAATATGTCTCAGAAGGAAAGGGAATCCTTCAAGGAATATGCTCAACGTTGGAGAGAGTTGGCATCTCAGGTTGAACCTCCTCTGGCTGAGAAAGAAATGACTGGTATGTTCATGGATACTTTGGCTCCCTTCTATTGGGAAAAGATGATCGGAAGTGTCTCTTCCAGTTTCACTTATCTGGTTACCATTGGACAAAGGCTTGAAGAAGGAATCAAGAATGGAAAAGTGTCCAAAGTTGATGAGTCTTCCAATGCTGCTAAGAAACCTTTTGGAAGTTTCCAAAGGAAGAGGGAAGATCAAACCAATGCTATTTTTGCTGCGGGTAGAAGACCTTAATACATGGCTCAACATGATAATCAAGCTTATGTTTTTGTTGTTGCTCATGTGATTGCTGCTCAACCAGCTAGAGCTCCTCAACGTCCGACTTTTGGACAAAATCAGAATCATGATAGGGTTCACTTTGACCTTATTCCCATGACGTACACTGAGTTATATCATGTTTTGGTTCAGAGAGGTTTGATAACCACTAGACTTATGCCTCCTCCTTCAAATCCTCTCCCACCAGGCTACAGGGAAAATCTTCATTGTGAATTTCATTAGGGTGGAGTAGGCCATGATTTGAAACATTGTTTCGCTTTGAAGACAAGAGTGAAAGAGTTTATCAGAGACAAGATCCTCTCCTTCCGTGATCCCAATCCAAATATCAAGGACAATCCTTTTCCAAGGCGTGCAACTTGAAGCTTCAATCAACTTCAACCAGTTCTCCCTAAATCCATTGTTTCAAGACAGGACAACTCATCCTTGTAACTGATTAGTCACTAGTCCTTTGTTTCCTTTATGTTTGTATTTTCCTTAAATTCGTAATAACTGTTTGCCTTTCAATTATGTTTGTACTTCTTTTATTAATGAAATGAGCATTTTCAATCTTTTGAATTCAGTTCATCTGTTTATTTATGTCTTTACATTTTCTATTTCAAAAAAAATACATATATAGCTTTTATTCAAAAACTTTTGATTATGCAAATATTTGAGGGAGAATGATGAAAAATACCCATAGCTATTGTGGTTTGCTTTCGGATAAAACCTTGTCGATGATGTACAGACATTGTTTCAATTCCCAAACACTGAAGAGATAAGGAGTTAATCCATAGTTCACCACTTTGAGCCTAGAAGTAGGAGTTTCTTTCGGATCTAAACCCTTATGTTTAACCTGGGACAGGGTAGTTGTTCAGTTATGTTGATTACACATTCAAATTACAAGATGATCCATTACAACCAATGGTTTGGCAGTCATAGCTTTCAATATTTCAAAAATATATATACAAAAAAATAAATAAATAAAAATAAAAATAAAAATTCCACTAAGTCAAACACACAAATAAAAATAGGGACTTAGGCAAAAGTTAGGGATCAGTAAAAAAAAAGAAGATAAAATCAAGCAAAAGAGGCCTTCAAATTCTCAACATCAAACATATAAGATTTTGTGATCATCAAATCAAAATCAATGGATCACTACAAACATCCATCAAAGCCAAATAAAATGACTGTCATTTCCAATGAACCTCAAATAATCATCTTTACCCTTACATTGTCAAGTTAAATGTGTGTAGATTTAACTGAATGTAGGACTGGAGATTCATCATGAAGAAGGGTGGGTACAGACACAATTTTTGAGCCTTTATCCTTTGTTTCATAAACCATGAACCAGACCACGATACAATCCTTAAAAGACCTAAATGAGGTAAAGTTTATTCTGAAAGCATACTACGGAAAGGTTGTGTAAACTGACTCCAAAAAGATCTTTGCAAGTCATTTTGCTTTGTACATATCTTCACTTCACCTTTCACTTTAAATGTCATAAACTGTCGTATTTTGACTAGTGATTTCATTTGCTTTTCTTCCAACAATGATTTTGATTTCAAAAGTTGCATTTTCTTTTAAATTACCATGATTGTACAAATGTTTTTGTTCGCAAACTATCTTTTCTGGCAAGGAATTTTCAAACAGTTAAGAACTTGGTTGGTGATCCTATCAGGGGCAAGTTTCTTCCAGATCAAGTTGAGAATCAGTTCAAGGTTGTTTGTTCAGTGCAATCCCATCTCAGAGTTGGTTCATCCAGAAGAATTTACAAGACTCATACTGGGACAAGCTTCCCAGTGCACCATAAACTAGTCGTTCAGAATCAGTCATGCTGAAGCAATGATCAGTTTGTCTACAACAGTCAGCTTATATGGGGCAATTCATAGGAAGAATCCTTAAGCAGCTCTCCATCCATTCTCCAAGGATCATTAACTTGGTACAATTTATTAGTGTGGTAGAGTTCTGTTCAACATCAGCATCCTTAGTCCCCGAGAAGAATAACAGTGATCTCACAGTGTTGAAGAATCAGCCTTTCAATCTTGTCGTCTCCACAAAAGAGTCAATCCATGTTGTCAGCATCTACATTACATGCATTTGATCATACATCATAACAAGTTCATATACTATGCATAACAAGAGTGCTTTATCCTCATTTGCATTTACCATAGGCCATGTTGTGGTCAAACATTTACCTCACTTTGAAAGTCCAACTTCTTGGCGCCTACCAAACTTACCTTTCTTCCACTCCAGTGTCATTCCTGGGTATTTTCTTCCACTCCAGTATCATTCCTGGGTATTTTCTTTCACTCCAGTGTTATTCCTGGGTCTTTGTATTATTCCTCCAGTGTTATTCTTGGGTCTTTGTGTTCTTCTTCCAGTGTTATTCCTGAGTCTATATCTTGTTCCTCCAGTGCTATTCCTGGATATTTTCTTTCACTCCAGTGTCATTCAGGGATATTTTCTTTCACTCCAGTGCCATTCCTGGATATTTTGTTCCTCCAGTGCCATTCCTGGATATCATGTTCCTCCAGTGTCATTTCTAGATATCTTTTTCACTTAAGTGTCATTCCTGAATTTTTTATATGTATATCCAGTGTCCTTCCTAGATATAGTGATTTGACTTTACCTTCAGTGCCATTCCTGGATATAGTGATTTGCCTTTAACTTCAGTGCATTCCTGAAAATCATTGCTCACATTATCCAATGCCATTCTTGGATATTGTGTCCCTTGTCTAAAGTTATGATTGGATGTCTTGCTTTTTGTTCAAAGCCATGATTGAAAATCTCTTACTTTACATTCGTCCAATACATGGACGTTGTTCCTCTTTGTCATCCAATACAATCCATGGATGTCAGTTTTCATTCCACTTCGTCCAATACAATCCATGGATGTCTTGTTTTTATTCGACTTCGTCCAATCCAATCCATGGATGTTATTTCTTCTTTGTTATTATTCTTAGTGTCAGTTGGTCGTATCGTGCCACTGCGTATTCACTTTGAATATTTTCTTGTCTTCCTAAGTGTTAACTTGACTGTACATGTGTTAGTTGAACCAATGCTTTGGATTTGTTTTTTTGTTTTCGTCTTTTGTTATTTTTAGTGTCAGCAGTTACACTTGAACTTGTTGATTTATCACTTTGAATACTTCCCGTCTCCGTTTCTTCATCCTCAGTATTATCAAACCTTTTCCCCAGTGCAATCATGTCTCATAGTATGTCTCATATAGTATCATTCCTCCCATAACTCAATCTCTCATACATCCATTCACATTGCATTTCATCTTCATTCGGTCAAAATTCTAGGTATTCTAATATTTAATCCCCTTCTACCTTGAATAGGGGCATCTATCACACCCTAAATTTTGACCGGACTTTTTCAGAAAATTTTCATTCATCTGACGCATTTTATCGAATTATTTAGATTATTTTAATTTTAATTTAATTTGTTTAATTTAGTCTAAATTTGATTTTAGTTTAGTTTATATCTTTAATTCTAATTTAATCATTCTATTTTTAATTCCATATTCTCTATTTATTTAGTCTATTGTTAATTTCAATTCCAATTAATTTAGATTTATTTTAGTTTTATTCAGCTATTTCTAAATTTAGTTTATATTTTAATTTGGTTTAATTTTAAGTATATTTTATTTAGTCCAATTTCTTAATTAATTTAGTTTTTTTATTTATTTAGTTCATTTTAATTGATATTTCTATAATATTTAGTTTTGGTTTATTCTCTTTTTTTAATTAGTTTAATAATTTTATTTAATATTAATTAATGTTAGTTTCATCTAATTTAATTTTCAATTTAATCTTAATTTAGTTTAATTAAATTTAATTTACAATTACTTCAATTAGGTTTTAATTAATTTCTAATTAGATTGAGTTTGACATAGTTTTAATTTAATTTTAATAGCTTATTTTTCTATTTTAAAAATTTTAATAGTTGAATTAGTTTTTAGTTAGTCTAGTTAGATAATCTTGTTACATTTTTTAGTTATAATCCTTGTTACATTTGATTACTCCTTTACATCCAACTTTCACCAAAAATATACCAAGTCAAACCTGCAAAATCAAAAGGAAAGATTCAACAGGGCCCTAAACTTTGCATCAAAACAACACAGCTAAACCAATCTTATGTCCCTTTCACAGACCTTACATGCCTGTTCCATATCACCAAAATAAGTCATCATAAAACATGCATCAATAAGGTAGAAAACAACAACACAACAATAAGACAAATGGTACCAACAACTTGTTGAAGAAGTTGGATCTTGAGATTAAAAAGAGGGAAGAAATTTGACTTAAAGGGAGAATCAACAACACGATAGGAGAAGAGAAACCCAGGGGGGCATTTTTACGCACAGAAAAAAAAAACACCAAAAAGAAGAAGAGAAAACAAAAAAACCGAGTTGTAGTCACCACCCAAACTTCCACCTCTGAATCCAACTGAAACCACCCCCAAACCGCAAACTCAACTTCACGACGAACCACCCAGAAACCGGATCCGACCTTCATCAAATCGTAAACAACGCATCAAGCCAGAAACCGCAAGACCACCGAGAAAAACTAGGTCGTGAGAGAGTAGCTGAGATGAACGCGATTGAAAACAAGGCGGGAGAGACCGAGAGGTGATCATTAAGAGTCGCGGTGATTTTCAAGACGGCAAGATTGCGTTTAGCGTTTTTTGAAACAAGGGTGGTTCGTTTGGTTTTCTCTAGATCGCTTATGTTTTGTTTTAATTATCTTTTGGTTTTTTTTATTATTTATTTTTCTGATATTTTTTAGAATACCTTGTTTTATATTTTGTTTTTATCATTGGGCTTGGAAATCAGGAAAACAGTCCATTCTGTTCTAAATGCAAACTCCCAGATCCACCAACACACATCTCCCTTTTATATTTACTTCTTTATTTTATTTTATTTGATCATTTTATTTCAATTTCTATTTCATGTTTTTATTTTATATTTTCTTCTTTGTTTAGGGATTGATTTGGTTTTGTTAAAGATTTTGGTTTTCTTTTGGTTTTGATTTTGTACCTTTTGGCACCAATTATATAACAAAAGGTCCGATTTAATTTGATTTCAATAAATCGGTAAAATCGCGACCAATATGAGGTCATTTTATTTATTTTATTTTATTTCATAATTTATTTTGTTATTTAGCATATTTATTTATTTTATTTTATTCTTATACAATATCAAGTTCTAACGGTTCCAAATAATTCATACACTGCACACACGCTTTCTCTTGGGCAAATTACAACGAGACCCTTTATTTCATCGCAATCCCATGTAATTTATTTTGTACCCCTTACCCGATTACTTTTTACGTAATTTATCTTTCGCCTTTATTTTACAGTTTCGTATTGCTAAGAACACCCATAGGAACTAGGATTCGAATTCACATAATCAATTAAAACATTTCTACACCTACATTTTGCACACACGTATATCGGTCACCTATGTGATCGCCATCTCCATGACCTTACGCATCACAATCAATTAACGAGGAACTGAACTTCGGAATCTAGCATTTTGTGGGTTCTTTAATGAACCACACATGGGCTAGCCCCACACGTAGTGTTTCATTTACTCCTTCGTTATTAAAAACATTAAACCCTAAAACATCCAAAACGAAGCATCTAATTTACCACATATCATATAACGGAGGAACTGAATTCTGGAGTCTAGCACTCCACATAATTTTTTAATAAATCACTCCTGGGCTATCCCCACGCGACGTGATTTACTCGCCATCTCGTTCCTAAAACACCTAATTCACATATAAAACAACAAAAGAACTAAACTCAGGAATCTAGCATTCCTCGGGTTTTTGAATGAATCACTCTTGAGGCCAGCCCTCGAGTGGTGCTTCATTCGCCCTTTTGTACTCAAAACACTTAAAACATTTAAACTTAACAACTCAAAAGATAAGACATGATTCATCTCCATAGGAAAGATATTTCTCTTATTCCCACAAACACAAACAAATCAAATTTATCAAACAATTTCTATCAAGGAAGAATGTGGCAATTACTTGTTGATCATATATCCAAGTTCGAAGCTCCTTTCGATTTTATTTCTCAAAGAAAGAATGTGGCATTGCTTATTGATCACCGTATCCGAGTTTAAAGCTTATTTTGATTTAATTCTTCAAATGTTTGTGATAGAATAAGCGAGACATCTCCCTTAAAGATGACGACTTGTCTCTTTCTTCAAAATAAAACTTAAAACTTACCAACCAATACAAATCATTTTTATAATTAATTAACGAAGAACTGAACTCATGAATCTAGCATTCCTCTTGTTCTTGAATGCAATCACTCTTGGGATAGCCCCACGCGTTGTGATTCATTCGCCCTTTCGTTTTAAAAACCTTAACAAAGGTCAAACACTTTTCTCTAAACGAACCTTGTTTAAATCTTTCTATCTCGCAAACAAGCTAGCGCTTCAGCCTCCACCGCGAATAAAATCCAATGCTTAACAGTTAGAAAGCGTTTTAAACAATTATTCATAAAAAACCACAAACTGTAGTTGCATGAACTACGAAGCTCTAACTTTCCCATTGCACAAGGGAATACGTAGGCACACGGATTTTAATCCTTCGCGAGCACATTAATAAAAAAAAAATTTAATCTTTTCTCCATAACAATAATAATAATAATAATAATAAAAACTTTCCTTTTCCTTAGAACAAACATATTAATAATCATTTAGAAGACAAAGACATTAATCAACATTTAGTCGCATAGTTAACTAAGATGTTCCCGTTGAGTACAACGGACGTGAGGGGTGCTAATACCTTCCCATTACGTAACCGACTCCCGAACTTATAATTTGGTTTCGTAGACCATTTCTTATCATTCCTTTAGGTTGTATCTATATCTCACTTTTCTCTCGTAGAATAAATAGAATTAGGTGGCGACTCTATTGTTTCTTTCTGTGTCTCTTTGCGAGGATCGTATTTTTCCAAGATACGAAATTAGTTTAAATAGTAGACACAACTTTTTTAAAAACATTTTTAGGCTTTCTAGGAGTTTTCTGCACAACGACAACTTCTTCAACAATGTTACTAGCATCCTCGTTCATATCTTCAATACCTTTCTCATTTATATTAATGGCACTATCATTGTCATTGGTATTATCACTAACATTGTCTTGGTCATTCTCACTAGAAATATCTTCAGCTTCAACCATAACATTTGAATTACTATTGACATTATTATGAACATTGTTTTGGTCGTATTCAATAGAAACTTATCCAGCTTCCACACTGACTTCTAGGTTGTCATTTACATTATTTAGAACATCCCTACTAAAAGTCACATCATCTTTCTCAATGAAACCTTCATTGTCACTGACATCTTTACTAACATCACCATCAGCACATTTATTTTCCTCTTGAAACACAATTGTATTATCTTCCTTGCTATTTCAAGAGTCGTCATCTTGACTTACTTCATTATAACATTTATTGGTATCTCCATTTTCATTAATAGCATCATAAACATTTTTACTTGCATTTTGAATAACATTTTCACATACACTCTTATGGTTAACTTTATCGGGGGCTCTAATGCATGGGCCTACTAGAACTAGTTTTAACGCTCATAATCTTCTCTATGACTTTCTCGTTGGGAGGTTATCACAATCATATAGGGTTTCAATAGTTTGATTAATATTGTCAGACTCGATATTTTTGACTTTCACTACCACGGAAAACTCATTTAACAACGGTTGGGAAAGACATATAATGAAGCGGGCGAGAGCATTGTTATGTAGAGTGTTGTTGTATATGTGGAACTTATAATCACAGTCCTGGGACCATTGTTGTATTCTAGAAAGTGTGTGTCATATCACAACGGTTATTTTAAATACCTGTTGTTGTATAGGACTACCTATAATCACAATTATTTTAAATAACCGTTGTTGTATGTCTTTTAATAAAATAAAATAAAATTGCAACAACAAGAACATCAACAAAAACTACGGAAAATCCATTTAACATTGTTTTGGTTGTAATCAATAGAAACTTCTCCAACAACAAGAACAACAACGACAACTACGGAAAACCCATTTAACATAGTAGGCCTATGACATTCTCGTTGGGAGGATTATCACAATCATATAGGATTTCAATAGTTTGATAAATATTGTCAGACTCAACATTTCTGACTTTCACTACTACGGAAAACTCATTTAACAATGGTTGGGAAAGACATATAATGATGTGGGAAAGGGCATTGTTATGTAGAGTGTTGTTGTATATGTGGTACTTATAATCACGGTCATGGGATTATTGTTGTATTCTAGAAAGAGTGCGTCATATCACAACGGTTATTTTAAATACTTGTTGTTGTATCAAACTACCTATAATCACAATTATTTTTGAATAATCGTTGTTGTATTTCTTTTAATAAATAAAATAAAATTGCAGAAACAACAACAACAACAACAACAACATAATCTTCAACGTCGTCATAAATTTCCCTTTCAGGAGTTATTTATCTATGAAAAACAAATTTCCATTTAGCCACGCTCTTTTCAAAGGAACGACAAGAATATTTTTAGGCAACAACTCTTCCATAAATCCTTCCTCCAAACTTTCTAAAAGACAAAGGTTAGAACCCAGTGGAGTTATCTTTACAGAAAAAAACTCCTTCAATCTCAAAATAACTCTACAAATTGTAGGATATGCTGGAAGAAATAGTTTATCCAACGTAAGCTCTCTTCAATATATTCTGATCCTCTGGTTTGGAACTATAAGAGATCTAAACTTCCAGTTTCAGGGATCCGATTATCTCAACAAAAGATTTAGATCCAAATAAATTACTAGTTCCTGCTCTACCCTGAGTATTTTCCTTCAGATTGAGTTCTGGTTCCTTCATATTTTCCAACCTTGTTGATTTCCATTCAAGATCCTTCCCCCTTCACTAATCCCCTTTCAAACCTAGGTGGGCTGGAATGAATTTTCTTACCATCTATTAACACATTATTGAGTTTAACACCCAGTAATAACATCTTCAACATCTATAAATCGGGCAAAACCAAATATTTTAACCCGTTTGTTACGTCTTGGAGAAATTGAGACCTCCACTACATTTTCGATACATCCAAACAGAACATGAATATCCCTTGCACAGATGCTTTCGGGAAATTTGGAAAAGAAAATGGAACTGTATTTCTTATCATTTTGATCAATGTTACCTCTGCCATAAGGAAAACGTCTCATTTGATCCCTTGAAATCCAGATTTCCTCTGATTAACAACCTCGGTCCAGCCATCCGAGTTCTTCCAAGAACTCATTTCACGAGATCAAAACGATCACCTAATGTCAAATCCCCTAGCCCTAAGGCTAGAAATTTAAACCAAAAACAAAGACAATAATAAATGATTTGATCCACAAGCCTGAGCATAGATGTTGGAAACTAAGATCGGACTAGAAAGCAGTAGCAGAAAATCATTATTCGGTTTCAAACATGCACTTGGAGAATGTTACTGTTGTCTATTAAATCTCCATTGATTATATTTTTTGTTAAATCAATTTTTGGTTGAAACAAGCATTGCTCCAAATCCAAACAAATTCTTATTCTTCGTATTGCTTGTAACACATTAAAAAGTGTTGGAAGTTCCTTAAATCGGATTTCTTTCTTTTCTTTCATGATTTCCACAATAAGGCGATTATCTCCAAGTCAATCACCTTATTTTTTCTCACTTTGATTCCAAAGTCCGAGTCTCCTTTGGGTCTTGATGAATATAGACCTATTTGCTTCGTTGGGAGTATATACAAAATCATTATGAAACTCTTGGCGGCTAAGATAAAGGAAGTTTTGCACAATCTTATTTCCAAATGTCAAAGTGCCTTTGTTCCGGGTAGGCAACTTCTAGATGGCGTTTTGGTGGCCAACAAGTTAGTTGACTATGCTTGCAAAGAAAAGAAAGTGGTTTCGCTTTTCAAAGTGGATTTCAAAAAGGCTTACGATAAAGTTAGTTGGAACTTCTTACGGTTCATGATGGGGAAAATGGGATTTGGTATTAGATGGATGAAGTGGATGGAAGCCTTGATCTTCACTAGTAAGATATTCGTGTTGGTGAACGGAAGTCCGACAAAAGAATTTGTGGTGGAAAGGGGATTGAGACAAGGAAATCCTTTATCTCCGTTTCTTTTTGTCTTAGTTACAGAAGGTTTTTCCATGTTGGTAAGAAGATCGGTGGAGTTAGGGAATTTTGTGGGCTTTAATGTCAATCATAATTTCTTTATTGACATTCTTCAACTCACGGATGACACTCTTCTAGTTGGATATTGTAGTTGGAATCATTTGTGTGCTATAAAGGCGGTTTTAAGAGGTTTTGATCTTGTTTCGGGGCTTAATATCAACTTCCACAAGAGAAAATTGATAGGGATAAATACCACCCATTCGTTCCTTCAAGCGGCGGCCTTGTTTTTGGCGTGTAGGATGGAATTAAAAGAATTTAACTTTCTCGGTATTCCCTTAGGTTCCAATCCTAGAAGGATTTCAACTTGGTCTAATCTCTTAGCTAGGTTGGAAAAACATTTGTCTTGTTGGCAAGGTCGGTTCCTTAGCTTCGGAGGTGGGATAACTCTTCTTAAATCGGTCCTTGAAAGCTTATATATTTTCTATTTATCCTTCTACAAGGCCCCGACTAAGGTTTGGAGGGAGATCAACAAAATTCAAAGTAGCTTTCTTTGGGGTAGCACGAGAGAAAAGAGGAGAATTCATTGGTCTAAATGGGAAACTCTTTGTCATCCGCTTGATTGTGGAGGCTTGAATTTTAAATACATTGAGGTGTTCAATTATAGTCTTCTCAGTAAGTGGAGGTGGAGGATTGCGGAAGGATCGGAAGACTTGTGGTTCAATATTTTAAAAGCAAGATACGAAGATATTAGGTTGCATGTAGCGGGGGGAGACATCATAAAATCGAGGTGGAATTTGTATTCTTCTTGGTGGATTGATTTTTTGTCTATATCAACGAAATTCAATGAAGAGGAGTTCATGAGAAATTGTGTGTTCTCAGTAAGGAATGGTTATCACACTTCTTTTTGGAGAAGTAATTGGACGGGGGAGGGGTGTTTAAAGGACTTGTTTTCGGCTTTTTTCTCAATCACTAATTTAAAAGACGTTTTGGTGGCGGCGATGGGAGGATGGACGGATGGTAGATGGCAATGGGGAGACTTCGGTTTTATTAACTTTTTTTCCTCTTTTGCAGGTACTTTGTCTCATTTTGATGACATTTCTGTTGCGGAAGCTTCCAATTATCATTTGGAGGATCTGGTTATCATTCTTTTCGATGCTGGAAAATTTTGTTTGCATCAAGGAGTTCTTCAACGCGGATTATTCATTTTGTCTGTGCAGGAAGCTGCTAGAATGGCTTTTGTAGGTGTGTCGTCTCAGCTAGCCGATCGTTCTCGTCTGAGCAGGATTTCCGCTGGTACTGATAGTGGTCTTCAAGCAGGTTTAGTTGGTTTGTTACAGGCTGTTGTTAGCGCCTTTGAAGGTCCATCATCTGTTTCTATTTCAGATGCAGTAGATACCGATTTTGAAGGACTCCCTGAGCATTTCATTGCCCGTCGCAGACTCTGCTTTGATATTAGGAATTTTCTGGTCTTATTGAGTGCTTTGACACCCATTAATAGCATAAGCGACTCAGTTTCCTGACCTATTGAAGATGATGTCGACTTTTCAGTTCGTTCATGTTATCGGAGCCTCTTTTTGCAACGTATTCCTTTCGGTCCTAGCAACAAATTTGATAACGCTATTGCTTTGGTTTGGAAGGCGACGACTCAAATGAATATAAAGTCCTTTGGGTGGAGGTGTTTGACAAACAAGCTTCCGACAAAAGTAGCTCTTTCTTCTAGAGGTATTGTTTTTCCTTCCTCGGATTTAAACTGTAGTTTTTGTCGTTCGCATCCGAAAACAAACAATCGTCTTTTTCGGGAATGCGAAGTGGCTACTTTGGTTTGGGCGGAAATAAAGGATTGGTTAGGTGTATCCGTGGGAAGAAGTTTGAGTTGTAAGGAGAGTTATTTAGAATGACATTCTGTTTGTAAGAGGAAAAGAATTAAGGTGGGAAGAGAATGACTAGTTTGGTTGGCCATTTGTTGGACCTTGTGGACTCAAAGGAACGAATTAATTTTCAGAAACTCGGGATGAAACGTTTGGACATAGTGTGGAAAGTGAAGTTTTATTTGTGGCGGTGGACGTTCATAAGAAAAAATTCTTTATCTAATTGTAATCTATACGAATTCGACAAAACTCCATTGATCTATTTGTCCTAGATTTAATTGGTTAGGAATTTTCTTCTTTTTTGTTCGAGTGTGGATCGCCTTCTTTTTGTATCAAGTGTGAGTATACTTTATGCTCTTTATTAATATACATGTTGCTTAAAAAAATTAATTTATAAGAGTGTAATATATTATACTACAATATTGTTGTAGTTTTTAATCCTTGAAAAAAAATTTAAATAACATTATTTTTGAAACAGAAGGAGTAATAAATAAAGCACTGAAGTGGAATGTGTGCACACATATATTTATAGTCTTAGTCTCCGAATATCAACAAGAAACAAACAAACCCTTAACATTTGATAGTGCAGTTATAAACGTTATGTCAGTTTTTCATTGATATGCATACAAATAATTGTGTTGATAAACATTCATATCATATGAATTGTTAGTCAAAATAAAGAATATACATGTACACATTCTCTGAATAATGTACACATGTGCTTGCATGCATAGACATTCACGACATATGACACATGTCATATATTTTAAAGTATATGATCATTTAAAAAATTATTTATCCTTATTTAAAATGTATTTTTTTCTTAAATATTAGTGTTGTGTCTTATAGTTTCTCATGATATTATATTTGTTAAAATATTTAAAAAGTATAAAAATAATAACTCCATTGATTTTAAATTTTTTTTTTCTCAAAATAATGACATTATATTTAAAAGATGGAGAGGTTTGGATGTCGCAATTTTAATGATCATATCAAATAGACATAGTGACTAGTAATATTCACATCATGCCAATACAAATATAGTAATGCTAGTTATGCCTATAGTAATCACAATCCTATAAATATTTAAAAAAATATAGCTATGCTAACATCAACCACACAAAAAGTAAATGCTAGTTATGTCTACATATAATAATTCTATAACAACTCATATCATATGAAGTTAGGAAAAAGAATAGATTTTGAGGTTCTTATCAAGTATGGTTGAAACTAAACTATCAGCTTATAGCTACCTAGTTCCTAGCTACTATGCAAAATGTTGGGGTGAAAATGGTTGTAAAGTGGCAAATATGGAATTGCTGGAAAATTGACCGTCCAAATCTTGAATAGTGATTCTACAAACCCCAAAAAAATGGTAACCTTGAATTATGCTATCCAAATCTTTGTCTTTTAATGTATGTCAGTTTGTGGTAAATTATCAGCATAGGACATGGTTGGTGTTTTTCTGAGTATCAGCCATAAAACTTATGTTTGCCTCATTGTCGGATAGAAAGACAAAACTTTTAGTCAAGTCAAGAAATCTTTAAAAGTTTCAGAGCATTTCTAGATTTCAGCAAATGTATGTAGGTACTTAAACTTTATCATTAATTTTTAGTAAGTGATTATTTGGTGAGGGTAATTATTTTTTCTTTATCCTACTTAGTATAATTTATTTGTGGACTATGTGCATGTCGATTGGTCAACAGGTGAACTTGAGATAAACGAATTCGTATGTATTTTTAGGTGATGATAAAAATCTATTACATTTAAACTATCAAATTATATACCTTTTGTTTGGAACGATGATTTTGGGTAGGTTAAACATGCATATAATTTGTTGCCACTAGAAATGTTGAATCTTCTATGTCGTTAGTTTAGTGACGGTATATGTCTCTATCCACTTTGTGAAGTAGTATATCCCAACAATTAGGAATTTCAATTGCTTTAGCCCCAAGGAAAAAGGACTCAGGATGTTCATGTCCCAATGGTAAAATGGTCATGGCAATGTCACGGAGCGAAGAGTCTCAGTTGGCGCATGATGTAGATTGGAATGTCTCTAGCACTTGTCACTCTTTGTGACAAAATTTGTGTTATATTACATCAGGGTAGGCCAATAAAAGTCCTCCCTCAACAATTTGTGGGCGAGAGATAGTCCACAGTTGTCGCATGTTCCTAGGTAAATTTTTGTTAGGACCGAGTCGGTTTCATCTTCCCCAGAAATCTTAGCATGGTGGAGGACTTTCATATTTTATAAAGATTTCCGTACACCAGGGTATATTTTGTTACGAGCTTTTGGATTTTCTTCGCATCAACCTCCTTTATAGTAAAGTAATGTATTACATGCGTCATCCAGCCTATCGGTTGGACGACTTCGATGGTGTTAGTCTCTTTTGTTTCAATACTAGAGGTGATTAGAGTTTTTTGTATGATTGTTCGAATATTAACGAGTTTCTTGGTGTTAGCTAGCTTTGAGAGTTTTGTTCTCTAGGCACATATATTACTTTTAAGAACTTAAAATGATTAGATAACTCTCGTACCATTATGAGATATTCCAGCCCTGTTCCTGACATTTAATGGGTCTTATGTCAAAACTATGAAAATAATATATTTCATTTAACATAATACTCCTTAATATATAATAATAATAATAATATTACAAAATATCAAAAAAAAACTTCTTCTTACTTGGAAATTCTTAAGTGGTTTCTTCGAGCATTTTGAGATGCAAAATCATTTATAATCACACAACATCAATGTTCTCCAACATATATTTCCCAATTGACAAAGTTGGCAAACCTTTCGATCCATTTTGTGACATTAATGGTCTCAAGTATGTTTTAATCAACTAGAGTATTATACATGTCATGTGCTTGTCATAGTCTTAATCTTACTCTCTGTGATATGACACATTCTCGTGTTAAGACTATTTCATATGTAAGGGACCTCGTCACCCACTAGTGAGCTGAAATCCGCCAAGAAATTTTCCAACACCTGAGATTTTATACTTCCTCTAGGCACGAAATGGATATCGTACTCGGATAGATCAACTAACTAGGATACCATTATACCTTCTAGATCTACCTTTTACGGGATTTGGAGGATGGGGAAGTTGGTTTTGACTGTAACACGATGCCCTTTAAAATTTGGTATGAGTTTCCTTGTAGTAATCATGACCACCAACGCCAATCTCTCAATTTTCTGATACATTACCTTAGTGCCTTTGAAGATTTAGCTTATAAAGTATACCAGTTATTCAAACTTGTTTGTTCTTGGATAAGTACATAGCTTATCGCACTATCAGTGTCTGGTAAATACGAATATAAGGGTGTGCCAACCTCAGGGAGTGTTAGAATGGACGGTGTCTTCAAAAATATTTTCAATGATACGAACACCTCCTTGCATTAGTTTTTTCATTCAAACTTCTTTTTCTTCTTTATAGTGGGAAATAAGTGAAGTGTTTTGTCACCTGCACAAGAAAGAAAACGAGATAATATAGCCAAGCACCCTGTTAGTTATTGAACTTCATTAATAATGGAAGTGATCCTCATGTAAGTAATAAATCTCAATAAGTTTCCTGATTGAACCCTAAAGGAGAAATTGACGGAGTTCAATCATATGTTGTATCTTCTAACTTACTATATTATGTCTTCCAAAGCTTTACAATGACTTTCTTCTTCAAGAGTCTTCACAATCACATTGTCAAAGTAAACCTCCAAATCACGCCCTATTTGGACCAAGAACATCACATCCTATAGCCTTTTATATGTGTATGTGTTCTTCAATCCTAATGTCATGACATTGTAATGGTAATTGGCATGGTTGGACATGAACATCATCTTGAGAGCGTCCAAGAGTTCCATGAAGCTTAAAGTCTAATAACCTTAGGACTCGTCAATTTATCTGTCAATGTTGGGAAATGGATATGGATTTGTAGAATACACTGCATTTAGATCAATGAAATCAATGCACATCTGCCATTTATTTGATGACTTTCAATCCACGACCATGTTACCCAACCAATTTAGATATTTGACTTCAGATATGAAGCCTACATTATTTAACTTCTCAACCTTCTTGTCGATCATCTCCTGTTTCTCTTTGCCAACTTTACGCTTTCTCATTGCCACATGCTTCAGTGGAATTAATGATGAGGTGGTGACATACCACCTTGGCGTCTATAATCAGCATTTCTGAGAGGGCCCAAATGAATAAATTAGTGTTCCTCTTTAGTAAGGCGATTAATTTTTCTTCTTCGGCTTTGGTCAATTAGGTTCCCAACTTAGTGGTTTGAAAATATATTAGGGCCTAATTTATATCTTCTTAAGATCTTTTGTGGGTGTCAATCTTTATTTCCTCGGATTTGGACCTCTTTAATTCACATATTTCTTTCCTCGTGTGCCAAGTGGCAGAATGGCGGTTGTGGCCATCTTCATTCTATTTATTCTAAGGCTTCCCTGGTAACATTATTAGGTGGTCTCTTGATCACCTTGGGTTATTCCAACCCGTCCATTTAGTAACACACATTTCATACTTAGATACAAGGTTGATAGGTAGGCTCTTAAAAGGTTAAATGAAGGGTGACATATGATAATGTTGTATGAAAAAGAGGAATCTACCACAAGACACATAATCTTTATCATTTTTGCATTTTTGTTCATTTTAAATAATGTATTGAGAGTTTTGTGGTCATTCACCTATGTGTTCTCACTTGAAAGCCTAACCAGCAAACCATGGAACGTCCAGATATCATCTAGATCCAACTGAATCCTTTCAAATGCATATCATAATAGGACATTTATTGAGCTCCCTGGGTCAAACACTATCCCTGGGATGAGGACCCCTGAGATAGACAGCTCTTAGAATTCAATGATTCCCTATCATGAAGCCTAGAGACGGTTCCCCGTCTAGCCCTGGCTTGCTCATTCTCACGTCTAGCCCTTTCATGTCGAATGGACGCATGTTGGGTTTCACATGCGAGTTTCAATCTGTAGGGGTTGTTTGCAACCATTTTTCTTGGGGGAAAACCCAAAAAGCTATATATATTTGCATCTATGGCACTTTTCGGATATGCATATTTGAAAATCAGTCAGGACGCTTTTCAGATATGCATATTCGAATAAGCTTATTGATCGTACCTGGAGATCAGGATCCGATGCGGCTGGCCTCGAGAGCTGATGAAGACGGTCGGTGAGGAGAAAAAGGGGTTGTACCTGCAAGGCACTCCGATGCCAAAGTAAGTAACCGAGCAAAGAGTGGGCAAGTACAAGTATAAAGGTCAGAGAAATTGAATACCTGACCCCCTCAAATGAGAGGGTTTATATAAGGGGCTAAATGAAAGATTATTGGTCCATATTGTGAGGCGCGGATCGAGGAATCCACGAAAATAGGCGACGGTTAAGACTATCTGTTAGTGAACTTCGTCGTGGTCGGAATGCTTGTGGTCGACAGGGACCACTTTTCATAAATATGCCCGACGTCGAGCAGGCCTATTGGATTGGTCTTCTTGGCCCAATTGTAAGGATTGGGCCGGTCCAGAACAGGAGCCCCCCAAGTCATTGCTCGTGCGGTAGAGCAGTGACTTAAGAATGATGTTGTGCTCGGCGATGCACAATGTTAAGGACAGGGATCTACGCTGTCAATCTTCTGGGAACGAGCAGATGATGCGTTGCTGGGCAGAAGAATGTGAAACGAAAAGCTGGAATATCTGGGAATTCGCGCCTATTAATGATTTGACGGCTAGTTTAGGGAATAGCGTGTAGGGGTCACGCGTGTTTGCACGTGTTCCCCTTCTTATAAATAGGATTCTCAAGGCCCATTTTGAACTTTTCGCTTCATCTTCTTCTTCAACATTCTGCTCGCTCAATCGCCACCGTCCCAGCCGTCGACCACCGCCTCTCTTTGCCGACCACCACTTTCAGAAGCTTATTTTCTTCAAGAATGTCTTCTCAAGCGCAAGGTACGGCTCTTTTTTCTCTTTCTAGGTGTTTATAGCTTAGATTTTGTAGAAATGCATGCGGCTTAGGGTGGTTTTGACGGTAGGTTTTAGATTTGGGATCGGTAAACCTTAGGACTTCCGCCACCGTAGTCGGTCGGTTGCAAACCCTAGCTTAGGGTCGACGTAGGTATTGGTCGACTTAGACTTGGGTTTTGATAGATATTAGGTTAGATCCTTGACTGATAATGTTGGGTGTAGGCCGTCGCTCCGAGCGATGGTCAGCCAGGGCTATAGCTCGGGACATAGTCTCTGAGCTGATGCGCGCCCTTTCACTTGTCGAGCGGTGGAAGGGTGGATTTGATATTCTTAATCGAATTCACTGACGCCTTTCCTCTGCTTTTTAGGTGAAAATTCGCTCGTGAATCCGCTGGACGTGCTTTCTGAAGAGACGTCCTCGGGAGATTCAGGGTCATCTGCATCCATTCCTTCTGGTTCCGGGAGTTCCTCGGAGAGTTCGGATACAAGCACCACAGGAGCATCGACAGACTCGCCTCAGTGTCCTGACCAGACGAGGGTCTCGCCCGAAGAATGGGTGGTGGAAGATTTGTTGGACAAGGTGTCCTCATTTTCAAGACCTCGAATGGAGCCACTGCCCGTTGTTGGTGATCCTGCTGATTGGGTTGTAACCTGCCCGGGGGACGACGACCGTATCTTCTCAGATTTTTGTGGTCGGGCTTTCTCTATGTACGAATATGCGACTTCGGTCCTGGGGGTAACATTGTCTTTCAGTGACTTTGTGAGTGCCGTGCTCGGGCATCTCTGCGTCGCCCCTTCTCAACTACACCCCAATTCGTACACGTTTCTACGAACGTTCGAGATGACGTGCGCCCATCTGGGTGTTGGTGCCACGCTTCCCCTCTTCTTCCGCCTGTTTTCCTTACAACGCCAAGTCGGGCGAGGAACTTACCGAAAGGGGTTCGTGTCCTTCAAGCAGCGGACAAAGTTTTTTAAGGCCCATTCAGAATCTATCCGGACCTTCAAAACTGATTACTTCCTGATAAAACCCGCGAGCGCGGTGGCCGTGAGAGCAATGAGCTTTCTGGGAATAGACACTGACGAGAACGACGAGCCTAAGCTCGACGATTAAGGCCAGGTGATCCCGAGGAGATTGTGGTTGTTCCCATTTTCTTGGAGTCATGCTCATTATGAGAAACCTGTCGGGGAGTTCGTTCAAGTGGGAGACACATTGAATGATGATGATGCGGCCAGTTTTGAGGCCTTCAGAAAATTAATAGCCTCCTTCACTCTGACCCCCCTGTTGGACGGAGATGGAAAGGTTATAGTTGATCAGGATGGGGGGAAGCTGTGGAGCGTCCCTTGATCAACGTTACTGAGCTGCTGGCTTGCCGTAACGGGCAGGAAGTGTCCGACTTCTTTGGTATTTGTTTATTTGCGTTAGTTAAAATTTTGCTTTAACTTTGCTGTCTATGACTAACCTGATCCTTTTCCTTTTTCAGGCTCCCTGACGAACCCATTGGACAAGATTCAAGAACGCCTAGTTCAGCAGCAGAGGAAACGATCAAGGGTCGTGCAGACCAAGCTGACTGAGACGAGTGGCTCGGGGTCGGGCCCCTTGGTCCAGGGTTCGCTGAGCGCATCGACGGGCTCCTTGATGAAGAAGCACAAATCAGCGGCCACTGTGGATTTAACGGCCAACGCTCCTCCAAAGCCGAAGCATGGGCTGCCTCCATGTTTTGTGATGCGCAACTTCTTTGAGGGAACAAGCATGGAGGTGGACCGTGTGGATTCTCTGTTCTTGGAAGGTATGGACCGTCCTGCTCGGCGACTATCTCTGGCTCAAGACGCGAGCACAGTTATGCGGGTCCAAACAATGTCCTGGCTGACGGCCGAGGGGAGTCCCGGACTGGAGCGAGAGAACAGCAGGCTTAAGGAGCAGTTGGCTGCTTCTGAGGCTAAGCTGACAGCGGCCACCGAGGAAGCCAAAGCTGCGACCAAGGAGTCGACCGAACGAGCTGCCGTCATCGCCAAGTTGAAGGTTGACAAGAAGAGGGTGCTTGAGCAAAATAAGAAGCTGAATGACGCCTTTTTCCCAAAGGATGATGAGGATGAAGAAACCAAAAATCTGGTGACGAGGGCTCAGCTACTTGCTCGGATCGACCAAGATATGGAAGATCTGAACTCATCAACTGAGCTCAGCTTCCAGAACGCGGTGGACCAGATGAAAGTTCTTCATCCTGACATGGCCTTGGACGTTGGTCGAATGAGCTACCTGTACAAGGTCATGGACGGTCAGATCGTGGTCCCCTCGGACTTGGTGGTGGATGACTCTCAGCCGGGATCGACTGATCAGCTTGGTCAACCTGAAGCGCAGCTGGAGCAAGAGGGTGCTCGTGAGGAAGAAGGCCGCCCAGGGGGCGAGGATAATTAATTTATGGCCTGTGTGCCTGGTAATTTATGATGTTTTTCTTTTTGGGGGGGCGTGGCCCCCTTTGTATGTAATTCTGAACAAGTCGGCCCTTTGGTGTCGCATTTTTAATTTCATGTGCATGACTTTGATGGTCAGTTTCCATGTTTCACTTGCTCGTAACAATGCGTCCGTCGGAGGACATAGTTTAGTTGTTATTTTTACTAAGTATTTGGTACGTATCTTTGCATTAATTGGATGTGGTCGAATAAATACGGGGTGTGTGAGTGATCTGTTGGTTAGGGGGACCAATCAGATATAGGAGTCTTACTCCTGGTCAGTGCCCGGGCCAAGATAATGGCCCGGGCTCCGTGGCTTGAACATCCCATTGCGAGCTGGGGTTCTGCCTGGTCGTGGTACTTAGGCGACGTCGGACTCGTTCGAGTATCCGTCCGTGCGGCAAGTTTCTCTTTTGCTTGAAAGGAGATCTTGCTTGACTTTGTTATATTTGGGCTGTCATGCTCGTACCTAGGCACGCAGTTTTCAGTCGGTCCTCCTTTCTCCTTGCTTGGAAGTTGAGTAAGGTGACTTTGTGATTTAGCTGTAGTATTGTTTGAGTTTCTCGGCGTTCCAGGGCCGAGCAAGCTCTTCCCCGTGTAGATTTTCCAAATAATAAGCTCCGTTCTCGGTTTTTGCTCGGACGCGATACGGGCCTTCCCAATTGGGTGTTAGTTTTCCCTCGCGGGGATCTCTGTGATTTCTTCTAAGGACAAGGCTGCCTACCTCGAACGTTCGCCTTATGACCTTAGAATCATACCGAGCGGCTATTTTTTGTTTGAGAATGTTTTCTCGAAGAGCGGCTTCCGATCGAACTTCTTCGACCATGTCGAGCTCGTCTCTCAAGGCTTCGGAATTGGTATCTTGTTCCATGGGGGATTCTGTGCGCTTCGATCGGACGTGCATTTCTATAGGGATCACCGCTTCGGTTCCATATGCTAATCGAAATGGGGATTCCCCGATTGTTGAGTGGGGTGTGGTCCTATACGCCCATAGTACGCTATGTAGCTCCTCGACCCAATGCTTCTTATGCTCGTCCAATCTTCGTTTCAGACCTCTTAGGATTATCCTGTTTGCGGCCTCTGCTTGCCCGTTAGTTTGGGGATGTTCGACTGAAGCGAAATGTTGTTTCGTTCCCATTGATGCAACGAATTCTTTGAAGTGTTTATCTGTGAATTGAGTGCCGTTGTCGGTCACGATGGCGAGGGGCACCCCGAACCGGGCAAGGATGTTTCTCTTGAAGAAACGTAGTATGTTGAGCGCAGTGATTTTGGCTAAGGCCTCAGCTTCTATCCATTTGGTGAAATAGTCGACACCTACAATTAAGTATTTATTCTGACCGGACCCGACGACGAACGGTCCTAAGATATCCATTCCCCACCATGCGAACGGCCAAGGTGACGATAATGATTTTAGCTCGGATGGGGGTGTTGCGTGCACGTCTCCGTGTCGTTGGCATTTGTCGCACCTCTTCACGTGCTCTTTCGCATCGTGCTGGAGGGTGGGCCAATAGTATCCTGCCCGTAGGATTTTTCGAGCCAACGAGCGTCCGCTAGGATGTTGCGCATTGATTCCTTCATGGACTTCCCTTAGTACGTGTGGGATATTTTCTTCTTCTACGCACCTGAGAAGGGGTGTAGAGAATCCTCGACGATACATACGTCCACCTACCAGAGAATATGAGCATGCCCTTCGTCGTATAGTACTGGCTTCTTTCGGGTCGGTCGGTAATTCTCCTTTAGTTAGATAGTTGAATACTGGGGTCATCCAGCAGCTCGTGTCGCCCACGACGCTAATGTCTATGCGAGCCGACGATTGTCCGATACTCGGTCGGGGAAGCAATTTCTGTACGACGGACTTGTTGTTTCCTTTCCTTTTAGTGCTTGCTAATTTGGATAGGATGTCTGCGCGGGCATTGTTTTCCCGCGGAACGTGTTTGACTTCCACACTTTTGAACCGTTTCAGTTCGCCTTTTACGAGGGCCAAATATTCGGCCATGTTATCATTTTTGGCCTGAAAATCTCCTCGGACCTGGCTTGCGACCAACTGAGAATCCGTGTAGATTGTGATCTCTTCTGCTTCCAGATCGGTCGCGAGTCGTATGCCCGCTAGAAAAGCTTCGTACTCTGCTTGGTTGTTAGAAGTAGGGAAAGATAGGGTTAGGGATACTTCAATGACATTCCCCTCTTCGTTTTCCAAGATAATTCCGGCTCCGCTACCCGCTGGGCCAGATGCTCCGTCCACGAAAATAACCCACCTGGATGAGACTTTCGGGTCTTGCTCGGTGAAGGTGAGTTCAGCCACGAAGTCGGCCAGTGCTTGGGCTTTGAGAGCTTGTCTTCCCTCGAATTTGACGTCAAACTCGGATAGTTCCAATGACCACTTTAGCATTCGTCCGGCCATGTCCGGTCGACCGAGCAACTGTCTTATGGGTTGATCGGTTCTCACGATGATGGTCTGAGCCAGAAAGTAATGGCGTAGCCTTCTAGCAGCGAGAAGGAGGGCCAAAGCGACCTTTTCTATCTGGAGGTATCGAATTTCTGGGCCATGGAGTGCTTTACTTGTGAAATATACAGGTTTTTTCCCTTCGGGTAGGTCGCGCACGAGTGCCACGCTTACTGCTTCGTTTGCAACTGCAAGGTAGAGATACAGTATCTCCCCTTCTTCAGGTCTTGATAGGACTGGGGGTTCACTTAGTGCCTTTTTCAGGTGGGACAGCGCTAGCTCGCACTCCCCCATCCACTCGAAAGTTGCCTCTTTGCGGAGGAGTTTGTAAAAAGGGAGAGCGTGTTGAGCGGACTTTGCCACGAACCGAGCGAGGGAGGTGAGGACCCCGTTTAGTATTGTATGGATTTTTTAGAAGTGGGAGTTGGGAGCTCCGCGAATGCCCGACATTTTTCAGGGTTGGCCTCGATGCCTCGTTCAGTTAAGTAGAATCCCAGGAATTTTCCTGCTCGGACACCAAACGTGCATTTTTCAGGGTTGAAGCGCAATTTTCACTTTCGTGCCTGATCGAACACCTTTCGTAAATGGGACGCGTGGTCCGTTTCTTGTTGAGATTTGACGATCATGTCGTCCATGTATACTTCGAGCATATCTCCGATTTCAGCTCGGAAAACCTTATTCATCATGCGCTGATATGTTACGCCCGCGTTTTTTAGACCGAAGGGCATAACGTTGTAAAAGTAATTGCTCGATTCGGTCATGAAGGCCGTGTATTTTTTGTCAGACACGGCCATGGGTATTTGATTATACCCTGAATATGCGTCCATGAAGGATAATAGCTTGAAACCGGACGAATTGTCGACCAATTTATCGATGTTAGGTAAAGGGTATGCATCTTTCGGGCATGCCCGATTGAGATCGGTATAATCAATGCACATCCTCCATTTTCCACTAGATTTTTTCACAAGTACAACATTCGAGAGCCAGGTCGTGTACCTGGCCTCGGTTACAAATTTAGCCTCTAGGAGGTCAGGTTCAGCAGCTTCGGTCTTCTCGGTCGACTGCTTCCTCCTGCGTTGAGCGACCGCCTTGTGTGTTGGGTCGATGGAGAGGTGGTGGCAAGCTGTTTCGGGGTCGAGCCCTGGCATTTCTGAGGCACTCCAGGCAAATAAATCTGCGTTCCCTTTGAGGCAAGCTTCCAACTGTCGCTTTACCAACTCAGGCATATGTGCTCCGATTTTAACGCACCGAGCTGGGTCTTCTCCCAGAGGAATTAGCTCGAATTCTCCATCTGGTATTGGTCGGGATAGAGACTCTGTTGGCCTTTGGACGCCCTCGCTACTATCTGAAAATCTGCAGTCCAGGTCGATTGAGTCTACCTGAGGGAAAGCCCTGGGAATATCTGGCGAATTTGATGTCGGTGGACTTGGTTGGTATGATATTGAGCTGAGACCTTTTGATGCTGCTTCGAAACACCTGCGGGCAGCGTCGACGTCTCCGTGTAATGTGGAAACTTTACTTGAGGTAGTGTAGTACTTCATCTTCAGGTGGACGGTGGATGGCACAGCGATTAGCTCGGCTAAGTTTGGTCGTCCTAGGATGCATTGGTACAGAGATGGGCAGTCCATGACTAGGAACTGGACCCTGACCGTCCTGGCTGTCTCGCCCGTCCCGAAGGTAAAAAATAGGTCGACATATCCCCATGGTCGGGATACTGCTCCGTTGAGACCCTGCAGGTCCGATCCGACGTATGGAGTCAAGTGTGTCTCGTTTAGATGGAGTGTCGAAAACAGCTGGGAGTACATGATGTCGCAGGAGCTACCTTGGTCCACCAGGATCCTCCTCACATCAAAGTTTGTCATGCGTGCTCGGATGAGCAGAGGAATGCTAGCGTTGGGTGCCCCTCCCAGGAGTTCCTCTCGATAAAATGCAAGGGGTACAGAGCCCTCTCTTGGTGGATCGAGGGTGGCGTTTTGCGCGGGCCCTTTAGCAATTAGCTGGTCGAATTTTCGTTTCACGGATCCGACCGTGATTTTGTTGAATCCTCCTCCCGAGATGACCATTGCTGTAGGGAAATCTTCCCATGGGCTGTGGGAGGACAGGTACCCCGACCTCTCGGCGCGGTCCGGTAGGAAGAAGTCTTCCGGGCGATAAATGCTTAGAGCGACCTGCATGTTAGCATCTGCAGGGATGGGTATAGCTTCCTCGACTTTCTGGGTCTCCTGTGTTTCCTGTCGAGGAGTGTCTCTGGACTTGGTGAACTGCTTTAGGTGCCCATCCTTTATGAGGATTTCGATCGCGTCCTTGAGATGGATGCAATCCTCTGTGTTGTGGCCGTGACTCTTGTGGAATCTGCAGTATTTCGTCTTATCCGTGTCGGGCTTGCTAGGTTGTTGCCTCGGAAAACATACTCCTGCTTGTTTGAATTCTGAATTGGCGCACTCAGACAAAATTTTCTCCCTGGAGGCCAGGAGAAGTGTGTACTCGTGGAACCGACCAATAGGTCCCCGGTGCTCCCGTGGTTCACGGGAGCGATCATCCTTTCTTTTGTCTCCTCCTCGACGAGATGTCGAAGGTTCATCGACTCGGTGTGGTTTGGCATCTTCACGGCGTCGAGCGTCTCTTACTGAACTGGCCGCTTGTTTTTCCTCATACTGAATGTAGGCTTGGGCTTTTAGTAGGAATGCATCGAGGGTGGCCGGGGTTTCAATGCCGACCGCCCGATGAAAATCAGTCGAGGGGCGTAACCCTCGTTCCAGCAAGTATTTTTTCATGTCGTCGGTCGTGGATACTTGAACCGCTTCTTTATTGAACCTCTCGATGTAAGTTCGTAAAGGCTCGTCCCTCCCCTGGATAATCGCTTCGAGCGAGGCCTCTGTCTTCGGGTGTCGCCTTGATGCGGTAAAGTGCCTGGAGAACGTGCGTCCAAGTTGTTTCCATGAGGTGATGGACTCGGCCTCGAGACTTTTGTACCATGTCATTGCTCATTTCCTCAGCGTTGTAGGAAAGAGGCGACATTTGATTGTCCCTCGTACACCCCGATAGTCGAGCAGTGCATCGATATTCTCGATGTGCTCGTCTGGGTCTGTGGTCCCATCGTACGAGCCTAACGGAGGGGGTTTCTCTAAGCCTCTTGGAAGCTTGGCCGCCATGATTTCAGACGAGAGGGGACCCCGAGCGTCCTCGTCGTCGCTGGAATTGAGCGACGAAGACCTGTGAGCATGTTTCTTTGTTCGTCGGGGAGAGGCAGATCTTGATCTGCTCCTTCTTGATTTTCTTCTAGGAGAGGGTCGTGGGGAAGACTGACGAAAACGTTTGTCGCCTGTTGATTCGTCGGTGTGCCATTTCCTCTTCTTCTTGGCAGGAGACGGAGTATGCTCCCTTTGGGGTCTCGCGGGAGACTGTGGTCGACGAGAATTATCTTCAAGACGGGCAATTTTCTCGCCATGGGTGAGGAGCAGCAAGTTTGTTTGATTCAGGATCTCGGCCAATGCGGCGAAATCCGACCCTGAAGGAGTCGAAGGAAAAAGAGTTTCCGGGCGACTTTCCAAAGGTTGATCGCGATCAGGTGAAGGTGATGCCGCCTTCCCGTCCGGATGGTCTTGCACCGTTTCGTCATGTAGAGGAGGATGGATGTTGCTCTCACGTTGTGTGAGAATCATGCCATCGTTTGATCGGTTTTCCTGGTTGTCCCGAGCAGCCGTGGATTTTGTTAAAACTTTGGTTCTTCGAAGGTTTTGAAAGAAGAACGGGGAAATCAGTTTCCCACAGACGGCGCCACCTGATCGTACCTGGAGATCAGGATCCGATGCGGCTGGCCTCGAGAGCTGATGAAGACAGTCGGTGAGGAGAAAAAGGGGTTGTACCTGCAAGGCACTCCGATGCCAAAGTAAGTAACCGAGCAAAGAGTGGGCAAGTACAAGTATAAAGGTCAGAGAAATTGAATACCTGACCCCCTCAAATGAGAGGGTTTATATAAGGGACTAAATGGAAGATTATTGGTCCATATTGTGAGGCGCGGATCGAGGAATCCGCGAAAATAGGCGACGGTTAAGACTATCTGTTAGTGAACTTCGTCGTGGTCGGAATGCTTGTGGTCGACAGGGACCATTTTTCATAAATATGCCCGACGTCGAGCAGGCCTATTGGATTGGTCTTCTTGGCCCAATTGTAAGGATTGGGCCGGTCCAGAACACTTATGTTTCTCAACAATGGTAGAAACGCACATCAGTCTTGTCCTAACCTACCTAAATGCAACCAAATGAGAATGCATGTCTCTAACAGCTATGCGACTATTACCTAATGCATTTAAAACAGTCTATTTTACATAATACATAATCAAAACTATAAAAAAAAAAATGAAATGAGAAACTTACTCAAAAAAGAGGTGAAAAATGTTTAATGTAGTTAGTGGAATGAGTTAAGATTGGAAAGCTTGAAGTAGAGGTAGTGTTGATCCTTGAAAAATGGACCTGAAGGAAGTTGCTCACGAACTCCAATGGAAGTTTTTGAATAGTTTCTGAAAACTGAAGAATTAGAAGAGGGTTTGTTCGCGCATTATATATAAATTAAACGTGTTCAAAGATATATCTCTGAAAATCCCATGAATTTGAAAATAATGGTTAATTCGGATATGCATCTGCAAACACATCTTAAAACACATATAGAGATGCTTCGAATTAAATTTTGACAAAATGAAAAACACTTACTCATTTGAATTTATTTTATGAAAAAACTAGTACATCCAAAAATACATCTCTAAAAATTAAGAATAACTTTTATTTTTCGTCTGAGGTTAGAGAGAATCTACGTAGCTGGGAAAAAATTTCTCTTATTTATACTCTTCGATTGAAATTGATGTTTTTTTTTCATATATATACAATTGAAATCGATGTTGAAAACCAAACAATAAGGCAATTTTTATTAAAAAAAAGTTATCTTTGACCACATAACACTTTTTTCCACCCTAACAATTGTTTGCAAGTATTTAACTGTTACAACCAATTTACATTTTCATCAAAGTGTGATAACATTATATTGAAATGCGATGTGCTTCTCAGGGCTGCACTTCAGAGGGTAAAACAGATATTCAGGGTATGGGGGTCTGTCTGATAAATGGAGGCATGGCTGGCTTACATGTCACTGCATCCTCAAGTAAATGTAAGCAGCGATTTTTGGACTTTGTATGACATAACTGGATCATAACTCCATAAAGTATAAAGTAGAGGATTTAAGTTGATATTCTCAATTGTATTTGACACCTCTTATTTAGAGTATTTTTACCATTATATTTTCTTTCTTTCTTTTTTTAAAAAACGATTTTTTTTTTAAATTTTACATGTTTTTATCAGAAATTTACAATATATATCAGAAATTTTAGAATTTTCCATTTTTTTATCGAAAATTTCTAATTTTCCGATAAAAAGTGAAAATTTCCGGAAAAGAATACAAAGAATATCAGAAATTTCTATTTTTTATCAAAATTTTGAAATTCCAGAAAAAATATGAAATCATTTAAAATGAAGAAAAAATATGAAAAAATATTAAATCTTATATGTTTGTTTTTTAACTCATTTTATTCTAGAACCCTACAAATTACGAGGTATCAATTATATTTCGACAATTATGAGAGAAAAGCTTTTTCCTTGAATGTTGATAAAAAATACTCAGCATATTCTAAACAAAATCATACCAACACAATTGTTTCAGGTGTCCAAAAATTAACGATGGCTACCAAAACCATATATAAATGTTATTAGTATAAGATAAACGTTATTAACAGTTTATTAATAAACAATATCCAATATTATTTGCTGACACAAACCAGAAAAGTTACTATTAATTGTTTGTTACTTTTTAATTGTAGGACTAAAAATTATATGAAAGACTTTCTTTTTAAAAGTGAATTCTTATATTAAGTTAAGGTTTGTATGTACTTGATTTGTAGTAAATGTGTTATTTGTCAATTGATCTAGGCGACAAAATTTTCAAGGAACCCCAATTAAGGAAGAGTAAAAATGGTTTAAACTTTTAAAGTCTAAATGAAGATATAGCATTAGAGTCTGTTTAAGTCTTGCTGATACATGATTGCCACTCCTCAAAAGATAAATAAAACTACAATTAAAGGCAAACCGAGAAAACTGTCAGCCAATGTCCATGAAAAAATTACAACAGGTGATAACCATCAGGGCTAGCAATTTACAAGCAGCCATTTCCTCCTGTGTTCTGAAAGCCAACACTGCTGTTGAATGACATTGCTATTCATCCATCCCTTAAGATATATATTTTTGTAAGCCTATTCGTCGAGTATTGCACGGCCAAGATTTGTAGCTAGAGCCAGCCTAATAGAACTCAGTGCTTGAGGGGGTAAGCTAGGCTCCGTGAATTGTGGGCGCTGCCGTGCTAAAGATAACTCTTGAAGTTTGTTCAACAGAAGATGGGTCTCAGACACGCTGAGAAGAGGACTATCTTTCCAATTTAGCAACTTCAACTGCTCCCAAAGGAAACAAACAAGGAAATCATGTAAGTTTGAGTGAGGAAACACAGCTCGCGTTAAACATGTAAAATGCATTGGTGACTGATCACAAAAAAAGATGGCGAAAAAATCAAATGATAACAGGAGCTAGCATGATAGAGTGGCAAACAAACATGCATTAACAAAACATGTGTTGATTGTAATTGAGTGAGAAGATATAGCACGCATTAAACATGTAAAATGCATTGGTGACTGATCACAAATAATATGGAAAAAAATCAAATGATAACAGGATCTACCATGATTTGAGAGGCAAACAAACAAGCATTAAGTTAACATGTGTTGATTGTAATTGATTTGTTATTTTGTTCATAGTTTTTTCCTACTTTCCATATATTGTTTGGTATGTTACTTGATAAAGTAAGAATAGATTTCACGAATGAAATCCCTTTCAAACAAAAGTTTCAGGGATTTTGTGAGTCTGTTCATTAGTGAATGGAAGGATACATTAATCAACACCTTAATCAGTGTAAAGTATAAATTTTCATGGTATTTCAAGCAAAAGGTTTTGGTCCAGCAAGAAAAAAAAATTCTCAAATCCACTTTTTAGTTATTTGTTTGAAATTACTAACTCTCACTTCAAAAGATCCATTCCAACTGTATCTGAGTCACCAAATTATCCGCGCACTCAGATGTGTGCAGTTTCTGCCATACAAGTGAAGGCAGAGTACTGACTTGCCAGCACTCTCAAACCTTACTTCCATTCTCACCTCAGTAACCTGGTTCACCAACATCTCTAGCCTCTAGATGGCCTCAGTTTATGTGTCCCTTCTTCGGGTTCCTTTTTGGCTCTAACTTCTTTGAAGCTGATTTTGGGCATCTTTCTCCCAGATACTCCAAAGGCAGAAACTGTGAAGAAAAGTCTATATGCCTAGTCTCTAATTTGGTTTTTCTGTGGAAGACATGGTCTTGAATGAAGTGACGGTATTGATGGATGAGGTAAAGAAATTTTCCACTACTCTAACTGTAAATGAGATGGACACTCAAGATCGACGCTAACATGGATTCCTTATAAAATTGCCAATGTAGTTGGATCAGCAGTTCAAACCTCTCCTCTCCCATCTTTCTATGTTGTCAATCCCGTGTTTTTTCTTCTTGTTTTAAATGTGATCTTTCTCCTGATTCTGAAAAAATGTCTGCTCATGATTTAAAATTGTGCTACTTCAAATTCCAAAAGGGGGTATCATTGCTATTTGTTAAGAGTCCCACATCGGACAATATATGGTCTGAACATGTGTATATAAGTGGGGACAATCCTCACTCTACCAACCGATTTTGTAGGGTTGAGTTAGGCTCAATCACATTTCTTAACATGGTATCAAGAGCCTCGTTTGAGATCCAGTGGACCACCTTCTATGGTTTCCGCTATCGGGCCACCCACCATTTATTTCCACGCTCAAATTGTCTAGTCCTGAGCGTGAGGGGGTGTGTTAAGAGTCCCACATCGGACAATATATGATCTGAACATGTACTCTACCAACCGGTTTTGTAGGGTTGAGTTAGGCTCAATCACATTTCTAACACTATTTCCTCTATACAATTTTTATGCTACAACAAAGAACTTTGTCTATACCCTGTCGCTATTGATCGCAACAATCAAAGCATACAAACAAAAATAATTATGAAAGGGATATCAAGATGATCCCTTTAACAGAAAAGAAAAGAAAGACAAATAAAAAACACTCACCGAGTCATACAGAAGGGTCAGCCAAAACCGTTGAGGGGTTGATGGATTTTTCATAAGCTGCAGAATGAAAGTAAATGTATTACACTTTAAAACAGAAAGCTAACTATCAACTAGATTGTAATTCTGTAAAATACTATAATTTTATTGGAGGAATTTACTATTTCTGGTGTCTTCATCAATAACATCAGAGATGAAGGTATAACTAAAAACAAATATATGCTGGAAACAACAGAACATGATTGCTTCATAGCTCTTACACTCCATGATATTTTCGAGCACTAAAAGCTGACTCTGAAGTACTGCAATGTGTTTATATTGCTAATAACAGTTACTGTCTATACAATCTATTCAATGAACTTCCACGCATAGAAGATTCAATTGCTTTTTTTTCACATGCAACATACAGCTCACAACTCTAAGCTCTATTTATTATAAAACTGAGCCCCAAGTCATCCCCCAATTGTCACCCTCATCCTTCCTGACAAAGACAATTTCAATTATTGATGACCTAGCAACACCAAAAAAACTAAAATGCTTGTCAATCTTTTTGGATCACAATTGTCACGTCAAAACTCAAGGCCACTGCGGAAGCTAACACTGCATCTTTGCCTGTGAGTTTCTATTCAGACTTGACAAGAAATTGATTTGATGTATTATGTATAGTTTCCTTAGTTAGCTTGACTTAATCTCTAAATTTTAGTGAATGATTATGTTAACCTTGAATATAAATATTGTACAAACAATTCATGAAACAAAACACAAATAATTCACTTGCCGTATTCAACTTAGACTAAGAGAGCCTTCAGGTTGACTTAATCTCTAAATTTTAGTGAATGATCATGTTAACCTTGAATATAAATATTGTACAAACAATTCATGAAACAGAACACAAACAATTCACTTGCCGTATTCAACTTAGACTAAGAGAGCCTTCAGGTTGAGGACCCCTAGTTTTCGATCAGCTGTGGTCAAGGTTGTTCACACGGTTTTTTTTCATCATTGATTATTAAAGGTGATGTCGCTAGTTGTCTCAGTCTCTCAGAGACCATCGACTGCCCTTTTCAGTCATTGTTGACCATACTGGTAACTATCTGGTTTGCCTTTCTCAATTTCTCATTCTACTCTTGTAGAGATACTGAGTTTTTGGATTTTGGTGCATCTGGTCACCTGATTAGTGATGTTCACCATTTTCCTACTACTATTGAATTCTGTTCAATTGGTAACTGTTTCCCTTATAATCTAAATACTGTAAGCAAACTCTATCTCACACATTAAAGTGTGCCCTAACCTTCACTTCATCTGTAACCTTGGAGCCATATCTGAATCATACAGCCTCTAATATATTCAGCAATTTACTTCCACCCGGTCTTGTAAATCCCATTCCTTAGTGCATTATAAAGACATTATAATGCTTCCAATTCCTGCTCTACAACATCAAAATCTTGATCATCCGAGATTACATACATTGAAAAAAATGATACATCATGTATCAAAGTTGGAGTCTTCAGAATGTTAGTCAGATCAGCTTTGGAAACACGCTAGAGTCTTTTTTTCTAGTCGTATTAGTAACCAAGCCGTCTCTTTTTGAAGCCATTCATTCTAATGTTTGGGGTCACAATCATGTTCTTTCTAATTAAGGGTATAACTTATAAGCATCATGCTACCCATACTGACAATTTCTAAGATTCTATCAATGTAGTTTAGATATTTTCAATCCAAAATCATTTGAAGTTATCCAATATCTTCAAAAGTTCTGCTCAGAAATCACAACTCAATTTGGAAAAATAGCATACATTTTAAAATGACAGCGCTAAAGAATATCTTTCGGATTGTTTTAATTCACTCATGACTCTTCAAGCCATTATACACCAATTTAGTTGTTCACATAAACTCCAAAATTGAACAGCCAAAAGAAAACAGATTGTTGGCACTGATAGTGTTTTTGGCTGCCTTGTTCTGTTCATGATATATTGTTTTATTGAATTCAGTATATAAAGAATCCAAGCAAGTAACATGACTGGTTTGTACAATCAGCACACTATTCTATTGGGAACAACATAACTGTAGAAGTGTGCATATAAACAAATACCAGTATGAGGGAGCCTACAGCTTGTCGAGCAGCATCAGCTGATTTTCCACTATATACCATCTGAAGGGATTTTTTGAAATCTCTATACCTGATTGTAATATTTAACAAATGTTAGAGCTAAATAATTAGATTAAGACGTGAAAACAAGATAAAAATGTCACCATAGGATGTTCATACTTGTGTAGAAACTCAAGACCCCCAGCAGGCTTAGATTCAGAACCCAATAATTCAATTATGCCTTCCCATTGCTGTAAAAAATTGGATTATAAAATGAGAGATTGAAATAATTATAAAAGAAATTCATATCCACATATAAACAAATAGATAATATAAAATAAAAAAATTGCACAGGTGTTTTATTGTAGCAGTATAAGAAGTACTTTGAAGCTTTCATCAGAGATCGACTTTCCAACTGAATCAAATAACTGTTGTGCTATCCTATTAAGACAGTTTGTATCTTGGGATCGTTGAAGCCAGTATACTCCAGCACCTTTACGACCATGCTTCCAGTGATAGACTCCAGCGACCTATATGTTAAGCATGCATATTTAATTGTGCTGAACCACATTATGAAAAGAAAACTTTTAATCTCCAAACTTTCTACCCATAGTATTTTGCAACAGTTAACCAAATCAAGAATGCATGTTACCTTCATGATATTTGAACTGATATGATCAAGCCCGTATAAACGGCATATCTCAATGTTCTGCATGAATCAGAATAATTTTTCTGTCACTCACAAGCATATTAAAAAATTAACAAGGATCAGAGTTTTGAATTGAAAATAAAATTAATATCAAACAGTTACCTTAAGCAACAAGTTGTTATGTTGAACAGATTGTCTGTACAATAAATTCTCTAGCAAGCCCATTCCTTGCTTCATGCATGATGTTAAATATATTGGAGCTATCTGCAGATATGTGAACATGGGCACCAAACTAGATTACTTCTGTAAAATATTGTTGTTAAGAATTGATAATACTACAATCTTCATTATTAAAAAAATAAAAAAATAGAGTTTCACTTGGCCTTGATCGTTTAGGTTTCCTGGAGTTTCTTAATCATGTGTATGAAACATCAGTTTCATCCATACTCTTTCAAGTTTTAAGATTTATCAACCTCATATAAAAATCCAAGACATGTATGTGCAACACTAAATTTTGGTGTTCATATCAATAGTAAATATAGTTCATTCAAGATAATTTACTAACTCAAGATCAAATTAATAGGATGTTTTTGGCTTAGTTATCTTGAACTTACTTGCCAGGTCAATGCATGTGATGATAGAACTTGAGCATATGCAAGCCGATGTAGTTCCAGCATACTGATTCCCCCCAAATTATAACGCTCATCATGTAGAAGAATCTCTGCTTGCTCACTCCCTGCAGTTAACAATTCCACGGCATGTGCGACCATCCTATTTTGTTGACATAATGACATATACATAAGTCGCATTTTTATCAAAACTAATTAAAGAAGGGAGTAGTATTGTGCATGATCAGTACTGGTCATTTTAATCCAAAAATATGATTTTCAGTCTAAAACTAAATTTTGAAGTTTGAACATTTTGATTGTGAGCTTCTTGAGAGCAGAATAATCTAGATTCTAGTCCAAACACGCACGTAATAACAATCAAAAATAAATTAATAGAAGAGAAACAACTCACCAAGGACCAAATTCTCTGGAAATTTCTGCTAAAACAACCTAAGACATTTCAACATGGTCATTCAAGTTTAATATGGGAAAGTAAGGGCTGGATAAAAAAACAAATCATAAAACAAGCAGAAGCAAGCCCAAAATACTTGAAAAGAAAAAAGAATGGAGCATGAAAAATAAATTTTAATTATTACCTCTGTATTTTCTGCAAGAATTCCAATCATAAGTCCAGTCAACCTATGGGTACCAGTCGGTGGTTTCAATTGGATGCATTTCTGAGCCAAATTATACATGTTTTCTATTCCCTGTTTAGAAAAGGGGGGCTCCGAAATTATTTAGAGATTCCATTAATTAACAAAGATATATAAAGAAGATTATTTAAACAAATAATATGTAACATGTAAAGTAAAGAACATGTTTTAAGTTATAATTGCAAAATAGTAGATAAAACTTACGGTTGTAAATGGCCTGATGTATAGAAAATGAGAAATATACAACTCAATCCAGTAACATGAAGCTGTACAGAGACTCTCAGTATTACCCAGCATAACTTGTAGCAAGTTTCTTAAGCCCTCACGAGTTTGTTGATTATCACATTGAATCCAGAATGGACTGCAGTCCAGTTTAGTAATTTGTGACCTCCATTTTTCCCAGGCCTATAAAATAGAAATGCACAACATTCTATAACAGTAGAGTAAATGTGCTGAACAGATGTGATGATGCTAGTTAAAGTATTGCGGAATTTGGATATACTTTGATAAAGTCGGGTTTGGATTTAAAACAATCTCCTAAATTTCCAACAGCTGATTCATGACGTAATCGAGGCATTTTGGAAATAAGAACAGCGACTGCCTCCACCAGTCCATTTTCTAACTGCACAACAAAAAGATGACAGAAAATAAGACGAGAAAAATATAAATAAATAAATATAATAGCAGCAGTAGCAATAGCAGCATGAACAACAACAATTAAGAATGCTGATTATAATAACGACATCATCATCTCTGTCATATGTGAATACATTGCATTCGGGAAATAAAACTTTCATAATTTCCATGCCAACCTCACGGTAGCTGAGCTGATCTAATTGGTAAGACCCGTGTAACCGCAGCATTTTCACCTGCAAGTGAAAGCTAACTTGAATGAAATTCTTCATTTACAATGGAACATAAGATGCTGCAATTAAAAATGTGGGATCCTTTACTGACCACTATATCTAGCCAACCAACTGACAATGCAGATGTCATCACTTCCCAATATCTCGGATCATCTTCAATCACCTGCATGGACAAAACTTCCTATGTTTATGTCCCAAACCTTGGAGAAATTAATCAAGTATGACTATTATACACATTAGTAATGCGTAAAAGAGAATGGTGTAATAAGCAATGCTCTATATACATTTGTAGACTACTTTTGAGACAGTTGCTTGTTGGCATATAACTTGTAGGCTGTAGAACAGAATACTCCTGGTGAACATTGGGCATATATTGTGTGCATCCTCCTTAAAGTGTTCACTAATATCATACGTTTATAGGAATCTGTGGCTAGAATAAAGAGGCCAGTGTTTTGTGGCAATAGCAGCAGTAATGTGGGGTTTAAGCAGACCATACAGTATTTGGGATGGTACCAAAATTGCATTTAAGTTCGAATGGGACTAAGCTTTTTAAGAAAATTATAGATGTTAGCTCCATCATATCGATGAATTTCTAAACAAAATTTAACATACAGAATTGCCCATTTCAGTTTTGAAGTAAGCTTCATATTTACTGAATATCTATGAAAGGAAAACCACAGTTTATAGATCCCATGTAACAGCTAGTTACCAAAGCAAAATATAATAGAATAACTTCTCAAAATTTATAAAAGTGAAAAGAAAACAAAAACAAGGAAAAACCATGACAAAACATCAAATATATTTGTAAATGAGCAATTGTGACATCATAATTTTCAAAGATTTATATAAGAAACAATGAAAACTATAAAAAAAAATTAAGGGAGGGGCACGTGCTGGAGCAGCCCAGAAATATGGCCTTAGAAAGCTAAGAACCCTCTATTTAAGTTTAGGATTCATGACTCAATTCAAGGCTTCCTATCCCTACCATACAATTATGAGGACTCTCACCACAAGTAGTTTAGGATTTTACTTGTTTTCACGTTGTTTCCACAATTTGTATGAAAGTTTTATACATAAATTTTCCCGCATCCCTTTTTACATTCCCCTTTTTATTTTCTTCGCTGTGTTTCATTCAACATTCAAGGGGAAAATTCATCTAAAAACAGTTGTGGGAAGCTAGGTAGCTATTCTTACCCTTTCTCTCGTTTTGGTCAAGATGGACATTCATAGATCTTGGAAAATTGGCGGTTCTGTTTAATGCTGAAATGCCACGAATCGGATGCATGCGCAGTACTATCCTGTTGCCTAAAATATGATGTTATCTAACATATGTTGTTGGTTTTTTCCGTTACATTATTAAATTCTGCATTTTTGGGGCATATTTCTGCTTATATATTATATTTATATAATAGCTATCATATTATACAACACCATCCATTACATATGCTGCAAGAATCCTTAATGTAAACTCAAATACACCCAACATCTACAATTCCTAAAAGTCTAATAATAGGTATTGATCATTGTTATATTCATCAGTATTCATAATCATCAATCACATGCACATGTGGTCAAACCTGTATGTTGACAAGATCATTCTGAAAATCCACAAGCTTGCCATGAATCGTTTCCTGTGTACTGGTAAAGAGGCTATCATAGTCCTGTCATAAAATGCCACCATAAACTTATAAGCAAATACGAACAGTTAAAATAATATACGACCATCTACAAAACCTATGGAAAATCAAACAAAAAAGAGATTATTACAGCTAACCAATCAACAAGCCTTTCAGGCAGCCATGCTTGAGATTGCTTGTCCACATAAAATATCTCCAACAACTCCCAGGCAGCTTTCAAACATGTTGGCTCCTCATTATTCTACAGCAGGTGTTAAAAGGTAAGCGACTAACTTCTTTCTACTATAACTCCCGCAGAGAAGGTCTCAACGCAACTCCACACACTCAGCAAGAGTATTTAGAAATAGTACCTGAATAATTTCATTCGGATCTTCAATTATTGGATTAAGAGCCAGCTTTGGTTCTGCAAGAAGTGATGTTATATCCTTACTATACTGAAGAACATGCTCCCACCTGATTTGTAAAATAAATAGAAACCTATTGTCAAAAAGCACTTACATGAAACCGCATACGATTGTTCCTCCACAAAACACTCAATTTTGGTATGAGATTCCCTTACAGAGAAACATGAAAATGCCAACTAGAAAAACATAACAAAAATCAAAGAGACATTATCAAACCTTTAATTATCAAATATCAGGAATAAGTAATAACCAAAATCAACTTAGCATGTGAATCCGGCGAAAACAACAGCATATTAAAATTGAAATGCTTACCAGAAACAAATCAACCTACACCAAAAGATTTTTAAAAACTATAATATAAATCTTACAGAAGTCAATTACCAATCCGAATGATATGATGAAGGAGAGTTTGACAACGCGGAAATTGAGCTCCGGCGACTTTGAAGCAGTGCAAAGGGGGCAACAGAGCCGTAGGCAATTCGGCGCCAGTCGGCATCATCAATTTCCGGATCTCCACCGCCGAGCTTAACTTCGACGACCTTGGCGCCATCTCCAGCATCGGGGCTTCCAGAAGGTTCTGCGAAAAGGGAGACACGGAGAGAGTTTCCGCGGGACCAGGAGATGGCAACGCGAGAAATTGGACGGGAGAGACCATGGTGGAGAGTATACACCGCGAGCGAGTCGTTGGTCTCGCCGGATAACGGGACCAGAGCTCCGTTGCTGGCGGAGTTGGGAGACATTTTTGAACTGGGAGTGTGTTTTAGGGTTTTGGGGTTTAGAGATATTTTTTTGAATAAATTTCCTTTAATAGGAAAGCTGAAAAAAAAAATAACATGATGATTTTCATATAGATTTAAATAAATTTTATTTATATTTTTATTACAAGTACGTCCATTTAACTTAGATCATAGTATTGTTTATGAAAAATAAATAAAATTTGTAGTACATTAGTACTTAACATATTTTCATAAATGTTGATAACATAACTTAGACCATAGTATTATTTTTGTACATGAGTTCTTAACATTTTTTCATTTATGTTTAGATAACATGATTTGCTTGATACATATATAAAAATATATTTTATATTGTCAATATATACAAATTAAAAATTTAAATATATTTTGCATTTACATATATTTTTATAAAAATATATTGTAAGTGATAATTATTTTTGTTTGTTTGGTAGATCCTTGTTTTGATATAATGGTTTTGGACCAATCGTTTGGTATCTAACGGATTGTATAATATTAAACAGTCTCCCATAGATATTAGTCGTAAAGGAGCAAGTGATTCTGCAACAAAAGGATTAATACAGCAGAATTTACATAATATTTGTGAACTATTTGTATTCGGTTTTTCTGCATAACTCAAACACCTAAAACAACTCAATCACCCAATAAAAACTAGATACAACAAATAATTACGCCATAATCAGCTTATTGTCTTGTATGTGCTATACTTAGATAACAATGGTGTAATCTTTACTTTTATATACATTGTTCAAATGTAATGCTCATATGTTTTCTGTTACTCCTCCAGTCTTCTACTTTCCCTTTTCTTGCTCGCGCGTACTCGACGGTTCCTCTTGTTTGAAACTAAAATCTTCCACCAATGGAGGCCATAGCACTAAGGTAGAAGAGTAACAATCCATTACCTTACCATTTCCAAGAACTCCACTTCTTCCTCTTCCCAACGACCAAACTTTATAACCCTCTTGTGCGACAATAACAGTATGAGCTGCGCCACACGCAACTTGAACCGGTTCTGAAAATTTATCCTCACAAGGATTATTTACAGCAAGCGGAGAAAGAGCGTCACTCGAATATTCACCAACAACTCGCGCGTCCGGGTATAGTCCAAGCCCCTTCTCCATTCCCCATGACCAAACATCCCCGTCCGACGAAACAATACAAGTATGAAACAAACCACAGTCAACAGAAACAAGGTTCACAAATTGTGGCAACTCTTGAACAGGTTCAGGAATTGATGTACTTTGTATTGTTCCATGACCAAGTTGTCCATTATCACCAAGACCAAATGTCCAACACACACTTTCTAATTCTGATGCATCATTAGGCCTTTTTTTCCTATTAGTTAACAAAGCAGTGTGAAAAGCACCACATGCTATTTCATAAACTGACCAATGAGATTTTTTATCAAATGTTTTTACCATTTCTGGTTTTGGTCTATTCTCTTCATCACCCAAACCTAATTGACCATGATTGTTGTTGCCCCAAGAGTAACAAATGAGATCATCTTGTTCACCATTGTATGATTCTCCAACACTAACTAGTGCTATAATGTGTTCATTTCCACATGCAACTTTTACTACAATGTGACCATGAAAATCCCAAACCGGTGTTGGAGTGAAATTGCTTACTATTGAAAATATACCGTCTTTGCTTTGATTAGGACAGTTTCCCCACATCCATAAGGCTCCAAGATTGTCAATTGATAGTGACATCATTCCACCAGCTTTGACAGAAATTATCTGGCGCGGAGAGGAGTGAAAAGATGAAAATACATACATAATGTTCGGTAGTAATAGATCTCGATTGTTCGATCTAAATCAATATCATGTTGTCGTACACTAACCTAAACACTAAATAAAAAAAATGAAATTTGCATTAAGCATCATAGTAAACCTTTAGTGGTGGTTTCCCTTCAGCTTCTTCTAACACTAAGGTTGAAGATGAAGAATCTGGGGGATGCAACTCAAGAAACTTGTTCAACAAGCAAGGAACAACAGAATAATATCCATCTGTATATTTTGGATTGTGGGAATCTTCTTCATTGATGATACCAAGTTGGCCATCTATACAATAGTCAAGGATGTAGATAATGAAAATCATCTATGTAGCACCAGACACCTCTGAAAAAAGGTGTATCAGTGTCTGTGTCCTAGGGATGGCAACGGGTCGGGTCGGGTGCGGGTTTCACACTACCCAAACCCGCACCCGAAATCAACACCCGAACCCGAACCCAAACCCAAAGGTTATTCGGGTGGCAAAATAACACCCGCACCCACACCCGTTGGGTTCGGGTTTTTCCACCCAAACCCGAACCCGTAACAAAAACACAAAATTAATTTTTTTTTTCAAAAAATTTAATTAGTTTTCAATTTTATATATATATATATATATATATATATATATATATATATATATATATATATATATATATATATATATATATATATATATATATATATATATATATATATATATATTAGTTAATTATAAGAAGGATTATAAGTTCTATTTACTACTATAATATTGTTGCTTACAAAATAAGATTTCAATAAAAATATTGCATACAACAAGATATTTTGCACACCCCTAATTATAATTAAAATTAAGGTCTTCAATATCTTAACATTATAATTAAAATTAAATTCTACAATCTACAATTAAAATTAAAATTAAAGTATTCAATTAAAATTAAAATTAAAGTATACAAATTAAAATTAAAATTAAAGTCTAAACGGGTGTAGTTTCGGGTTTCGGGTGTGGGTTTCACACTACCCAAACCCGCACCCGAAATATCGGGTGACACCCGAACCCGAACCCAAACCCAGTCAAATCGGGTTTTCATCCGTTGACTCGGGTTCGGGTGCGGGTGGGGCCCGTGGGTTTGGGTCTGCCTGCCATCCCTACGTGTCCGTGTCTAAAACCGACTTTTATAACTAAGAACTTACATTTTTGTAATATAATTCTACCTAGGAATTTAAGCATGTTAATTAAGGATACATAAATTGTAACCCCAGCACCAAACAGATCCATCATCTGTTAACACAAAAATAGTACCATAAACAACTAGATTGTGAGGAACCTTCAAATTTCAGTTAGAAAACTTAACTACTTAAAATTCATTTTTATGATACAAGAGAAAAGTATATAGAACCTGCGAGAGCTAAACTATGATATGCACCAGCAGCAATTCCCACTATTCTAACAGAATCTTGTGATCCAAACTTGATTTGAGCTGGAAAAAGTTGGTCTTGTTCTGAACCCAAACCAAGTCTTCCTAATGTTCCTCTTCCCCATGAATATACACGTCCATCCTCTACACTCATAAACACGCGCGCGCACGCATACAACATAGAAAACTGGTTACCACCAAATAGAGTGGCATATGAAGAAGAAAACTAAGCTAATTAATACCAAAAAAAAAAGCTGGTTACCAGTGAGAAGGAGAGTATGTGCTTCCCCTGCAGCGATGGCGGTTACTTTAATAGACGAGTTGCCGGAGCTAGCCATATCTTCCATTATCGTTGATGTTGAAAAGAAGAAATGGCTAAAGGAGACTGATGATCAGCTGTATTTGTAATTATCCATTTTGAACTGTATTTAAATGAATGGATGCATTCACATTTGGTAGAAAATTATTAATGTAACAATGAGTTATAAATTTCAATGTGAGATGTCTTCACGATCCAATAAGATAGAACTGAAAATTTTAAAATCAAAATTAAACCAATCAATTAGTATATTTTAAGATAATAATAGAACACATAAATTGCTTTCAATCTGAACACCTGTTGTCACATGACTATAATCTAATGGTTAGTTTTTTGATTTAAATATGGAAAATGATTTTGATAGAAATATGGAGCTTTCAAATGAATGAGCTGCGAATATTATTGACCATGATGTGATGTTTTTTCTACATATTAGCCCAATATAGGAGTAGGAGATATGATTCAGATAAGACCTAAAATTATAATGATGCTGCATAACTCAGCATACGTCTTCTAAATTGATTTTTCAAAGAATGGCTCTTTACGTCTCTATTTTCTAAATACGATTGTTTTTGTAATTGATCCCTTAAATTATAATTTAATCCAACCAACTTTGAAGTGTAGTGATGGCATTAAACCCTCACAACTATGAATATGCATGCGTTATTTAAATTATCCATACTAGTGTCAATACTCCGTTTTTCTTAATGTACACGGGTTAAAACATAAACATATATTTTATTTAATTTTGTCAGAAATAATTTATATTTTACAAAACTTAGTGATCAAGTTTGTTAGAGTATAATTTAATACTTAAGTATATTGTCTATATGTCTCTAGTTTTTTGTGTATAAATAAACTAGTGGTAGATGTCATTTATAGTTTTTCATTCCTTAAATCGTTTATAGTCGTCATTGCAGGGTATAAAATATATTATCTCATTCTTATTCTCTTCTTTTACCTTGTGTAAACCCATAATTTCGACAGACTGAAATTGAGAGTTTGAGGTCATCTTTGTCGAAGGATGATAAAAAAAAGAGAATTCAAGAATTGCTGACAAGGTTTAAAAACTTCATTACTTCGACAGAAGGGCAAATAGTGTTCTGGCAGAATAAGTTGGAAAGTTACTTGTAGCTAAGTATTTGACAGAAGAAAGTTGTCTTTCGACGTTTCGACAGAAGAGGGTTTTGACAAAAGATAGGGTTTGGCAGATGCTGGGAGAGTTGTTTCGTCTTTAAAAGGTTTCGACAGATTAAAGAGGTGCAAGGTTTCGTCACCAAAGAAGGGAATTCAAATTCAAAAGGGTGTAACCTTTGGCAGTTGGACACATGGAAGTTTCAGAGAAGAGAATTACATGCAGGCTGACACTTGTCATTCAGTTATAGTTTTTCCATTCTAAGCAGTTATTTTGTTTGTAAATAAATAGGATAGTTTGTGTTTAGAATAAGGTGTGTGAAAATTGATACAAAATTCCTGTAAAATACTCTAAGTACCCAGTGTGAGAGAAAATGAGTTTGATATTTGGAACCATGTACGTTTGAACACCATTTATATTTCAAAGTTATTTAAATTACTTGTTCATTCTTCAAGTTTATGTCATTTTTAAACTTTATTTACTGCTTTCTGCAAGTTATAGCCTTCGACATTTTCTTCTTATCTTTGTTTAAAACTTTCAACTTTATTTCATTTTAAATTTAAACTTTACTTTGCTTGTAAAATCAAAGTTCTTAACACTTTGACAGTATTAACAAAACAAACCATAAATTTATCACAAATACTAAGAACAGTTCGACAGAATCAGTGCACATGTGTCCCAGGATTTGTTTGGTTGGTCCTGCAAGTAACCCAATTTTCTGAAGAAATTGGTTAACCAGAGGTTGTTCGCCAGAAACCACCGCGAACAAATTGGCACGCCCAGTGGGACTTGTGCATTTGATAAAATCTAATAGAGAACTTCTTAGACAAATTGTTCCTTGCTACGTTGTATGATTCTTAGAAGCGGTAAACTAGCTGTAACTGACGTAGAGTGACCAAAGAGAACAAGAAGAAGAAAGATGGCTAACTTGCCAAATACTTCAAGCAATCCTGACGAAACAATACCAGTTTCCAATCCTATCCCTTCGTCAGGAACAATACCAGCGTCTGGCCCTGTTTTAGAACAAATTAGGCCTCCTTTGGGGGATTCCATACCAACGGGTTCAGGATCCCAGAATGCGCCTAGTTCTTCCACCATGGGACAAGCCAGACCCTTTGGAACCCCTCCCCCTGGAGGAAATACATTCAGGCCATATCTGAATTATTCTCAGCCTTTGACTGGGAGGGAACAACCATATGGAATGCCAACTTCAATGATGGCAAGCCTACATAATTCGTCACCATTATTCTCTGATGCTATGGCTCAAATGTCATCACCATTGCAGGGATCAGGATATGGTGGAAATGGAAATAGAATGAATCAAGTTCCACCAGGTTTCCATATGCCCACTATGACGAACCATTCTGCACAAGTAATTCGTCAACAGATGGATGAAAGCAATCATGATATGGTGCAGGCTTTGACGCAACAAATGGGAGAAGTGTTCAATCCCTTAATACAAAACACTACCCAAACAAACCAAATATTGGCAGAACAGATGGCACGCATTGCTGACTTTTTTGGAGTCCCGCAAGCACAGCAAAGAATGCAATTAAATCAGAATCCTGCCAATAGGGCTGTCGAAGAGGAACTTACTATAAACCAAAGGCCCTTAGGAAACCCTCATGAAAATCCCAGGGGGCAAGAGGTAATAGTCGAACAGCCTAATGTGGAAGAGCCTATCCGACAGGAACCAAGAAGAATAATAGTCCAGAGGAACCAAAATGCTGATGAAATATTACAGCAGAGAATGCGTTACAATAACATGCCTGTCGAAAATAATATTGCCACCATGGTTGAGAGAATAATGGCACAAAATGGAGTAAACGTAGGGTTACAAAGGCCTAGTTATACTTCCCCCTTGTCTAAATTTGTCTTGCAACAAGAGTTACCACCAAGGTGGAAAGTCCCCAAATTCACAAAATTCTCAGGGGATACTAGTGAGTCCACCATAGAACACGTAGCCCGTTATTTGATAGAGGCAGGAGAGATTGCTAATAATGAGAACTTAAGGATGAAATATTTCCCAAGTTCTTTGACAAAAAATGCTTTCACTTGGTTTACATCTCTTCCTGCAACTTCAATCTTCACTTGGACCCAATTAGAAAGATTGTTCCACGAACAATTTTATATGGGACAAACCAAGATAAGTTTGAAAGAGTTGGCAAGTGTTAAAAGAAAATTTTCTGAACCTATAGATGACTATTTGAATAGGTTTAGATTGTTAAAAGCCAGATGCTTTACGCAAGTGCCGGAACAAGAACTAGTCGAAATGGCTGCAGGGGGTCTAGATTATTCCATAAGGAAAAAACTGGATACCCAGTACTTGAGAGACATGGCACAACTGGCAGACAGAGTGAGGCAAATAGAAAGACTAAAAAATGAAAAATTTAGATCAAATAAAAACAAAAAAGAAAGAGTGGCCTATGTAGGAATAGTTCAAGAAGATGATTATGACGAAAACGAACCAGTCAATTTCGACCAGCAAGAAATTGATCTGGCAGAATTAAAACAAGGCCCTCCATATTCTTGTAAAGTTTTAACCCCGTCGAATGGAAAAAATCCAGTCGAAGTGGAAAAGAATGACAGGTTCCCTAAAAGAACCTATACATTCGACATCACCAAATGTGATGAAATATTTGATTTATTAGTCAAAGATGGTCAATTAATAAAACCAGCAGGCACTGAGGAGCCTCCTGTAGACCAACAGAAAAAGAGAGGTTTTTGTAAATACCATAATTTCTTGGGTCATAAAACTTCTCAATGTTACCTTTTCAGGGATCTTGTCCAGAATGCAATCCAAAATGGAAGGTTGAAGTTTGGAGACAAAGCCAAGCAGCAGATGAGGATTGACTCCAATCCCATGCAGGTTGTGGAGGCCAATTATGCTGAACCAGAAATGGTAAATGTGGTCGAAATGGAGATCATGGCAGAGGAAAGTTTTGAAATGGTAGAAGTTACTGAAAGCTTCGACACCAACTTCACCATGATAGAAGTTACTGAAAGCTTCGACACCAACTTCACCATGATAGAAGCTGCTGAAGGTTTCGACACCCATGTAAATGTGGTGGAAGAGGGTGATGATCTTGCTGACCAGGCTGAGGAAAAAGAAGTCAAAGTTTCTGAAGACTTCGACAGTGAGAATGCCATTGAAACTACTGAAGGTTTCGACGAAAGAAATACAGTCAAAGTGGGAAGAAGCTTCGACAAGAAAAACTATGAAAGAGATGCTGAGCAAGGGGTGATCTGGGACACTCTAGGAGAGTCGAATGGGAAGTTCGAGTTCATGGTGAAATATTCAGCACCACCAAGCTCCAAAACAGATATCAACAAAATCAAACCCACAGGATGGGGAGATTCTTTCAAAAATGATGACGAAGAGGAGGATAATAAAACCCTCACTGTCCAAAAGGAGGCCACTGAGGGCCTTGACCAAGATGAGGAACAAAAGAACGTGCAGAAAGATACAAGGAAAAAAGATTAGAAAGCATTGTTCTACATCCATCAGTGTGTGGATGCAAACGTGTTTGAGAAAATCGTTGACTCAACGATGATGAAGGTTGTGTGGGATACACTGGTCAGGTGTTATGGTGGTGACACATCAGTGAAGAAGGTGAAACTTCAGTCCCCACGAAAGCAATATGAGAATCTCAACATGAAGAACAATAATAAGGTATCTGAGTATATCTCTAAAGTGATTATGACCACTAATGAGATGAAATATTGTTGAGAAACTCTTTCTGAACAAGTAATCAGTGAGAAGGTATTGAGATCAATTACCCTTCAACTTGATTATATTATGGTAGCAATAGAACATTCTAAAGATCTGAGCACCATGATATTTGAAGAGTTGCAAAGTAGTTTAGAGGCACAAGAGTTACGTCTGACTGAGAGAGCTTCTGAAAAGGGAAGTAGAGCAGCAAACTCTGAAAGTAGTTTCTAGTAAGAAACATCAGAAACAATCTTGGATAGAAGGCAGGAGAAGATCTGATGGTGTTCAGAAGTCAAAAACCTCAACATCTGATAAGCAGAAGAATGCTAAGAAGGGAAAAGAGAGGTATGACAAGGAGAAGATTCAGTGTTACTGTTGTAAGAAAGGAAGTCAAAAGAAGAAAATATAGCCTGAAGTTATGATGATATGAATTTGTGCCACTGATGGCTTCTGAATCTGATGATACATATTTGACAGACTGGTGGTATATAGATATTGGCTACTCAAATTATCTTAATGGAAATAAGAAATGGTTGGTTGACTTTGAATCTGGAAAGAGGACAAAGATCAGATGTGTTGATGATAAATACCTCAACGTTGAAGTTATGGAAAATGTCAGAGTCGTTCTAAACAATGGGAAAACAACATTGATTCAGAAAGTGTGGTATGTACCTGACATTAAACGCAATCTGATGAGTGTGGGGAAACTACTTGAAAAAAATGTTTTTCGGTTACCATGAATGACAATTTTCTGAAGTTGTATGACTGTTATTAGAAGTTGATTATGAAATAAGAACAGGGAAGGAATAGAACATTCAAGGTGAATGTAAGAACTACAGACTTTGAATATCTTAGTGCAACAAGTGTTGTGAAGGAAAATGAGTTGTGGCACAGAAGATTTGATCATCAAAATTTCTGAAGCTTAGGGCATCTGAATTCGAATAAGCTAGTACATGGAATTCTAACAATTAAGAAGCATGAGAAGTCATGCAAAGTGTGTGTGGAAGGAAAGCAACCAAGATTATCATTTGCGTTAGAAATAGCTCTAAGAGCAAAACATGCCTTGGGACTAGTGCATTCAGATGTGTGTAGTCCATTTCCAATAGCATTGATTGGAGGGAATAAATATTGTGTGTCATTTGTTGATGAATTAACAAAAATGACATGGGTATCCCTTATAAAGTTCAAACACGAGGTGTTTTCTAAATTCAAGAAGTTCAGAATGAAGGTTAAGAATCAGAGTGGCCAGACTCTGAAGATTCTCAAAACCGATGGCAAAAAGGGAGACATTGAGAGAGTTTATACGAGACCAGGAGATGGAAATGCAAGAAATCACTACAAGAAAATTGGAAAATTACGACGGTTCATTTTGGCAGATTACGACAGTTCCAACTGCCGTAAATTGTAAGTCACGACGGTTTTAGTTCTGTCGTTGAAACGTGTGTCTCCATGCTTTATTGCGACGGTTTCAAAAACCGTCACTCCAACTGTCGTTATAAGTCACGACGGTTAGGAACTGACGTCAATTACAAGTAACGATGGTTCAAACCGTCGTAATTTTACTAATTATAAATATAATTAATACTACTTGTGACGATTCAAACCGTCGTAATTATACTAATTCTAAATATAATTTATACAGTTGCGACGGTTTAAACCGTCGTAATACTATCTATAAGACTTTTTTAATAATATTCTTTTTTATTTAAATATTTTCATCTCAATTTTTTTTATAATATCATATTTTTAATTTAAATTATTATGATTGTTTGATAATATATTAAATATATAAATACTCACGTATATCAAATATATAAATTTATATAACTCAAATAATTGTATAAGTTTATATAACTCAAAAGTAATTGTATAAATTGATATAACTAAAAAATAATTGTACAACCTATGTATATATTCTATTGATGATCTATACAAATATCATAATCTAAAGCTTGATATAAACAATATAATTGTACATCCTATGTGTATATGTGTTGCACCCCAAAATTTGCCCTCACAATACAAGACTTTGTGTGCTAAGAGGGTTCACAAGGTTCACAAGATTCACAATGCTTTCAATACCTTTCATGAGGTTCATGAAGTCTACAAGTTACTTTATGAAGGTTCACAAGGTTCACAAGTTTCTCAATGCTTATATGACCTTTCATGAGGTTCATGAAGTCTACAAGTTACTTTATGAAGGTTCACAAGGTTCACAAGTTTCTCAACACTTACAAGACCTTTCATGAGGTTCATGAAGTTTACAAGTCACTTTATGAGGTTCACAAGGTTCACAAGATTCACAACACTTACAAGACCTTTCCTGAGGTTCATGAGGTCTACAAAGTCACTTTATGAGGTTCACAAGGTTCACAAGCTTCACAATACCTCCCATGAGGTTCACAAGACATTTTATGATGGTTCACAAGGTTCACAAAGTTCACAATTGGTCAAAGGAGTTGACAATTCCCTCAGACAGTGCACCTCCTAAGCAGTGCATCCAAAACTAGGGTTTTGACTTTAATCAGGCTAAATGAACTTCCAAGACTTCAAATGAGTTTCATAACATCTTATATGTGTGTAAGAACCCCCATGACAAGTTTCAAGACTTTTCTCAGAAGTTTGCTCAGTCAGATGGTCAGATAAGTCAAAATCAGTCAATGCAGTTAAAAAGTCAAACTGAGGTCAACTGTGGTCAAACCAAAGTCAAACTTCATGATTTTTTGCCAACATCAAGTATATGAAGTAAAATTCATCATTTGATCAAGGGTTGATCATGATTCATCAAGGAGATTCCAGATCATCAATAATCAGGAGTTTCTAAATTAGGGTTTCCTTAGTAAAAGTCAACTGAACTTTGACCAGCCATAACTTTCACATGCTTCATCACCAAGTCTCCATCCAAATCTCATTTTGAAGGAAATTGAATTCTCTACAACTTTGTGTCTCACAAGCCAATCCCAAAAATGCTTCATTTGGAAGGTATGAGCTAAGACATTATAGGTCATTTCAAAAGTCAACAAAAAGTCAACAACTTCAAAAGGGCATAACTTGATATTGGTAAATGATATGGACATGAAACCAATGGGGTTGTTTAGAGGACTCTTCAAGCTTTCCAAAATGTCCAAAAACACCCTCATACCATTAAAATTGAAGGATATATGCCCTTGCAAAGTTGGGAAATTTTGTGATGGTTTATGATGAAAATGGAGGTCTAGAACCAATTCTTTCCAAATGGGCTGGCCAAATTATGATCCAATCCATACACTAGCATCATGCACGACCCAAATGATTAAAAATAAGAATTTTTATTATTTTATTTTTATTTATTTTGATTTAATTCATAAAAAATCATTTTAAATAGAAATAAAATATGAAAATATGATATTTGATGGAGATTTGGTTTCTAGAATGTCTTCAATGCTGATTGGAATGTAAAAGGAATAAGATCATGAGATTTGTCCAAAGATAGCAAGCCTTAATACATGAATATTTGGATTTTAAAGCATGATCATTGTGAATCTTTTTGAATCAAAATTTCCACACAAACAATCAATCTTTTTGACCTAATTCACTCTCCTATAAGTGCATAACTCATTGCCATTGCCCAGCCACGAATTTCAGCAGCCCAAAGGTAAGATCATACTTCAAAAATTCAAGCAAAGAGTCACATTCGGATTCCTTGATCTAAGACATTTGAAGGTAAAACAAGAACATGGAGTGCTTCCTTGGACTTCTCTGATCATAAACCATCATTCATACGCATCCAAATCATGCCATGATGCTTAACCCGTGGCCTGCTTATGCTTGAATATAATTTTTTCGGTTTCATCTATTTACTGCATTGCAATGAATTTTGTTTGGTTTATGATATTTGTATTGAGTTTGTGAAGGTTTCTGGACAAAGAAATTGGAGTTTCGTGACCTAAATTTCAATCGGCCATGATTAGGGTTTTGACCTTCAATTTAGGATCCTTTGATTCACTAAATCTAAATGAATTCTGAGGACACATGAATGTTCTATGAATCACAAGGATCATGAAACACTAATTAATTTCATGAATCGTTGCTGTTTTGTATGAGTTTCATTTTCGCAGGTTCAAAGCTATGAAGAACTCGCAACAAATTTCGCAGGAAAAAGGGAAGGAAATTTCGCAGGAAATTTGGGGAAGAAGAAGCTAGGTGGCGCGCCCAGAAAATTTGAATTTTTATTATAATATTTTATGTTATCTTTCTGGACTGCTATCACCACATGTTGTGTGGTCCAGTGGAAAGTGGCGTGTGTGTTTGACTGCAAGACCTTAGTTCGAATCCTGGCCATGGCAAATGTTTTTTTTGGTTTTTTCCAGTTATGCATTGAGTATTATATATTATTATTGTTTGATGGATTGCTAACAGATAGGCTCTCCCAGCCAGGTGGTCATGCGCGCGTATGTATATTCATGAGGTCCTGGGTTCAACACCACCCCAGGCCTTTTGGCTTCATTTTTTCTGATTTTCCAGACTTAAAGAACAAAACCAATGGATGTCCATTCTTGTTGCATCACTAGTGCGTAGCTCAGTTGGCAAACTTCTCAATTGTCCAGGTTAGGGACCTGGGTTCAAATCCCAGGTCCAGTTTTTTTTTATGTTTCTTATTTTCTTTTATTATATTACCTATTTTCCATATTATATTAGAATAGTTTTTAAATTATAAAATGTAAATATATATGCTTTCTAAATTCTAAAATATATATGTTTTCTAAATTCAAAAAAATTAATTCTTATTATTATATCTTTATCATAAAATGTATATATATATATATATATATTTGATTTGTATATTATAATTTAAACCCTTAAAATTTTTTCCAAACAAACCCTAATTTTAGAAATCCCAATTTATTTTCTTAATAATAAAAAAACTAATTTTATCTTATGATTTAAAAATTATAATTTTTGTGAATATAATATTTAAAATTTATTTTCTTATATAATATGTAAATATTTTTTCTTTTAATTTGTTTATAACCTAAATTATATGTAAATAATTTTTAATATGTGTTTAGAAACAATTAGACCTATGATAATTTTTGTTTTGTAATTATGATATGTTTAAAAATAATATTATAATTGTTCATATTTCCTCTTGTTTTTTTTTTAAATAATTGACTATATTAAAATCTAACTTTTGTTTATTATTTTAATTATGTTCTTATAATATTTTTGCTAAATTCCATTTACTTTAATTATTGTTATTATTACTAATCCATCTAAATTATGCTTATTATTATTATTTCACTAATCTTTTTTTTTTATTATTACTAACCCCTATTATAATTTGCTTATTTATTTATTTTTTGCTTATTATTTATATTTTGCTTCTATATTTATTTTTGCTATTTATTTTAATTGCTCATTATAATTATTATGTAATTGCTCCTTGGTGTAAATTTTGTAAATATGTAATTTATTTAATTTTTATGCTATGGTTAGTAATTTAGGGAGTGTAAACATGTATTCTATTTTAAAATTGAATTTAGATCACTTTAATTATAAGATAAATAAAATTAAACACTCACACACGTAAGTCGATTTTTAATCGCCATCTCACTTTCTAAGGCTATCCCTCAATGTTGCTTAATCATAAGGTTAAGTGGGGTGTATAAAGCAAGTCCCTTAAAAGAAAAATCATCAAGTCCCTAATGGTTGCCTTTAAAGATCAAGTCCCTTTTCGAATAATGATGATAGTCCCTCCTAAATGCTTAATACACCTCACAGTTGCCTTCATAAACAGATGTCCCTCACATGTCCCTTACATCCAAGGTAATGACTACCTATTCCTTAATAATAGGGATAGTCTTACCACTTAAAGGATAAAGAACAGAAAAGACTTAAATTTTAGGGTAGGTACCTCCTAGTTGCTTGCTCACTCCATTCCAAATTTTCAAACACTTTACAAATTTCAAACAATTTTCAAACACAAGTTTTTACGCATCCGTACATGGATCATTATTAACTCTTATGAAAATTTCTATTCACACACTTCACATTTTCAAAAACAATTCAAAGTGAGCTAAGTAACTAAGAGCCCATGGATAACCATGGATGTAAAGGGTGCTAACACCTTCCCTTTACATAACCTACCCCCCGGACCCAAAAATCTTTTAAAAGGTCTTTCCTGTTCTTTTATGCCTTTCCTTTGGATAAAATAAAAGTCGGTGACGACTCTTGCTATCCGCAACATAACTAAAGTCAGTTCTCCCACCGTGTTACAGAACTGACGACTCTGCTGGGGATAACAATTTAAGAGGGGTACCCTTAGGAATTAGATCACTTAAATTGTTTGCCTTGTTTGCTTTATACTTATCTGTTGGGGTGCTCTTATGTGTGAAAGATCCTAACCCGGATCTAGTGTACCTTAGGTAAATGGCAATAGACCAAGGAAACTGTACGACGTATATCGATACGGTTGATCTGGTGGCCATAGTTAGTGTGACTTCTTGGTTGGTGCTTATGTTCCTTAAGTCAAGTTGAGGATAATATGAGGCTGCCATATGTTGTCAATGCACTAACTAACTTTTAGAACCCTAGTTATCCCATCTTAGCCTTTAGAAAGTAGTGAGGTAACCGGCTTTGGTGCAGACTGAAGTTGGTTGACACTCGATACTACGCTCATTGAGATCTTGAACTTGGAGGGTTTTGGTTGGCAAGTAAGTTGCTTTCTGAACAACCACCCTTGTGAAGGATCAATGATATTGAGATCCCTTAGAACCCGGTTACTTTTGTAGGACAGGATGAACCATCTAACTTCAGGGGAGGGTACTTACCTTGGAACCTCATGCAAGCCTCTAAACCTAGGGCTATGGTGTGACTTGTTTGTGTGTGCCACATGTTTGTGATTAAACATAACATCATGACATCATCATGCATCATAAGCATAGCATTTTCACTAACCATTTCAAGGACCAAGGGATTTATCTTTGTTCTTTGTTGTAGGTCATGGCTTCTGCTCGTAGAAACACCATCAGAATCAACTTTGTGGGGATACCTCCCAAGCTTAAAGAGTTGGTTTCTCAAGTGTCTGATCATTCCCAGTTCATCAAGAGACATGGTCACCTATTGGATCTAGTCACTTCAGGGTTCAATGAAGACATGATGAGTTTGCTGTTTCAGTTCTTTGACCCTAAGCACCACTGCTTTACATTCCCTGACTACCAGTTGGTTCCTACAATGGAGGAGTTCTCTAAACTTCTGGGTATACCTGTTCTTGATCAAAGACCCTTCACAGGCTTAGAGAAGGAGCTTAAACCAGAAGTTATTGCTGCAGCTCTACATCTGAAGAAGTCTGACATTGTTCTAGAGACGAGAAGTGGAGTCAAGGGTATTCTTGCTAAGGTATTAATGGATAAAGCTCAAATGTTCTTGAAGGCCATGAGCTATGATGCTTTTGAGGAGATCTTAGCCTTGCTGATTTATGGCTTAGTATTGTTCCCCAATCCAGATCAGTTCATAGACGTTCATGCCATCAACATTTTCCTGAGTCACAATCCAGTGCCTACATTGCTTGGAGACATCCTGCATTCTCTTCACACCCGTACTACAAGGGCAAGAGGAACTTTGATGTGCTGCATACCTTTGCTTTCTAGGTGGTTTATTTCTCACCTTCCTCGCTCAGTAATGAAGAATGAGCAAGGGTTCAGATGGTCCAAGAGGATCATGTCACTTTCTCACTCAGATATCCATTGGTGCTCCAGATCTATGGAGAATGTCACCATCATTGACCGTTGTGGGGAGTTTCCTAATGTGCCACTTCTAGGCATAAGAGGAGGCATCACCTACAACCCCTCTCTAGCTTTACGACAGTTTGGTTACGCGCGGAGCGATGGTCCACATGACATGTTGATTCAGGGCATTGTGTTTGATTACGACAACGATCTTCAGGGTTACCGGCAGAGATTCATACGAGCATGGGGAAAAGTAAACAGGGTTGACAGCAAGACACTGGAACCTAAGTACACTATTCCTATGGAGGCTTATCTCAGATGGGTACGATCTCGTGCTCAGACTCTCATGATGCCATATCCTGCCGTCCTACCAGTTATCATGGAACCTGTTGTTGAAGGAGACACAGCTTATACCATCCTTCACCCAGACATGCCTACTGATATGGAAGACTTGCAGAGATCATGGATCCAACTGAAGGAGCAAAGGGATACTTTCGAGGCTCATTACAAAGCAAGCCAAGAAAGAATCCTGGAACTAACAAAGCAACTTCACGAGGAACGAAATCTCAATTCATACCTCAACATAAAGAGGAAACGTCTATGGGAGACTTAAAACCCCATCTCTTGTATTTATCTCATTTCATTTTTTGTAAGCCCAAGAGGCAAAACAAATTTATTACTAATAAAAGTTTACCTTCTTGTTTGTCTAAGCAAATTTAAATCCTGCGGTCCTTGAAAACGTTGCATATGTATTCACATATCATTTCATTGCATCACAGGTTTATAATTGTGCACAGGTTTCTCATCTTCTCGCTGTTTATTTCAGCAATGGCTCTTGAACAAACAGTTAAGGATCTCCAGGCACAAAATGCACAGTTCTAAGAGCTGATCCTGAATTTGTCCAAGGGGCAAGATGAATTGAAGACACTGCTGGCTAAGAAGAAGAGTCCTGAGGACAACAAGGATGATCAGCTGAAACAACTACAAGCTGAGATGACAGGAATGGGGACCCAGATGAATGACCAGGTGGTTCTTATTCAAAGTTTAGCTCAGGGGAAAGAAGAGTTAAGAGCCTTTGTCCATAAACTTCAAAGTGATGGAGTCAGGGATCTAATTGTTAGTCGACCTCCATTAAAACAAGCTGATTTGGTTGAAAGGAAGATGAGGATAAAAGAAGGTAAGAAACAGGTTGCCATTGATTGTTCTTCAGTTGAAGAAGAAAGACCTGATAAGGTTAATCCACCTCAACACAAGAAATATAGAAGGCAGTTTATCAAGTTCAGCACTCCAATGTCACAAGTTCTGCAATGCTTGTTGGAGATGAAGCTAATTTCCTTGGAAAATCCTCCTCAAAATCCTAAAACTTCCTCTCCTCGCTATAATCCCAGGGCAAGGTGTGAGTACCACTCCAACAGTCCTGGACATGATACTAATAGCTGTTGGGCATTGAAGAAAAAGATTCAAGACCTGATTGACGAAGGAATCCTAGAGGTTACTCCAGAGGGTCAAGTTGAGTTCTACTATCATCCATCAAACACCGAAGCTGCAAGACAAGTTGCCCAGTATAGCAAGAAAGGAAGCCTACCTATTCCTGTTGAGATATGGGGCACCTTGGGACATCCAAGTGGTAAATTTGATTTCATGGTGAAGTATACTGCTCCTCAAAGTTCACAGATTGCAATTGAAGACATTCAGCCAACTGGATGGGACAACATTTGAATTTTTCATTTGTAATTTCTTTTATTTGTTTGAACACTTACTATTATGTTAAACTTTTGTTTTATTTAATGCATTGCATATGTTTGTCTTGAATTAATCCATTCGTTCCACTATATTTTGAATTATGCTTCTTATTTCTATCTTGTGATATTTAACTCCTGATTAAGCTATAAGCCTGTAGAGGGAGGATGACGAAAACAATACCATAATCTTATGCAGTATGCTTTTGAACAGACTATGTTGACGATGTACAGGCATTGTTTCAATTCCTAAACAGTGGAGATATAAGGAAGTTAATCCCTAGTCAACCCTTTTGAGCCTATGAAGTAGGAGTTTTTTATTCTCGCACAAATTAAAACCCTTATTCATAACCCGGGGCAGGGTAGTTACTCGGTTAACTCAAATATGCCAATTATCTGTGTTGTACACAACTAATGATGGTTCTCTATAATCATGAAACCTGACAGTCAATATCCAGCAAAAAGAAAAACCCACTAAGTCAAAACCTATGAAGGAGACTTAGTAAAAAAAATTAAGACATCCCGCTGACTGTAACTTTGAAATAAACAGTTCAGGCAAAAAGAAGGGATAACAAAGTCAAAAGAAAAAAGAGGTCACTACGAATCCTCAACAAAGAAAGATGACTGAATGTTCAAATAATTTTTGGTTTCTGAACCATCACAAATGTCAGAGTTACAATTCCAAACTCTTTTGAGCCTCAATGCATAAGTTAACTGAGCATAGGACTGAAGAACATCATGGAGATTGGGTGGGGTACAAATAAAATTTGAGCCTTTATCCTTTGTTTCTTAAACTATGAACCAGGCCACGTTATAACCCTTTAAAAGTCCTAACTGAAGCATGGTTAGTTCGAAAGCGTACTGCTACAAAAAGGTATCCTGACTCCTTCAGGGTTTATTATAAAACTTGAGTTAATATCACAGTTTTCACAAAAAAAAAAAAAAAAAAAACTTCAAGACAGACATAAGCATTGCATTTTTGAATATATTTGTTTGCATATACCTGAGTGTTTGACAAATGGAGAAACTTACAGGATGAGTGTTCAACGAACCAAAGTCCTTCCGATGAACAAAGTTGCTTCTTGGATCAAAGTCCATGTATACAAAGGGGCATAGTCATTATCTCCCAATCAAGGGAGCAGACCATGATACTGCCTAACTCATGTGGGACAATCAAGACAGGATTCAGTTATGTTTAAATATCTAGGGGAAGATCTCCACATCTGTCTAAATTACTGAGGGTAACATTACAAAGTCCATAATGCCAGGGGCATAGTCACTGATTCCCAGTCAAGGGGCATATCAACTTACTGTTCAATTCATTTGGGGCAATCAGTTCCCGATCCAACAATGCTTAATAGCCAGGGGCTGCTCTTCTCATATATTTGAATTACCAAGGGTAGCACTGCAAAGTTCATGACGTCAAGGGCATATTATTATGGGGCATTCTGCTTAGTTCTCCTGAGGTAACTACATTCAGATACTTCCCTTTTGGGACAATTCATCCTCAATCAAGGGGCAATGCTTTCTTTTCAAATCTAGTAGCCGGAGCGTATATGGTCCATTACAATTTGAAGACACATTCCTCTCGTTGTATTACCTTGATATTGGATTCTCAGCTGAAACCATGATGGAAATTAATTGTCTACTCCAGTAGTATCAGATGGTGTCAGTATCATGTCTTCAGATCCAGCTATGAGGATTTCGGGGAAGGTATTCAGGAAAGTTAAAAATTTCAGGAGCTCCAAATCCAATTGGTTATACACTCTCGAAGTTGAAACGTTTCTGTTCTCAAGTTCAGCTTTACTTTTCCCTCTGAATCCAGATTTACTTTTACCCTATTTACATAAGCGAAACGTCCATTGGTTGTGTTTGAATGTATGTATGCTTTTGAATATGATTGATGTTTACAAGAAATGCATGTATTGCTTAATATGATTGATGTTTACCAGAAATGCATGAAAATGTAGTAATAGTATTTACTAAGGACGAACGAGGGAAGGATTTCAATGAAGCTTCGCCGGTTCATCTTTACCAGAAAACTACAAAACCCTCAGTAGGACGAATCCATCTTCATAAAATCTCATCTCCCCTGGATTTTATATCCATCTCTTTTATCCTCATACGGATATACGGGAAATTACTTTCCAATGCGAGTACGACGAATGAAGACGGGAGGTTATATCTGCCCTACCATCAAACGAAGACGAAGGTTATGTATACCTTGCCATCCCCAGCATACGGGAGATTATATATACCTTATTATCCCCAACATCTGGGAGGTTATCTATACCTTGCCATCCCCAGCATATGGAAGGTTATGTATAATATATTCTTCAACAACGAATCGGGATTTATTTTCCCGGGCCAGCAGTCGTTATACGAAGATGTCCAGACGCTTCAGGCAGCATCATATCATACATACATCATTTATATCATACCATAACATACATATCCATAAATGCATAATGCATTTACTTAGGTGCATCATACTATGCATGCATACATATTGCATAAACTAACATTCTCCTGGCAGGATAATTATATGCAGATAAAACAGCATCAACAATTCACAACAGGTCAGAAATGATCCATACACTACTCAAGATGTCCTCGAATAGCAGGCAAACGGTCCGTAAAAAGATCCATTCCCTGGTTCAAGACATCTTTCAGAAGAACAAATCCTGACGTTCTTTTGATCCTTAAGAACAAATCCTGACGTTCTTTTGGCCCCTTGTTCAAGATGCTTTTTCAGAAGAACAAATCCTGACGTTCTTTTGACCCTTAAGAGCAAATCCTGACGCTCTTTTGGCCCCTTGTTCAAGACATCTTTCAGAAGAACAAATCCTGACGTTCTTTTGACCCGTAAGAGCAAATCCTGACGCTCTTTTGGCCCCTTGTTCAAGACATCTTTCAGAAGAACAAATCCTGACGTTCTTTTGACCCGTAAGAGCAAATCCTGACGCTCTTTTGGCCCCTTGTTCAAGACTTTTTCAGAAGAACAAATCCTGACGTTCTTTTGACCCTTAAGAGCAAATCCTGACGCTCTTTTGGCCCATTGTTCAATATACTTTTTCAGAAGAACAAATCCTGACGTTCTTTTGACCCTTAAGAACAAATCCTGACGTTCTTTTGGCCCTTGAATAGCAGGCAAACGGTCTGCAAAAAGATCCATTCCCTGGTTCAAGATTTTTCAGAAGAACAAATCCTGACGTTCTTTTGACCTTAGAGAGTAGGCAAACGATCTGTAAAAAGATCTATTCCCTAATCCAAGACATTTCCAGAAGAGATAATCGTCACGAAGATTTATTTCTACTGGTCTATTCAACAAATTCAAAGGATAAACAATTCAGAGACGGCCTATACAAAGACCTAGTACTGAGATCCAGTATCAACATAAAGCTATCACCACATCCAGTTTTTTAGATGGCATCTCTAAGCCCATCTCCAATTCTCTCAAGTGGCATCTTTAAGCCCACTCAAGTATATACAACCAAACATCAATATCATTCTAGGCACTGGTGAGTGCAAATTTTTGGGCTTTTGTGTTCAATCCCCTTCAACCTTCCAGGTCACGACTGGCAAATATACCAATCTAACCCCTCAGGTTTCAGAAAATTGAACAGGGGCAGTTGTTGCACCCCAAAATTTGCCCTCACAATACAAGACTTTGTGTGCTAAGAGGGTTTACAAGGTTCACAAGATTCACAATGCTTTCAATACCTTTCATGAGGTTCATGAAGTCTACAAGTTACTTTATGAAGGTTCACAAGGTTCACAAGTTTCTCAATGCTTATATGACCTTTCATGAGGTTCATGAAGTCTACAAGTTACTTTATGAAGGTTCACAAGGTTCACAAGTTTCTCAACACTTACAAGACCTTTCATGAGGTTCATGAAGTTTACAAGTCACTTTATGAGGTTCACAAGGTTCACAAGATTCACAACACTTACAAGACCTTTCCTGAGGTTCATGAGGTCTACAAAGTCACTTTATGAGGTTCACAAGGTTCACAAGCTTCACAATACCTCCCATGAGGTTCACAAGACATTTTATGATGGTTCACAAGGTTCACAAAGTTCACAATTGGTCAAAGGAGTTGACAATTCCCTCAGACAGTGCACCTCCTAAGCAGTGCATCCAAAACTAGGGTTTTGACTTTAATCAGGCTAAATGAACTTCCAAGACTTCAAATGAGTTTCATAACATCTTATATGTGTGTAAGAACCCCCATGACAAGTTTCAAGACTTTTCTCAGAAGTTTGCTCAGTCAGATGGTCAGATAAGTCAAAATCAGTCAATGCAGTTAAAAAGTCAAACTGAGGTCAACTGTGGTCAAACCAAAGTCAAACTTCATGATTTTTTGCCAACATCAAGTATATGAAGTAAAATTCATCATTTGATCAAGGGTTGATCATGATTCATCAAGGAGATTCCAGATCATCAATAATCAGGAGTTTCTAAATTAGGGTTTCCTTAGTAAAAGTCAACTGAACTTTGACCAGCCATAACTTTCACATGCTTCATCACCAAGTCTCCATCCAAATCTCATTTTGAAGGAAATTGAATTCTCTACAACTTTGTGTCTCACAAGCCAATCCCAAAAATGCTTCATTTGGAAGGTATGAGCTAAGACATTATAGGTCATTTCAAAAGTCAACAAAAAGTCAACAACTTCAAAAGGGCATAACTTGATATTGGTAAATGATATGGACATGAAACCAATGGGGTTGTTTAGAGGACTCTTCAAGCTTTCCAAAATGTCCAAAAACACCCTCATACCATTAAAATTGAAGGATATATGCCCTTGCAAAGTTGGGAAATTTTGTGATGGTTTATGATGAAAATGGAGGTCTAAAACCAATTCTTTCCAAATGGGCTGGCCAAATTATGATCCAATCCATACACTAGCATCATGCACGACCCAAATGATTAAAAATAAGAATTTTTATTATTTTATTTTTATTTATTTTGATTTAATTCATAAAAAATCATTTTAAATAGAAATAAAATATGAAAATATGATATTTGATGGAGATTTGGTTTCTAGAATGTCTTCAATGCTGATTGGAATTGAAAAGGAATAAGATCATGAGATTTGTCCAAAGATAGCAAGCCTTAATACATGAATATTTGGATTTTAAAGCATGATCATTGTGAATCTTTTTGAATCAAAATTTCCACACAAACAATCAATCTTTTTGACCTAATTCACTCTCCTATAAGTGCATAACTCATTGCCATTGCCCAGCCACGAATTTCAGCAGCCCAAAGGTAAGATCATACTTCAAAAATTCAAGCAAAGAGTCACATTCGGATTCCTTGATCTAAGACATTTGAAGGTAAAACAAGAACATGGAGTGCTTCCTTGGACTTCTCTGATCATAAACCATCATTCATACGCATCCAAATCATGCCATGATGCTTAACCCGTGGCCTGCTTATGCTTGAATATAATTTTTCCGGTTTCATCTATTTACTGCATTGCAATGAATTTTGTTTGGTTTATGATATTTGTATTGAGTTTGTGAAGGTTTCTGGACAAAGAATTTGGAGTTTCGTGACCTAAATTGCAATCGGCCATGATTAGGGTTTTGACCTTCAATTTAGGATCCTTTGATTCACTAAATCTAAATGAATTCTGAGGACACATGAATGTTCTATGAATCACAAGGATCATGAAACACTAATTAATTTCATGAATCGTTGCTGTTTTGTATGAGTTTCATTTTCGCAGGTTCAAAGCTATGAAGAACTCGCAACAAATTTCGCAGGAAAAAGGGAAGGAAATTTCGCAGGAAATTTGGGGAAGAAGAAGCTAGGTGGCGCGCCCAGAAAATTTGAATTTTTATTATAATATTTTATGTTATCTTTCTGGACTGCTATCACCACATGTTGTGTGGTCCAGTGGAAAGTGGCGTGTGTGTTTGACTGCAAGACCTTAGTTCGAATCCTGGCCATGGCAAATGTTTTTTTTTTGGTTTTTTCCAGTTATGCATTGAGTATTATATATTATTATTGTTTGATGGATTGCTAACAGATAGGCTCTCCCAGCCAGGTGGTCATGCGCGCGTATGTATATTCATGAGGTCCTGGGTTCAACACCACCCCAGGCCTTTTGGCTTCATTTTTTCTGATTTTCCAGACTTAAAGAACAAAACCAATGGATGTCCATTCTTGTTGCATCACTAGTGCGTAGCTCAGTTGGCAAACCTCTCAATTGTCCAGGTTAGGGACCTGGGTTCAAATCCCAGGTCCAGTTTTTTTTTATGTTTCTTATTTTCTTTTATTATATTACCTATTTTCCATATTATATTAGAATAGTTTTTAAATTATAAAATGTAAATATATATGCTTTATAAATTCTAAAATATATATGTTTTCTAAATTCAAAAAAATTAATTCTTATTATTATATCTTTATCATAAAATGTATATATATATATTTGATTTGTATATTATAATTTAAACCCTTAAAATTTTTTCCAAACAAACCCTAATTTTAGAAATCCCAATTTATTTTCTTAATAATAAAAAAACTAATTTTATCTTATGATTTAAAAATAATAATTTTTGTGAATATAATATTTAAAATTTATTTTCTTATATAATATGTAAATATTTTTTCTTTTAATTTGTTTATAACCTAAATTATATGTAAATAATTTTTAATATGTGTTTAGAAACAATTAGACCTATGATAATTTTTGTTTTGTAATTATGATATGTTTAAAAATAATATTATAATTGTTCATATTTCCTCTTGTTTTTTTTTTTAAATAATTGACTATATTAAAATCTAACTTTTGTTTATTATTTTAATTATGTTCTTATAATATTTTTGCTAAATTCCATTTACTTTAATTATTGTTATTATTACTAATCCATCTAAATTATGCTTATTATTATTATTTCACTAATCTTTTTATTTTTATTTTTATTATTACTAACCCCTATTATAATTTGCTTATTTATTTATTTTTTGCTTATTATTTATATTTTGCTTCTATATTTATTTTTGCTATTTATTTTAATTGCTCATTATAATTATTATGTAATTGCTCCTTGGTGTAAATTTTGTAAATATGTAATTTATTTAATTTTTATGCTATGGTTAGTAATTTAGGGAGTGTAAACATGTATTCTATTTTAAAATTGAATTTAGATCACTTTAATTATAAGATAAATAAAATTAAACACTCACACACGTAAGTCGATTTTTAATCGCCATCTCACTTTCTAAGGCTATCCCTCAATGTTGCTTAATCATAAGGTTAAGTGGGGTGTATAAAGCAAGTCCCTTAAAAGAAAAATCATCAAGTCCCTAATGGTTGCCTTTAAAGATCAATTCCCTTTTCGAATAATGATGATAGTCCCTCCTAAATGCTTAATACACCTCACAGTTGCCTTCATAAACAGATGTCCCTCACATGTCCCTTACATCCAAGGTAATGACTACCTATTCCTTAATAATAGGGATAGTCTTACCACTTAAAGGATAAAGAACAGAAAAGACTTAAATTTTAGGGTAGGTACCTCCTAGTTGCTTGCTCACTCCATTCCAAATTTTCAAACACTTTACAAATTTCAAACAATTTTCAAACACAAGTTTTTACGCATCCGTACATGGATCATTATTAACTCTTATGAAAATTTCTATTCACACACTTCACATTTTCAAAAACAATTCAAAGTGAGCTAAGTAACTAAGAGCCCATGGATAACCATGGATGTAAAGGGTGCTAACACCTACCCTTTACATAACCTACCCCCGGACCCAAAAATATTTTAAAAGGTCTTTCCTGTTCTTTTATGCCTTTCCTTTGGATAAAATAAAAGTCGGTGGCGACTCTTGCTATCCGCAACATAACTAAAGTCAGTTCTCCCACCGTGTTACAATATGATATTGATGATCTATACAATCAAGTATGCATATGCATCAAGCTGTAGATCAATCAGGCATTGTTTGAGCTTGTTCAATCATTTGCTCTCCATCTGTCTGACCCTTTCTTTGCACACACCCAACATCGTGCCAATTTTTAACATATATTTCTCTCCTGCCTATCTTCAATATTAAATATAAGTCTGAATACCATTCTTCCTTTTGTGCTCAATGCTCTTAGGAGGTTGCGAACATGGATCCTCATGGTACCTGAAATTACAAATTGTTGGAGAGACTGGTACCTTTTCAAATAGTTAAATTATGACCACGAGAAGTGTCTTGAAAATAACTTTATATGAGGAATTATCACATCAGCATCAACACTCTCCAGTCTCCACAACTCACATAAATAGCTAGTAATCCAGACAAAAGAAATAGCTAGTAATCATAACAAAAGGACATAACAATCAGAGTTGTACTAAATTATATTGGCTTAACTACCACCATTATCAGTTTTCTAAAAGATCATTTTCTAGATAAACATATTGTATAGTTGCATCCAGTGTGTGGAATGTGGACTTTTCTAGTATAGGTATGGTATATGATTCTTTTATTTAATATAATATCTATATTAATACAATATACATATTAATAATAAGATACTAACATATAAAAAGTCTGACTCCAAGCATTATATACTATCACTTTATCATTGTGAGTGAATACTAAAATATGTCATTATATTTGAGAAGGGATGGTGTGAGTGCCTTATTTGCCTATACATCACTACTGATCAACCACAAAAATATACATTAAACACATAGGTTCGTCATTCAACATAAGTAAATTTAAATTTAATCCAAAAAAAATTATTCAAAGCAAGATACTTTGCTATTTCTTGCTCGTACAGAGGCTACAATTAAGCATTGACATGTCAAAGATAAGGGTACAGTTTATGATTGTTACATGAAACTGGGGACCAATATATTTACGGATAACTGTATGTCCTTTACTTCCTGGATTCAGATTCAATACAGTTATTGTTCTTGGCCAGTCGATTTCAAATCATGGTGAAGATTATTTAAACATAACTTAGTAATGATATAACTTGAACCAACCGGTTTCAAACCAATAGCTGAAAATAATTAATGTGTGTAACTGCTTGTTTCTTTTCATGCAATAAAAATCTAATCAGAGTTGGAGAAAATGTTAGTCAACAAGCAGTTAAGCCTTATTTCCAAATAAGAACACAACAGTGACATGACAAGTACTTGTTATTCATACTCCTGAGAATACTACTTAGCTCTGTTGCAGATCAGCTTATGGTTCTCATCTCTTTTCTTATTGGTGGCTTCAAATTCTTGAGTTTTAGCCAAAGCACATTCTTTTGCTCTCTTCTATTTCTTCACATCTTTACTCATCTCTGTGACAAAAAATCTGAAATTAAGATTAAAAAATAGCACAATTGTGATTGAACTATACAAATGCAATGCAAAAGATATGAATGGTAAATTTGTGTCGGTTATTATGATGGAACCTGGTAACTTCTTTGTTAATGTAGAAGATACTTCACTAATGCAACCTTATTTTGTCGAACATTCTACAGGTTGTCACCAATCAACCAAGGTTGGAAACCAAAAATTGTATAAAGACATATATCCCATATGAAGGCATAAACCATACTTTCTGATCCAAGATAACCAACCAAGTATTTCCATATGTCTACTATGCCACCAAAATTTGCATCCATTCAACCAAAAAGAGCCCAAATTATAGATACCAGACAAACACCACCGCCAATCAGTCCAACAAATGGAGCACTATTTGTCATAACAAAGCTCAAATTTGAACTTTTGATTGCAACATTGTCATCATCAACATTATTTAATCGGATTTCCATGTATGGGATCAAAAATGCTGGCATCACAAAGAGGAGTTATGACATGTGAGACAACTACAAGGGAAGTTTTGTGTTTGGTATCTAGAAACATCCCACGCAATATATATAAATTCTAGTTAACACGTTAACATTAAAAGAATTGAATTAGAATTGAAAATGGAAAATACCAAACAAATTACTGTTAGACCTCTTACAAAGAGTATTTATAAATGTTGTCAAGTAGCAGTTACCCTACAGGCATAATGCAGTCAATTTTAATGTTATATGTAGAAATTACTGAGTCTAAATCCAGAAATTATTATTATTATTATTATTATTATTATTATTATTATTATTATTATTATTATTATTATTATTAGAGTAGAAGTTATGAAACTTAGACAAGGATATAGCAATTATGAAACTTAGAAAGGGATATTAACAGAAATCATCCTGAAGTTGTGAGTGTTAGACACTTGGGAGGGAGAGAACCATGCTCTCGAATCTTGGTGTGTGTCCTAATATTTTGCACTATTTTCCTATAACTATTGTAAGGTGTGTAACTATAATATTCTGGTCTTTGAACTGTCCATCAGAATTATTATTAGTAAAGTATTTTTATTCTCCAAATTATTTCTATTCAGTGTCAGTTTCTATCACTTACCTGAGGCTCATCATCACTTATCTAGTCAACTCCAAAGGCCACTGCCTCAGCTTTTTTTCTCTCCTTCTCAATGGCCTTTTACTAGAGAAACCTTTTTTGCCCTGGAAGCTTTCAACCTAATTTAATAAAAAATATTAAAGGAATTCTTTTCAACTTGTGAGCAAATGTAACGTGGACTAAGAACATGCAAAATGGTTTATAAGTTTGCCTTTGGATAATGGTTTGTTTATAAATTTAGAATTTAATGTTTGTGATTGAATCATACTATACAGTCCAATCAGATATTTGGGGATGTGTTTGGAGTGAAGTAAAGTTGGGGATTGATTAGGCAAAGATGTGTTTTGGACACCATTAGGTAGAATCAAGGTAGAACTGCTTGCTGACATACTATATAGAGGATTGAATAGCAAATTATAACATTTATAATTAGAAAATCATTAGAACCACCATTTTTATTGTTAGATGTAATAGCTATAGATTAATGGTGCATCCTAACACACTGAATCACTAAGACCATGTATGATACGAGTGATATGCAGATTTTGGCAAGGGGATCCTATAACTAATAAAGCCTTATCACTTGTTCCCATCTGACCACCTTGTTCAGCTTCTTTTATGTGCTTGCGTTCATCTAACCTGCCAATATGTTTTCACTTACATATCAAATGTGGAGGATAACAAAATAAAAATTGAATCCAAGTATATCCTAAAAGAAATAGTACACGAGATTTTGGCAATACAAGGATAAATGTGTTGTTTACAATTCTAAGACATGCTACAGGGACACAAATATCATGATAACTTAGAAAAATCAGGTAACCCCAGGGAAAAGCTTAAGAAAATGATTCACATGCAAACAATCTTGAAATTTACATAATTTCTTCCAGGATCGATACGCAAATATACTTAAAAATCGATTCGCGTACCTCAAGTATGAATTAGTGTGAATCTTGAATTAAAATCAGATAGAAATATACTTTAAAAAATCAATATATTGAATTACCCATACCTTTTTAGGTAGATACGCAACACTTGCAGTTTTGTGACCTAATCTTTGTCAAAGTTGATTGAACAATGTTCTGATCGAATCTTCGTCAAAATCAATTGAACAATATTGTGAACTGATCCTTGTAGAAGCTGAATGGAGGAGATTATGACCTAATCTTCATGGAAGTTGATTTCTTGGAACATTGAAATATATTGTGATGTAAAGAGATCGACTATTGAAAGAAGAAGCTTTTCAGCGGTGTTAGGGCTTTTTCAGTGGTGTGGTAGTGGCTATTTCAAGATTTTATTGAAAGATGGTGTGACTAAAGAGATCGACGTATAGAAAGGAAGTTGTTCTAGCATTGGGGATTATGAAAAGAAGAAGCCTTCCTAAATTTTTTTATTCCCTTTAATTTTTCCATGGAATATGTTTTTTATAATATATTTGGGGCGACGGTTGTTGAACCGTGTGAATGTCTTTTTAAGTCAGTTAGGTCTATAACCGTAGTAAAATGTTTAAATTATTTTAAATATTTAACAACGGTGGTCCTAAACCGTCGTGGCAACCGTCGTAACTTGCAAAGGAGGATAGTTTTTATGGAACCGTCGCAACCTGTGTCGCAAAATACTATTTTTCTTGTAGTGATAATTACTATTACTAATATTATAATAATTATTATTGAAATTGATTAATAAAATTAAAAAGGTGGGAAAATAAATATGAAAGAGAAAAAAGTGGGAAAGTAAAGAAATAAAAAAAAGTTGTGATTATGATTGACAAAAGTAGTCGCGACAGTTCGCTCTAACCGTCGCGAGTGTGAAAAGAGGACGGTTCTTTGATAACTGTCGCAATTATTTTATACAATATGCCTAAACAATTTGCGACGGTTGGTCCAAACTGTCGTGACAACTGTCGTAGTCCAGGAATAAGGACAATTTTTGTGAAAACTGTCGCAAAAAATCTGCGACAGTTGACCCTAACTGTCGTGACAACCGTCACGATACAAGAATAAAGACGATTTTGTGATAACTGTCGCAAATCAAGTGCCGTAAATCTCCTTTTTTCTTGTAGTGAATTGGACGGGAGAGTCCATGGTGGAGAGTATACACCATGAGCGAGTCGTTGGTCTCGCCGAAGAAAAGGACCAGAGCTCTGTTGCTGGCGGAGTTGGGAGACATTTTTGAATTGTTAGTGTATTTTAGGTTTTTTTTTTTTTTTGGGGGGGGGGGGGGGGGGGGGGGGGGTTAAGATATTTTTTGAATAAATTTTCTTTAATAGGAAAGTAACTTAGAACTATAAAAAGAACATGATGATTTTCCTTTAAGTTTTAAGGGGTTTAAAAGTATGCACTGTCAGTGTCAGTGTAAGGCAGTTCTACACATACAACCACCAATTAAAATGCCTATAATTGACATGTAATATTATTATTTTTTTAATATAAAGGCAAAATATCATTTTTTATCCCTTAATTATACATTTGGGTTCTGATTGATCCCTTAATTATTTTTCATGTCAGATTGGTCTCTTAACTCTTAAAATGTATCATGTTTGTCCTTTTCATCTTATTAACGACGGTAAAATTCAGAAATCGGTCGTTAAATTAATCGTTAATTAAATATGGGATAATAGTTATTTTATCCTCAGCCATATAAGCGAGATTTGAAAAATGTAAAAAAAATTTAGATTCCCCCTGACATTTGAAGATTCAACTATTTTGACCCCTTTTGAAATTTAATTTTTATTTATTTTTAATTTTATTTATTTATTTGTATTATTTTGTATTTTTAATTTAATACTTCTTTTCTTAAATTATTTTGTATTAGTTTATAAAAACAAATTAATTGGGTCATTCCAACCATAACTCCATTGATATCTCCAATCTTTTTGACCCATGTATTTTTCATTTGTATTTTAATGCACTAATAACTAATATAAAGACTAAATTGACTTTGAACCAACTGATGTGGGACTAAATTCATCTCAGATTTTTCACCATTTCCATCTTTAGCATACTGTTAACTAATTTGAACAGCCCAAATAAATAGTTCATGAATCCCAATGCAATATTTAATGAAAACCAAGACAACAATTCTAACAACATAGCTAATTCATGCATAATAATTCTATCAACTCAATTCCAATTTAATAAAGCACATAAGAAAGCACAAAATATGCTAATAAAGCACCTAAGAAAGCACAAAATATGCTATAAGAGTGCCACACAAAATCTCTCTCTCTCTCTCTCTCTCTCTCTCTCTCTCTCTCTCTCTCTCTCTCTCTCTCTCTCTCTCTCTCTCTCTCTCTCTCTCTCTCTCTGCTTTTATATTGATTAAACTAACATCACTTCCATGTATTATAAACTAACATCACTTCTATGTTTTCATTCTAAATTATTACACCATGTTTACACGTAAGGCATCACTTCCATGTTTTCATGTATTATAAACTAACATCACTACTATTTGATGGAAGTTTATAGTGCTCTTAATATTCAAGCCTTGTGTTATATTAAGTGAGTCTCTTTCCAACTTAATTAAGTTTAATGCAAACATTGTTATGGTGATTGAACCTTTCCCATCAATGAAAAGGAAAGACAAAATTTCAGTATGCTGAAATTTTTAACCGGAACTGGTGGTCTATTTTATTCTGTAGATTATACTGATATGCTTGAGATTAATTCATGTCCAAGATACAGTACACAAGTCAATCTAGTCTTATATGGTAAATGCATTGTGAAACCATTTTCTTTTTTTTGTTTGTTCTATGATTTATTCATGACAAAGTAGAATGGTTTTGTATGATCCATGCAATTGACTATGTTGTTGGTTGTTGTTGTTTCTTAAATGTGTTATGTTTGTGTACTCTATTCTATGTATGAGAATTGTTGAATATTGATTTTTCTGAAATTAATTTACTTTCTGGCATTTGTTATCGGTTGTATGTATTTTCTCAAGATAAATCCATCTTTGAAGCAGTGGAGAATGCTTCTAGCACAATATGTATTCATGCATTGTTATGATGTATGTTATATAAATAAGTTATTTGAAATTGAATGCCACTAAAGTCCAATGTGTCTTTTCTGAATTAAATGAATTATTATTTAAGAGTGGTGTTCATGCAGATGAAGAGTGGTGTTCATGAGTGGTTCTTGAGTGGCAGTAGCAATTTAGTCCCACATCGGTAGAGTTGTGAGAGTGAAATGTTATAGGAGATTATAAATAAGAAGTGATATGCTACATTGTAGAATTAAAATAATTTTTAAAATTACAATTTTAAAAATAGTATTAAATTAAAAATAAAAGTAATACGAAAAAATAAATAAAATTAAACAAATATTTAAAAAATAAATAAAAATACCTAATGGAATTTAAAAAATAAATAATAATAATAATAATAATAATGTCAACTAATCATCCACGTAATTAAAAATAATAATAATAAATTAAGAAAATATTGTCACGTCAAAGATTATACTGATTAGATTTCAATAGGGGTCAAAATAGTGGAAAAATAGTGGAATCTTCAAATGTCAGGGGAAATCTAAAACTTTTTTTACAGTGGGGGTTTTCAAACCTCACCCATATGGCGGGGAAAAATAGTTATTAACTCATTAAATAAAAAGAACCAACATGACACGTTTTAAGAGTTAAGAGATCAACCTGACACAAAAAATAATTAAAGAATCAATTTGCGCCCAAGAATATAATTAAGGGATTAGAAAGGATATTTAACTTACACTACGCCAAAAATAGCTTTTCGCGACACAACAAAAAGACAACGCCTTTAGAAACAAGCGCTATTATATGTTTAAAAAAAAATCACCGAAAAAAGTGTTTTTAAAGGGTCACCTTAGAAAACGTTTTTAGAAAGCGCTTTCTATAAATCGCTGCTAAAGGTCTTAAAAATGTTCTACCTTAGAAAACGCTTTCTAAAAGCATTGTTATAAGCCAATGAATAGAAAGTACTTTCAGTGAAAAGTCTAATTAAAAAACTAAGGGTTTTATATTAATAAATGAAATAAAATGATAAAAATATCAAATTTATCCATAAAAATGTTATGACTTTGAAATTATGATTAAAAATCATATGATATTTGTACGATGATATGAAAATTTATTTGAAGAATTGGTGAAAACGATTTATTTAAACTATCACTATTTTATCAATATAATCAATATTTAATATTTAAACTATCATTATTTTATCAATTTTTAAACTATAGATAAATTATTTTTTTAAAACTATATAAAATATTTAATATAATTTTTTAAAAAATATAATCAATATTTAAACTATCACTATTTTATCAATTTTTTAATCTTTGAACAATTAATATATTCTTAAATTATTCTTTATTTAATTAATTAGTCTCTCTAAAATTTAATTTGATGATATAAAAGTTGGCTCAAAGAATAAATTAGATTTTATATTTTATTTTAAAATTTATGGAATAAATTTGTCTTACAATGATGATTTAGAATAAATAAAGTGCATCATGACGTCAAAAGATATGTTTTTCAACCATTAAATTATTTCTTAACAATATATTTATATTCAAAGAAAATTATATATAATTACTTAGGTGTGTGTTTTTACTATTTTTCAATAAAAATGTAACAAATTAATTTAATATTATTTAGGAAATGAAAATAGGAGGAATTTACATGTGTAAAAAAAATTATACACTTGTCATATTTTTATTTAAAAAATAATAAAAATTACACCAAAATTTAAGTTTTTTCCTTTAAATTATTGTGTGTATTGGAAAGTTATCAACGAAATACTTTGTTGGATAGTATTCATTACCTCCCTTTGATAGATAAGATTTTGCATAGGATCCATCATTTGGAGTTCTAGACTGTTATCTATGGTTGGTAGAATTCAGCTGATTAACAGTGTTCTTTTTGCTGTTACAAATTTCTGGTTATAATGCATCCTTCTGCCTAAAAAAGTTCTCCATAAGATTGAGGCAATTTATAGATCCTTTATGTGGTCAGGATCTGGACAGATCACCAGAAAATCTCCCATAGCTTGGAAGGATGTCTGCACAACAAAGAATAAGGGAGGTCTCAATATAATTGATATCTCCAGAGGGAATGCAACTTGCTTGGCCAAAAATCTGTGGAACCTCTGTTTAAAGTCTAACTCATTATGGATAAAATGGATTCACATGTATCATATCAAAAACCAAGATGTTGTGCAGATGGACATTAAGAATAACCAATCTTGGATTTTGAAAGATATCCTTAAGATGGAAAGCACTACCACTGCTATACCTGAATGGAATTCTATCCTGCAAAGTGAAAAATTTGTGACCAGGAAGTGGTATGATTACCTTGATGAGCATCAGCAAAAAGTCACTTGGAGGAGCTTATTATACCTTAACCATGCCCGACCTCGTGCCAAAGTCTTCCTTTGGTTGGTTTGCCATAAGAGAATGTCAACTAAAGATAGATTGTTCAAACATGGATTCATAAATGATACTAGATGCAACTTATGCAGTGAAAATGAAACACAAAGTCATCTTTTCTTTCAATACAGGGCTATGAATAAAGTTTGGAGGGATGTGCTCAAGTGGTTGAATATTGACCACAATCTTGTTTGCTGGGAAGAAGGATTAAATTGGGTGGTTGCTAGATGCAAATTGAAGAATCCTTGGAGTAGTATTATAAAGTGTACTTTGACTGAAGTTCTCTATAGTTTATAGGGGAGCAGGAACTATTGATTTGGATGGTATTGATGAGAGAATATCAAACATCATTGTGAATAGATGTTGGATGATTACTAGGCTTAGGAAACACATAGGAGGGCTGTTAATGCCTTAAGTTTTGTGTTTGGTTTGTTTCCTTAGTTTTCTTGTCTCTTTGATTAGCTGGATCTCCGTTGAGATCGATTTGTTTGTATCGTCTTTTTGGTTAATAAAAGTCTCTTCATCCAAAAAAAATTGGTTATGAAAATGTTATTTAAGGTAGAGAAATAGGGGGGAAAAATAATAGTTGATTTATTTTTAATTTTGATTTACATCAAAATCAATTCAATTTAAAATTGCTCTATTAATAACAAATATTAAAAGATCTTTACTAAAATGTATTTAAATTATAATATTAAATATTTTGGTTTTATAGAAATATATTGAAATCATAATTTAATTAATTTAAATATTTTTACATAATAATTAATTAGGATTCAGTATAGTATTAAAACTTATTAGAATTAATTATATTAATTATAATTAATAGATATTATTAAGGGATGAGTAATGAAAATTTTGATTATAAATAATAATGATTAATAATAACTTCCAGTAAATAGTAGTGTAATTCCTGGGTAGTTTATAATAATTTCTAGAAATATTTAGTCTTCAAAGTCCTTTAACTTATTTTAATATTTTATTTTATTCTCTTAACTATAAAATGTTATAAGTTAGTTTCTTAACTTCACTTTGGTTATTTTATTTGGTCCTTTCGTCAATTTCTGGAAAAAAAAAAGTTAAGTTCTAGTGATATGGATGTACAACCAGACTCAAAGTCCAAATGTGACTTAGTATTTGTATTATAAAGCAGGGTTTGCACTTAAGTAGGTACCATAAATATGGTTACAACAATACTACATTAAGTGAAATTCTACTTTATAGTACAAATGATGAGCAACATTTAGACCGTGAGCCTTGTTGTACGAATGCTCTAGTTATGTATGTCATAGGAGATGATTTATCCATGAATGTCGTCAAGAATTTTATGATTAATATATGGAATTTTGTCTCGCTGCCAAATTTGTATTACAATGAAGAGGGATGTTTTATTATCTTATTCACATAGAAATTAGATAAGGATGCACGTAAGCACATATTTCTACATTAATGGACTCCGGAGTTTACATTGAAAGATGAATAGACTCCTGCTAACGAACGAAAGTTCAGACAATGTGGATTTCGAGTTGGATGTTAAGGGTGTAGTAGATATAGTGTGATTATCAGTATCCAAACGATTCAGATTAGGTGTTATCACTAAAGATTGTAATCGTTTATTAGGAGACAAACCAATGAGGTCGCTCACACTTTGGCTCAGACGGCCCCATCTTTAGCTAGTTTCCATATTTTCAATGTAGAACCAACATGCATTACTACAAAACACGTAAACAACAACGTCATGGTCATCACAGTTCATCCCTAGACTATTGTGACATCTCTAAACTAAGGCGTTATTATATTAATTTTGTTTTTTGATTAAAAATTATGTGTATATAGGAACGGTTGATTAACCAATCGTGGTGATACCATCAATCTTTTATGGGTTTGAACCTCAACACCATTATATATATTATTCATTTTATGTTAAGGCGCACATTTTACAATTTTCTTTTGACTTCTTTGTTGGACATTTGTTTAGCACATATGTTGACGTGACAATGGATTTACCCCATAATGTGTGAGGTAAATTATTTTCTTTTAGCATGCTCATTTTCATGTTAAGCGAAGTTCTATTTCTCATTTCAATAAGGTTATTGTGTTGTGGAGAGTATGAAACATTCACCCCACGCTCCTCACATAACTTATTGAACTCACCTCCACCGCCGGTTCTGAGGATTTTCAACCTTTATCCACTTTGATTTTCAGCCTTCACTTTGAACTTCTTGAACTCGACTAACACCTCATGTTTGAACTTTATGAGTTCTAACTATGTCATTCTTGTGAACTCATCCACAAATGACACAAAGTACTTATTTCCTCCAAGTGAAGGTACCTCAAATGACCCACATACATCATAATGCACCACACACAAACCACGAGTTGCTCTTGGAGGCTTTTCTGAGGAGAATGGCACTCTTGGTTGCTTGCCTCTCATGCATATATCATATGATTTCTCTGGTACCACAATCTTTGGAATTTCATGTTCCAAATTCTTTGAACTCAAATGCCATAAATTTCTGAAGTTCAGATGTCTTAATCTCTTATGCCACAACTCACTTTCCGTTACAAGACTAGTTGCACTAAGAAATTGAGAGTTTGTTGTTTCAACATTCACCTTGAATCTCATGTTTCTTCCTAGTGTAGACTGCATATTCAAGTTATGATCACAATCATACAACTTCAATAGATTGTAATTCATTGTTATTGAAAACTCTTTTTCAAGTAGTTGATCTACACTCATCAGATTTCTATTCATGCCAGAAATATGCCATACATCCTCTATTAGTATAGTTTTTCCATTATTCAATTTTACTTTGACATTTCCAATTCCTTGCGGATTCAAATACTCATCATCAACATATATGATATTGGTTTTTCTACTAGATTCATAATCAACCAGTCATTGATTGTTTTCAATTAGGTGTTTTGAGCAGCTGGTGTCCATATACCATAAGTTCACCATTTTCCACCTTCATTCTCAGATGCCATCAATAGCATAGGTTCATCCTCAGAATCTCCTCTGGCTATGTTGGATTATTCACCATTTTTCTTTATTGACCAACAATCAGCAACAAAATGGACAAACCTGTTACACTTGTAACATTGAACCTTTCTCTTGTGAAACTTCTTTTTTCCCTTCTAAACATTCTTATGTTTATTATCATATAGATTTGAGGATTATGACTTTTAAGCACCACCAACATTCTTTTTCTTGTTTTTCTTAACAGAAGAAGCTTTCATAGCATGTTTTGTTTCCCTTTCAGAGTTTCTTTCAGCCAGACTCAATTCTTGTGCCTCTAAACTACTTTACATGTCTTCAATTCTTATGGTGCTAATTGTAATACCTCAAAATTTTCCCTCTCATTTCCTCAACATTTTGCATTCATAAATTCATAAAATAACCAAAAATATTGCATAGCTGAGGCATAGGCATGTGGTCAATGGATGAAGCAACTGAAGGCTATACAAAGGCAATCAAAGGGTCACAAAGCTTCTCAACCTTGTGCAAAGGGTTCACAATATCCCACAAGTCTTCACTTGAAGCCACGAGCCATGGAAAGATATGGAGTTGATCACAAGAAGCAAGCAGTGCAGTATCTCCTGATGAAAAGGGTCAAATTAGGGTTTCACTTCTACGAGACTTCTACATGAAATTTTGATTCCAAGAGGATTCCTTTGTCTCATATATGATGTCAAGTGCCTAAGGTTCAAACGTCATCCACAAATTCATTTTGGAAGGGGTTCAATTGGCCAGAAGACTAAAAATCGAGGAATCGGGGAGAACGCAACCGAGCTAGGTAAAAAAGGGCCGACTCCTAACTTTTAAGATCGAGATCATGAAATTAGGGTTACAATGATCCTATGGTTCAAAATTGGTCAAGAAACGATGGAGGAATCATAAAAAGAAATCAAAAGAAAAATCATTTGAAAAATGGTTGGTTTTACATTTCCCTCCACTTTTCCTTCCACTTTCTTTCCACACTTCCTTTCACTCTTTCCCTCTTGTTTTTCCATTCCAATTCCACCCCATTTCCCTTGGAAACTTCTACCATGTTCTACCATCTTCTAAAATGTTCCTTCTCCTAACCTAGCTCCATTGCTAAATCCTAACCTCATTACCAAACCATAATTTTGGATCCCAAGCCTAATTTTTGGACCCCAAACCTAAGCCATATTTAAGCCATTTTCATCCAAACCAAAGGGGGATACTCACACAATTTTCATTTCCAAACTTCTCATTCTCTCACAATCACTTTTTCTCTCTCACTTTTCCTTCATTTTCCCTTTTTTACTAAAGTTTTTTGAATAAGCTCTTCAAGTTTCACATTGAAACTTGAAGATCTTGAAGCTTAGCCTCAACCTCCATTGATTTTATGGATTGTGGAAGAAGAATCTACTGAATTTTGGTGAAGGTTTCGACTTATCGGAAGCACACGAAGGTTCAAGCATCAAGAACACATTTATTTTGCGGTTTCGCAGTTTTCTTGGTTTTCTCTTCGATCAAGCTCCGATTCTTGCAACATTCACCGAAGCACTTCTCCGCTTCGTAGGTTGGTGATCTAAATCACTTTTCCTTTAAGTTATTCTCTTCATCTCGCCATTTCGGCATTCTTTAAGTACTTTCGTATTTCTTATGTTTGAATACGTGTTCGTTAAGTTTTACTTGCGATTTGTGGTTTTGATGGATTAAAAGTTAGGATTGTAGCTTGTTATAGATTCTAGCATGTGTTAATAAGCCCTAATTGAGTAGAAATTCGTGTTAGCATGATTAGGTGGGGGTTAGGGTTGTTTAGAAGGAAGATTGTGGCCAAAAGCACTTATTTCAAAAGCATTTTTCACTTTCTGTTTCAGCGTTAATCGGTTAACGCATTTGGTTAACCGGTTAACGCATGCGTTTTTGGCCATTTTTAGTGTTGTCCAGGGTCCGTTAACGGGTTAACCAATTTGGTTAATCGGTTAACGCTGTTCATTTTTGGATTTTTAGCTTATTTTCTTGCTCAACCTTGCTTCCTAGTGCTTCTATGGTTCATGTATGTTTAGGTATTGATTTTAGGGAATTTTTGGGTCTATTTCCAGTAGCCGATTCATTTGTTTCGAGTCGTTTCGACATGATTCCGTTCACTTTTCCATGTTTTGTGTTAAATGTGCAAATGTGATATAATTGATTCTTGATGTGTTTTGCTACACTTTAATCATTTGTTTCACATGTTAAGTGCTTGCTTAAATTCAATATGTGCTTCATAATTATTGTCATTGCTTGCTTGATTGATAAAGTGATTAAAGGCCATGTTGATTTTTTTGTCAAAAGTGATTAAATGCTTCACATGTTCATGCAAGTTTCTTGTGCTTAATTGATCATATCTTAACATGAGTTCAATTCTGATTTTTATGCCATGCATGTGTAACAATTGATGCTTGTAGTGATACTTGTTCAATCTCATGTTAAAATGCTCATTTGTGCAACATGAAAAAGTATGCTTGTTCTTGATTGATCATTGCCATTTTTAATCAAATAAATGATGTAAATAAATTCACATGTTTAAGTTCATTTTGTGATGCATGTAGATTCATGATTAAGTGACATTAATATGTTGTTTATCATTCACTTTGTGCACATAAATAAAATGATCAAATCTGTCCCATGTTTTCGTAGCTGTTTGTTAATATAGGTGTTGTAAAATACATGTGGTTTATTATGTTTGTATGCTGTATGTGACTTTCTACACCTACCTTTTCATGCTGCATGCTGGCTGTAAAAAGCTGCTTTGAATTATGCTTTGTTTTCATAGCTATTTGTGTATTAGGGGTTGTAGTAGGTGTTGTATTTTTGTCTTAGCATTTTTTAGTCCTCTAGAATTAAGAGAGTCATTAGGATTTAACTAGGGTATGTTTGCCTTGTTATTTTAAATAAAAAAATGCACATTAATCTTTATTTTGTAGAGGGGAAGATTGAGGTAAGTTTCCTTCAACTTATTCTTTTACTTCCTTTATGCATTTAATTTGCATTTAGTTTCCTTTACTTTTCATACTTGTGTTTGGTAGGATTTCCCCCACTTTTGTAGAATCAACTTAACTTCTCTAGGAAGTAATTTGCATTCTATTCTTTTCTTCCTTGGGATTAGAAAACCTCACAAACCATTAGGATCACCTTTTGTATATAATAAATAACTTAGGGTTGTGTCTTAGTCCCCCTTAGTTCCTCCTTTTGCAACTTGAGTCTTTCTTTCTCACCTCACAAATAAAAATAATAAAATACCTAATAAAGGTTGAACGTTCTTATACGCCACGAGACTTTGTTGCGGAGTACTTATACGCGTCCTGTTTCGGGCCGAGGTGTAAGTACCTATCGCGATAGATAGGTTTTAGTATGGGAATGTTCACAAAGAAATTCAAAAAACATTTCTCTTAAAAGACAAAAACAAACAATAAGCGACTATCCTGCGGGAACTTCTTTTCTCATCTCATTCACTCATAACACGAACTCGCGACGACTTGTCTCGCATGCAAGACGGTAAACGCACTCGTACCAGACGAGCCTGCAACACCTGAGCATAGACATATGCAGTTCCAGCCATAAAAAACACAAACAAATAGTTCCCGCCTTAGTTAGGCGAACTACGTCGACTCTGATCCTCATTATCCCTATGAGGTACGTAGGCAGCGGGGTAGGGGCCGTTCGAGCACATTCTTTATTTTCCCTACATTTTCCCTCTTCTGTTCTTTCTCTTTTCCAGTTTCATTCCCATTCCAGTTCCAGTAGCAGTTTTATCCAGCAACAGTTATATTATTTCTCAGCCTTTGAAACAAACAAACAAGCGTGGATCCCGTCGGGTACGGTGGACGGTCTGGGGTGCTAATACCTTCCCAGGTCGTAACCGACTCCCGAACCCATATCTTTGGTTCGCAGGACCTTGTCTTTTCCTTCTTTCTCAGGTTTGTGCAACATTACCTTTCCCATTCATTCGGGATAAAAATGTCTGGCTGGCGACTCTACCTTTTCCGCGCCACTTTCACGTTTGTACTAGGATGAAAATCCTGGGAGCGACACTAATGTTTTTCGAGTGTTTTATGGATTCAACTATGTAATCAAGTTGAGGAGTAAGTGATCTCAGTACCTTTTCTATAATTACTTGTTCAGAGAGTGTTTCTCCATAATCCTTCATCTCATTCGTGACCATAATAACTCAGGAGATGTAACCATGCACCTTCTCATTGTTCTTCATGTTGAGATTCTCTTATTGCTTGCATAGGGACTACAACTTTACTTTCTTCACTGACGCGTCTTCACCATAACACCATACAAGTGTATCTCACACCGCCTTCACCATCGTTGAGTAAGAAATCTTCTTAAACACCTTCATATCCATACACTGATGGATGCATAACAATTCATTTTGATCATTCTTCTTCGTTTCAAATTGCACATTTCCTTGCGCTTCTGTTGAATTTTCTGCAATCGGCGTGTAACTAACTATCATTGACGGGATTAAGAACATCTTGAGCTCCAAACAGCACACGTATCTAAATCAAACACTGATTCCAATTCTTTTCGTTGAATATTTTAAGTTTTATATTCAAGCTACCATCTTCTTCATTCATATTCGTTCTTGTGCAAATCATCGAGTTCTCACCGACACTCATGTTTCCCAATCCTTGAAAATCAATATTGTGTTTCTCTTTGGCTTTGATCTTTAATTCAATGTTAAGAATAACAAGTGTGAGTAATGTGGGACTTCCCCACATTACTCACACTTGTTATTCTCAACACCCCCCCTCAAGTGTGAGTTTATCCACAATGTTCCCCCTCAAGTGGAAGCTCTTTCATCCACATACACTTGTACCACCGTTGAAACTTTTCAACGGGACACTTTATACACGACCATGTTGGGATACTTTTGATACATGTGATTCAGTTAATTCACTTGAACCAAAGGCTCATGATACCATTGTTGGGGCTAGAAATTAGGGGTCAACACGAGATAGCATTTTTACTTTGGGGACTTTCTTTATTAGCAACACACCTTTGTGAGAGACACACCACATGCTCACCCAAAACCTTAAGGTGATATGTGTGTGGGTTCTCCCACTTAAAAATACTCAAGTATCCACATTTTTAACAAATGTGGGACTTCCCCCACAACACACACTTGTTATTCTCAACATAGTAAAAAAGTTTTGATTTGTAGTGAATTCATCTCTAAGACAACAAACTTGTCGCTTTTATAATTATCACTTCTTCCAAATCCCCACCTTTAAGAACTCTATTATTTCTAGCTTTACAAACAATCCGAGCTACAACAATCCAAATACAAGCCAAATATGTCTCTGTTTCTCCTCTTCTTCCATGCAAACGTGTAAAGATTTTCAAATTTGATCATATCTCTTAAGAAAAATTAGTAGAATTTTTCAACCATTTAACATCATGGACCAAATATTCTTTAAGAAACAAAAATCATAGAATACATGAGACATATATTATCACTCTTCACACCCAAAAAGAAAATTATCTCGACTTGTCCTTAACATTCCTATGGTTATGAGATTATCTCTTGTTGACAACTTGTTTTGCAACAATTGCTGCAAAAACAATGATATATTGTTAGAAGAAAAAAACTTGTTCCAAATCAATTCACTATAGGGCAAATCAATAATTTCATCCCCTTCTAGCAAAACCTTGTATACATCTTTCACAACGTAACCATTAGATCCACCTAAGACCCGCCCAAACTTTCTACCAACTATAATCTATATGTAAACCAATTTTCTCTTACTCCCCACCCTTCTCTATAAATGGATCCTTTTTTGAAATATTCTCTATTGAACTATGAGAAATTACCATATTTGTATGTTAAAACTAGGGTTGTTAAAAAAACATGAATTGAACCAAACCACCGAACTGAACCGAACCGAAGTTAAAATAACCGAACCGTTATGTTTGGTCAGTGAACCAAATCATATTGTATGAAAAAGTTCTAGAACCGCACCAAAATGAAATCGAACCAAATCGAAACTATAACCGAACTGAAAATTAAAAATACTAAAAATAAGTTTTATTTTTTTAAATAAAAAAATTTGAAAAAAAAATTAATGGTTCGGTTCTTTAAAAAACAGTTCTATTTGAAAAATTTGTCTTCTAATGATTCGTACGGTTCCAAATTTCTAACCAATAATTTTGGTTCAGTTAAGTTACGGTTTTCTCTATGAATTGTATCATAAACGACCCTAGTTAATACTTTGAGTCATAAGCCATTATTTTTTGTTTTAAATCTCCAAAACCATTTCGAAATTAAGGTTATCATGTTAAGCTTTTTCAAGTTCTTAATTCCTTGCCCTCCAACACTTATATCTCTATAAATCTTATCTTAACTAATCTAATTAATCTTTTTATCTAACTCACTCTCGCCCAAAAAAAAATTCAAAATAGAATCAATTTTAAAATAAATATTTGATAGAGCTTTTAAGAATGATAAATAATAGACTACTATATAGAGCGGACAAACTGATTTTAAAAGAACAATTTTCCCACCAATAAATAAGTTTTTTTATTAGTGTTACTTAACAATGTAATGTTACTTAAAATAATGGAACAATAATGAAACCATAGCTTGTATTAATTGAAATAGGAGTTTTTGCTTGATATGTCACCTTTTTGAAAATAAATTCTTATTCTGTCACCCTTTGAAAAAAAATTCCCTCAATGCCACAAGTTTTGTCATCTAGTGAGATTTTTTATAATTTTTTTTGCTTCTCCAACCAAGATGGCGGCTAGGCCCCACTTGTTATAGGGGTATGCCATCTTGGATAGGGTACCCTTTTTTTTCGTTTGCTTAATTTCTGATTTAAAAAAGTGTTTTTTTAATTATATTTAAATTATATTTAATAATATAATAATATAAATATTATATTAAATTTAAAAAAAAAATCGTTTATAATTTATATTTTTTTGAGGTTTTTATTTATTTTAATTCTAGTTCTATTAAAATGCTATAATTAAAAAATTAATAATATTATTAATAGAATAAATTAAAAAGATACAATATAGTAAAGAAAATTCTCATTAATATAATAAATAAAATTACAATTAATTGAAAATTATACAACTTATTGATTTTCATCTTAGTCATCTACATCGGGTAAACAACTACCGGTTTCACATCTTGTTGGTCCCCGAATTCGTCGTTGTCGACCTAAATCTTGTGTAGGAGCGGGTGGATTGTTAAAATTTTGGACAACGGGTGTTTGGTTGGGAAAATTCGTGTGAGGTTTAGGTATTGGGTGGGGTTTGGCGCCGATGGTGCGACGGTCGCGACGTAATAGTCGGACACATCGATGGATGATGAAGGTTGGTTTGTTTGAGTGTAATCAAAGTTCGGTGGTGGGATAGGGGTGTGGTGTTGTGGTGGACGGAAGTAAGTTTGTTGTTGGGTTTGGTATGTGTAGTGGTAAGGTTGTTGGGGGGTTTGGTATGTGTATTGGTAAGGTGGTTGGTAAGATGATTGTTGTGGTTGATATTGGGTGGATGTGTTTGGTTGTGTGTATTGGGTATGAGGGTATTGTTGAGTTTGTTGTGGTGGATTGAGATAGTTTGTTCTCGGGTTTTGTTGACGGGTGTCGGCCAAAAATTGTTCTGTTGATGCAAATTGATATGGTAGCCTATTGAACCAATATAAGTATTCTAGAGTCGGCTTATTTTCTCCGTCAAACTGCACCCCAGTCAAACACAATCATTGTCTATTAGCCCAAAGACAATTGTTGTCAAACTGCACCCTAGTCAAACATAATCGAAGCAAAAATCCAGCAACATATATCAGATATTTATTATCGTTATCCTTGTTTTAGTGAAAGCGATAATAGTGTCACATATACCACAACAAAGATTGAAAGCGACAACGACATCAAATTAATGTTTGACTGTCACACAACATATAATGTGTCGAATCTGATCGAATTATACGTTTGTACAATAGAGCAGAATGCGGTGCCACAAGTTATGTATCCAACACAGTCCTCTCAATCTCATCAATATCCACTTACTCAGGAGACAACTTTAACTTTGTCACCCGAGCCGGTAACTACAACTCGCAATGAACCATTTTTTCTGGAGGAAGAGGTAGGGGAAGACAGCGACATTGATGAAGTCAATTTCTTAAACACTCAAAATTTGTTTGATGGATCTAGCAGCGACGATTCAGGAGACGAAATTCTAATGGTGCAACAACAGGAAGCGTTGGACCTATACAATCGACCGCTACACATGAGAAATTCCACATTCTTAGACGATGAAGGTGGCTCCGTTTTTTAAACTAGACAGCCGATGCAGATTGAATGTGGGTTGCAAGGTATGGAGTTTGACAACAAGGAAGGTTGTGTGATTGCAATAAACCATTTCCATATCCGCAATTGTCTTGACTACATAGTCTATAAGTCGGATACGAAAAGACTGATAATCAAATGCAAACAAAAAGAATATGGATATAGCCTAAGAGCATCGGTGGAAAAGGGAAGTGATAATTGGGTGATCACCAAGGTTGACGGGCCGCACACGTGCACTTCTTCTACAATGGACCAAGATCATACCAAATTAAACTCAAAGCTAATAGGCCACAAAATCAAATCTATGATTGAAACTGATGTGTCACTGAAAGTAAGGCACATCATCGCTCATATTCATGAGGAGTACAACTACATCATCTCATACAAGAAGGCATGTATTTCAAAGAATAGAGCGATTGCGTCTATTTATGGAAAATGGGAGACCTCTTACAACGATCTTCCACAATGGTTATTGGTCATGAAGTCATTTTTACCAGGTACTATAATAGATATGGAAACCCTTCTTGTGTTGTCAACCGATGAGACACAAATCGGTGGTACCAGAATCTTCCATCATTTATTTTGGGCTTTCCAACCTTGCATAAAGGGTTTTGCGTTCTGCAAACCGGTAGTTCAAGTGGATGACACATGGTTATATGGGAAGTACAGGGGAACTTTGTTAATGGTTGTTGCACAGGACGAAAATAGGAATATATTTCCCATAGCCTTTGCATTGGTGGAAGGTGAAACTACTGATGCTTGGAGTTTTTTCCTGAAAAATCTCCGAATGCACGTAACCCCCAACCAAATCTATGCTTAATTTATGATCGCCACAAAGCCATAAAGAGTGCATATGATAACTCGGAAAATGGTTGGCAGAACCCTCCCTCTTCGCACGTATATTGCATAAGACACATAGCATAAAATTTCACGAGGGAAATAAAAGACAACGACCTGCGCAAGAAAGTTGTTAACATGAGTATTGTCCTTAACTAATTATTCTTTATAGATATCAAGTTATCTATTATTTATTAATATTTATTTATTTTTTGTCACTTAGGTTATGCGTTAACTAAGTCCGTGTATGAATACCACAGAGGATAAATACGTAAAGCTAACATACAAGCGTTACATTGGGTTGATAATATCCCCAGAGATAAATGGACAAGGGCGTTTGATGGAGGGAGACAATGAGGGCATATGACTACCAACCTCGTTGAATCAATGAACTCGGTTTTGAAGGCCACTAGAAATCTACCGATTACAACTTTGGTAAAGTCAACATATTATAGGTTGGACACAGTTTTTGGTAAAAAAAAGGACATGAATGGACTAGAAAGTTGACATCTGGACAAGTCTTCACTGCTAATTGCATGAAGGGTATCGAGGACGAGGCTTTCAAATCAAATAGCCACATTGTTAGGCAGTTTGATCGACATATGTTTCGCTTTTTGGTACAAGAAACAATGAATCATGATGGTAGACCAACAACCCATTTCAACGTCGGTCTCCAAAATCAAACATGTGAATGTGGAAAATTTCAAACTTTCCATGTCCCTTGCTCACATGTTATTGCGGCGTGTTCAAGCACTAGACAAGACTATATTGTTCATATAGCAAACGTTTTTAAAGTACAAAGTGTTTTTAAAGTTTACGAGGATAACTTCCTCGAGGTCCCTACTGAGTCAGCTTGACCACAATATACAGGTGACATTCTATGCCACAACGACACCATGCGACGAAAAAAGAAGGGTCTTCCAAACAGTAATAGGATTCATATTGAAATGAACACGACTGAGAAGGAAAAACGGAGGTGTGGCATATGCCGAGAAGTCGTCCATATGCGCAAAAATGTCCTAACAAAGCTGGACTTTCTAGTTAGTTTTATTTCTGCAAGTCTTGTCTTTTTTTCCAATCAACAAATATTATTATGCGCAACTCATTACGTTCTTCAACACATACACAATGACAACTTAACATAACCTTCAAAATAAACACATAAAACAATAGCTAATACAACATAACACTAACTTCCGATAACAGCACAACAACTAAATAATACATAGAATATAAACATGACAACATGTCAAACGACAATGGCTAAGACAAGTGGTTCCAGAACGCCCCTTCGGACTTCTCCATCATGCGCGGAGAACATGCAATAAACATCCCCATCGTTTTCTACACGATCGCAGTAATAGAGGTAGGTGTCATCTGGGCTATCATCCGTCAAAGTAATGTACGAACAATAGTATTCAATTTTCCTTACGTGTCTGATCTGACCGTCGAAATAATGAAATCCTATGTTGATTGCCGATACTAGTGTTGCAAAATTCCATTCAGGATTCAAACTAATACTCATGCATTTATCTGTTAAAAAACGTTATAATTCAGAGACATGATCGCTCATGAGAAAACACAATAAAATAAGAAGAGACAAATTATACATTTTCTACAAATTGAACTCTCTATTTATAGATGCAAATTCGGGCGGGAAAAGAAGTGTTTATTACAAATTTTGGCGGGAAGAATAAAATAAATAATTTTTTTCAATTTTTTTTCCATATTTAATTATAGAATTAAAATAAATAAAAACTCAAAAAAATATAAAAAGAATATAAATTATAAACAAAAAAAATTATTTTTTTTTAAAAAATTAAATATAATATTTATATTATTATATTATTAAATATAATAAATTTTTTTTTTAAATCAGAATATTATTAAACGAAAAAAAAGTACCAAGTCCAAGATGCCAGACTCCTATAACAGGTGGGGCCCAACTGCCATCTTGGTTTGTCATCTTGATTGGAGGAGAAAAAAAAATATTAAAAAACTCTCACTAGATGACAAAATTTATTGAGAGAATTTTTTTTCAAAGGGTAAAATGAGAATTTATTTTTAGAAAAGTGGGATGTAAACCAAAAACTCCATTGAAACAGAGAGGGGACTGATTTAAATTGAAGGAATTACAGTACGATTAGAAGCTATTGAGAGGTATCATATGTAGGGCTGTGCATGGGTCTTCAAATCCGAGAACCGGTCCGAGAACCGGACCGGTAGAACCGGACCAAAGAACCGTCCAGTATGGCTTTTGGTATGGTAATGGATAAATATAATATCCGTATCCAGCTTGAAGAACTGTATCCAAGTATCCAACGAGTACCCGGTTACTATTAATATAAATTATAAGATTTTATAATTTTCTCATTTTTTTCCTCTCTATTTTCAGACAGCCTTATCTTTCTCTCTCTCTCTCGCATGGTTCACTCACAGTCTCACTCTCACCTCCCTCAACTATGACTCCATTCCGTTCGTATCTCTCTCCTATGGCTTGCATTGTGTCTGTTGATCATCATTCTAGCATCACTGCTTCAGTATTGTGTTGAGTTTGAGTGGCGATTTTTGATTTGTTACTCTGTGAATCGTGGAAAGCTTCAATATACAACGGTGTAATGTCTTTAAACTCTATCCTGTATATTTTTTCTTATGTTGTTCGATTTCGTTATATAGGTTGCATGTACCATTTTTTTGCCCTAAAATGTTTTGACCTAGAGATGTTCTGATTGGGGTTTCTGATTTTGACCTAGAGATGTTTTATTTAAAGGCTTCAACATAAGTTGATTTTGAGTTTTGACCTAAAATGTTTTGACCTAGGGTTGTTTTGGTTTCTGATTTTGACCTTGAGATATTTTGTTTAAAGGCTTCAACATAAGTTTATTTTGAGTTTTGACCTAAAATAATGTTTTTATTAAAGGGTTCGTGTTATAATATTTGTTGCTGAGGTTGTATGTCTCAAATCTCAATGTTGGCTCAGTTTTGAATTTGTTTAATATTTCATTATTGTTTGATTGATATATATATTTTTTGTGTCATGTCTTATCAAGATTCTTCACTGACTCCTCAAAGCATGGATGATCTGATTGACATTGATATGTTGTTTGCCGGGGGAGAGGAGACAATGGATGGAGGTAATATAGAGATTGGTGAGATGATTGACTTGGAAGCTCCAGGTCCAGTTCCAACAGATGTAACCACTCAATATACATCCACTACGCAAAATGATATTACATCTCAAAACACTAGTACTGCTGATGAGCCAACAACTCAAGTTGACCCAAATCAGAGTTCTCAAAGTCAGGTTAATGCCTATGGTAAAGCCCCTCGTCCCAAGAAATCAGCTGTTCATACTGAGATGTTGCTTGTTGAGATTCCAGATGGTGCAAAGAAATGGAAATGCAAATGGTGCGGTAAGCTTTACACTTATGATTCTAAATGGAAAAGTACTTCAAATGGTAAAAAGCATTTAGAGAATTGCATTCAAAGGAAGTTGAGGTTGAGAGGTAACACTGGTCAAGAGGTTGTACAGTCTAGGTTAAATATAGGTGTAGATAGTACCCCAAGTTTGGCAACTTGGACATATAATCATGCGAGGGTTAGAGAGGTAGCAGCTCATATGATTTTAGGTCATGAATTTCCATTTTCTGTTATGGATGGTGTTATCTTTAATGAGTTTCTTAAAGAAATATATCCATGGTACAAAAAGATTACTAGACAACAGGTTAAGTTGGATTGTGAGACATTTTATGAGGCTGAAAGAGTTAATATGAAAAAGAGTATGTCTTTGGTTAACAGGATAAGTCTTACCACTGACCTTTGGTGGTCTGGTGAACAAAAAATTGGTTATATGACTGTTACTGGTCATTTCATTGATACAAAATGGCAGCTTCACAAAAGAGTTTTATCTTTTAAGAATGTGCCACCACCACATTCTGGTGAGGTTTTGTGTAGGGAATTGATAAAGGTGATGGATGATTGGGGCATAAGGGATAAAGTGGTTTCAATTTCAGTTGACAATGCTAGTGCCAATGATAACTGTATTGCTAGATTGAAAAGAGATTATTCTGGTAGGAGAAATCTTCCATTGGATGGTAAACTTTTTCATGTGAGATGTTGTGCACACATATTAAATTTATTGGTTCAAGATGGTCTAGATATGATTAAGGTGACTGTTGATAAGATTAGGAGTGGGGTGAAGTACTTGCTGAATTCTGAAACTAGATGCAAGACATTCAAAAAAATTGTGGATGAGTTGCAACTTGATGGCAGAATGCAAGTCTTGGATACTAAGACAAGGTGGAACTCAACTTGGTTGATGTTGTCCACTGCATATCACTACAGAGAAGTCTGGCCCAGATATGCTGAAGAAAATGGTGCATTTTTGCATTTTTTGCCTGATTTGAATGATTGGGAAGATGTTCGTGATATTTGCAAGTTCTTGGAGGTTTTTGCTGATGTGACATCCATTATCAGTGGTACCTCTTACCCTACTGCTAACTTGTTTTTGGCTGAGCTTTACAGGGTTAAGGTTTTACTTGATGATCCCTCATCCATCTCAGCTAATCCTCAGCTGCAGGCCCTTGCTAATGAGATGAAGATGAAGTATGAAAAGTATTGGTCAGAGTCTAACACACTGATATCAATTGGGGCAGTCCTGGATCCAAGGTATGTACAACTTACAAGTAGATAGTTATTTAAGTTGCCATGCATTATACACACAGGTAGCAACTATTCTGCTTGGAATGTTACCAATGATGATTATTTATGGAATAATTTTATAATGATGCCAATGATGATTGTTAAAATCTGAGGTTTTACCTTCTGAAATTTATTTTGGATTATTTGTGCCATGTGTTGGAAAAAACCAGAAATGGAGTGGTGAAAAACAGTGTGTTTGGGAAAGATGAAGATGATTATGTGATTAGAGAGAGATAGAGATATAGAGAAAGATTGAGAGAATTGAATCATATGGCATTAACTATTCAACTATGACATACAATGTCTATTTATAGGGTACAAATTGGAACCACAAACAGACCCAAGAATTGTAAGAAACTAAATTCTGCAGTTAAACTATTTTGGACACTTTTTCTACTATACTTCCACTGGTGGAAGTTTTATTCAAAAACTGCCTTTTTCGTATTTGGACACTTTTTCTACTATACTTCCACTGGTGGAAGTTTTATTCAAAAACTGCCTTTTTCGTATTTGGACACTTTTTCTACTATACTTCCACTGAGATGTGATTTAATTGTGTCTATGGCCAATTCAGTTACCACATATTTACTTTAGTTGCCAATGATGAAAGTCTATCTGAGGCAAATAGACTTTATATAATTAGACTCTGAAAATAATTTATGCAATTATGTATTAATGATTATAAGTTGGTTGACACATCCTTGTTCAATTAGGTATAAAATGATCTTCATCAAATGGGTATATCCCTTCTTGTATCCAAATTCTACTCAAGCCACTACCTATGAACAAGAGTTGGCAACCAACTTAAAATCACTCTTCCAATTGTATCAAGATACCTTTGGAACAAATGATGAGACTGTACCTGTATCTGATGTAGGATGTAGTTCTGGTTTGGGTAGAAGGAGTTTTGAAATGTTTTTAGAAACTGTTGTTGGTAATACAAATTCAAAAACTGATCTTGAATTATATCTTGAGGAGCCTCCTTTGAAGGTTCCTCCTTCATCTAAGTTTGATGTTTTAACATGGTGGATGGGGAATGAGGCTAAATATCCTGTTCTTAGTAAGCTAGCTAAAGATATCCTAACTGTTCCGGTTACAACTGTTGCTTCTGAAGCAACCTTTAGTGCTGGTAAAAGGATTATTGATCCGAAACGGGCTTCTATGAAAACTAAGACGGTTGAGATGGTACTTTGTGGGGGAGATTGGGTGAAAGAAAAATATGGAATTAAGAAGGGATGCACTGCCAGTATAGTAAGTATCTTTTGCAAATGATATATTATAGTTCAATATTTATTGAGTTTATGTTTTTCCATTTAACTTATGCTTTGATTGATGTAGCTTGAAGAACCACAGGATGAACCTTTAGCATTTCATTTTGGTGAGGATCCGGGTGCCGCTTCGTCGACGCGAGCAACTTTGCAAAGCCAATGATGATTTTGTTCTGAGGCTAATCATATGTAATTATTTTATTTTGTTGTAATTGAAAACATAAGTTTCTTAACTTATGTTTAAACAAGATAATTTTGAACATGTTTTTTGAACATGTTTCTTAACTTAGGGGACAATATTTAGAAATATGTTATGAATTATGATATGTGATATTTTGATCACAAGGTTCACAAGCTTAAATTTAAAATTTTAATCATAATATTTTGATATGTGCTTTTTTTTAATTAAAATTTAAGTTTCAGCATTTAAAAAATTAAATTTAAATTTTGGATAAAAAAATTATCCATCACTGTAGCGGTCCGGTTCTGGATGAACCGAAAAAACTGGACCGGTTTTGGGTAAAAAAATTAACCATCACTGTAGCGGTCCGGTTCCGGTCGAACCGATAGGATTTTCGGTCCAATTTTCGGATCCCCTTCTACCCGGACCGGTCCGGACCGAAAACAGGCCTAATCATATGCATAAATGAATAGTGCAGAAATAAAATAGAAGAGAATAATGAGGTCACACAAATTGCACACCCATATCTCCTTCTTCTCTTTCAGCATATCTCCCTTACTTGCTCACAAATGGTCCCACCTTGGATGAATTTTTCTCAAACGGTTACTCACCTTTCTATCATTGTGCTCATGTTCTCTACTCACATAACTTGTCACTATGTCTAGCTTATTCTTCCAGGTGGCCTCTTCACTTGAAATCTTGCTTCCATTTCACAAAAACTTGTTTTACTTGTGCTCATAATGAATACGTGCAGTTTCCAGCAACTACAGTTTGTAGGTGACTTCACAAAGTGGTCCCAGCTTTGATGAATTTTTCTCAAACGGTTACTCACCCTTTTCTCATTGTGCTCATGCTCTCCACTCACGTCGTTTGTCACTGTCCACATCAGTATTCATTAGAAACAGCCACTTGTACCCTGCGTCAATCACTAGTTTAGATTGAACCGCATAGAAACGTCCAACTTTGTATATTTAGTAAATATTTTATTTGGTGTGAAAGTAGTTAGAAGCAAAATTGATTGACATTGAAAATTGTTTAATTACGCGTTTGAATTGAATAGCTCAATTTTCATCGCTGGACTTTTCAACTGTAATACAATAAATGTGTTTCCGCATTAATAAATGAGTTTCTAAGACATCTAACACAGCGTTCAATTCTAGGGGCATAATAGTTATATTATTTATATGATCTCTCTTAGAGGGTTCAAGTATATCATCAATGAGTGCTAAAATGGTAACTTCAAATATGATGGTGGTCATAATTCTCATGGTGATTTACAGCAGAGTTATATGGCAAGTTAATGGTTGCAGCGGGAAGGATTCCAGGTGCGGACGTCACGGCCTGCCGGTCCGATTTCTGTTCCGACTTAAAGACAGAGAAAGTGAAGATGGATGCAGTTATACCGGCTTTGATCTTACTTGTTCAGACACACACAAAACACTAATTGAGCTTCCTTCTCATTCTGGTCCAGTTGTACTCCAAGTCATAGAAATAGATTATCTACGCCACGAATTACAAGTATCTGACCCAGAAAATTGCCTTCAAGGACAGTTTTTAAAGCTCTTTCAATCACAAACTTCTCCTTTTCAACTAGATGAGGGTGCTGTTGACAACACTTATAATTACACTTTCCTCCATTGTAGCTCATTAGCCTGCCCGGTTCATGTTGTTGATTCTTCACGTACACTACTTGATTCAGGTTTGGATCCAATACTTTGCACCAAGACTTTAGATGTTATTTCCTCTCCGGTGTTCCCGCCATTAGATCTAACATATCAGAATTATTTGTATTTGACATGGTCAAAACCCAATTGTATGAAGTGTGAAATAGAAGGCAAGATGTGTAAACTGAAAAACAATGGAACAGAAGATGAGACAGAATGTTTTGACCGTCATCACAAACCAACTAAGAAAATTATTCTATATGTTACAGGTAAGATATATTTCTTCACTTTTTATTTACGGGGATTATAAAAGTATTTATTTTGTTTTCATAAAAAATAATATGTATTTTCAACCAATCATGGACGTCTATTACCAAATCATATATTAAATTTTAAAATATTGATATGATATGGTAGGATGTTATAAATCTAAATCTCTTTGGTTTTACTATTGGTAAAAGGTTTTTGAAATATTTACAATGTCTTTTTCTCAAGGTTATAAAAAATATTCACCGGGAATATTGTCATGGAAATATAACATTTTCATGTTTGATTCAATTTTTAAAAAATTATTCCAAGACATAATTTGTTCCCGTGAATTTTATTTATATATGGTTCTTTTATTTTTTTTTCCAAAGTTTAAACGATAAGAATCCAATATTTTTATGAGAATAAAGTTCAACTAACTATAATTTTTCACTACTATTCATTTTTATTTATTTATTTTATAATTTTTAAATTAAATAAATATTATAAATATTTTTAGGAAATTTAATTTTTGCCGGACACTTCCATAGGAATATTATTTTTAGTGATACTTCTTTTGTCCACGATAAATAATTCAGTTAGAATAAAATAGTGTCTTAAAATGTATGATTCATTTTAATTTTCAAGATATTTTTTTTCCAATTTTACCCTCTAATTAATATTATTTTCATTATTCCAATACATGATAAAAGTATTTTAATAAAAATATCATTTTCTCTTTTATTTATTCATTTTTCTTAACTTGTATAAAATTGTCAACTGAATCATTTATTACAAGACAAAGAAATTAATAATGAGAGAAATATAATTTCAAAGAATATTATCTGAAACTGTCAACTGAATCATTTATTACAAGACAAAGAAATTAATAATGAGAGAAATATAATTTCAAAGAATATTATCTGAAACAAACACACCCTTACTTATCATCTTATCATCAGAACACTTTGGAGACTCATGAAAAACATTTCCATCCACCATAATAACCAATTATTACTTCCAATAACAATCATTCACATTCCAAACATTTAAAGGGCTAATACAGATTCATAGACCCATGTTTTCATTTTCATTTTTAGTAACTTTTCTTCAAGATCTTATAATGTGTGATGTTTTTATTTGGGGTATAGTTAAAATTGATTTATTATATTTGTTAAATTTAAAAGAATTACTTAACCAAATTTTGTTTTGTGCAGTTCCGTTCGTTAGTTTGATTTTGGTGACATTGATCCTTACATCATGTTTGCAAGTCTATAACTATTTTAAAATGAAAAGTGAGGATGAGACTAGAATTGAAAAATTCTTAGAGGAATACAGGACGCTCAATCCTGCAAGATTCTCATATGTCGATATAAAGAGAGTAACTAATAATTTTAAAGAAAAGTTGGGTGAAGGAGCTCATGGAACAGTTTTCAAAGGTAAACTATCTAATGAAATTCTCGTGGCTGTGAAGATGCTTAACAACACAGAGGGTGATGGAAAAGAATTCATTAATGAAGTGAAAGCTATGGGAAAAGTTCACCACGTTAATGTGGTTCGCTTGCTTGGATTTTGTGCAGATGGATGCTATCGTGCTCTTGTTTACAATTTCTTTTCAAACGGTTCATTACAAAATTTTATAACCCGACCTGATCACAAGGACCGTTTTCTCGGCTGGGAGAAATTACATCAAATTGCTATCGGCATAGCAAAGGGTATTGAGTATCTTCATATGAGTTGTGAACAACAAATTCTCCACTTTGATATTAATCCGCACAATGTGTTATTAGACGATAAATTACTTCCCAAAATTACAGATTTTGGTTTGGCTAAATTATGTTCTAAGGATCAAAGTGTTGTTTCAGTAACTGCTACAAGAGGAACTTTGGGTTACATTGCACCTGAAGTATTTTCGAGAAACTTTGGAAATATATCGTATAAAGCAGACATATATAGTTTTGGGATGTTACTACTAGAAATGGTTGGAGGAAGAAAGAATATTAGTCAGTTGTCTGAGGAAAATTCTCAAGTTCTATATCCAGAATGGATTCACAATCTCTTTGAAGAGAAAGATATGCAAGTGAAAATTGAGGGAGAAGAAAATGATATAATATTAAAGAAACTTGCCATTATAGGATTATGGTGCATTCAGTGGCACGCAGTAAACCGTCCATCTATAAAAGTTGTGCTTCGAATGTTAGAGGCTTTAGAAGAAGAAAACTTGGTTGTGCCCCCAAATCCTATTAACTCAAATAATTTCAAAGTTGTTGAAATTCCAAAAAAATACTCTATTTTAGAGTTGGAATCTATTCATGAGTGAGATAAAGTACTCGCATGCAAAAATATGAAGTGGATAGAGACTAACTTTTTATATATTATATAGGTGTTTATATATATTATATGTGTTTTTATTAATCTTGATGCACTTCGATAATTCTTTTACATGCAAAATAATATTAATTAACGGGAGTTCAAACAATCTAAGTTCACTTTAAGGGGCAACTACCCACTTTCTGTGAAGTGTTTCAAAATACTCACTCGATCATGTGCTCGCAGGTTAGTCTATACAAAATCACAACAACAATATAATACAATGCAAATTTCTTTCATATTAATATTTACAAACTAAATGATTTGATAATACACTTGAACATATTGTTAATATAATTTTCTTGCGTCTAATCCTATATCAATCGTGGCAATCTCAATAACTTCCCGGTACACTAAAGAAATTAAGGTACACTAAAGTAACCAACCCATCCAACTGGCTATGACATCCGGCTTAAAATCCAAAGAAAATTATGTTGATGCAGTCTATGTGCATCACAAAATCCCCCCGTTAGTGTGAATTACTTTGCTAGTGTGAACTGAACATCTCAGTACCTTTAGGTCATTCGACTTCTTCTCCCTTATTCAAATTATCAGTTAGCAAAACAAAATATAAACATTTTTTCTTCTGTTTTCCATACCATTCCACATTCATACTCATGATCCTTAAACATCTACTCTAGAAGCTACCAAACATAATAGAATTGAAATAGGAACTCATATTCAAAACCTCCTTTGTATACTTAGTTTGATGAACATATACTTCATCCTTGTATTAGTTGATTTAAATTATAAGGAAAAACTTCAGGACTCCCATCATACTCATTTCAAATTCAGCCCACATTAACTCATAAGGCTCTTTACAAAGAATATCATTAATAGAACCTAAAATGATATCATTAATATATACTTGAACAATTAAGATGTCATTTTTAAGTTTCTTTTTGAAAAGTGTGACATCAACTTGTTCTTTTTTAAAACCATTTTGTAATATAAAATTACTTAGTCTTTCATTCTAAGCTCTGGGAGCTTGTTTGAGGCTATAAAGTGATTTCTTAAGCTTAAAGACATGTTCTGGGTAGATTAAATTCTCAAACCCAGGTGGTTGTTGACATGCACTTCTTTAGAAATAACACCATTTAAAAATTCACTCTTGATTTCCATGTGATATAAAGTGATATTATGATCAATAAACATAGGATAAAAGTAGTCTGATTGTCTAACCTTCCAACGGGTGCAAAGGTTTCATAGAAATAAATACCTACTTACTGATTGTAGCCTTGAGCTACAATTTTACCTTCATTCCTTACCATTTCACCTTGCTCATTAAGCTTGTTTTTGAAGACCCATTTTGTTTCAATAATGTTCTTATGATGACGCTTGGGTACCAGATTCTAAACATCATTTCTTTGAAATTAATTTAACTCTCTTGCATTTCCATAATCCAACCATCATCTGATAGATCTTCATCAACAGAAGTAGGTTTAATCATAGAGATTAGTCATAACATTGAGTGTTCATCTCTGAATGCAGATCTTATCTTTAGAGGACTATATTTATTTCTAATGATTATCTCTCATGAATATTAAGACTTCTACTTAAATGTCTTATTGGACCGTGTTGCCTCTTGTGAGCCATCATGAGCTTCTTCCTATGGATGACCTTCAGAAGTTGGATAAGATTTTGGACCATCAACTTCTAGACATTCAATTTCTAAGGGTTTGGTGGCTTCTGGATCACTAGCTTCTGAAATGTCTTCAGATACATGATAAGCTTACATTTTATAGGGGGATGATACAACTGTGGTAGGTCAAGATTCTGACACTTGGATTTTTTGTGGTTGTGAGTTTAGTTAAGGACTGGGGATATGATGGATTTAGGTTGTGGATAAAACTCCCAGGGATTGATGAAGGGTTTCTTCATGTCTTTGATGATGTTCTAGATGAAGCAATTGCCAAATATAACATTGATAACAAAGTTGGGGGGCATATATGGGTTGAGCATGAAGTTGAAAATATGATGATCAAGGTTCTAAGTCATATTGTTGTTCAATTAAATGAAGGTAGTGATGATGGTTATAGTAGTGATGATGAAGTTAGAGGCATTAGGTTTGATGATAATGAAGAATAAAGATTGTGTGAAAATAATGAAAGTTTTGTGAATTTTGTGGTGAAAAAACCAACTAGTGGTACAAGGTTTGATGTTAAGGGCAAATCTCTAAGGTATAAACTAAGGGTTAAAAAAACCAAGAGAAGTAATGTGATAACTCAAAGCTAAATTTATTTGTTTTTGCAAAAATACTTGGCTCTGGTTCTAAAAGGTTACCCAATAATATGCCAAGAGACTTTAAGGATGATGGAAGTGAAGAATTAGATAGTTCTGATCCTGATGCCAGTGGTGATGAAAAGCTCCCTAAGTATGAGCAGTTCAAAAGTGAGTTGATGAACAAAGATTTTGAGTTTAAACTTGGCATGTAATTTACCTTATTAAGTGAATTTAAAGATGCTATAAGAGAGTGATATGTTCTTAATGGTAGGGAGATAAAGTTTGTAAATAATGAAAGCAATAGGGTTAAGGTATAATGTAGGGGGAAATGTGGGGTTTTTAGCATTGTGTAGTAAAGTAAGTGACATGCATACCTACCAATTAAAAACATGGGTGCAGACACACACATGTGTTAGGGTTTTAGGGAACAAATTTTCCAATTCCAAGTGGTTTCCCAAATTAGTGGTTGAGAAAAGAAAGTCCATGTATAAGGTGAAAGTGTATGAGATTATGTCCGAGCTAAGGCAAATGTATTATGTTGGCATCACCAAAGGTGAGGCATGGAGGACTAATACACTGGCTGATGAAGTGGTTGAAGGGGCTGCAATGTAGTATCAAAGTATAAATCCAGAATTGTATGTTGATGACTATTACAAGAGGAAGGCATATAAATTGTGTTATGAAAACAATGTTAGCCCAATCAATGGAAAAGACTTGTGTCCAGATGTGGAAGTTGAAGACATGTTTCCCCAATTTTTAAGAAAGGTCTAGGTAGGCCAAAAAAGTTAAGGTGGAGGGAGCATGATGAAACAAGCTCAAGGATAAGGAGGGATGGTGTAGCTTATAGGTGCATAAAGTGTGATAAAATTGGACATAATTCAAGGAAATTCCAAAACATAGTTCAAGACACTAATGCATTGAAGACAAAGGTATATTATCATTGTCATTGTTTGTTTATTATAATGACTGGTGTAGGGAATGATGTATTGACTAATGTATTGTCATTGTTTGTTTATTACATTGTCTATGTGTAGTTAAAAACACCTAGAACCAAAGGTGAGACCTCAAAAAATAAGAAATATGTTGAGCCTACTAAACATGCAGAACCTGATGGAACTAATGACAATGTTGTAACTGTTGAACCTAATGAACATGTAGAACCTGATGGAACTAATGAAAATCCTGAAGCTATTGAACTTAATGGAACCGCTGAAGTTGTTGAATCAACTATAAAGGATCCTTTCTATGTTCCAAAAATTGATGACATAATTGAAGACATGGTTGATTCTTAAGAACTTACCATTGAAGACCTGCTCGCTTCTAAACTACAAGAAACTCAACAGTCACAACTAATTAATCCTACACCAAAGAAGAAGAGAATTGAAAAGTCGAAGATATCAAGGAAGAAGACACACACACCTACAAGGAGTAGTGAAAGGTTAAAAACTATCTTTAGGCAAGATAAATGTCATGGACCAGGTTCAACTGCTGATGCACCATTGGAAATTGAGGATCCCCCTATTGTTGATACACCTGCTACTGCTACTGGCCAACTTAAACTAGTGACATGTGTGCACATGATGAAATCATGTGATGAGATATCTAAGAAACTATCCCAATAATGTGTATTGTCATTTTGTCATTTTGTATTGTCTGTCATTTTATTTTCTAAGTTGGAACAACAAGTATTATGCACAATATTTCATTTAGTTTTGTAAGTTCGAACAACATGGTTATACTCTCATTTTGTTTTGTGAGTTGTGTTCGCTGTGAGATAGCTCTGTACATAACTTATAACTTATAGCTCTGTACTTTATCTTTCTTTCGACTGTCTGATTTGGATTTTGTAAATAATCTTTGATGGGTTTTCTCCAATCTCCAACTTCTAGATTACCTACATTGAAAATCTCAAAGTTTTCTTCATCACCATATCCCAATCTCATTGTCTCCAAATCAGATGGGGACAGCTTAGTGGATAAAACTTTGCCTCTCACTTCGACAACCTTCATCAGATTTTCCTTCGACACTTTGTACCCTGAAGCCAATTGAGCCAAGTCATTTGCTTCCTGATTTTCTAATCTGGGAATGTGTCTAAAAACTACACTGTCGAATCTCTTGAGGAGTCTGTTGGCTATCACAAAGTACATGATCAAATTTTCTTTGACACATTTATACTCTTTCGTCAATTGTTTTATCACCAACTCAGAGTCACCCATTATTTCGACCTTTGTTGCCCCCAGTTCCAACAAAATTTCAAGTCCAGCAATTAAAGCTTCATACTCTGCCTCATTATTTGAACAAAATCCTTCTATTTTATACTTGAACTTCGTTGGAATTTTATTGGGAGAAATAATTAACACCCCAACACCTGTTCCATTTTTATGACTGGAACCATCGAAATATAACCTCCAAGGCTCTTTTTCGACATAATTTGTTTCATCTCCAAGTATGGAGTGGTCAGCTATAAAGTCAGCAACTACTTGCCCTTTAACAGCTTTTAGAGGCATATATTTTAAAGAATATTCAGTCAAGGCTAAAGCCCATTTTCCAATTCGACTATGTAAAATAGACTTAGACAACATATGCTTTATTACGTCGAAATGAGAAGATATATGTACATCAACGGGTTTTATATAATGCTTCAATTTTATACAAGAGAAATATACACATAAACATAATTTCTCTATCATACTATATCTAGTTTCAGCATCATTTAAGACTCTGCTGAGATAATAAATGGCTCTTTCGACGCCATGTTCATCTTCTTGACAAAGCATACTTCCTAATGTTCTGTCAGATGCTGATATGTAGAGCCTCATGCTTCTTTTTCGACAAGGAGATATTAAAACTGGAGGATTTGCCAGATACTCCTTGATCTTGTCGAAGGCATCCTGCTGCTCTTGCCCCCAAGTGAAACCCTCATTCTTCAGTCGAAGCAGAGGTGAGAAGGCCTGAGTCTTTCCACTAAGGTTGGAGATGAACCTTCTGAGAAAGTTGATTTTTCCTAGTAGAGACTGCAATTCCTTCTTTGTCGATGGCGCTTTTGCTTCCATTATTGCCTTAGCTTTGTTTTCATTAATTTCAATCCCTTTCTTGTGGACCACAAAGCCTAAGAAGTCCCCTGCCTGCACACCAAAAGCACATTTAAGAGGATTCATTTTCAAACCAAACTTCCTCATCCTTTCAAAGGACTGTCGAAGATGGTTAATATGGTCCAAGCCTGAAGCAGATTTAATCACAATGTCATCTATATAAATTTGCATAAATGTTTCGATGAAATCATGAAAAATAGAATTCATGGCCCTTTGGTAAGTAGCTCCAGCATTTTTCAAACCAAAGGGCATGACTACCCACTCATATGTTCCTATTGCTCCTGGACAACGAAAAGCTGTTTTTGGAACGTCTTCTTCAGCAATGAAAATCTGGTTGTAACCAGAATAGCCATCAAGCATACTTAAATACTCATGGCCTGCTGCAGAATCTACTAGCATTTCTGCTACTGGCATAGGATACTCATCCTTAGGGGTGGCTGAGTTTAGATCTCTAAAATCAATACACACCCTTAATGTGCCATTTTTCTTAATCACAGGAACAATATTAGCAATCCATTCGACATACCTTGTTGTACGGATGAATTTGCATTTTAGAAGCCTTTCGACTTCTTCTTTGATTTTCGACAGAATCTCAGGTGCAAAGCGTCTGGGGGTCTGCTTTATTGGCTTCTTCCCTTCCAGTATTGGCAACTTCAATTCCACCAAACTTCTGTCTAAACCAGGCATTTCGTCATAATCCCAGGAGAAGCAGTCTTTAAACTCATTCAGCAGTTGGATTATTTCGACTCTGAGTTGAGGATTCAACTTGGCACTGATGTAAGTGGGCCTTTTCTCTGCCCCCAGTCCCAGATTAATCTCCTCTAAAGGGTCCTGTGCCACCATTTTCATATTGGTTGAGGTTGGATCCTTTTCGAACCCCAAAGGTTCGTCATCATAAATGGCATCAAGTCTTTGACTCTGCCATTCGCCATTTGAGTCTTCTTCAAAACTCTGATTTGCATATTGTTCCTCAATATTTTCTTGAGGATATTGTTCTTTGACAACTTGAGTGCTGGCTTCGACAGCCATATTCCTAACTTCAGCCTCAAGGGCCGTTCTGAGTTGTTTTTCGGCTATATAAGCCGAAATCCTTTCCATTGCTGAAACTTCAGTCATTTTCACTGAATTCACTCCCCCATCCAGTTGGGTTGACATGGGCAGTTCCCCAAGTGTAATTTGTCTCCCCAATTATTTCTTTATCCCACTAGAAACCATGCGTAGGATGGAGGTACATGGAACAGTAAGCATTGTCGGAAGCTGTTAGGTCGAAAGCAGCAGGATTGCATGGTGCTATATGGGCTAGGTTTTTGTCGAAGTTACGACCAGTGACATTGTTCACATCAGCTGTGAAGTAACTCTGATCTGCTTCTATGTTTTCGACAATCCCATCTGGCCTCCAGATTGCTATTCTTTGATGCATGGAGGATGGTACAGCCCCAATCCCATGGATCCATTCCCTTCCCAACAGTAAGTTGTAATTTGCCTTTGATGCTATCACCACAAACATTGTAGGCCTGGTGATGGATCCTACAGTCATGTTCAGTTGTATTACTCCCAGTGTTGTCCCTACTTTACCTTCATAGTTGGACAACACCATATTGTGAGGCTTAGTGTCAGAGTCATCTTTTCCAATCCTCTTTATCATGTAATGAGGAATTAAATTTACAGCTGCTCCACCATCTATCAGAATTTTGTTGACACCCACGTTTTCTACCTTTCCTTTTATGAAGAGAGGCTTTAGGTGAGCCTTCATTGCATCATCTGGCTTTTCGAAGAAAGCATTTTGCTCTTCGACACAACCATTGTTCATTATGTAGTAGCACACAGGCTTCAAGCCTATGCTGTCATCTGCCATGTCATCCTCTTCATCTTCGACTTCCATTATCCTGTCATAATCTCTGGGCAGCACAGAAACCACATTGCAAGTTACGTCGAAAGAGACATCTGATTCTGAACTAAATTCATCTGTGACTTCTTCGTCCACTGGCATTCTGTTGTTTGTTTTCTGCATTTCTGTGGTGTCACTAGATCTATTCTTCTGAAGGGTTTCTTTTTCTGCCAGAGGTATCCCCTTGTTTGTAATCTGCACACATTTGCTTGATTCAGCTTCCTTCTGCCCAACCCTTTTGTGTTCTACAGTTTCTTTTTCAATTTTCTTCTGCCTTTGGAATCTTCTCCATTGGGACCTGGACATAGGATTCTTCCCTTTGTAGTTCTCAGAGACGTACTTTGGCTTTGCCTCCTTTTTAACTTCCAATGAGGGACCCCTGTTCACTTCAAAACTCTTCCATCTCTTCTGACCTTGGGCATCCCTTATAGGTTGAACCCATTTGTCATCATTTGGTCTATTGGATGGTTTGTAGGTGTTGAAACGTCTTTCCCCCACCCCTTGACTGTGATGCTTCCCTCTTCTTGGGTCGAATCTTTCATTTCTGGTTGGTGGGATTGTTCCCCAATTTCTTTTCCTTTGGGTCTTCTCTGTTGCTTCTAAGTCATCAGCTGCTTTCTTGTCGAACACAGCACTGCATCTTGGGCAAAGCATGACTTCTGCATTCTTCCTTTGACACCTCTGGATGAATTCGACAAGACTCTCGTTCTCTTCTGGGTAAACCAACTTCTGATGCTTCTCTTGATGTTTCTTTCCCTTGTTGGTGTCTGGTCCTCCCTTTTGAGTGATTTCCACCATATGAATCCCAGCATTCTGTTCAGTTGTGATTTTCAATCTGTTCATTTTTTCGACTAGCATGATTTCCTCTGGGATGTCCTCCTTTGAATGACTCACATTGCCTTTTGGGTGTAAACCCTTATAGATGTATTTGCAGCAATGTGCAATCCTTTCGACAGGATGTTCTTCAGTACTGGTGGTACCACTGTTTATTGGTTCGACAGTGAGGAAATTGTCATTAGTCCCTGCTGTTTTGATCTCCTCTTGGTCAAGGCCCTCAGTGGCCTCTTTTTGGACAATGAGGGTTTTATTATCCTCCTCTTCGTCATCCTTTTTGAAGGAATCTCCCCATCCTGTGGGTTTGATTTTGTTGATATCTGTTTTGGAGCTTGGTGGTGCTGAATATTTCACCATGAAGTCGAACTTCCCATTCGACTCTCCTAGAGTGTCCCAGATCACCCCCTGCTCAGCATCTTTTTCATACTTTTTCTTGTCGAAACTTCTTCCCACTTTGACTGCATTTCTTTCGTCGAAACCTTCAGTAGTTTCAATGGCAGCCTCATTGTCGAAGTCTTCAGAAGCTTTGACTTCTTTTTCCTCAGCTTGGTCAGCAGAATTATCACCTTCTTCCACCACATTGACATGGGTGTCGAAACCTTCAGCAGCTTCTATCATGGTGAAGTTGGTGTCGAAGCTTTCAGTAACTTCTACCATTTCAAAATTTTCTTCTGCCATGATCTCCATTTCGACCACGTTTACCATTTTTGGTTCAGCATAGTTGGCCTCCACAACCTGCATGGGATTGGAGTCAATCTTCATCTGATGCTTGCCTTTGTCTCCAAACTTCAGCCTTCCATTTTGGATTACATTCTGGACCAGATCCCTGAAAAGGTAACATTGAGAAGTTTTATGACCCAAGAAATTATGGTATTTACAAAAACCTCTCTTTTTCTGTTGGTCTACAGGAGGCTCTTTAGTGCCTGCTGGTTTTATTAACTGACCATCTTTGACTAATAAATCAAATATCTCATCACACTTGGTGATGTCGAATGTATAGGTTCTTTTAGGGAACCTGTCATTCTTTTCCACTTCGACTGGATTTTTTCCATTCGACGGGGCTAAAACTTTACAAGAATATGGAGGGCCTTGTTTTAATTCTGCAAGATCAATTTCTTGCTGGTCGAAAATGACTGGTTCGTTTTCGTCATAATCATCTTCTTGAACTATTCCCACATAGGCCACTCTTTCCTTCTTGTTTTTGTTTGATCTAAATTTTTCATTTTTTAGTCTTTCTATTTGCCTCACTCTGTCTGCCAGTTGTGCCATGTCTCTCAAGTACTGGGTATCCAGTTTTTTCCTTATGGAATAATCTAGACCCCCTGCAGCCATTTCGACTAGTTCTTGTTCCGGCACTTGCGTAAAGCATCTGGCTTTTAATAATCTAAACCTATTCAAATAGTCATCTATAGGTTCAGAAAATTTTCTTTTGACACTTGCCAACTCTTTCAAACTTATCTTGGTTTGTCCCATATAAAATTGTTCATGGAACAATCTCTCTAATTGGGTCCAAGTAAAAATTGAAGTTGCAGGAAGTGATGTAAACCAAGTGAAAGCATTTTTCGTCAAAGAACTTGGGAAATATTTCATCCTTAAGTTCTCATTATTAGCAATCTCTCCTGCCTCTATCAAATAACGTGCCACGTGTTCTATGGTGGACTCACTAGTATCCCCTGAGAATTTTGTAAATTTGGGGACTTTCCACCTTGGTGGTAACTCTTGTTGTAAGACAAATTCAGACAAGGGGGAAGTATAACTAGGCCTTTGTAATCCTACGTTTACTCCATTTTGTGCCATTATTCTCTCAACCATGGTGGCAATATTATTTTCGACAGGCATGTTATTGTAACGCATTCTCTGCTGTAATACTTCGTCAGCATTTTGGTTTCTCTGGACTATTATCCTTCTTGGTTCCTGTCTAATAGGCTCTTCTACATTAGGCTGTTCAACTACTACCTCTTGGCCCCTGGGATTTTCATGAGGGTTCCCCAATGGCCTTTGGTTTATAGTAAGTTCCTCTTCGACAGCCCTATTGGCAGGATTCTGATTTAATTGCATTCTTTGCTGTGCTTGCGGGACTCCAAAAAAGTCAGCAATGCGTGCCATCTGTTCTGCCAATATTTGGTTTGTTTGGGTAGTGTTTTGTATTAAGGGATTGAACACTTCTCCCATTTGTTGTGTCAAAGCCTGCACCATATCATGATTGCTTTCATCCATCTGTTGACAGATTACTTGTGCAGAATGATTTGTCATAGCGGGCATATGGAAACCTGGTGGAACTTGGTTTATCCTATTTCCATTTCCACCATATCCTGATCCCTGCAATGGTGATGACACTTGAACCATAGCATCAGAGAATAATGGTGACGAATTGTGTAGGCTTGCCATCATTGAAGTTGGCATTCCATATGGTTGTTCCCTCCCAGTAAAAGGCTGAGAATAATTCAGATATGGCCTGAATGTATTCCCTCCAGGGGGAGGGGTTCCAAAGGGTCTGGCTTGTCCCATGGTGGAGGAACTAGGCGCATTCTGGGATCCTGAACCCGTTGGTATGGAATCCCCCAAAGGAGGCCTAATCTGTTCTAAAACAGGGCCAGACGCTGGTATTGTTCCCGACGAAGGGACAGGATTGGAAACTGGTATTGTTTCGTCAGGAATGTTTGAAGTATTTGGCAAGTTAGCCATGTTTCTTCTTCTTGTTCTCTTTGGTCTCTCTACGTCGGTTACGGCTAATTTACCGCTTCTAAGAATCATACAACGTAGCAAGGAACAATTTGTCTAAGAAGTTCTCTATTAGATAATTTCTAATGCACTAGTCCCACTGGGCGTGCCAATTTGTTCGCTGTGATTTCTGGCGAACAACCTCTGGTTAACCAATTTCTTCAGAAAACTGGGTTACTTGCAGGACCAACCAAACAAGTCCTGGGATACATGTGCATTGGTTCTGTCAAACTGTTCTTAGAGTTTGTGGTAAATTTGTGGTTTGTTTTGTTAATATTGTCAAAGTGCAGAAAACTTTGATTGTTATAAGTAAAGTAAAGCTTTAAGTTAAAAAATGAAATAAAGTAAAAGTTTTAAACAAGCGTAAGAAGAAATGTCGAAGGCTAAAACTTGCAGAAAAGTAAACAAAGTTTAAAAATGACATAAACTTGAAGAATGAACGAGTAATTTAAATAACTTTGAAATATAAATGGTGTTCAAACGTACATGGTTCCCAATATCAAACTCATTTTCTCTCACACTGGGTACTTAGAGTATTTTACAGGAATTTTGTATCAATTTTCACACACTATTCTAAACACAAACTATCCTATTTATATACAAACAAAATAACTGCTTAGAACGGAAAAACTATAACTAAATGACAAGTGTCAGCCTGCATGTAATTTTCTTCTCTGAAACTTCCATGTGTCCAACTGCCAAAGGTTACAACCTTTTGAATTTGAATTCTTTTCTTTGGTGACGAAACCTTGCACCTCTTCAAACTGTCGAAACCTTTTTAAAGAAGAAACAACTCTTCCAATATCTGCCAAACCCTGCTTTTTATCATAACTTTCTTCTGTCGAAACGCTCAGCTACAAAAACTCTCCAACCTATTCTGCCAGAACACTATGTCCCTTTCTGTCGAAACAGTGGAGTTTTAAACCTTGTCAGCAATTCTTGAATTTTCTTCCTTTTATTTTCCTTCGACAAAAATGACCTCAAACCCTTAATTTCAGTCTGTCGAAATTATGGGTTTACAAATTGCCCCCCAGCAAAGATGTTTTCGACTATTCTTGGAGAAATATCTTTTGCTGTCGAAGTGACCTTTGACTTCCTGTCAGTTGCATTTATTGTAAAGTGATTTTGTTGAGTCCCAAGAAAACATCATGATTTCCACTTTATGAAAACGTCATGTCTAGCCCACGTTTTTACACAATCTCCCATAACCCTATATTGTAGGTAAATCATGGCCTCCTACCAACTGCCACTTTCTAAATTCCACCAATGGATCAGAAACGCACGTCTCCACTTCCCAACTGAAAATCTTTTCATTTTCCCCTTTTTTATTATTAGTCATTTATTTCATCCTCTATAAATACCACTTTCAACAACATTTCACACTTTTCACCTTCTCAAACTCTTCTCTTACCCAAACGTAAAACTCCATTTCAAGACCTTTCAAAGCTTCTGTTCTTTCGATCTCTCCATCAAATCAATGGCTCCTCCAAAGACTACTACTGGCCGCAGTGCAAAGAAGATAAAGAAGACCATGGATCTTCCTCCTGCTCACGTACTATCTGGGCCTACACAAACACAGCACCAACAGTATTTTCCAGAACCCCCAAATGAAAGGGAGAAGGCAAGCATTTACAGGTCACAGGTAATGATTCCCATTTCTGTTTCTGGAGTTCATCATGCTATGTTAGGTCCCATTTTTGATCCCACTGTTGACCCTAACCGTCTGAAATAATTTTATCCCTGTTATTCTGCTTCTAAACCCATAGCTGCTAACAAAAACCCTAAGCCTGTCGAAACCTCAGCAAAAGAACCTGAAGTCCTCATGGCTTCGACAGAGATAGATCTGTCTTACCTAAACCAAGCTAGGATTTTTAGGAGTCCCCCTTTGACGAAAGATCCCTCTGACTACCTAGCGTGGCCTACTAGGGTTGAAAAAGCCAAAGAAAAGTTTTGGAAGAAAACTGGTATTTATGACTTAATCCAATTGTCGAAGGAGGGCCCCCGTTACTGCCAAAACATGCTGTTAGCCTCCTTGTACTTTTGGGATAGTACTTACAATACTTTCCACCTACCCTGTGAATGATAACTCCTACCCTATTCGACATAGCAGCCATAACTGGCCTTAGTCCTTTAGGGGAAATCTTTAACCCTGAACATTTGAACAAAGATCCCATAGGCTTCAACACAAAGCATGCTGGGTATTCTGTTTTCATAGCCCATCACCAAGGTGAAAGCAATGAAGAAGTCTCTGATAGAGAGCACATTGCTTTCCTCTCCCTTTGGTTAGCCAAATTTGTTTTCTGTACTAGGTCTCTTCAGGTGGCCAGAAGTTATATCATTATGGCCAATCAATTTCATAATGGAGTTGCATTCTGCCTGAGTGAGCTACTTTTGGCAAACCTCTATGAATCCTTAAGTGAGAGTATAAGCAACCTCAAAACCCTTAAGGACAAAGGTAACATTAGTCTTACAGACCCTTTTTGGCTCCTACAACTATGGCTGAATGCCACTTTTGAAAACTTCATCCCCATCAAAATGCCAGTTGTCGAAGAAGCAGTAAAAGAAAGGCGTGTCGAATGGCCTAGGCTGGTTCAACTGACCCCTACAGATGATAATACAAGCCTTCAACAAGCATTCACTGGCTACATCATGATGTTCGCCAAACGCTACAAATTTTCTCCTTCAATGGCACGATTCGCCAACAGACAAGTAGGTCCAAGATGGTTTACCAGAAGACTCCCAGTGGAGAACCAGAAAGATGAAGACTCCTATATCTCCATTTGGGAAGCTTTTCTCATGCCCAGGCACTTTTTCTCCCATCATAGTCTTAACAACACAAAGGTATCCCTCATTGTATATCAACCCAATCTGGTAGCTAGGCAGTTTGGATTAATTCAGACGAAGACGAAGCCTATTTACCACAAGAAAGGTGCTATCATCTTCTATAACTCATTTCACCATTTCGACAAAAGTTTAGAGCTGTACAACAAGTTTTTCGACCCATCTTTGGAAGTTTATCCCACCATCTTTCTACCAAACTTCCTCTGTACTGAAGAATTCGACGTCTGGTGGAAGGAATATTATATCAACAGATTTTTTGACGTAGCAACCTTCACCACTCTTCTGACGAATGCTTTTACCTTTGTGCAGGATAAGAAGAAAAAAGGTACAGATCAGCATATCAAAGAAATTCAAAAATTTCAAAAGTATTTTGAAACCATTTACAGGCCTGATGATCTTCGTCGAACCATAAGCGAGGCAGCAGTATCTTTAAAATACAAATTCACAGAAAAATTGAATAAGTTATTTTTTCCTTCATCTCTTCCACCACATGCACACTATGACTTTGCATTCACAACTTTTCCTCCAAAATTCCCTCCACTCCCTTCTGCAGAATTTGGAGTGGCCTTGTGTCCTCCATTTCCAGATTGGTTTGTGTGTGGATCTGATTTAAAATTACTCCGTGAAAGAAACAAAAAACCTGCCGAACGCGTGGTTGCGACGAAGTATCACTTGGACAACTTCACTGGGCACCTTCACATTGGGATAGAACATGTTACTATGGACGAACCCATTCTTGAAGGTGTCGAAGAAATTGCATTCCTCTTTTTTTTTCTAACTCTTTTATTTCTATATCAATGTTCATGCAACTTTTCTTTTTCAGCTGTTAGAATTGTCAGGAAGACTGCTGGCGAAGGAACCTCTTCCAAAACAGTCGAAAAATCCCCCACAACTGCAAAGAAGGTTTCGACGAAATAGAGCATCCCTCCTTATTTATGTACTTCACATTTTCTTATACTGAACAATTTTTTTTTATTGTAGGTAACTCGTACCCCAGCAAAGAAAAGAAAACCAGAAGAGAAGGAAGAAAGCGTCGAAGAATCTGAGGACGAGTCCCCTGAACCCCAACCTTTGAAAAGAAACAAAGGTCTAAGAATTAAAACAGTAGCATCTCAAAGATCTATAGTCCAAAGACGAACTCTACCTGCCAGTCCAGTCAGCAAAATTCCCTCAAGGAGTGAAAGAAGTGGGGACTCAAGTGCCCATACTGAAATTCCTCAGGTACTCACTTCGACAAACAACATCCCCAGTCTTGACTGCATGTATATTTATCTTATAACTCTCTTTTATATTTTCTATAGGTTGTCATTGATGTCGAAGAGACTTCTACAATCCAAGAAGAGAATGTCCCTTCTAATTCTGAGAGAACTCTGGCTGAAAGACTTCAAGATGATGCCACTCCAGATGCAGGTGTCCATGGACCTCAAACCTTGGATGAATTCAACCTCAGTGATTCTGAATCTTCTGGCAACAATTCTCCTTTTCGACCAGACTTCACTGCAGAACAACTAATTCCAGATCAAGATGCACCACTTCAAACACCAGCTGCTATACCAGAAACTGACGAAGATGCCCTGGCTCAGGATGCACAAGCTCCAGATCCAACTGACACCAACCCAACTGACAAAGAGAATGTCGAAGAAGAGGTCACTCTGTCGAATCAGCCAGGAGTCAACTTAAGCATTGGAGGAACTTCTCAAAACGTTCCTTCTTCATCAGCAATCCCTGCCGAAACCTCTTTGGGTACTGATTCGACGAGCTTGTCACACGAAGAGATTGAGGGCTTGAAAGTTAGAAAACCCTTGGAGTATTTAAAAGCCTTACTCAACACCAGGTATAACTTCCAAGACTCCTCTCCCAGTGGTTCGACAGCTTCAGGAGCCACTTCTGACCTTCAACCAATCCGTGTCATTATGGCTGAGATCAAGACAAAAATTCTTGGGGTTGACCTGTTTGAAGTCTTGGCTGAAAATGCTTCTGCCCAACATGATCTGAAGAAACTTCTGAAAAGTGCCAATTTGTTGGAAGCTTCGACTGAAGAAAGCCGTTTGGTGATGGATTTGATATCCTTAATTGATTCTGTCAGTGCTGATCTGGTTCGACAAAAGGAGTTTTCCCAAAAAATCACAGCCAAGTCTGAAGAGCAAGTTTCAGAATGGAACATAGTGGCTTCTTCGACAGAAAAGATTTCAGAGCTGAATAAACTTTCTGACGAATACACCAAAGCTGCTGCTGAGTGTGAAAGCAATATTCAAGCTTACCAGGCCCAGATTGCTGATCTTCAAAGGAAAATCCTTCAAGAAAAGGAACGCCAGGCCTCTCTCCAACAACCAAATCAAGAAGCAATAGACAGTGAACTCCAGAAGGGGCTACAACACGCAGAAACAGCCCAGCAACTTCACAGGGAGATTGATGAAATGACTGTCAGCAAGAGTCTCTGCGAGCGTCGAATCCAACTTCAAAAGAAAAAATTCGACGAACTCAAAGCTACCTTCCTTCGACAGTAGTTTTGTAATAGGACTTAGGAATTTTATTTGTTTAAGGATATTTTCTTTTAGCAATTTTATATGTAATGCTATTTCACGCCATCTGTTTGGCGAAGACAAGTTTCGTTTGCAATTTTAATTTGTTCCTATTTTTATTTCCTGCAATGTTGGTTTATACTTCTTCAAGTACTTTCCATTTATTTTCAGCACTCTTCTATCTTTTTCTATTTCTTCGACTTCGTATGCACCATTGGAAAAAACTCTTAGAATTTTGAAAGGTCCTTCCCATTTAGGGGACCATTTTCCCATCACTCTGTCTTTCTTCTCCATGGGCAAGATCACTTTCCAAACTAAATCATTTACTAAAAAGGCTTTGAATTTTACTTTTTTGTTATAACACTTTTCGACTCTCTCTTTCTGCCTTCTTATTAACTCTAAAGCACGCAACCTTTCTTCGTCTAAATCAACCAACTCATCCATCATCATACTCCAATAGATTTCAGATGGAATCTCATGATGTCTTTGAATTCGTATTGACTGTAAACAGATTTCGACTGGCAATACTGCATCATGTCCATAGGTTAATTTAAATGGGGTAGAATTAGTTGCCTCCTTAGGGGATGTTCGACAAGCCCAAAGGATTTGATCCAGAGTCTTATGCCAATTTCTTGGTTTTTTACCCACATGTTTCTTTATCAGGTTTATTACTACTTTGTTGGCTGCTTCGACCTGACCATTTGCTTGGGCATAATAGGGTGTCGAAGTCAACAACTTAAAACCTGTCTCTCTTGCAAATGCCTGCATATTTCTGCCAGTAAACACAGATCCTTGATCAGTGGTTATAGTCTCTGGTATTCCAAATCTATACATTATGTGTTTCTGGATGAAGTCTATGACTGCTTCCTGATCTACATTCGTCAATGGTATGGCTTCAATCCACTTAGTGAAGTAGTCTACCCCCACTAAAATGTACTTCTGCCCTTTTGAAGAGGCTGGTCGAATTTCACCAATTAAATCTAAAGCCCAACCTCTATATGGCCAAGGCTTTATAATAGAATGTAACTCATTTGCTGGCACATGAGGTATGCCTGCATGAATTTGACATTCCTGACAACCCTTCGCAAATTCGACACAATCTTTCAACATGGTTGGCCAATACATCCCTTGTCGAAATAATAGCCATTTCATCTTATGCCCTGCTTGGTGTGCACCACATGCACCACTATGCACATTCGACAAAGCTATATAAGCTTCAGTCTCTCCTAGGCACTTTAGTATAACTCCTTCTGCAGTCTTTTTAAACAATTCATTTCCAAAGAGTACATAACTTATAGCTCTGTACTTTATCTTTCTTTCGACTGTCTGATTTGGATTTTGTAAATAATCTTTGATGGGTTTTCTCCAATCTCCAACTTCTAGATTACCTACATTGAAAATCTCAAAGTTTTCTTCATCACCATATCCCAATCTCATTGTCTCCAAATCAGATGGGGACAGCTTAGTGGATAAAACTTTGCCTCTCACTTCGACAACCTTCATCAGATTTTCCTTCGACACTTTGTACCCTGAAGCCAATTGAGCCAAGTCATTTGCTTCCTGATTTTCTAATCTGGGAATGTGTCTAAAAACTACACTGTCGAATCTCTTGAGGAGTCTGTTGGCTATCACAAAGTACATGATCAAATTTTCTTTGACACATTTATACTCTTTCGTCAATTGTTTTATCACCAACTCAGAGTCACCCATTATTTCGACCTCTGTTGCCCCCAGTTCCAACAAAATTTCAAGTCCAGCAATTAAAGCTTCATACTCTGCCTCATTATTTGAACAAAATCCTTCTATTTTATACTTGAACTTCGTTGGAATTTTATTAGGAGAAATAATTAACACCCCAACACCTGTTCCATTTTTATGACTGGAACCATCGAAATATAACCTCCAAGGCTCTTTTTCGACATAATTTGTTTCATCTCCAAGTATGGAGTGGTCAGCTATAAAGTCAGCAACTACTTGCCCTTTAACAGCTTTTAGAGGCATATATTTTAAAGAATATTCAGTCAAGGCTAAAGCCCATTTTCCAATTCGACTATGTAAAATAGACTTAGACAACATATGCTTTATTACGTCGAAATGAGAAGATATATGTACATCAACGGGTTTTATATAATGCTTCAATTTTATACAAGAGAAATATACACATAAACATAATTTCTCTATCATACTATATCTAGTTTCAGCATCATTTAAGACTCTGCTGAGATAATAAATGGCTCTTTCGACGCCATGTTCATCTTCTTGACAAAGCATACTTCCTAATGTTCTGTCAGATGCTGATATGTAGAGCCTCATGCTTCTTTTTCGACAAGGAGATATTAAAACTGGAGGATTTGCCAGATACTCCTTGATCTTGTCGAAGGCATCCTGCTGCTCTTGCCCCCAAGTGAAACCCTCCTTCTTCAGTCGAAGCAGAGGTGAGAAGGCCTGAGTCTTTCCACTAAGGTTGGAGATGAACCTTCTGAGAAAGTTGATTTTTCCTAGTAGAGACTGCAATTCCTTCTTTGTCGATGGCGCTTTTGCTTCCATTATTGCCTTAGCTTTGTTTTCATTAATTTCAATCCCTTTTTTGTGGACCACAAAGCCTAAGAAGTCCCCTGCCTGCACACCAAAAGCACATTTAAGAGGATTCATTTTCAAACCAAACTTCCTCATCCTTTCAAAGGACTGTCGAAGATGGTTAATATGGTCCAAGCCTGAAGCAGATTTAATCACAATGTCATCTATATAAATTTGCATAAATGTTTCGATGAAATCATGAAAAATAGAATTCATGGCCCTTTGGTAAGTAGCTCCAGCATTTTTCAAACCAAAGGGCATGACTACCCACTCATATGTTCCTATTGCTCCTGGACAACGAAAAGCTGTTTTTGGAACGTCTTCTTCAGCAATGAAAATCTGGTTGTAACCAGAATAGCCATCAAGCATACTTAAATACTCATGGCCTGCTGCAGAATCTACTAGCATTTCTGCTACTGGCATAGGATACTCATCCTTAGGGGTGGCTGAGTTTAGATCTCTAAAATCAATACACACCCTTAATGTGCCATTTTTCTTAATCACAGGAACAATATTAGCAATCCATTCGACATACCTTGTTGTACGGATGAATTTGCATTTTAGAAGCCTTTCGACTTCTTCTTTGATTTTCGACAGAATCTCAGGTGCAAAGCGTCTGGGGGTCTGCTTTATTGGCTTCTTCCCTTCCAGTATTGGCAACTTCAATTCCACCAAACTTCTGTCTAAACCAGGCATTTCGTCATAATCCCAGGAGAAGCAGTCTTTAAACTCATTCAGCAGTTGGATTATTTCGACTCTGAGTTGAGGATTCAACTTGGCACTGATGTAAGTGGGCCTTTTCTCTGCCCCCAGTCCCAGATTAATCTCCTCTAAAGGGTCCTGTGCCACCATTTTCATATTGGTTGAGGTTGGATCCTTTTCGAACCCCAAAGGTTCGTCATCATAAATGGCATCAAGTCTTTGACTCTGCCATTCGCCATTTGAGTCTTCTTCAAAACTCTGATTTGCATATTGTTCCTCAATATTTTCTTGAGGATATTGTTCTTTGACAACTTGAGTGCTGGCTTCGACAGCCATATTCCTAACTTCAGCCTCAAGGGCCGTTCTGAGTTGTTTTTCGGCTATATAAGCCGAAATCCTTTCCATTGCTGAAACTTCAGTCATTTTCACTGAATTCACTCCCCCATCCAGTTGGGTTGACATGGGCAGTTCCCCAAGTGTAATTTGTCTCCCCAATTATTTCTTTATCCCACTAGAAACCATGCGTAGGATGGAGGTACATGGAACAGTAAGCATTGTCGGAAGCTGTTAGGTCGAAAGCAGCAGGATTGCATGGTGCTATATGGGCTAGGTTTTTGTCGAAGTTACGACCAGTGACATTGTTCACATCAGCTGTGAAGTAACTCTGATCTGCTTCTATGTTTTCGACAATCCCATCTGGCCTCCAGATTGGTATTCTTTGATGCATGGAGGATGGTACAGCCCCAATCCCATGGATCCATTCCCTTCCCAACAGTAAGTTGTAATTTGCCTTTGATGCTATCACCACAAACATTGTAGGCCTGGTGATGGATCCTACAGTCATGTTCAGTTGTATTACTCCCAGTGTTGTCCCTACTTTACCTTCATAGTTGGACAACACCATATTGTGAAGCTTAGTGTCGGAGTCATCTTTTCCAATCCTCTTTATCATGTAATGAGGAATTAAATTTACAGCTGCTCCACCATCTATCAGAATTTTGTTGACACCCACGTTTTCTACCTTTCCTTTTATGAAGAGAGGCTTTAGGTGAGCCTTCATTGCATCATCTGGCTTTTCGAAGAAAGCATTTTGCTCTTCGACACAGCCATTATTCATTATGTAGTAGCACACAGGCTTCAAGCCTATGCTGTCATCTGCCATGTCATCCTCTTCATCTTCGACTTCCATTATCCTGTCATAATCTCTGGGCAGCACAGAAACCACATTGCAAGTTACATCGAAAGAGACATCTGATTCTGAACTAAATTCATCTGTGACTTCTTCGTCCACTGGCATTCTGTTGTTTGTTTTCTGCATTTCTGTGGTGTCACTAGATCTATTCTTCTGAAGGGTTTCTTTTTCTGCCAGAGGTATCCCCTTGTTTGTAATCTGCACACATTTGCTTGATTCAGCTTCCTTCTGCCCAACCCTTTTGTGTTCTACAGTTTCTTTTTCAATTTTCTTCTGCCTTTGGAATCTTCTCCATTGGGACCTGGACATAGGATTCTTCCCTTTGTAGTTCTCAGAGACGTACTTTGGCTTTGCCTCCTTTTTAACTTCCAATGAGGGACCCCTGTTCACTTCAAAACTCTTCCATCTCTTCTGACCTTGGGCATCCCTTATAGGTTGAACCCATTTGTCATCATTTGGTCTATTGGATGGTTTGTAGGTGTTGAAACGTCTTTCCCCCACCCCTTGACTGTGATGCTTCCCTCTTCTTGGGTCGAATCTTTCATTTCTGGTTGGTGGGATTGTTCTCCAATTTCTTTTCCTTTGGGTCTTCTCTGCTGCTTCTAAGTCATCAGCTGCTTTCTTGTCGAACACAGCACTGCATCTTGGGCAAAGCATGACTTCTGCATTCTTCCTTTGACACCTCTGGATGAATTCGACAAGACTCTCGTTCTCTTCTGGGTAAACCAGCTTCTGATGCTTCTCTTGATGTTTCTTTCCCTTGTTGGTGTCTGGTCCTCCCTTTTGAGTGATTTCCACCATATGAATCCCAACATTCTGTTCAGTTGTGATTTTCAATCTGTTCATTTTTTCGACTAGCATGATTTCCTCTGGGATGTCCTCCTTTGAATGACTCACATTGCCTTTTGGGTGTAAACCCTTATAGATGTATTTGCAGCAGTGTGCAATCCTTTCGACAGGATGTTCTTCAGTACTGGTGGTACCACTGTTTATTGGTTCGACAGTGAGGAAATTGTCATCAGTCCCTGCTGTTTTGATCTCCTCTTGGTCAAGGCCCTCAGTGGCCTCTTTTTGGACAATGAGGGTTTTATTATCCTCCTCTTCGTCATCCTTTTTGAAGGAATCTCCCCATCCTGTGGGTTTGATTTTGTTGATATCTGTTTTGGAGCTTGGTGGTGCTGAATATTTCACCATGAAGTCGAACTTCCCATTCGACTCTCCTAGAGTGTCCCAGATCACCCCCTGCTCAGCATCTTTTTCATACTTTTTCTTGTCGAAACTTCTTCCCACTTTGACTGCATTTCTTTCGTCGAAACCTTCAGTAGTTTCAATGGCAGCCTCATTGTCGAAGTCTTCAGAAGCTTTGACTTCTTTTTCCTCAGCTTGGTCAGCAGAATTATCACCTTCTTCCACCACATTGACATGGGTGTCGAAACCTTCAGCAGCTTCTATCATGGTGAAGTTGGTGTCGAAGCTTTCAGTAACTTCTACCATTTCAAAATTTTCTTCTGCCATGATCTCCATTTCGACCACGTTTACCATTTCTGGTTCAGCATAGTTGGCCTCCACAACCTGCATGGGATTGGAGTCAATCTTCATCTGATGCTTGCCTTTGTCTCCAAACTTCAGCCTTCCATTTTGGATTGCATTCTGGACCAGATCCCTGAAAAGGTAACATTGAGAAGTTTTATGACCCAAGAAATTATGGTATTTACAAAAACCTCTCTTTTTCTGTTGGTCTACAGGAGGCTCTTTAGTGCCTGCTGGTTTTATTAACTGACCATCTTTGACTAATAAATCAAATATCTCATCACACTTGGTGATGTCGAATGTATAGGTTCTTTTAGGGAACCTGTCATTCTTTTCCACTTCGACTGGATTTTTTCCATTCGACGGGGCTAAAACTTTACAAGAATATGGAGGGCCTTGTTTTAATTCTGCAAGATCAATTTCTTGCTGGTCGAAAATGACTGGTTCGTTTTCGTCATAATCATCTTCTTGAACTATTCCCACATAGGCCACTCTTTCCTTCTTGTTTTTGTTTGATCTAAATTTTTCATTTTTTAGTCTTTCTATTTGCCTCACTCTGTCTGCCAGTTGTGCCATGTCTCTCAAGTACTGGGTATCCAGTTTTTTCCTTATGGAATAATCTAGACCCCCTGCAGCCATTTCGACTAGTTCTTGTTCCGGCACTTGCGTAAAGCATCTGGCTTTTAATAATCTAAACCTATTCAAATAGTCATCTATAGGTTCAGAAAATTTTCTTTTGACACTTGCCAACTCTTTCAAACTTATCTTGGTTTGTCCCATATAAAATTGTTCATGGAACAATCTCTCTAATTGGGTCCAAGTAAAAATTGAAGTTGCAGGAAGTGATGTAAACCAAGTGAAAGCATTTTTCGTCAAAGAACTTGGGAAATATTTCATCCTTAAGTTCTCATTATTAGCAATCTCTCCTGCCTCTATCAAATAACGTGCCACGTGTTCTATGGTGGACTCACTAGTATCCCCTGAGAATTTTGTAAATTTGGGGACTTTCCACCTTGGTGGTAACTCTTGTTGTAAGACAAATTCAGACAAGGGGGAAGTATAACTAGGCCTTTGTAATCCTACGTTTACTCCATTTTGTGCCATTATTCTCTCAACCATGGTGGCAATATTATTTTCGACAGGCATGTTATTGTAACGCATTCTTTGCTGTAATACTTCGTCAGCATTTTGGTTTCTCTGGACTATTATCCTTCTTGGTTCCTGTCGAATAGGCTCTTCTACATTAGGCTGTTCAACTACTACCTCTTGGCCCCTGAGATTTTCATGAGGGTTCCCCAATGGCCTTTGGTTTATAGTAAGTTCCTCTTCGACAGCCCTATTGGCAGGATTCTGATTTAATTGCATTCTTTGCTGTGCTTGCGGGACTCCAAAAAAGTCAGCAATGCGTGCCATCTGTTCTGCCAATATTTGGTTTGTTTGGGTAGTGTTTTGTATTAAGGGATTGAACACTTCTCCCATTTGTTGTGTCAAAGCCTGCACCATATCATGATTGCTTTCATCCATCTGTTGACGGATTACTTGTGCAGAATGATTTGTCATAGCGGGCATATGGAAACCTGGTGGAACTTGGTTTATCCTATTTCCATTTCCACCATATCCTGATCCCTGCAATGGTGATGACACTTGAACCATAGCATCAGAGAATAATGGTGACGAATTGTGTAGGCTTGCCATCATTGAAGTTGGCATTCCATATGGTTGTTCCCTCCCAGTAAAAGGCTGAGAATAATTCAGATATGGCCTGAATGTATTCCCTCCAGGGGGAGGGGTTCCAAAGGGTCTGGCTTGTCCCATGGTGGAGGAACTAGGCGCATTCTGGGATCCTGAACCCGTTGGTATGGAATCCCCCAAAGGAGGCCTAATCTGTTCTAAAACAGGGCCAGACGCTGGTATTGTTCCCGACGAAGGGACAAGATTGGAAACTGGTATTGTTTCGTCAGGAATGTTTGAAGTATTTGGCAAGTTAGCCATGTTTCTTCTTCTTGTTCTCTTTGGTCTCTCTACGTCGGTTACGGCTAATTTACCGCTTCTAAGAATCATACAACGTAGCAAGGAACAATTTGTCTAAGAAGTTCTCTATTAGATAATTTCTAATGCACTAGTCCCACTGGGCGTGCCAATTTGTTCGCTGTGATTTCTGGCGAACAACCTCTGGTTAACCAATTTCTTCAGAAAACTGGGTTACTTGCAGGACCAACCAAACAAGTCCTGGGATACATGTGCATTGGTTCTGTCAAACTGTTCTTAGAGTTTGTGGTAAATTTGTGGTTTGTTTTGTTAATATTGTCAAAGTGCAGAAAACTTTGATTGTTATAAGTAAAGTAAAGCTTTAAGTTAAAAAATGAAATAAAGTAAAAGTTTTAAACAAGCGTAAGAAGAAATGTCGAAGGCTAAAACTTGCAGAAAAGTAAACAAAGTTTAAAAATGACATAAACTTGAAGAATGAACGAGTAATTTAAATAACTTTGAAATATAAATGGTGTTCAAACGTACATGGTTCCCAATATCAAACTCATTTTCTCTCACACTGGGTACTTAGAGTATTTTACAGGAATTTTGTATCAATTTTCACACACTATTCTAAACACAAACTATCCTATTTATATACAAACAAAATAACTGCTTAGAACGGAAAAACTATAACTAAATGACAAGTGTCAGCCTGCATGTAATTTTCTTCTCTGAAACTTCCATGTGTCCAACTGCCAAAGGTTACAACCTTTTGAATTTGAATTCTTTTCTTTGGTGACGAAACCTTGCACCTCTTCAAACTGTCGAAACCTTTTTAAAGAAGAAACAACTCTTCCAATATCTGCCAAACCCTGCTTTTTATCATAACTTTCTTCTATCGAAACGCTCAGCTACAAAAACTCTCCAACCTATTCTGCCAGAACACTATGTCCCTTTCTGTCGAAACAGTGGAGTTTTAAACCTTGTCAGCAATTCTTGAATTTTCTTCCTTTTATTTTCCTTCGACAAAAATGACCTCAAACCCTTAATTTCAGTCTGTCGAAGACATGGTTGCTTCTTAAGAACTTACCATTGAAGACCTGCTCGCTTCTAAACTACAAGAAACTCAACAGTCACAACTAATTAATCCTACACCAAAGAAGAAGAGAATTGAAAAGTCGAAGATATCAAGGAAGAAGACACACACACCTACAAGGAGTAGTGAAAGGTTAAAAACTATCTTTAGGCAAGATAAATGTCATGGACCAGGTTCAACTGCTGATGCACCATTGGAAATTGAGGATCCCCCTATTGTTGATACACCTGCTACTGCTACTGGCCAACTTAAACTAGTGACATGTGTGCACATGATGAAATCATGTGATGAGATATCTAAGAAACTATCCCAATAATGTGTATTGTCATTTTGTCATTTTGTATTGTTTGTCATTTTATTTTCTAAGTTGGAACAACAAGTATTATGCACAATATTTCATTTAGTTTTGTAAGTTCGAACAACATGGTTATACTCTCATTTTGTTTTGTGAGTTGTAATGACATTATACATATGACATCTTAATTAAATATGGAAGTACTAGTTGGAACAACTATTTTGTTTTGTAACAAAAAGTTTTTTTTTTCATTCAATTAAAATCAACCATTTTGTTAACATAGAATACAACAATCTTTAAGACATAAGTCATCACAATACAACAATCATTATACATGACAAGATAAGACCTAATACAATACAACAGTCAGGCTGCTAAGACTATGACAAGATAAACCCAAGAACAAACAAGTACTACAAATAGACAAAATTAACTTCTTCCTTGTGCGCTCTAACTTGTTCTTCGTATCTTCCATATCCTTGGAACACATTTTAAACCCAAATTCTCTTCCAAATTCCTTCCCAAAGTCACTTCCAAATTTTCTCAAACACTCTATCATGAAATCACATCTACTACAACCATCATCATATTCCTCAATTCTCTTCCTATCAATAGAACCAAAGTATTCACCATCCAAATTAAATAATTGGTAGTCGTTCATCTTTCCCCCAAAATTTGCACTTCCAATACTTTCTACTAGGATTTACAGCAGACTTTGACACAAACACCTTCATTGAAAGACCATGTCCATACTTAAAAGTGATTCTACCATTAGAGGACATGCTATTCTTTGAACTTTCGACCATTGATCGCGTGGTAGGCTTGGAGGAAGAAGACGCTTGAAGATGGAACTTCAAAAGAGGAAGAAGTGGTGCTTCGAAGGAGGGAGAAAACAAACATAAACTGCACGAATCTGATTTAGTAATTAGATCTAATGACATAAAATGGAAAGTAATGTTAAATGTAAATAAATAACACATGGATATTATACAGTGCCAAAGGTATTGCACAATGGCAAAGTCACGTCAGATATTTTAATGAATTGGTTTAATGAAAGACTGAACCAATGAAATCTTCAAATGATAGGACATAAATCCAAAAAAAAAAAAGTCACAGGAAGGAAATTTCAAATTTTGATTAAATAGCATGAGACAAAATAACCATTAACCCAATTTTTAATAGTATGTGACATTTGTATTGGAGTTAAATATGCTTAAGAAAAGTTTGGTCTTTTTTAATTGTATAAAAGTTTGACCTGAACTTAGGCCTTTTTAGTCATATATTCTCACTCTTATCTAAATAATATGTTATAGATAGTCTGGTCGTTAATTGAGACTAGAGTGTTGAATTTTCTTAGTTTACAAATAACTTTTAATAATTTCAACAACAATTTTAATTTCAACCGACGATTTTAAATTCAATACGCGTTAGATAACGGAGTCCAAGTATAATCGGTCCCCTACTTCCGGTATTAGTAAGAAATATATATCATTCAAAGATTTTTAATAATTTCCTACAAAACAAAACTAGCATTCTGAATGAAAATGTTTCTCTTGTTCTTGTTTATTCTTCCACAACTAACATATTCCAACTCCCAGCCTTGTTTATCTTCTTCATGTGGAAAAATCAGAAACATAAGCCATCCATTCAGACTAAAACAAGACCCAGAACACTGTGGGAACAAAAAGTACGAGTTGGATTGTGTGAACAATGTTACTGTATTGAGTTTGTATGATGGTTACTACTTAGTAGAATCAATCAATTACAACAATTACACCATCCGAGTTGTTGACCCTAACATTCAACCCGCCAATTGTTCCTCCCTCCCTCGCTTCTTCTTATCCCAAAACAACTTTACTTATATTGAGGATCCATACTACTCCAGGCACTATTCGAAAGAAAATAATTCATACCAGTACAGCTTAAATCGATCGAGTTACATGTTCATGGGTACTACCGATGAATATGATTTATCTCTGCCAGTATTTTACATGAAATGTACAAGTCCACCTAGTAAGGCTGTGGATGAGTATTATGCCGACACCGCTTCATGCTTGGATCAACACACTTACGCTATTGTTAGGGACCCACCATTTGCAATTATGGAGCCTCAGTGCCGTGTTATGCTAATTACTCTCACTTCCTTGTGGAATGCTTCACTTGGCAACGCTATAGGTAAGAAAATGTTATTTTCACACTGGCCATAATATCTTATACAATTTTGATTTTATACTTATTAATTAATTTTTATTATTGGGGACCCACACTTTGGAATAGTCGAACCTCAATGCCGTGTTAAGTTTGTTACTCTAACATTGTAGTTTATCTAGTTACCGGAAAAACGGCAATATGATATTTGTATTATATCTTATTTAAATTTAACCTTGAATAAGGTAGAATGATACAACAAAATATAATAAATTAATTATCTTATTAGTTTAAATTTTATTCTTAATATAAATTAGGTTAGAATTCGGTAAGATAGAATAAAAAATTAATTTATTAATTTGTTTTAAAAATATGATTAAAAATAAAAAAAATCAATATGATAAACTATATAAATAAGATTCATTTGATATAAAGATAAAAATATTAATAAATAATTTAAAAAGAAAATATCTATGATTTTAGAAGGTAACTTCGTAATTTTATATAATACAAAAAATTAAAACCTAATAAATTGAAAATATTAAAAATAAAATAATTATTAAAATTTTAAAAATATGAACATAAGTTTTGTTTTTATCAAATTAAATATATTTTCATGTAAGGATAGTTTTGTCATTTAAATATTATATATAAATACTTTTATTTTGTTTAATATAATAGAATTCATGATCTTTTTAAGAAAAATTGAAATTGTTTATTCTATCTGAGTTTTTTTATTTAAATTATATAAAATTATTAATTTTTTTAACTATATATATATATATATATATATATATATATATATATATATATATATATATATATATATATATATATATATATATATATATATATATATATAATGTTATTCTATTTAATATCTTGTATGAATCAAATACATCTTAGAATAAGTTTCATTCTGTATATATTATGGATCCGTTTGTTTTTATTATTTCATTATTTTATTGAAATTTTTTTTAGATATTAAAATTTTTTAAAATCATTTAATTTTGAAATTATTTGAAATAGTTATTTATAAAACTCATTTTTAAAATATAATTTAATTTAAAAATTATGACTTTGACTATGTTTGATTTATGTTATAGAATGTTAAAATTAATTTTTTAATTTATAAAAAGTAAATTTAAAAAAAAAATCATAGAATTCATTTTCAAAAATATAAAAATAAGAATTCATTTTCTTAAAACAAAAATCCTATATCAAATTTTCTGTTATGCTTTATATGTTATCAAATGATCTCTATCATAATCTACATACTAAAAGTTGGTAGCTTAATGTTTTTCACATGGTGTGAATTTTTGCTGTCTAAATATTATTGCTTTTACAGGTAACATTTCATATATTGATATTCATAAAGCGCTCGGATATGGATTTGAAATTTCATGGATGCAAGCCTCTTCTTGTCCTTGTGATTATTGCTTCCTAAACGACACTGTCCACAAGCTTCAATGTATTGTACCTAACTGTCGTTTTGACTCTTGTGGTAAGACCAAATAAAATCGGTTACATAATTACTACTTTTGAAATTTATTTTCTTTCCCATTTATCCCATGCTCTTTTGTAGTATCTTATTTTCAATTTAACTATTCTTCAATTGTAATTTTCAGGATCTTGGGCAGACAAAGTCCGCCTAATGTTCGGTAAGAATCTCTTGTTTTTCTTATGCAATAATATTCTCTTGTTTAATTTAAATAAAGTTCTTCAAGTATAATCACATATTACATTTGATTTTTTATAATGATAAATATAGAGATTCGTATTTATATTATCATAAAATTTAAATGTGTAAAAAATTCTAGTCTCATATGCAATTCAACTCAAGTCAAGTTACTTACCGACCAATTGAATCGTTGATTAGTCAACTTATTCATCATTGACCGAGTCAATCATCGGTTGATGACTGAGTCAATCATTGACTATATTGATCGAGTTAACCATTGAATATTGACCGATGACCAACAAACCATTAATTTTTATGAAATTTTGTCCAAAAAGTCAATTGTGCAAGAACAAGTTGTCCCCCATTTGATCATTTAATTTTTAAGGCATACTTACACAAATCTCCATCTTGACTCAAAATTGATGGTGATGTCAATTTATCAATTAACCACCTTGTTGTTTTCTCCAAAGTTGAATCACTATTTAACAATCATGTTCAAGACCAAATTATTGTTGAACTTTGATCTTGTCACTTGCATGCACTTGCACTTAACCATATTTTCCTACTTAGTTAGTCTAGGAAGCCCACAAGTATGATTCTTCAACCATCTTCGGTCATTCATTCTACAAAGCATAACAACCAATGTCATCATAAACATATCCCTAAGATGATGTAATCTTCCTCCATATCTTATCAGAAGTGAAATGACAGTTAGAGTCCGCTATAAAATTTCACTCACTAAAACTAGGATTATAAGTCTTTACTTCCCCATCATCCATAGTCTCCTTATCATAAACATCTACCTCAAATTGAGTCTTGTCCGCCACTATTTTTTATACCTCAATTTCACTGTCTTTACTCTTCCTCCCCTTACGTACCTCACCGGAAGTAATACATCTGTTTATAATAAACTTTGATCCCCTCAGATTCCAATTTCCACAATTTGTAATCATTATCATCTTATGAATAATCATTGAAGACAAACTTCACAACCTTACCATCAAAATGGACTACCTTGATTTGTGTTACTCTAAATCAAGCCAAGGGAGGACGGGTGAATACTTAAGATAAATCACTTGACCGTTGATAGGCGTTTGTCACATGCATGCATGGTGAGGTTTAAGTAAAAACCTAGTAGAGCTCATTTTTCTCTTCTTAGTGGACATAGTCACACGTAAATACTTATAGTTTATTAAACACTTGAACTCATAAGTTGCAAGCATATTATTACACGTTTCTAGTTTTGAATGAAGTTGAAAAACAACTTTCATCAATACTTCACTTCAAACGTGATAAAAAAAAATTCTCTATCATTTCATCTAAAGTTTTTGTGTGAATATATATTATGCTCACGCGTTCTATGAATGTGTTTTTTAGTATTTTAAATTTATTTTAACTTAATCAAACAATAACTGCACAATAATTTTGAAACCAAAACAAAATATTCACTGAATTTTTTTTTCCTGCAGATTACGTTGCTGGCATCTACGAAGGTATGTTTTCAATTAAATTCATTTATTGTTGGATAATGCTATAATAAAAGAGATCAGATATATTGATGTATACTATATTGAATTGAAAATACTTGAGAATCAGAAAACATGTATTCTATATAAAAGAGATCAAAATAGTTGGAAGTTAAAAAGTAAAAATATGTAGTGTTTAAAAGAGATCAAAATATGTATTTTAAATAATTTTCTATTCTCTAGTTTTAAAAATATCAATTCTATTATATGTATTGTAGGATTACGGGAGCTGACAGGAATGGATAAGATAATCATATATAAGTCAAGTATTAACCTCTATAGAGCGGGAATAGTTACTGGAAGATATATTTTGCCATACCTTACATCTAGAATTATATTTGGCATCATATTTTTTTCTACGTTGTTGATCTATACATATCAAAGAAGACATGAATCAATATATGAAAATATTGAAGATTTTCTACAAAGTAATACTCTCATGCCAATAAGATATTCATACAAAGAGATTAAACAAATGACAAAAAATTTCAAGTTAAAATTGGGTGAAGGAGGTTATGGAGATGTGTATAGAGGAAACTTAATAAGTGGTCCATTTGTAGCCATTAAGATGTTGAAGATGAAATCAAAAACTAATGGCCAAGAATTCATGAGTGAAGTTGCTACTTTGGGAAGAATATACCATTCAAATGTGGTAAGACTCGTTGGATTTTGTGTTGAAGGATCAAAACGTGCTCTTGTATATGAGTACATGCCTAATGGATCTCTTGATAAATATATTTTCAACAAAGAGGAAGTTATATCTTTAACTTACAACCAAATATATGAAATATCTCTCGGCGTAGCACGTGGGATTTCTTATCTCCATCAAGGTTGTGATATGCAAATTTTGCATTTTGATATTAAGCCTCATAATATTCTTCTTGATGAAAATTTCATCCCAAAAGTTTCTGACTTTGGTCTTGCAAAGCTTTACCCTATCGACAATAGTATAGCCACTTTGACAGCAGCAAGAGGAACAATCGGGTACATGGCTCCTGAATTGTTCTATCAAAATATTGGGGGAATATCATATAAAGCTGATGTGTATAGCTTTGGAATGCTTTTGATTGAAATGACTAGTAGGAGAAAAAACTTGAATTCACACGCGGAGCATTCAAGTCAACTATACTTTCCGTTTTGGATTTATGATCAATTGGTTAAAAATCGGGAAAGAGAAATGGATGATTTTATCATGGAGGAATTTAACGATGTTTTGAAAAAAATGTTCATTGTTGCACTTTGGTGTATACAGTTGAAACCTGTTGATCGTCCTTCAATGAAAAAAGTAGTGGAGATGCTTGAACAAGATCTTGAAAATATTGAAATGCCTCCAAAGCCTTTATTATATCCACAAGAAACAATTCATGAGAATGCTGATTCCGATTCAAATGAAACTGAATCAGATACTTGTTCTACCAGTTATGTTGAGGAAATCACAACAGCTCCTTTGTTGAAGTATTCTGCTTGATAATTTAAAGTAATTGTATATGTGAGACAGTGAGAGAGATTGTGTTTTTTTTTTTTTTTTTTAATATGTAATACCAATTTGTGAATTTAATTACTAAAGTATAATTATTGTATGTATAATCAATACTTATATTTTCTGCAGTGATATATAATAGAATCATTTGTCTAATATGTATATTTGTCATCTAAATCATTTTTTTTAGTTAGAGCAATTTAAAAGATAATGTTCTAATATGTTGTTTTTAATGTGCTGGCCTATTGTCGTTTGATTGATTTGAGTTTCCTTGCTGTTTTCGTTTTGTCCCTTTGTTGTCTTTCTGGTTTTCCTATTTCTGGGTAGAGTGTGCTCATTGTAGATATGTGTTTTTCTTTCCTCTAATCCTTAGTCTAGAGGTTTGGTTCATAATCAGATGACTTCTGATAATATGTTACCGAAATCAATGGCTCAGGCTGAGGGAGTTTCCTACGTGGACATCACGAAGAAAGGTCTCGACAGGAATTTTGGACGGAACATTGCACGAGTATTGGTTCGAACCAAGTTTGCGATGAATTTAAAAAAAGTTTGCAACATCGAGGTGAATAAGAAAATTTACACTGTCAAATTTTTTTGAAGATAGTTCGGAGGAGGTTTCGTCTGAAACAAATGAGGATGATCATTTTGGCTGCGAGGAAGGTATGGGAACAAGTAATCCGAATTTCCAACAGGGTAGAGATTTTCAACAAGGTGATTTGGAGGAGAGACATAACACTGGTGGTTTGGAAGGGACTACTGATACTTTCAAGTCAGTAGGTGGGTCCAGAATTAATTTGGAAAATGCTAATTCTATTTGCACTAAACATCCTGGTGTGTCGGGTGGTTCAAAAGGTCTCAATATAGAAAAGGTTTGCACGGTGAATCCTTGCCATGAGGTCCAAGGTGACAAATCAGATAAGAATTATAATGGTTCGGTTTTGAATAACAAAGAGGTACATATATCTCTGTTACCTGAACCCAGTATTGACAATGGCGGTTTGAGTCTCGTGGTGGCTGGCAAGTTTGTGTCTGGAGGAAAGTTAATTGTGGATACCAATGATAATGGTCCGATGCCTCAAGACGGCCTTTTCGATGATAACATATCGAGGGTGCGTGATACTTTTCCCATTCTGATGAGGTGAATATTACAGGTTCCGATGTTGAAAAAAGTCCTTTGGGGATGGCGGTAGATACTAGGCAACATACTGATCTGCTTTCTATGCCAATTCCTATTAGGAAGAAGAAACTTCTAGATGATATTTATCAAAAACTCAAAATTCCATTCGCTCCTTCGTACTATGCATCTCTATTACAAGATGACTGCAGTAAACATAATTTGTTAGGGCCTAAATATCAGGAGTTCTCCAATGATAGAGACGTGGGGGTTTGTTCTAAATCTGATGGTGAGGATCATTCGTTGTCGATTGGCGGTTCTGTTGGGGATTCCGGTTTAGGTATGAATAATTCCAGAATAAAAAAAAAGACTTGATAATCTTCCGACCAAGGTTTGGGATGCGATTAAGCTACTAGGGGTTGCAGTTGTGGAAGATGATGATGTTTTTGAATCGATTATTCACAACTTGGAAGTGAATGATAGAAAGAGCAAAAAGGTTACGAAGGAGGCAACTACTAGAGGTCCATGAATTTTGTTAGCTACAATATTAGAGGTGGGAGCAGCATTAAGAGGAAGCAGATTAGAAATACTATTAGCAAAGGAGGAACTGATGTGGTTTTTCTTCAAGAAATTAAATGTGGAAATATGTCGGACGCATTGGTGCAGAGTATGTGGGGAGACAACAAATGCCAATGGACAACATCAGACTCTATTGGTTCTGTTGGGGTTTACTTATTATGTGGAGAGAAGGGTCTTTAGAACCAATTTGCAGTTTTAGAGATAAAGTTATTTGGTGATGAAAGTTTTATGGAGAGGAAAATCTTGTTATTTCTTTAACATTTATTCGCCTTGTGCTAATCCAAAAAAAAGAGTTTTGTGGAGTAAGATTCTGAATTTAAAGGACAATCTTGATGAAGGGGAATGGATTATAGGTGGGGATTTTAATGCAATCAAAGAATCTGGTGAGAGGTCTGGAGGAGGTAGTCAAAGTAGGAACATGATGATGGAATTTGCAGATTTCATCAATATGTTAGGGTGTTTAGATCTTCCACTTTCAGGTAATAGATTTACTTGGTTCAATGCTAGTGGCAAATCCTACAGTAGGCTGGATAGGTTTTTAGTATCCCCCAGATTACTTCATGAATGGAATATGGTATGCCAAAAAGTGGGTGAGAGAGATATATCAGATCATAGGCCGGTTTGGATTTTCGTCAAAAATACCAATTGGGGTCCGAAATCGTTCAAGGTTTTATCGTGTTGGTTTGAACACCCGGGGTTCTTGGACTTTGTCAAAGAAGTGTGAGAATCGTTTTTGGTATATGGAAAGGCGTCTTTTATTTTATCCAAGAAGCTTTAATTTATTTAGGGAGAAGTTGAGATGATGGAATACACATGTGTTCGGATGGATTGATAAAAATATTGCTTCAGATGTTGGAATTATTAATTTTGTGGAAGATTTGATAGGAAGGTCTTATGATTCTATTTCTTCGCAAGTTTTGAAAGATAGAAGAGTGGTGGAGGATGAGATATGGAAGAATTTAATAATTAAAGAAAGTTTTCTAAAGCAAAAATCTAGAATGAAATGGTGTGTGGAAGGTGATTATTATACGAAGTTATTCCATGCAGCCATTAGGGATCGTTACAATTTGAATACGATTTCGTCGGTTACAATTGATGGTCATTTGGTGGAGGATGTCGAGGGTGTTAAAGTAGGCATCAAGAATCATTTTGAAAAGAGATTTAGTAAAGTGAACAGAGTGTATCCAGTTATAGGTCATCAAGCTTTCAAGCGTTTATCAGAAGTGGATAGAGAGATTCTTGAAAGTCGAATTGAGGTTGATGAGATTAAAATCTTCGTTTTTGAATCTGCCTCGGATCGGAGTCCTGGACCGGATGGTTTTAGTTGTGATTTTTTTTAAGTTTTGTTGGTCATTGGTTGGTTCGGATTTTGCAAAATGTATTCAAGAATTTTTTGATGGAGGTAAATTGCCCAAGGTTTTTGCTTCATCTTTTTTGGTTCTTCTACCAAAATCCGATTCTCTGAAGGACTTGGATGATTATAGACCTATCTCCTTGACCGTGTTGGTGTATAAAGTGGTATCTAAGATTCTTGCTAATAGACTCAAACCAGTCATTGGGAGTGTCATTTTTAGTTCCCAAACGACTTTCATCGACAGAAGGAATTTGTTGGATGGTGTTTTTACGCTCAATGAAATTATCGATTACGCCAAAAGGAGTAGGAATAAAGGAATGATTCTTAAGGTTGATTTTGCTAAAGCATACGATTGTGTGGACTGGAATTACCTTCACAATCTTTTGGATATAATGGGTTTTGGGGCTAAATGGAGAAATTAGATGGAATGTGGAGTGCTGAATAATTTTATGTCGGTCCTTGTCAATGGTAGTCCTACCAAGGATTTCTCGGTAACTCGAGGTCTTCGGCAAGGTGATCCTCTCTCTCATTTCCTCTTTGCCATAGCGGCAGAAGGCCTTGCATTTTTTTATGAATATAGCGGTGGATAATGGTCTTTTTTTCCCGGTTTTACGGTTGGTAACGAAGTTCCTTTTTGTTTTCTACAATATGCGGATGACTCGGTGTTTATCGGTGATGGATATTGGGATTTATAGGCCATGAAGGCTATTCTGAAGGGCTTTCACCTAGTATCCAGTCTTGAAATTAACTTCAATTAAAGCTCGCTTTGTGGCCTAGGAGTTGATCATTCATTCCTTTTAGCTTCTAAAAACTTCCTAGCTAGCAAAATTGCACAATGCCCTTTTAAGTTCCCTGGTATCCACATTGGAGGTAACCATAGGTTGAAGTCCTTTTGGAATCCTTTGCTAGATTTGGTGTGTGTGAGATTATTGTCGTGGAAAGGGAGGTTCTTGTGTATTGGGGGTAGAGTTACGTTAATCAATCGGTGTTATCAAGTTTACATATTCACTATATGTCGTTTTATAAGTTGCCTTCAATAGTGGTGCGTAATCTAGTTTCCATTCAAAGAAGATTCCTATGGAATGGATCAATTTGTAGGAAAGGGATATCTTGGATAAATTGGAAGACGGTTTGTAAATCTTGTAAAGAAGGTGGGCTTTGTATTTTGGACTTTGATCTCTTTAATAGATCTTTAGTGTCTAAATGGGTATGGAAAATCACACCGGGGTTCAATTATATTTGGAGTAGTATCATTGAGATCTGGTATCCGAATTTCGGGATTGATTTGCACCTTGGGGAGTTACCTAAGTATAACGCGCCGACTTGGCTTTGGTGGAGAGATTTGTTCAAAATATCATGCGACTTTGGCGGGAGTAATTTTATCGGTACAAAAACTCTTTTTTGGCTTTCTTGTTGGTGTGGTAATGTTTATTTTGCATGTCTATTTCCGGTTTTGTGTCGGGTTGTGGAAGATAAGCTATGCTCGGTGGCGGATAGAGGCGAGTTCTTTAATGGCAATTGGCAATGGAAACCGTTTCGTTTTTGTGTTTCAGGTGTCACGGAGATGGATGAAGGAGGCTTTGCAGGGGCTGGTTTTTCTGGTCCAGGTAATGCGGAGCAGGTTCTGAATGCTGATGGTGGATTGGGTCTGGCTGGTCCTTATGCTAGCGTTTCTGCTGATTTCGTTACAACCGCTGGTCTTGTTTCAGAAGCAGCTTCTCTTGGGCCGCTTTACGCGCTGCTCTTCTAGAGCATGATGCGTTAATCAGTCAGCAGATACAACAACTGTGAGGTCTGCATGCATCCAGGTCGGCAGCTGTCGGTGCTGCTCTGGAGAGATCATGGTCTTCAGTCAGTAGCGGTGCATATTCTGTTAGTTCGGCGTACTCCTTTTTTGCATCTGTATGCAGCAGGGCAGCAATCTTCGAAACTTGATATAAATTTGCGGTTGGCTTTCAGATATATTTGGAGTGCACCTATTCCTCTAAAATTCATATTTTTTGGTTGGAGGTTATTGCATAACAAATTACCGTCCCGGGATCAGCTTTATCGTCGGGGGTGATTACAAACGTCCACGAATTGGTATGTTAGTTTTGTTTTTTACACGAAGAATCTGTTGAACATCTACTATTCCATTATTCCAAATTTGTGTTAATTTGAAAACATGTTTGCAAGTGGTTGGGAGTAGAAGACATATATATTGGAAATATATTTGGTCATTTTAGGTGTTGGGTTGATCGGTTGGTAGTGAAGAGAATTTAGATTTAAAAGGCGATAAGGTTGTGGTTGATTGTTTGTTGGGTGTTATGGTTTTCTTGGAATAACATTATGTTTAGAGAAGAATTTTGGGACTTTGATACTATCACTCATAGAGTAATAATTTTTTCTTGGTGGTGGGTAGGCAAAAAACATAGGAATGAAAATATGTAATTATTACGAACTGGTAAATGTTCCTTGCGAATTTTTGAAGCTTTTTTGTGACAGTTTCGGTGGTTATTTTGTATATGGGTTAGGATACCCCGTTGTATCCTTATAAATATATTTTCTTATTTAAAAAAATGTTTAACGGAGAAGGAGAAAGGGAAGGGAAGAGAGAGCTTTCAAAAGGAAGTTTAACGGAAAATAAATAGAGAAATTCTTATCATTTTTCCTAAAGAATGATTTCGTATAAAATGTTAAATGCAATGTGAGATATTGGAACAAATTTTAGTTTTAATATGTCGTCGAAGTCCACTCACATGCTATTGTAGAATTGAGCTTTGTGTTATGGATTCAATTGTTTAAGTTAGCTTATACCCTAAGTTAGTTTGTAATGAGTAATTGTTAAAAAGCTCATTAGGTTAGTATGTTAGTTTTCTTATAAATAGTATACTAGTCTCTAAAAAGTATTATTTTATTTTTAATATATTTTATATTATTTTTCAATTAATTATTTAAACACTCAAAATAAATCTTTTTAATAATTTTTTGCACATAATTCATTCATACATTCAAAATATTATTTTCATAAAAATAATAAAAAAATATTATTATTTGATTAATTTTAAATAATTTTAAATAATAATAATATTCGATTAATTTCTTTAAAATATTTGATTAATTTTTTTAAAATTAGTCATTTCTTTCTTTAAAATTCTTATCCCCATCACTATTAAGTCCTTTCTTTCTTTAAGGTCATCCTTAGACTTTCCTTGTATATTGAGCAACGTACCAATAACACTATCAAACACATTTTTTGTGGGAGAACGGTGTGGAGGTTTATGATGAGTATAACAAAGAAAGTTTTAAATTGAGGGCTATGTTGTTTAGCATAATTAATGATTTTCCAGCATACCGAAATCTATCAGGGTACAACATAAAAGGTCGATGTGTGTGTCCTATTTGTGAAGATAAAACAAATTGGATGCGATTGGAGTTTGGTTAGAAGAATGTCTTTCACAATCATCGTAGATTCTTAAATTCGAAACATCATTATCATGGATGGAGAAAAGCCTTCAATAGAGACACATAACAAGGTAGAGCTCCACCTGTATTGACAGGTGATCAAATTTTTGAAAAGGTGAAAGATGTGAGTACTCAGTTTGGCAAGCCTTTTGCATATACACTTGTCAAGAAAGGATGGAAAAAGAGGTCAATATTTTTTTGAACTGCCATATTGAAAGTCGTTGTATGTAAGACATTTTCTCGACGTTATGCATATTGAAAAAATGTGTTTGATAGTGTTATTGATATGTTACTCAATATACAAGGAAAGTCTAAGGATGACTTTAAAGCTAGAAAGGACTTGATAGCGATGGAGATTAATTTCTTTAAAATATTTTAAATAATTTTAAATTATAATAATATTTGATTAATTTTAAATATTTTAAAGAATTTTAAAGAAAATATTTAATTAATTTCTTTAGAATATTTAAAATTAATCAAATAATAATATTTTTTAAAGAAAATATTTGATTAATTTCTTTAAAATATTTAATTAATGTTTTTGATTAATGTCTTTAAAATATTTTAAAGAATTTTAAATGATAATAATATTTGATTAATTTTAAATATTTTAAAGAATTTTAAATAATAATAATATTTGATTAATTTCTTTAAAATATTTGATTAATTTCTTTAAAATATAATAAATAATTTTAAAGAATATTATTATTTATCATATTTATTAATATTTAATATTTAATCAAATAATTCTTTAAAATATTTTAAAGAAATTAATCTAATATTTTAAAGAAATTAATCAAATATTATTATTATTATTTAAAATTATTTAAAATATTTAAAATAATCAAATAATGATATTTTTTTTATTATTTTTGTGAAAATAATATTTTGAATGTATGAATGAATTATGCGCAAAAAAATTATTCAAAAATGATTTATTTTGAGTGTTTAAATAATTAAATAAAAAATAATATAAAAATATATTAAAATAATAATATTTTTTTCAAGAACCTCAAGGATCTGGGTTCACCCCCTCCCCTTTTGTCATTTTTGTGATTCTGAAAATTTTATATATTTTATGAAATAATTGATCTTAGAGAGCGCTTTTCAAAAAACACTTTCTTAAGACTACCTATAAGAGCGCTTTTGAGAAAACACTTTCTAAGGTGGGGTCAACTTAAGGCCTTTAACAACACTTTCTAAGGTTATCCTTTAAAAACGCTTTTTTTGAACGAATTCTTTAAAAAAAATATAAGAGTGCTTTTGCATAAAAGCGATGTCTTTGTTGCGCTGTCAAAACTCAATTTTGGCGTAGTGTAAATCAATAATGTAACTTCAACAACAAACATGCATCTTAAACTGTAGCACCTTGGAAAGTGTGGATCACATATGCTCGATTCATATGGTTCACTTTTCTCTCTAAATTTATTTAGTTAATATAAGATTGTTAAAAAAATCCAAAAAATAAACTGAACCATAGATCTGAACTGAATCGTTATTAAAATAATTGAACTATTTTTTTTTTTAAATTAATGAATAAAAATACAATTTGTTCAACAGTTCAATAACCAAACTCTATTAACCAAATCAAAACTAAAATAATCAAACGACATTTATTAACCATATATGGTACGGTAATTTTTTTAAGCAAGTGAACATAAAAGAACCCGATTACAAAAAGCAACTAGCAAAAACAAGTCAACATAAAAGAAGTTGCTAACCAATTGCTTCTATGATATAAAAAACAATGAGTTTTTACAAAATTCATAGAAATTACAATTGGATTTAACAATTTCTCCTAACAAATACTATTTCCAAGTCGAAACCTTGATATTCCAAACTATATCAAGGACATTCCAACTATGATTCTAAAAAATGATACCATTCCTCGTAATCCAAATATTCCAATTCATGGTCAACCAAATGACTCCCGCTTTCCCAAGTTTTGCTCACTGAGATTTACAAAAATGAAATCATCTCCTAAAGCTTTCTTTACAAAACCAATTCACTCCCTAATATCCCTCTAAATCAACCTCACCATCCAACAAGTCATGAAATGTGATACGTTCTCTATATTATAAGAACAAAACACATAAAGAGAGTTATCTACGGGAAAATTAATACCTCTGATAATTAAATTTTCCTTGTTAGGAAGTTTCTCCAAAACAAACGTCAACCAAACACTTTAGAACTCGAAGGAGTTTTCGTCTTCCATAACCTGCTTCAAACTTCAACTGACCCATGTACTCTCTCATTCATAATTTAGTTTCATTTAATTTGTCTTGCAACTTCACAGTTTCATTTAGTTTTCAGGGCCGAACTTGGGCTCGGGTAAACATACCCATAACCTAGGACCTAAAAAAAAGGGTTTTAAAATTATCTTTTATCAATTATAAATCTTAAATAAATATATAAATATTTGTTGTTTAATTTAATTTATAAAGTAGGTTAATTAGCATATGGTAAATTAATTTGCTTTTGACTCAATGGTCAATGATTTAATCCTTACTACCTACACTTTTATTATTTAAATATATTATTTTTCAATGGTCCATTTTTAAAATTGTATCAGGGCCTCCTAATTCTTGGGGTCGGTCTTGATGATAATACTAATTTTTTTTTAGGAAAATTTGACCTTGTACCTTTATGTTTGCCCCAATACCCCTACGAATAATTTTTTTAGGCGAAACTAGCAATTAAGCTAAATCTGGTTTATAAATTTTTACGTTTATACACCGGAAATAACTGTATTGCTACTTCCTATTTAGGTTTTTTTTTCCAGTTACACACCGGAAGTAGCTATATTGCTACTTTCGGTTTACATTTGTTTTGGATTTACGCACCAGAAGTAGCCTCTGTGCTACTTCCGGTTGATTTTCGTTTTTTTAATAAATTTTTTATTTATTTTATTTTATTTTGGTTTATCTTTTCAGTGTCTCGCATTAGAGAGACGCCACAGATATATCCATCGGCGATTGTCTGATGGAAAGACAGTTCTGACGCATAAAATTATTCAGATGAATTCATATAAAAATTGTGCATTATAAATATAAAAAAAAACATGAAAATATATCATAATATAATATGTTTTGGGAGAATCGGTGTAAGTTTGTGTCAATGTTGTAATCGTCCAGACAATCATGTTATCCAAGATGTTGCATCTGATGTGCGATTATTGTGCCAATCCACTGTGATTGACGGTAAGGAAATCCTTCGTTTATGTTTACATGTTACAAAAATATATTAGTGAGATGGCAAAATAAATAATATAATAGTATTGGAAAATAAATATTTATAATATAGGGGTATTTGGACAAACGTATGATAAAATTGAAAGTTAAAAATATGTAGATGTATTTGGGCAAACGTAGGGGTACAAGGTAAAAGTTAAAAATAATTAAATAAATAAAAATGATAAAATTGGAATATTATAAAATATGCAGAGGTATTGGGGCAAACCTAGGGGTACAAGGTAAAATTTTCAATATGTAGGAGTATTGAGGCAAACGTAGGGGTACAAGATAAAAATAAAAAATAATTAAATAAATAGAAAGAATAAAATTGGAATATTTAAAATATATATTGGTATTGGCGCAAATCGTAAGAGTAGAATGTAAAATTTTCTTTATTTAGTTTTTAAACACTAATTGTTCTTGCAGTTTTACACGGTTTGATTTATTTTAAATAACAAAATTATTTTCATAAAAAAAACTAACTTTTATTTCATAATTGATAATTTAATTTATATTATAATTTTTTTTAGTACTCGTTCATTCTATTTATTAAATAGGGTATACGTTACTTATTTTAATTAGTATAGTTTGTTTAGATTTTTTATATAAAAAAACTTAATAGTTTTATAATAGTTGTGTACACAATAATTTTAAAAATAATTTTTATTTTAAAAATAAAATAAATATTTTAATTAATATTTAATTGTCACTTTATTATATAATTTTAAAGTCAATATTTAATTATCATCTCAGTATTTTTATCAATTTTAAAAATAAATTTTATAATTAATTTAGAATTTAATTTAAATATTTAGTGTTTTTTATTGATAGGTTTTTTGGTTCATGTTATGAAATTGTAGTCAAATAGTAACTTATAAATATTATAATTAAGAAATATAAAATAAGAAGAAAGTTAAATGTAAATGCAGTAAATACAACAAAAAGTAAAATAATTAATGTTCAAAATATAGTTTGAATCGATTTTGAAGAAAAAAATCGTCCAATATTAAGGTAAATCAGACGCAATCTAGTTTGATTCAATATCAAACTTCAAACTAATAATATAGTTTAATTTAATTCTTTTTATTATAATTTGATTTGTTCGATAGTGAGAGTATTTCATTTTCATAAACAACACTAAGTGAATATAATAAGGGTAGTAGTAGCACATAACTTTCCAAGGTAAAAGTTTCTTTCTACCTAGTACAAATAACAAAATTCTCCCAAATCATACACAAGTATAACACCAAGTTATAGTTGAAACATCACGTAGTGCAGGAAAAATGTAGCGTTAAGGTTCTACTACCATTACTTTCCTTGTTACATTTAACAACAAGCATATCAATATTTCTAAGATGAAACATCAAATTCTAAAGTGTTCTAACAAGAAAATGGATCTAAATGACAAGTATAAATATTACACATGATGATTGGTTCAATCTAACTTTGAAAAATATACTTATGGTTTTTACATATTAGTAACGAAAGTCACAAATCCTTATTTCATATGTTACAGACAAACAAAAATGCAAACAGTACATTGATATATTAGGCCATAAGACATCAAAACAAAAACTAATTATTTGTAATTATCAAGAAGAATACTTTAACAAAGAATTGCTTTGAATTTCCTCCACATAACTGGTAGAACCAATATCTGTTTCAGTTTCCATTGATCCAGTATCAAGATTTTCTTGAATTGTTTCACGTGGATATAGTACAGGCTTTGGAGGCATTTCAATATTTGCAATATCTCCTTCAAGCATCTCCACTACTTTACTCATTGAAGGTCGATCCATAGGTTTTAATTGTATACACCAAAGGGCAACCATGAACATTTTCTTCAAAACATCGTTAAATTCTTCCATGATAAAATCTTGTATTTCTTTCTCCCTATTTTTAACCAATTGTTCATAAATCCAAAAGGGAAAGTAGAGTTGACTTGAATCCTCAGCATGTGAATTCAAATTTCTTCTCCTACTAGCCATTTCAATCAAAAGCATTCCAAAGCTATACACATCAGCTTTATGAGATATTCTTCCAATATTTTGGTAGAACAATTCAGGAGCCATGTACCCTATTGTTCCTCTTGCGGCTGTCAAAGTGACAATACTATTGTCAATAGGATAAAGCTTTGCAAGACCAAAATCTGAAACTTTGGGGATGAAATTTTCATCAAGAAGGATATTATGAGGCTTAATATCAAAATGTAAAATTTGCATATCACAACCTTGATGCAGATAAGAAATTCCACGGGCTATTCCAAGAGATATCTCATGTATTTGGTTGTAAGTTAAAGATATAACTTCTTCTTTGTTGAAAATATATTTATCAAGAGAGCCATTGGGCATGTACTCATAAACAAGGGCACGTTTTAAACCTTCAACACAATATCCAACGAGTCTTACCACATTTGAATGATATATTGTTCCTATCGTTCCAACTTCACTTATGAAATCTTGTCCGTTAGTATTTGCTTTTATCTTTAACATCTTTATGGCTACAAATGGTCCGCTTATTAACTTACCCCTATACACATCTCCATAGCCTCCTTCACCCAATTTTATCTTGAAACCTTTTGTCATTTGCTTTATCTCTTTATATGAATACCTTATTGGCATGAGAGTATTACCTTGTAGAAAATCTTCAATATTTTCATATATCGATTCATGTCTTCTTCGATATGTATAGATCAACAAGGTAGACAAAAATATGATGCCAAATATAATCCTAACCGTAATGAATGGGAGAACATATCTTCCTGTAACTTTTCCCGCCATATATAGGTAATTAATTGATCCTGCGTGATATTCGAAATAAATTGATATGTTATCGCTTAACCTATCCACGCCTGTGAACTCCCGGAGTCCTACAATACATGACACATAATTGATTGGTCATAAAAAAGATAGAGTTATGATAATTTATATAATTCTAAATAGTAATGTTTTTAAGACCATTTTCAGGATAGTTATAGATGACTAAGATGTATTTAGAATTTATTATAATATATTAAATCTGAAGCATCAGATTATAGCACGATATGTCATATGCCATGTAATTCTATTTTTGTCACATATATTAAAATCTTATGTGTCACTCTTATATTAAATCTAATATATATATATATATATATATATATATATATATATATATATATATATATATATATATATATATATATATATATATATATATATATATATATATTAAATGTGGTGAATATTTTACCTAAACTTTTTTAAGAAAAATAAAAGCAAAATAATAAGATAAATGAAAGGGGAAAAATCCTAAAGTACACAAACAACAAATTGGCACAAAGAATGCCATAGATAAAATCCAACAATAGAAAAGAGGAAAAAAATACAAAAACAAAAACACAAGGGTGAAAAGAGAATAACAAAAGCAAACTCCAAAACCAAAACTAAGTACAAGGGTTCTCTCCAGTTGAGAACCAAATTAGAGATCAGACTACCAGCCTTAACAAGAACAGAGGAAGAGGCACCCACTATAATCACACCATATCGCGCTTCAAGATAGGGACCAATTTCACAAACCGTTAATAATGAATTTAGAGGATAGGACTCTCAAGCCAGTTTGAGGGCAAGGTTGAGTTCATAGAAGACCAGCACAAAAACCAATTACATGCAAAAAAAGATATTCTTCTCCTCCACTCCATTCACTTTTGTTTGAATACCAAAGAACAAATTATTATTATGCACCAACCAAATGATCGAAAGAATTCAAAAAGTGTGTTAAGGTCCCTAGCAAGGACACCTGGACTCCTAACCATCTAAAAATCTTATACCAGATACAAGAGGTTAAGTTAAAGGTAACAAACAAATGGGAATTAGACTCAAAAAAACCTTCACACATGCAACAAAAGATACCTTCTATATCAATAATAACCTATCTCTTGAAAAGATTCTCATTAGAGGGGAATATATCCTGAAGGAGCTTCCAAGAAAATACTTTCATTTTAGATGGGGCAACCATCCCCAAAAAAGGAAGGATAATGACATCCCACACACCCTGACTAAGAGAGCGAGATTTTTTTTGCAACTAGAGACCATACGCGGAGGCCAGTGATAACATGCCCTCTTTGATATGTTTCCAAGCCCACCTATCGTTCTCTACACTAAGATGAACATGCTGAAGAACGGAGAATAAGTTGGAGATCATGGTCTCCTCATATCCAAAAAAAAAATCTTCTCCAAGATCCCAAGAAATCATATCCTTAACCTATTGACCTAACTCCCTCACATTCCCGTCGGGCGCTTAGAAGTTGGTAAAAAGCCTATAAACCTGTTGGGATAAGGGAACATCCTCAATCCAAAGATCTTGTCAAAAGGAGGTTTGAAGACCAGATCATACCTTCCTAAACAAGCCATCCTAAAAATAATTAGAGGGATCAAGTCTCTTAGCTCAGAGGAGGGAACCCTTTTACACCAATTGAACACTAAGTCCATACGAGTCTCCCTACCACCAGATAAAAAGAGAAGAATAAGGGTCAATAACAGGCAGGCAAAATATCACACTAGAGACCGAAAACACCTGAAAGAAGCATTTGCCTCCCTTTAGCTAAAAGGACAAGATTAACAAGTTGTAGACCTCTAACACCAACCACTCATCCTTCTATGGCTTACACACATCAGCCCACTTGACCCAAGAGATTTTAGAATCTCCTCTCACACATCCCCAAAAGAAATTCCTATGAATCCTAACCATAATCTTCTAAATTTCACAAGCATTTTTAGGAAAGATAAATAGAAAACATGGATAGCATTGAGAATAAAATTAAGGAAAACCATTCTCTCTCCAAACTAACAAATCTATGGCTCCAAGAATTAAGCCTTTTACACATAAAAGAGATAAGGGGATTGTCATACCCTAATTTTTTCTAGGAATTTTCAAACTTTCAGGCAACCAATTATGTTGCGCTTAGAATAAAAGTTTAGTTTTGCAGACAATTCGATTGGATCATTTTCTTAATCGTGTGTAAAATTAAAAAAAATAATGTTTTTAGGTTTGGGCCTAAAACTGTATGTTTTACTAAACTGCATAATGAGTAGGTTAGTTTGGCTTATTCATTTAAATTTTTCTCATTCGTGCATGTTTGCATTTTGATCAGTTTAGGCCTTTCCATCCAGGTATTTTTAATTACAATATTTGATCTGCAACCTTCCGTTTTGCTAAAATATAATGTGCGTATATTATTTTAGTGCATCCATTTGATTTGTTTTTGGCATGTTCGCGCACCCTCATTTTACTTGATTTATTTCATTTTATTTTATTTTAATCAAAATAAATAAAAAAATTAAGTTACTTTATTTGTTTTTGATTAAAAAAATTATGTGATATTTGTTCATCAATTTAAGACCCAATTGACCACTTAACAAAGCCCAAGGGAAGTGTTGGGAATAAATTAATTAGGAACCCAAAATTAGTAGTATATATAGATAAATCAAGAATGGCCAAGGCAAATAAGAAACCATCATCTGCTACTCACATCTACGCTCTCATTTTCTGATCTCACCAAGGAGGATTAATAAATAAAACAAAAAGTGAAGAAAGGCGAAGATCTTCTTCAACAGCTCAACTCTCCATCCCTCTCTAAACATTCTCTGTGAGCTCTCTCAACCTTCGTCACCAGATTCACCTTCATCAACCTCAACGACAAAACACCATCAATCATTCACACAACCACTCACTTCTAATTCACATTTCTCCTTTTCCTTATTTAGAAACAACACCTCTCTCCATTTCACCTCAAACGACCTCACTCTCTTTCTCTTCTCTTTCACTTATGCTCAACCATCATAACATCAACACACCAAACCTTCGCCTAAACTCCTCACTATGCCTCCACAAAAACAACATAACCATGACACATATCCCATTTTTGTCTACTCACACGCCGATGCAACACCACCATTGCGCTCCGAACATCATCACTCTGACATCCACCACATCGACAACTGTTTGCCTCACTTCATTCACTCTCTCCCATTTCGTATTTACCTCAACATCGCAATGGCTATGTCATCTCTATAAAATATTAGATTTCATAGCAGTTATTTCTTGTTGTTGTGCTTACGTCGCAGGTAATGGTCGTGTGATTATGTTCAAGTTTGAATGATAATGTTGTGGTGTGAACTTGCTTTCTTATCTTTTATTTTATTTTTTATTGATTGTGGTTCTTCAATTTATTGGATTTAATGTTGTTTCTATTTTATTTATTACTTTCGTACGCGCACAATATGATGCACTTCCACTATCAAGGTTTTAAAAAACGGTCGCATTCACGTAAAGGTTTTCACGATTTTGGTCGGTAAATGTATTGTGTTGCAAATAATAGTCGTCGTGGTGTGAATTAATCACAACATTGCAAAAAAAACTATTTTTATGTTATATAGTTTATAATAATTTACAATAAAGTAACGATGAGTAAAGGCCGTAACGGTGCAGTAACGGTGTTTTGTGACTGTAACGGTGTTTCGCGGCCGTAACGGCGTTTTGTCGCGGCCGTAACGACATTTCGCTTGTGATTCATTTTCTCAGGCTGAAACGGTGAATAATAGTATTGGAAGGCTCCAAAATCGTTTTGTCGCGGCGATATTCGCGGTCGCAGACCGTTTTTAAAAATTGTGGCCATTATGTTAATGTATGTGATGATTCGATTCAAATTTATTCTATCTTGTTTAAGATTCTTTTACACGGATTATTTGATTCATATGATGTGTGCCCCTCTATTCATATATCTGTTGCATTTTTTGTATGTGCTATTGTTTTATTTTCCGTTGTGTTGGAATTAAATCTAAGCATGTTACTCGCGTTTGACGTGTTTGTTTGTTGTCATATGGTTGTGTACTTGGGTGCGGCGTGATGTATCACAATATTTGTTACGTTGTGTTACACCATTATGTTCATTAGTTTAAATCATGTGTTATATGAATTCGCTCACGTTAACTCAATACATGATTTACGTGTTGTGTGTTTTTATTCGATTGCCAAAAGGGGAGATTTTATGGTTGGCAACAATTTTGGTAAAACATGTTTATTTTCGAAAAGCATGTATCACAACCAGATGTTGAGCAAGGTGACTTGACATATTGACCAATAGGTACAATAAAGTTTGTTGTTGCTTTTCTTGACAAATGATCTGACAGGTGTTGTGGCATGTTATACCAGAACATCAGAACAGTTCTGGATTTTAAATCTTTGAAGATTTGATTTTAATATATGAAATTCTGGATGTTTTTAGTTCTCATACAGGAGCAACTAAGTAAGGATATTTTAGGAACATTGTTGATTTATTTTAGTTTCAAAAAAAGGATTGTGGAGACTTTTTTTAGGAAACTTTAAAGATTTGTTCCTATTTGTGTGGAGAAGATTTTACAGATGATTTACAACTAGAAGATTGGATTTGATTGAAGAGTCTAAGCCCCATTCTGCAAGAGTCTCTATATAAGGACTTACTAAACCTAAAAGCAATGAGAGACAAGAAAGAGAAAATGTGTGTGCATGTGATAAGGGTTTAGGGTTTTAGTTTGTTCTTTATTCATTGTGATCCACTCTATTATATTTTGATAATCATAGTTGGATTTATTTTACTTGGCAATCACTCATGAACTTTTAAGCAAAGAGTTGATTGTGTAACAAGTTATTGTTCTTAATTTAAAGCTTTTAAGCAAAACTGAGTATTGTAATTGGAAGAGTATTCTTCTATTTTGGGTTCTTGTGTGCGAACGCTTTCCCTCTTGGAATAAATAAATTTCAATGCCAACCCTATTATTATTTCGAGTGTGCGAACGCCCGAGTATTTTTCGCACTACGACAGGGTTTCCTGGTGGTTTTCATCCTAGGATTGGGTCCAACCGACAACCTCAAATTCACGAAACGGGAGAGGCTCATTCTTACAATGGAGGAAACCATAAACTAAATCTAGAAAGAAGGGATCAACATTAATCCCAATTAGACTACTCTTATGAAAATTAACCCAAAACCATAACAAGCTCTTATATTAGCTTTGATAGTCCAAAAATTATTGAACGAAGGATCCACGAAGATACGAGTATCATTAGAATATAGGAGGTGAGTAGTTGTTAAGAAGGAGGACTCAACTTTAACACCAAAGAAAAGACTAATCTCTTAAGCCCTTCGAAATAACCCACTTAGGCCTTCGTCCACATAGAGAAAAAGAAAGAGGCTAAAGGACCCCCTTGCTTAAAACCTATTTTTATCTTATTCTATTGAGTTAGAGAGTCATTCACCAACACATATAGATCACCAGAGTTGGGGAGTCTAATCCAAGTTTTCCCCTTATCATTAAATACAAATTTAATCAACATATAATCCAGGAAGATCCAACTAACTAAATCATAGGCTTTCTCAAAATCAGCTTTAAAGATAAGACAAAACTTGTTGGAATGTTTGTCCAAATCAACGAGCTCATTAACCACAACCACACCATCCACCAACAACATACCCTTAAGGAAAGCAAAATGGTTGGGTGAAATACGATTTCCCATAATTTCATCTAATCTCTTTTCCAGAACTTTGGCTAAATCTTATAGAGAGAACCAACTAGGGAAATAGGCCGAAAATCACTATGGAGTGAAAGATTATTAACCTTATGGATAAGAGTCACAAAATAAGAGGCAAAGTTATGGGGGAACATAACAAACTTGTGAAACCCATCAAACGTAATCACTACATCATGCCTCAAAAGATGCCTAAAACACTTAAAGAAAGAGGAGTTAGACTAATATGGTCCAAGGCTCTTATTTCCCTCGAACTGAGAGAGCCATGTCTATCTCCTCCAATAGGAAATAGAGAAATCAAAATCATATTATCATTATCATAAAATGAGAGAAAATGAACACTAATTAGCATTGGCTGAACAAGATTCGGCTCCTTAAACTTTTTAGAGAAGTAAAAAAAAACTTCTCATGACGAATTTCAACCACCCCTTTAACCTAAACATCACCCACTTTATGAGATAGAATGAAGTTCCTTTTGGCCCTACTCTTAATGGATGCATGAAAGAACACATTGTCAGAAATGTCCTTCATTCAACCATTTGTATTTTAAGCTCTGGTATATTTGATAATCTTTTAACTTGAGAAGAGCCCAAAGATCAATGAAGGATTTGGACTGAGAGTCAACATCCACAGTAGAAATGGGCCTTTGGTAAGCCAATGCATCCAAATCTCTTATCACAACACTGAGATACTCAATTTGGAAGTCCAAATAACAAAATATCTATTTATTCTAACTTTTAAGAAATCTTTAAGGGATTTAATGTTCATAATCAAGACATAAGCCTTTTAGCCATGATTAGAGGAGGATAACCACGAGTCAAAGGTGAAATTGGAGAAGTTTGGGTAAGATAGCCAATGGTTGTTGAAGCGGTAGGGTTTAGGGCCCCACAACTAATTGTCATACTTAAGAATGATAGGGAAATGATTAGAGAAATATCGGGAAAGATCCTTTTGGGAAAAACCTCAAATATCACACCAACCATTGGACATTAAAATCCTATCAAGATGACTGACCACCCCACCATTAGGCTGAAACTAGGTAAAATTTCTACCTAGTTGGGAAGATCAAGGAGGCCCATCTAAGAAATAAAAGAAGAGAATTCAACACAATATAAAGAGCTAGACAAATTTGAGGAGCCCATGTTTCCCATTCTCTTGCTAGGAGAGAAAATAGAGTTATAATCTCCCGAGGCGCACCAGACATTACTCCTAAGGTTTTCCTTATGGGAGCACATGTTATCCCATATCTCTCCTTTATTATCCATCAAGGACTTAGAGTAAACATTTACAATGAAGCATATTACCCTGATCTGATCTAAAGCTCCAATCATAGTAAGAATTTTCCCATAGGGAATATACCAAGGAGTCGGACACAACTTGGAGTTTGATATCTTGGATAGCCAAAAAATCCAAAGTGATTGAGATTACTGAAGGTGAGAGAAACACACAAGAAAGGGGGCTAACTGTGTTTGCAAAAATATAGTTACTTATGAATCAGAGTTCAGATTCAAAAACCAAATTCAGAATCCGACTGATAGATGCAGTGGAATAATAATTAGAAGTAAAGAAAAAATATACAAAACACACAGTAGTTATATTGGTTCCTCTCCTAACTGAGATTACTCTAGTCCCCTTTACTAGCAAGAAATTTTCCACTATAATCAACCAAATTACACTTTCTTATACATAATTGTATCAAACTTTCCACTTTTTTAGAGCTCATGTCTAAGACTTTTACCTTACTTAATCAGCTCCTGACTAAGACTTCCAGCTCAGACCATTTGTCCAAGAATTTTCCCTTGCTTAGAGCTCGTGTCTAAGACTTTGCCTTGCTTGAACCACATGTTCAAGACTCAACCTGCGCTCTAGCCTATAACAAGAGATTTTATATCTAAACTGATTGTTTAGAGAAGAAATAAATTACAACAACACCTGATAGAAATCAAAGGTGATTATAATGATACAACACACTATTATAGAAAATCTTAGGCTACATAAATAAAGACTCTCTTAATAGTTTTGATTCAGGTCTCAGTGTGCGTATATTTCAATTTTAGTTGTAACATTATTTCTTGAGTTGATCTTCACATCATTTGCTCCTTTTATAGCAGAGGAAAATATAGATGTTGGAGCTTCCTCAACAGCTATAATAATATCAAATATTCTAGTACATCTTCTTTTCCAATAAAGTAGTGTTGAAACTATTAGCAACTGGGTTGTCCACTAAACATGATCATTGTCTAGAGGTTTTATCCATGATTCGAGTACAACACAATCCTGCAGAAGATAATGTTAATTTATCTCGAGTCCCGTTTTAGCAAGACTAAGTTGACAATACTCAACATCAAAAGTAGCAGCAACACATAACTAATACTGAGGTGTATTAGATACTGTAATTTGATTAAACATTTCCAACTAGACTAATCAGAACCGAACCAAATCCTTTCCTGCATCAAAACTTAGTTCATCAAGTAAATATAAGTCTACACATAGAAACAACATAGGTAGAAGTCCTAATTGATTTTCAAATACTTTATTAACATCAAAATCTTTTTGGAGGATTCATGGTATGAACCAAACTTGTCTCAACAATAACAAGCTCTTTCACCTTCCTTATCTTAATTCCCCCTAAACATTTAATAATAAAGGAACACATTAACACCGACCCAAATCCCTTGAGTCGATCTTCTATTTCTATCTTTCCTTTATAAAGACATAAATTTCTCCAACTCATCCTCATCACTTAAAATATATTCGCAACCCAACTTTTTAGTTTCCCTTAAATTTTTTGAAGCAAATGCCTTCTTAACTACCTTAAAAGTCTCAGAGATAAGTTGCACCAGAGTCAACAAACGTAAAGGATAAGGCAAAAAAGAACCTTCCAAATACACATATATCAATAAATTTTGAGAACTCAAAAGCTTTCAACTATACTCATCGAAAAATGAGACAAAAAACCTATTTCCAACAATGGTAGGATCCTCAAATGGGACACATACATCTGAATGTACTACTTCTAATATGCAAGAGGATCTCATTGGTATAGTGGAAACGAAAGACTTTCTGGATTGATTTATGACTAAGCAACCTTCATAGAGTTTGCTGGGCATCTCAAGAATCAGTTTACTAATTACCATATCCTGAGTAATCAGTTGATTAAGTGATCAAAAGTTCAACTGTCCAAACCTCAAATACCACACCCAACTATGCTTGTGGTCGAAAAATAGTTTTTAGACATTGTACTTAAGTTGAATTGATCATGGTCTTGAATGTCTTATTCTTCAACAAAGGAGATTTCAAGACCAAATTATTTTGAGTGTGAAACAATAACAAGGCTCTATCTTTCATAATCACGGAGTTTTTTTTTTATCAATTTTCCAACACTTAGCATATTGCACTTAATTCTAGGTATATAAAGTATATCTTTTATCATATCTTTTAGTTCATTTCTCCTTTGAATAACTACGTCTCCAATACCTTCTGCTTGCAACGAGCTATTATCAACAAGTTTGACCTTGCTTCTTCCTCCTTGATTTTTCTCACTCCCTTGTCTTTTATTGTATCAACAATTCTTGGACAAATGAACCCACTTTTCAGAGTTATAGCATTGTACACCTTTTTTTTATCTTTGTCTATCTGATAGGAGTTTCCTTCTCCTCTTTTCGAGGATTTAGAAGCCCTATCATCAACCTTATGCTTTTGAGGGCTTGACCAAGACTTCTTACTTTGAGTCTTGTCTCCTTTACCCATGAACTTGTTGAAACCACTATGTTTCTACCATGTCTGAGCATGTAGTGCTTATATCGAATCTTGAACACCTTTCCTTTTGACATTCCTCATCTCATGAGCCTCTAACGAACCAACTAAATATTCCAATTTCATGGTTTCAAGATTGTTGGATTCATGAATAACAATGATAACGTGATCAAAGTGAGAGGTTAATGTACGGAATACCTTTTCAACTATCATCTTATCAGTTAGGGTTTCACCATATCCTTTCATAAGATGGACAAGATTTTGGACCTTCGAGACATAGCCCATTATCTTTTCGTTTTCTCCCATCTGCATTAATCCATATTACCTTTGCAGTGTTTGCAATTTGATGACTTTAACCTTCTACCCTCTTACATAATACTTAACAAGAATATTCCATGCCTCCTTCGCAGATTCGTCTTTTTGTTTTATTTATCTATGTTGTTAATGCATTATTTGGTATTATCAATACAACATAACATCTTTTATATTAAAAAATAATATATTTTTTAAAATAAAATATCACTCTCTTAATCGGTAATATATTTTTTATGATTAAATTTTTTTAATATTACTTTTATTATAGGATGATATGATGATATTTTACTCTTGTATTAGATATCTTGGAAAATTGTCAAATAAGATTTCAATAATATTTTTTGTACCAACAATCCTGTCTACAATATTGATAAAGTTTTCTATTTGATATAAGTTTAAAACAATATATTTATAACTTTACAGTATACTAAAAAATATATAAAATTAATAAAATATTTAAAACCTAAATGATATTTCTCAACTTATAAAGAGAATATAAAATAAATTACTTGATGCATTTGTTAAAACAAATGTTTATATTAAAAATTACTTTTTAAATGACAATAATAACATAAGTGAATGTGGCATAGTAAGTTTCACAAAACTAGAATATATATATATATATATATATATATATATATATATATATATATATATATATATATATATATATATATATATATATATATATATATATATATATATATAATTTTGTGTGATATGGGAGTTCATAGATTCAACTCCCCCACAAACAAGCAAAATAATAACAAACGTTCTCATTTGAAGAAGAAAAAGAGAGAGATTATTTATGGATTATGTGGATAACAAGAAAATAGAGGTAATCGTAATGCAAAATATAATATATGCAAAAATCAATCCATGAAATAGAAGCCTTACCTTCGTAAATGCCAACGGCATATTCTGCAAAAGAGAATAATCACATTAAAGTTTTAGTTTTGGTTACAATTTTATAATGCAAATGAATATAATATGTTAAACAAATCATAGGAATACTAATTTGAAGGAGTCTATCTCGCCGATGATTTGTAAAACAAAATATAAGTTTAAATTAACGAGTTTTTGATTTTCGTCTCTGTAAATTTTTTTTTTTTTTTTGAATTTTGGCTCTATATCTTACTTCATACTTTTTTCTGCGAATTTTCCTACAATTTTTTCCGCAGATTTTGATTTTAGGAACTAAAACAAAAGCGAATGTGAAATATAGAGACGAAAATTTTTTTATAGGAAAGAAAATAAAAAACCCGTTAACTTACAGGGATGAAAACAATATTTAAGCCAAAAGTGTAATATTGTATTGGTCGAACGTTTAGATGAAGAAAACTTTTTAAATGATAAAATTCACAATTTGTTTGATTTATTTTATAAACAAAATAGTTTAAGAGGGATTAGTAGGGATATTACAACTCTGTTAGAAATAATTTATATTTTACAAAACCTAGTGATCAAGTTTGTTAGAAGGTAATTTAGTACTTTAGTATGTTGTCTATGTGGCCCTAATTTTCTGTGTATAAATAGACTAGTGGTAGATGTCATTTATATTATTCTCCCTTACAACTTTATGTCCGTCATTGCAGAGTTTAAATTATATTCTCTCATTCTGTTCACTTTCTTTAAACTTTGTACACCAACAATTGGTATCTAGAATCCGGTTTGGATCCACGGGAAAACACGAGTGAAACGATGAGACGTTGAGTGATTGATTTTGTTTCTGATTCTGCGGGATTGGGAAACAACGTGTTTGGTGAGATCTGAGTGATTGCACAAGGTTGAAGATGAACGAAATGGTGGTCTGAGCACAAACTTCCAATGTTTGGTGGGAAAAAACTGGACTCGTGGGATGATTAAGATGTATGTATTGTTCGATGCTCAAGATGTGTTTGATCTTGTCACTGAAGGTTACGTTCCAGTAGCAGCAGATGCAAAAGAGGAACAAAAGAACACGCATAGAGATACGAGGAAGAAAGATCAGAAAGCATTGTTCTACATCCATCAGTGTATGTATGCAAATGTGTTTAAGAAAATCGTTGATTCAACGACGGCGAAGATTGCGTGTAATACATTGGTCAGGTGTTATGGTGGTGACACATCAGTGAATAAGGTGAAACTTCAGTCCCTATGAAAGCAGTATGAGAATCTCAACATGAAGAACAATGATAAGGTATCTGAGTACATCTCTAGAGTGATTCTAATCACTAATGAGATGAAAGCTTATGGAGAAACCCTTTCTGAACAAGTAATCAGTGAGAATGTATTGAGATCCCTTACCCCTCAGTTTGATTACATTGTGGTAGCAATAGAACATTCTAAAGATCTGAGCAACATGAGAATTGAAAAGTCACAAAGTAATCTAGAGGCACAAGAGTTGCGTCTGACTGAGAGAACTTCTGGAAGGGAAGTAGAATAATAGGCTCTGAAAGAGGTTTCTTGTAAGAAGCATCAGAAACTGTCTTGGTCAGAAGCTAGGAGAAGATCTGATGGTGTTCAGAAGTCAGAAACATCAACTTCTGATAAGTAGAAGAATGCTTAGAAGGGAAAAAAGGAGTATGACAAGAAGAAGATCTAGTGCTACTGTTGTAAGAAGTTTGGCCATTTTGCTGCTGATTGTTGGTCAAACAAGGAAAGGAAGTCAAAAGAAGCAAATATAGCCAGAGGTTCTGATGATGAATCTGTGCTACTGATGGCTTCTGAATCTGATGAAACGGATTTGCAGACTAGTGGTATATGGACACTGCCTACTCAAATCATCTTATTGGAAATAAGAAATGGATGGTTGAATTTAACTCAGTAAAGAGGACAAATATCAGATGTGCTGATGATAAATACCTCAATGTTGAAGGTATTATAAATGTAAGAGTTGTTCTGAACAATGGGAAAACAATATTGATTCAGAAAATGTGGTATGTACCTAACATGAAAAGAAATCTGATGAGTGTGGGGAAACTAATTGAGAAAGGTTTTTCAATTACAATGAAGGACAATCTTCTGAAGTTGTATGATTGTAATCAGAAAATGATTATGGAGTCAGAACAGGGAAGGAATATAATATTCAATGTGAATGTAAGAACTGCAGACTCTGAATGTCTTAGTGCAACAAGGGTTGTGAAGGAAAGTGAGTTGTGGCACAAAAGATTTGTCATCTGAATTTCAGAAGCTTTGGGCATCTGAATTCAAAGAAGCTGGTACATGGAATTTCTACAATTAAGCCTCAGAAGTCATGCAAAATATGCATGGAAGGAAAGCAACCAAGATTTCCATTTGCGTCAGAAGTAGCTCCAAGAGAAAAGCATGCCTTAAGAGTAATACATTTTTATGTGTGTGGTCCATTTCCAATAGCATCGATTGGAGGAAAAAAATATCCCATGTCATTTGTTGATGAATTTACAAGAATGCCATAGGTATCCCTTATAAAGTTAAAACACGAGGTGTTTGCTAAATTTAAGAAGTTCAGAATGAAGAGTAAGAATCATAATGGTCAGACTCTGAATATTCTCAGAACTGATGGTAAATGTGAGTATAAGGTTACTGCTCCTTATACTCCTCAACACAGTGGTCTTGTTGAGAGAAGAAATTTTACCTTTCTTGATATGGTGAGAAGCATGTTGAAGGAGAAGAAGCTTCCTCAAATCTTATGGTGAGAAAGTTGTTGCCACCGCGCATCATATGTGCTCAACAGATGTCCAATAAAGAAGCTAAAGGAAATAATTCCTATTTAGAAGTGGACTGGAGTTAAGCAAAGTGTTATCCATCTGAAGGTATTTGGTTATGTATGTTACAAACATGTTCCAGAAGCTAGAAGACAGAAGTTGGAAGATAGAAGTAAAGTAATGTTACTAGTGGGGTACCACAGTACAGGTGCGTACAAGCTCTATTGTTCAGAAACTAATAAAGTTGAATTTAGTAGAGACGTCATTGTAAAGGAATCATAAACTTAGGATTTGAACAAGTCTCAATTGAAATCTGATGTGAGAACTTCTGAAGAAAGTTCAAAAATAGAAGTTTTTGAAGATGAGTCGGAAACAGGAGAAGATTCTGAAGTTGGAGTAGACTCTGATAGTGATTTTGACTCTGAAGGAGACACAGAAGATGCAGATGATTCTGATCCAGATTCTGGTGGTGATTTAGATTCAGACGGTGATTCAGATGCTAGAAATATTCTAGACTTTGAATGTGGTCATGGTTGTGGAGGAGATAAAACTCCTAAAGCACGAGCTTCTGAAGGAGAAACTTCTGAAGATAGAACAACTGAAGTTCAAGTATCCGAATGAGACTCTGAACAAGGTCAGAGGCCACAGAGAATCAGAAACACTCTGAGAAGATTTGCAAAGTTTGAGATGCTATAAGAAACTGAAGTAGATTATGAAGTAGAAGTTATTCAGTGTCGTGTTAGTAGACTCTGAACCTGTAAGCACATAAGAGGCTATTGAGCAGAAAGTCTGGATGAAGGCCATGAAAGAAGAACTTAATTCCATAGAAGAACAAGACTTGGAAGGTTACAAAACTTTCAAAGGACACGAAAGCCATTAACGTCAGATGGGTTTTTAAGAAGAAACTAAAGCCACATGGATCAATTGGAAAACACAAAGTGAGTTTAGCAACTAGAGGATTTCTTCAGAAACCTGTGATGTATTATTCTAAAGTGCTTACACATGTAGCAAGACTTGAAATAATCAGACTGGTGATTGCAATAACTGCTAACATGAATTAGTCTCTGATGCATTTAGATGTGAAATATGCATTTTTGAATGGTTCATTACAAGAAGAGGTATACATGTCACAACTTCCTGGATTTATTAAAAGGAATCAGTAAGGGATGGTGTACATATTACATAAAGCTTTGTATGGATTGAAGTAAATGCCCATAGCCTGGATTCTGAATATTGATTCATTTTTCAAGGAGCAAGAGTTTTAGAAATGTGAGATGGAGTACGGTGTTTATGTTCAACATACTTCTCAAGGCAATATGATTCTGGTGTGTTTGTATGTTGATGACATACTGCTGACAGGGAGTTCTGAACAAGCGATAACTAAGTTCAAGAAGGTGCTGATGAATGAGTTTGAAATGACTGATCTCGAGAAAATGACATATTTTCTAGGGATGAAGTTTACATATACTGAGAAGGGTATCATTTTGTATCAGCTGATATATGAACTTGAGCTTCTGAAGAGATTTAAGTTGCAGAATTGTAAGGGTGCTATCACACATGCAGATACAAATTAGAAATTGGATTTTGATTCTGATGGTGAGGATGTGGATGCTACAACCTTCAAATAGTTGGTTGGTTCTCTGAGGTATCTATGTAATACCATACCTGATATCTGCTATGCAGTTGGAATGGTTAGTTGGTTCATGAGTAAACCTAATTGGTCCCATTACCAAACTATTGTCAGAATTATGAGGTATATTAAGGGAACTCTGAATTATGGAGTATTATTCCTTTCTGGAAGAAAGATTGAATCAAAACTTTTGAGTTACTCAGATTCTCATTGGTGTGAAGAAAAAGTTAACATAAAAAATACTTTTGGGTAGTTGTTTAAGATTTGGGGAGGTCCTATTTCTTGGTGTTCGAAGAAACAACCTATTGTTGCATTGTCAACTTGTGAAGCTGGATATATCGTAGGTGTTGTGACTCCATGTCAAGCTGTATGGATTCTGAACCTAATGCAAGATCTGAAGATCAAAGTTAACAAGCCTTTGAAGCTGATGATAAATAATAAGAGTGCAATCAATCTTGCCAAAAACCCAATGCTGCATGGGAGAAGCAAACATATTGAGACTAAGTATCACTTTCTGAAAAATCAGGTTCAGAATGCAGTGCTAGAAGTTGTACAATGTAGCACCCCAAAAGCAGTTGGCAGATATTCTAACAAAGGCTATCAAGACCGATCAATTTCTTCGCTTAAGGGATGGAATTGGTGTTGTTAGTTTTGGGTAACATAAATTAAGGGATGATGTTAGAATATTTTATAAAACTAAGTGACCAAGTTTCTTAGAGGGTAATTTAGTACTTTAGTATGTTGCCTATATGACTTTAGTTTTCTGTGTATAAATAGACTAGTGGTAGATGTTATTTATATTATTCTTTCTTAAAACTTTATAGCCGCCATTGCAGAGTTTAAATTATATTCTCTCATTCTGTTCACTTTCTTTAAACCTTGTGCACCAACAATTAATAGAAAGAAAAAAACATTGATCAAGGATTATAGACGAAACTCTGGAAAATAACACTAATCAATTAGAGGTGGTAAAATTGATCGTAGCCCTTCGGACCGATCTGCGCACCATTTAAAAATGTCAGATTGGGTTGAGATTTTTTGTCCACCTATCTATTTAGCTCATCCAACCTTAAACATGTCTCACCTTAAGCCCGCCAAAAAAGGAACGGGTTAGTCTGCTAGTTATCGATCAAAGACTCAAAAATACTACAATAAATTCATTCATATATATATATATATATATATATATATATATATATATATATATATATATATATATATATATATAAAATAACTGAAATCAATTTTTTTATAGATCTTGACTCAAATGATAGTTTTCTAAGCTATAATTAAATATTCTTTGTATTTTTTCTTTCAATTGTACTTATACTTGATTTCTTCGATATTTGTTTGCTATTGTTATTGTTTAAGATGGTAATTCAATTGTTGATTTTAAATATAGTTTGTTAAATATATATCATAATGTCTTGTTTCTTGAAATATATATATATATATATATATATATATATATATATATATATATATATATATATATATATATATATATATATGTGTGTGTGTGTGTGTGTGTGTGTGTGTGTGTGTGTGTGTGTGTGTGTGTGTGTGTGTGTGTGTGTGTGTGTGGGGGGGGTAAAACGGGCTACCCGCTCCGCCCCACCCCGTTTAAAACCTATCAAAAAAAGAACGGGGCGGGTATGCCTGTCAAGTTGAAATGAGCATAAAAGTTTAGTTCGCTCCGTCAAGGTGGCAGATTGTTGGACGACGAGCTTGCCCGCATTCTTTTTGTATTTATTTTTTTGCATTTATTTTAATAAATTAAAAGGCTCATTTTTTACATTTCAATAAAAAACATCAAACCAACATTTAAAAAGTATAAATTTTATTAGCCTAAAACATCAACTTTCAGTGAAATAATGCTCTTATCATATATATCATTACTTTTAAAATTTTATATGATCTAAATTCATATTTTTATCCCACTTTTGTCATTTTTCATTAGTAAAATTCAAATTACTTGCCCACCAATAGAGACAGAGAAAGTAGATTAGTCCTAATAATCTAAAATCAATTATGTACGTAGCACAAGTTACTTCATAGGCTCTTTGGTGGATGTTGGATTTTGGCAGGACGAGTTTTGTCGGAGCAGATTTTAGCGGGACTGACTTTGGTGGGCGACGGACCAAATATCTCAACCCAACCTACTAGTTTTTGGCGGGTGTACAGACCGGCCCAGCGGACCACGATCTATTTTACCATATATATATATATATATATATATATATATATATATATATATATATATATATATATATATATATATATATATATATATATATATATATATATATATATATATATATATATATATATATATATGCGCGCGCACTATGAAAGTCGTATACAACTTATAAAATGATATTATACAACTTGGCCATTCATTACATTATATTATTGGATATTTGATAGATTAATTTATGTCTCATTTTCAACATCCCCTGTAAGATATATACTCTACCTAATCAAATTCTTTCAATTTGTCTCATTTTCAACATCCTTAATCTTTTTTAGTGTTATTAAAAACTTGAAATTAGATGATAAATTATAATTGATCAATTTTTTTATTAAAAATATAGTTAAATGATTATGGGTATGAGTATTTAAGTATCTATAGTGTACGAGTACGGGTACAAATATTGGTGTTACGTGGGTATGAACTTGGATTCAATGATTGCTTTAAATTGCATCTATGAGAACGTGTACTATAGTACTTGCTTATATCCTATCTATTGGCATGCCTATTTTTAATCCCAATTTTACTTGGTAGGCTTGCCCAACCAACCCTTTTCTTTTATGGCTTAAGGCAGGGCGGGACGACCTGTTTTGCAGTATAATTAACCCAAACAGACTTCATACAGTTTTGGAGAAAGCTACAAACCATTCTCACGATCTAATCTTCTCCAGGTTCACTATTTCTAAGACAAACAAAACTTTGTTCCTACTAGACCAAATGACTAGCAGACCCAATACCACCAAAAACCAGACAGGCTCCCAACAAGACTTGAACCCAAAAAATCACTAAATCACACATAATGCTCATTCGGGTTCGCCACCTGCACCAGTTTAGAGCTTTGCAGACACCAACAAATCAAATTCCAAACTTTGATGCTAACTTCACAATTAAAGAAAATACGGACAACATATTCCTCCTCTTTGAAGCACAAAGGACAAATTAAATTGTACACTCCAATTAATATACCTCATCTTTTCAATTCTAGTACGGGTACAAATATTGGTGTTACGTGGGTATGAACTTGGATTCAATGATTGCTTTAAATTGCATCTATGAGAACGTGTACTATAGTACTTGCTTATATCCTATCTATTGGCATGCCTATTTTTAATCCCAATTTTACTTGGTAGGCTTGCCCAACCAACCCTTTTCTTTTATGGCTTAAGGCAGGGCGGGACGACCTGTTTTGCAGTATAATTAACCCAAACAGACTTCATACAGTTTTGGAGAAAGCTACAAACCATTCTCACGATCTAATCTTCTCCAGGTTCACTATTTCTAAGACAAACAAAACTTTGTTCCTACTAGACCAAATGACTAGCAGACCCAATACCACCAAAAACCAGACAGGCTCCCAACAAGACTTGAACCCAAAAAATCACTAAATCACACATAATGCTCATTCGGGTTCGCCACCTGCACCAGTTTAGAGCTTTGCAGACACCAACAAATCAAATTCCAAACTTTGATGCTAACTTCACAATTAAAGAAAATACGGACAACATATTCCTCCTCTTTGAAGCACAAAGGACAAATTAAATTGTACACTCCAATTAATATACCTCATCTTTTCAATTCTAATTTGGTTGGAAAATTATTGAGTAAAAGTCTCCAAGTGAAAATCTCCACCTTACTTTGCAATTATTTTCCAGAGCATTAGAACATGTTGCACCCCAGTTGGAATTGCAGACTCGGTTTGGTCCAAATCCATCAGAACACGATAGCTATTTTTAACCGAAATTTTGTTACCATGCTTCCACCAGACAAAATAATCCTCCACCAATAAACACGACTAAATTTCCTACAAAATCATATTCAACTGAATGTACTATAAAGTTGCTTCCTCACTTAAATCAGACCATTTCAGCTGCACCTACCAAATTCATTTATTCCCGAACCAATGCCCTCCTTCGCTGACCTTGATATTAGAATCCTCTGAATAACCGAATAGACATTGGATCTTTGGATCCATATCGTCTTGATCAACCATGAATGTTTTGAGAACCTTTTAATTGAGCATTAACCTAACTTGCATGTGATTTCTTTTCTTATCCAATTACATTTTTCCTATCCATTAGACTTTAGACTTGTCAAATCCTTCCACCATAGAGATATATTGTCCTGCCATCGAATTATAGTTATCTAACATTTAACTTGGCACATAGCCATGTCTATACAAAGGTATCTTCGCCCATAAAGCGTTATGTTATGTCAAAACTCTCCACTTCCATTTGCTTAGCAAAGCCAGGTTAAACATCTCATAGTCTTTAAGCCCTAACCAGCCTTGCTTCTTACATTTGCAAATACTATGCCAACTCACCCAATTTATCTTCTTCAAATTGCTCGCACCCCACAAAAAATCTCTTTAGCAATTTGACTACTTCAACAATTAATATTTTTGGCACTTTGAAAATAGAGAATTGAAAAATAAGTAAGATTGTCAGGATATTATTTAGAACCACTACTCTAGCACAAATTAACATTTGATTCCCCTGACACTTAGATAACTTATTTTTCAACTTGCCAATCATGCAAATCCAAGAGACAATTCTTTTAAGATTGGAACCTATTAGGATTCCTAGAAATTTGAAAGGGACTAAGCCAATAGAAGAAGTCAGATATGTTGATGTTGCCTCCAAGAAATCATCTTGCAAATTAATGTCAATTAACTTACTATTATTGAGACTCACTCATAACCTTGATGTTAACTCAAAACCTCTCAAAATAGATTTCATTGTCCACAAATTCTCCCAAGATCCATCACTCTTAAATTTTTTATCATTTACAAATTGAATAAGTTCAAAGTGAACTTCTTCACTGAACTTGAACCCATGAAACTTTTTCAACTGTGTTGCATTTTCGCCAATCCTTCTAGGCCTTCTAATGCAATTAGAAACAAAAAAGGAGAGGGATGACCCCCTTGACGAAGACCCCTTCCAACGCTAAAATCAGATAAAGTGCTACCATTAATTGAAACAGACATAAAGCTCAGAAACACCAAAACTTCATTCCAATTGATCCATCTCCTGCCAACATTTATTCTTATTAATACGTCCTTCAAGTATTCCCATGAAACATGAAAATAAGTCGTAGTAAAATCAACTTTGACCAAAAGGCACTCTCTATTCAGTCTCTTAGAAAAATCCATGAGTTCATTGAGCAACAAAGCTCCATCTAACATCTGCCTTCCAGGAATAATGTTGACTATTCAACAAATATCATTTTCCCCATCACCCTTTTAAGCCTTTCAAATAAAATTTTAGCTATGGTTATCTACATTGAACACACTAGAAAAATAGGTCTGAACTCATTCAAACTTTGAAGATTAGATGTTTCAGGAATCAAAGCAATGAACGATGTTATCACTGCCTGGGAACCTATTATTCCAATAGAAATCATTTACGCGCCTAACCACATGATTCTCAATTACATCACATGAGTTCTTAAAAACAAAAAGATTGTAATCATCAAGCTAAGGTCTTTTTTTGCCATCAGAATTCCACACCACCTCTTTAATTTCCTCATGCAAAAATAAAGATTCTAGAAATGTTAACTCTTCACAAGAAAAAGCACACTAAAATTCACTCCATAAAGTTTAAAATAAAGATTCCTGAAATGTTAACTCTTCACAAGAAAAAGCACACTAAAATTCACTCCATAAAGTTTAAAACAAAGACTCTAGAAATGTTAACTCTTCACAAGAAAAAGCACACTAAAATTCACTCCATAAAGTTTAGGACTAATGTAGATCCTCTCTACCAATCTATTCTCAAGGTTAGTCTCCTCGTGATCTACCATTAGCAGTAGTTGTCGTCCATTCCACATATCTTCCACCCCATAAATACTAGACAATTTCACCCTTCATACTCTGAAGGTTAGTCTCTTGAAGAAAGCACACTTGATATTGACCATTCCTAATTAATTATTGAAGTCCCCCCTTTATCGAAGAACTACCTCCCCATGATATTGTAAGATAATTTTTTTATTGAATACCTTTTAAAATTGCCTCCTTTTGGACCTTTCCCTTAGTGTATCTTGTTTCTAAGACTTTGATTGCTTATATGTGCATTCCAATTCCTAATTCCTCAGATTTTTCCCAAATTTGAATTGCTAAATTATCCTAGTTTCTCTCCCAATAATCTATTTTTTACCTTGCATCATATCCCAATATGAAGTAGATTCAAAACAATGTTGTGAACATCATTATGTGTCAAAGAAGCATTTCGACATAGTCTGACGTCGTCGAAATGTTGTGTGTCGAAAATGTATTGTCGAAATGTCGAAGAAGTTTATCTCGATAGAGTTTTGACTTAGCTTTTATTTTATGTTTTAACTAAGTTAGTTAAGTTAATTCCAACATCGGGGATTCGTCGTAATCACAACATCTGATATCAGAACCTGGTTGTGTGATTCTTGGGAAGCATAATGTCATGAATAATTTGAATGACCATTTTCAGCAAGTCTTCCAATTTTGAATGTTAATAATGATGAAAGTTGGTGCACACAGATGAAGATTGTTTTATGATATCAAGAAATTTTAGATCTTGTGAAGGAAGGAGTAACACCACTTACAAAAAACGCGACAGGTGAAGAAAAGGCTGCACAAAAAGAATTGAAGAAAGAAAGATTATAAATCTCTCTTTATAATTCATCAATGTGTTTTCCAAACAATTTTGAAAACTTGAGTGATGTCGAATCAACGAAAGAAGTATGGGAAATTTTGGAGAAATCGTTTGGAGGTGCTGAGAAGATGAAAGAGGTGAGGTTACAAGGTCATAAAAGAACATATGAATTACTTCAGATGTAAGAAAGTGAAAATATAATAGATTTCTTCACTAGTGTTTTGAAATTGGTGAATCAAATCAAGGTATGTAGAGAAGTGTTGACATCAAGATCAATTGTTACAAAGATCTTGAGGTCATTGGCTCCAAAATTCGATCATGTGGTAATAGTGATAAAAGAATAAAAAGACTTGTCAACTCTGACAAAAGAATAACTTCAAGGTACACTTGAATCTCATGAACAAAGAATGATTGAAAGAGCTACAAGCAAGTCGAAGAATAATGTGGCTTTGCAGATACAATCAGCAAGAGAAAAGAAAGGGAAATGGAAGTGGTTCGATTATAAATGTAGAGGAGGCTACAGTAATTTGACTAGTAGAGGAAACCAACAAGAAGGAAATGTGTCGAAGCAGAGAAGAGCCTCATACAAAAAGAAACCACAAAGGTGGTGTTGCAAGTAGAGGATGAGGTGGTGGTAAAAAATCTAACAAAAGTCACATTCAGTGTTTCAATTGTCAAAAGTATGGTCACTACTTTTGTGATTGTCCTAGAAAACAAAAGCATCAAGAAAATGATGAAAAGTTTGCAAAACATGAAAAAAAAAAGATGTTGCGGTCATAAAAAGTGATGAAGAAAGATTCAAGGACCAATGGTCCTTGGACTCGGGATGCTCATCACACATGACTGGTAGCAAAGATTTGGTTGTCAATATAAAATCTTCAATGAAGAGCATGGTGAAATTTGAAAATGACAATACTCTAGCAGTTGAAGGTATTAATAATGTTATGATTATGTGGAAAGATTGTAAAAGGTCAGTAATTTCCAATGTATTATACATACCAGACATGAAAATTAATTTTCTCAACATAGGGTTGTTGGTAGAAAAGAATTGCAATGTGTCGATTGAATACAAGATTATGGGAGTTCCCAATTCAGGTGGAAAGTTAATATTGAAGGCTCTCATGTCTCAAAATAGATCCTTTAATATTGAACTTAGTGTGATGGAGCACATGTGCCTTTCAACTGCAGCTAGCAGGGGTGAATGGATATGGAACTATAAACTTGACCATCTCAACTTCAAATACACTAGAGATATAAAAAGAAGAAACATGGTTTCAGGGTTACTAGAAATCACCATTCTAAATGAAGTGTGTGAGGATTGTGTACTAGCAAAGTAGCACAAGAATAGCTTCAATATAGATGCAGGAAGAAAGTCGAAGACAATTCCTAAAATTATATACTCTGATGTATGTGGTCCTATCCAGGTGGATTTGATTGGAGGTAACAAATACTTTGTCACATTCATAGATGATTTTAGTAAAAAGAATACGGATTTACCTGATTAAGAAGAAAAGTGAAGTGATCGAGGTATTTTCCAAGTTTAAATCTATGGTCGAAAGACAAAGTGGTCGAAAGCTCAAGATTCTGAGGGTTGATGGTGGCGGAGAATATGTTTGGAAGGACTTCAACAAATCATATGATAAAGAAGGAATTGTGCATGAGGTGGTGCCACCTTACACTCCACAACAAAATGGAACTCCTGAAAGGAAGAATGAACCATCATGAATATGTTGATAAGTATGTTGAAAGGAAATCGAATATCCAAATAATTACGGGGAGACATTGTGTCGAATGCAACATACATCTTGAACAAATGTTTGACGAAAAGGCTAGAAGGCATCACACTAGAATAATGTTGGTATGGTGTCAAGCCTAGCTTGAGTCATCTTAAAGTATCTGTATCTATAACAGATAGACATGTTCCTGATCAGTTGAGAATAAAAATTGATGACAAGTTGAGTCAAATGATCCTAATAGGATATCATTTGAATGGTGGATACAAGTTGTTCGACCTAGTGAACAAGCAAGTAATGATGAACAAGGATGTGATCATAGATGAGCTTAAGGAATAAGATTGAACTGAAATTGTAAAGAAGGACTCAATGATAATTTTATGTGAAGAACCATCAAGTGAAGTCGAAAGAGAAGTTAGACAATAATAATTCAGAGATCAAACAAGTACAAGAACTCCTCAAGGAACAAGATACATGCCTGCAAGGTTGCAAGAATGCGTTATTACATCAGATAATATGGTCGAAGATGAAGGTGAGCTGGTACATTATGCTTTATATGAAGATGTCAAACCAGCCAATGAAGTTGATGAATTGAAGGATTCAAAATGGATGAAAGCGATGAACGAAGAATTGAAGTCCATCGAAGTCAACAACACTTGGTAACTTGTCAAATTGCCTTAAGACAAGAAGGCAATCAATGTGAAGTGAGTATATAAGGTGAAGTTGAATCCCAAAGGAGAAGTAACTCGACACAAGGCAATAATTTTGGAGAAATAATTTCTTCATAAAGAAGGAATCAACTTCGACGAAGTTTTTTCACCTGTTGTTAGGATTGTAACAATCAAGTTGGTTGTTGGTATAGTAAACATGGACAATTGGTGTATGTGTCAAATGGATGTGAAATGCACATTCAGGAATGAACCCTTAGATAAATAATTTTATCTGGTATAACCAGTTGGGTTGTGAAACAATAAGAAGAAAGCAAGGTATACATGCTACATAAAGCCCTGTACGGACTTAATAAAGCTCTAACAACTTGGAATAAGAAGATAGATAGTTTCCTCGGGGAGAAGGAATTTGTGAAGTGCACAAATGAGCATTGAGTATATGTAAGAATATGCAAGAGTGAATTGCTTATACTTTGACTCTATGTCGATGACTTGTTGATAACAGGTAGCAGTAAGAAAGAGATCGAAGACTTCAAAGGTGATCTTAGCAAGGAATTTGAAATGTCTGATCTAGGTGATATTTCACACTTCATTGGCATCGAATTTTACAAAGGTAGTAAAGGCTTGATAATGAATTAAAGAAGATGTGCAAGCGAGATACTCAAGGGGTTTGAGATGGATGACTGCAATTCAACTTTGACACATGCTGAATCAAGCCTACAACTGCCGAAAGACTCAGATGTAGATGATGTCGACCCAACATAGTACACAAGATTTATTGGGTCATTAAGATATATACCTTTGTCACACAAGGCCTATTTTAGCATACAACATAAGTATGGTGAGTATATTCATGCAAAAGCTAAATGTATCACATCTAGTAACAACAAAGAGGATACTAAGGTATCTCAAAGGAAATCTTGACTATGTCATTTTGTTTTCTGCATCTGATTAAGTAAAAGAATGCAAAGTAGTTAGTTACAACGACTAAGTTGGTGTAGTGATGTTGATGATAGAAAATCCATAACTAGCTATGTGTTTATGCTAGGTGGTGCACCAATTGCTTGGAGGTCAAGAAAAGAACCAGTAGTAGCATTTTCATCGTGTGAAGTAGAGTACATAGATATTTCCTTCTGTATTTGTCAAGCAGCATGGATGATGAATTATGTCAAAGAATCCAATAGCACATGGAAGAAACAAACACATCAAAACGAGGTTCTATTATCTTCGAGAGTAAGTAGCAAAAGGGAAACTGAACTTAGAACACTACATAATTGAGAATCAGATGGCATACATCATGATGAAAGGAGTGTAGGTCGAAGTGTTTAAGAAATTAAGATCTATGATGAATGTAGATAACTTAGACACAATTAATTAGGTGGTGTGTTGTGAATATAATTATTTTGTATCAAAGATGCATTTCAACATAGTCCATTGTCATTGAAATGTTGTATGTTGAAAATGTATTGTCGAAAAGAAGTGTATCTTGACAAAATTTTGACTTAGGTTTTATTTTATGTTTTATCTAAGTTAGTTAGGTTAGTTGGAGATTTATTGGTGTTCAAGCAATCTTAGACCTTAAAATAGGGAGGTATCCTATCATTGTAAAGTGTGAAGAAAAGTTGAATAAAAATCTTCAGTTTTGAAGGCATAGAAAAACTATGCAAAATTACTCTTCCTCTTCCGGTTTTCTCTCAAACCTAATTTCTCTTTTCTTTTCCAAATTTCATCTTTCATTTCTTTTTTGATAATCATTATGTGGAAGAATCAACTTGCAATTAAGTTGTGATTGATTCACTCGAGTGAAAAATGGAGAACAAAAAGTGGAATCAATTGAAAGAATTTATTCTTGTTCATCAATATTGATTCAAAATTTTCTATAGATTTTGATGTAATTTCAACATCATCGATTCATTGAATTTCCAACAACAAATCTCCAAGCCTCACGAATGGAACTCTTAGGTAGCATCAGTGCTAAGAAAACTCTTTGGTTGCCTCAGTGATGAGAAGTATCAAGGTTTGAGTTATTTCTTAAATGACACATGACTCTCATGGGCCTTAACAGACTTATTTGGAGGCTCCTGCCGCCCCACTAGTCTAATGATATTATAATTAGAATCAGTTTTAATCAAGCTGTGTGAACCTTGCAACTCAACTAGTTTTTTCGATTTTCCACTCTTGGTTACTACACCCTTTGACATGAAACCTTTGTATTTTTCAACTTCCTTTCATGCTTCCACGTTACCTTTTTTTTTTATTTTTTTCTTCAAAAACCACCAAATTCTCCTACACATCTGGCTCTATATCTAAGTTAGCAACCAACCTATCCTCGATTGGCTACTGCTCAAACCTGTTCCATTTTGCACTTTTCGATTCACTGAAAGAAACCATGGCGCCCTTATCAATATGAAGATTTGCATACTCTATCCTTTTAATTTCCCGATGGCTTTTTGCATTCTTTAATCCCTAACTTTCTTGCTGACCTTCTTTCGGCTTAGAGCCCTCCTCCTTATGGTATGAAAAACCATCACTAACCTCTATCTCAAAATCGAGCTTTCTCCCCTATCTATATAATAATTCCCCCCACTCCATAATCATCATGGAATTCTCTTGATTTCGATGACTCCTATTTTTGATTAGTTGGCGCTGATAAAACAATTTTTGCAGGCCTATGTGAGTCCTCAACTACCTTAATGCTAAAAAAAGGTAACCATTGATATTTACATTAAGAGCTTCATTTAATACCTTGCTGCATCTTGTTCTCATTAAAATTCTTGTCACATCCATCTTCACTTGCTTTGTGGTTTCATCATCACACACATGTAGATGTCCATTTGTTTAGAAATAAACTCATAGAACTTATGGTTCCAAGAACGACAAGGAACTCCATGAATGTGCAACCAAGTTAAATCTCCTTGTCCACCTCTAAGGCTTCCAACATATAATCTCTCTAAACCATTGGATTAACCACCAGTCCTTCCTGGTTTCAAGCAACTTCTTTAACTCTCCCTCATCCCTTTCTTCCAATAAACACAAATTAGATATCAATGGAGTTTCCTTCACTGGGGAATATCCTTCTAAGCTAAAAATATTATGGATATTATAGGACATTAACGAATTTATCACTTCACCCACCAAGCTTTGTTAAATATGCTTAAGTTGTCCTTATTTTCTTCTTCATTTTGGAATTTCAGATGCGTGAGAACCTGTTGAAATGGACGGCTCGCAGGCTGTTGAAAATGATGTTTCAAAAAGAAAGGATTATGATTTGCATGTACAACATTTTGACATAGAACTTGCGCATAGGAGCTTCCACCTCAACCTAGATCTAAAGTTATGATAGGAAAACTAGATCTAAAGTTGCATTGGTAGACAATAAAATAAAACAACAATTCTTTCTTAACTTCAAAGAGGCAAAAGAGTTATAATAAATAGTTAGGGTTTAGACACCTAACTAAGGCCAAGGGCTGCTGGGCTAAAAGAGCAAAACAATTTAATTAAAACATTGCTAAAAAGACCTCATATTTCAAAATATAATCTTTAAGGCGGACATAACTGCTTCTTTCTCTATTGGACCTTGGCTGGTTCCTAACAATACTCTGTGGCCCAAAACAAAACTTGTCCTCAAGGTTTATAGAAGGGGGAGCAGGGTGGGCTGAGGAGAGTGTCGAAATGGGCCCAATTTGGTCTTGGGTCGGATAAGAGTTTGGCAACCGCGTGGGAAATGGCGAGAAATCCTTATCTTGAGATTTCATAAGATTTTGTGGGAATATGGTGCAGGCAGAAACACATGGGTTGGTCACTTTGGGAGGCATGTTATTAGTGGGAAAAGACACATAGTTGTTTGGTGCCTTAGGGATTGGAACACATGGGGGTTGAAAGGTGACAGCTGGGGATGAATTTTCAAAAGGGTGAAGTGAACAAGGAGATAAACATAAAGAGTTGTCTTTGGTAAGCGGGTTCCCATTAAGTTCATATTTTCTATTTTTCTCCACCGAACAAAAATCCACTTTTCTCTTTGTTCTTTGTACTTACCCTTCAAACTGAAGCTTATGAATTTTCTCAGGTTATTCTAAACTCTTATCACCACCATATTCGATCGTTGCATATGAACTAAGAAGTTGAGTTTGGGAGTTGATGGCTGGTTGTAACGTAACAGTGGAGTCCAACATTGAAGCTTCCTTGAGTAACTCCGATGCATGCAACGACAAAGGTTGAAAATCTAGATACGAGTTCATACCAACATAAGGTTTAAAGAGGGAGACATGAAAGATGCGGTGGATACGAGATAATGAGGGAAGATCGAGCATATAAGCGAATTTTCCAACCCGTTTGACAACCGAGAAGGGCCCAAAGAAACGTTTCATGAGTTTCTGAGAAGAGCGTCGTTCCATTGTGTGTTGTCGGTACGGCTGAAGCTTCAACAAAACAAGATCTCCGACCTTAAAGGTAAACTCTCTTCTCTTTGTATCCGCTTGTTTCTCCATCTGAATCCTACTTCTTCTGAGGTTTTCTTTTAACTGACGCAAAATATGTTCACGATTTTGCAAGGAGGCATCTAAAGAGTCTGTCGTTGCAGATCCAACCAAATAATCGAGAAGGTTGGGTGGATCACATCCGTAAAGAGCTTTGAAGGGAGTCATGCTGATTTCACTATGGAATGACATGTTGTACCAGTACTCGGCTAGATGGAGGAACTTAAACCAAAGTTGAGGTTGATCACTGACAAAACAACGTAGGTATGTCTCCACTGACCTGTTGGCAACTGTTGTTTGACCGTCAGTTTCCGGGTGATAAGCGGTGCTACATTTTAATGTAGTTCCTTGAAGTTTAAAAAAACTATGTCCAAAACATGCTGAGAAACAAGGGGTCACGGTCCGAAACTATGGTTTTGGGAACACCATGAAGACGAGATATTTCAACAGCAAAGCGGGTGGCAAGATCCCTAGCCATAAAATTTGACAGAAGATCGATGAAATGAACGAACTTGGTCAAACGATCATATAAAACCCAGACAACTGTGTGACCGAAAGAGCTTGGAAAATGGGTGATGGAGTCTATGGTAAGCTCATCCCACACTTTGTTAGGAACTGGTAAAGGTTGTAAGAGGACTTTTTTCTTATGTGTTTCATACTTATTATGTTGGCAAACATCACATTGTTTAACCATTTTCTTGACTGCTAGGGACATACCAGGCCAGCAGAATGAAGATGTTAATCGAGCTAAAGCCGCTCTAACTCCTGAATGACCTGCTATTGGAGTACTGTGATATTCTTGAAGGATATTGGAACGTAGATTTGGAATATCAGGTATGAAAATGCGTCCTTTGTAGTAAGGTACTCCCTGTGAAAATTTATATAAATTGTTCTGATCTGACTCATGTTCTGTCTTTTGCACCAAGAGTTTTCCAGCACTGTCATGAGCATAAAAATGGCAGAGAGTCTTGAAGAGATCTGGAATGGGTGAAGAGAAAGATAGCATCAAAGGATCATCAAGGGAAAACATGCGTCTGGGAGCGTCAACTATAAGATTAGAGCTGCCAGGTCGGTAAAATATTTCGAAATTAAAGCCTTGTAACTTAGAAGTCTATTTGTGTTGTTTTGGCGTTTGAATCTTCTGTAACAACAATTTTTTTACGCTTTTTTGATCTGTGTAAATGTGGAATTTCTGGCCAAGGAGATACTGACGCCATTTTTTGATAGATTCAGTGATAGCGAACATCTCTTTCACATAGACAGAAGCAGCTTGCATACTAGAGCACATCTTCTTGCTGAAGAAGGCGATAGGGCAACCATCCTGCGACAAAACAACACCAATAGCCACACCAGAAGCATATGTTTCCAAGTTGAATGTTTTTGTAAAATTTGGTAGGATTAGGACCGACATGTCGGTCATTTTGTGTTTTAATTCTGTAAAGGCTAGAGCATCCTCTGGACTCCATGTAAATTTAGTGGATCGTAACAAGTCGGTGAGAGGAGCGGCGAGAGTGGCGTAATTACGCACAAAACTCCTATAAAAACTAGTGAGGCCCAAAAATCCACGGGGTGTCGTGAGCGAACGCGACGTCGGCTAATCAAGAATGGCTTGCACTTTGTCCGGATTGGGTGCAACACCACCCACAGAAATCACGTGGCCAAAGTAATTAATTTTGTTAACTATAAAAACACACTTTGGAGTTTCACAAAAAAAGAGTGAGTGTGAAGTAAATCGAAAACAATCTGCAAATGACTAAGGTGGTCTTTGAGAGTTTGACTGTAAATTAAAATGACATAAAAAAACCAACAAAAATTTACGTAAATAAGGGCGTAGTAAATCATTCATAGCAAATCGTTCATAGCAAACTGAAAAGTAGAAGGGGCATTAGTAAGCCCAAAAGGCATAACATGAAATTCATAGTGGTCGTCGAAAGTCCGAAATGTTATTTTATGTGTGTCTTTCGATGCAACTCGGATCTGGTGGTAACCATATAGTAAGACTAACTTAGTGAAATTTTTTGCAGAGCCCAATTCATCCAAAATTTCATCTATTGTAGGTATAGGGAAATGATCTTTAATTGTAACTGCATCGAGAGCACGATAGTCAAAGCAAAAATGCCATGACCCGTCTTTCTTTTAACGAGTAGGACGGGTGAGGAAAAAAGACTATGGCTAGGAATAATCACACCTTAATGGAGCATATCTTTGATAATATCTGTCATGGCGTCTTTTTGAGAATGAGGGTATCGGTAGGGTTTAACATTGATGGGGGTTGTGTTGGGTTCATCGGTAGGGTTTAACATTGATGGGGGTTGTGTTGGGTTCAAGTGGGATGTGATGGTCGTGGGGGCGTTTTGATGGGAGGCCAGATTTGAGTTGGAAAATGGAAGGGTACTGGTGGTTTAAGGTCTGAATGTTTGGGTGTAAGTTTGGGGGTAAGGATGACAAAACAACATTTGGGGTTGGTTCACATGATGGGGTAGGCTGAATGGGTTGGAAAGTCATCTAATGCATGGAAGCAACAAAGTTGGTGTGAATAAGATGACACAATTGGTGGAAGGTGGAATAGATGGGATGAGAGTAAGGGTCCCCTTTTAGGTTGATGGTGTGGGTCTGATGGTTAAAAATGATGGAAGGAATTGAAAAATCAGCTTGGATGGGTCCCAAAGTTCTTAACCAAGCCATACCTAAGACAACATCTGCACCTTCAATGGGTAATAAATGCAATGGGTAATAAATAAAAAGGGAGTTGGAAAGGTTGTTTTTGAAGAACAAGTTGAACATTAGGGCATATACCCTCACATTGTAAGTGAGAACCATTACCTACCATAACCGAAAAGTGAGGTATAAGGGTAGTCTGAAGGTTTAGATGGTGAGCAATTCATGGTTGAAGGATGTTATGAGTACTTCCTATATCAATAAGAACCATGGCAGATAACCCACCAATATAGCCTTGAAATTTCAATGTTTGGGAGAAAATTGACCCGTTAAGGCCTGAGTGGAAAGCTAGAAATATGTGTCAGTGTCCTCATACTGAAGCATGTCTTGTACAAGGCTGTCTTGGCTGACGCTTTGGTCTTCTAGGATTTCATCATCACCTAAAAGAAGTAAGAATCTTGTAGTAGAGCATTTGTGACCAGGTATAAATTTGTATAAATTTGTCATCACAATTAAAACATAGGCCTTGGGCCCTACGTTCTTGAAGTTGGGTTTGGGAAAGGCGACGAATAGGAAATTTGGGAGAGACATTGTTGTTTGGCTATTGGGGAGGGTTATGGGATTGGGTGTTAGGCAGAATGAGGTTTTTTAAGGTTTGGGGGCCTGAAGTTGTGGATTGGGATTTAGCATAAAATGGTGTGAAAGGTTTTGAGTATTTGGGTTTAGAGTCTTTGAGCTTTGATTTGATGAGTTTGGAGAGACCTATATCTTAGGAAATTGAAATGGGTTTGTGAATGGCCATTTCATTTTGAATTTCTAATGTCATCCCTGAAATGAAACAATTTAAAAGTGCATCCGGAGGTAATCCAACAACTTGATTGCTCAACTTTTCAAACTTTGTTTGGTAATCCATAACAGCCCCATCTTGTTTCAATTTAAAAATCTCAGCTTGATGATTCACGTAACTTGAAGGACCAAAAAATAATTCTAAATCTCTTGTGAAAGCATTCCAATTGGTTAATAATAAATTCTGATGCATTTATTTAAACCAACCCATGCTTCATCTTTCATGTAAAATAAAATCAAAGATAAACGATTTTCATGAGGCATATTATAAAAACTAAAAAATAGTTCCGCTTGAAATAACCATTCAAGAGGGTTAGATCCATCAAACATAGAAAGTTCAAGCTTAGGTGTTTTCATTATGGGTAGAGGTGGAATATGTGACATGTGAGGAATATGGGTCATTTGTGGGTAAATGGTTTATAGAAAACTAGGAATATTGTAGCCCTGAGTTAGGGGTAAAGCTGATTGTGGTGCTATATATTAGGAAAATTGGGGCGGTGGTGGTAAGGTTGAGTTGCGCAACAAAGTGGGTTGTGTGGGTGAAATTGAAAAAGTAGTAGAGTATTTAAGGGTGAGGAAATTGGGATAAAATGGGAAGTGGGAGATGAAGAGATATTATGTGTGATACCTGAAGAAGATGCTATATTTGAAGAATGAATAATAGTAGAATGAAGAGGGGCATAATGTAGCTGCTCTCTTTGAGAAATGAGTTTGTGAAGGGTATACATGATAGATTCATGGCGAGAATCTTGAAGTTGTTTTTCATTTTGAATCTTAGTGCTGAGCTGAGCCATTTGTTGAGTAAGATCTGTGTTTACCACATCAAATTTTTCATCAAGCTGTTGTTGCACATCTGCCTTGATGAATGTAAATGAACGTTGGCTGTTTGCACCACTTCTTCAATGATTTCACGATGTGAGGGATTATGGGGTTTGAGAGGGGCCATGAATGCAAGATTGAAAACACCAAATTGTTAGACTTATGATAGGAAAACTAGATCTAAAGTTGCATTGGTAGACAAAAAAATAAAACAACAATTCTTTCTTAACTTCAAAGAGGCAAAAGAGTTACAATAAGTAGATAGGGTTTAGACACCTAACTACGGATGCTGGGCTAAAAGAGCAAAACAATTTAATTAAAACATTGCTAAAAACACCTCCTATTTCAAAATATAATGTTTAAGACGAACATCACTCCTTCTTTCCTTCTTTCTCTATTGGGTCTTGGTTGGTTCCTAACAAACTCTCTGCCTCGCAGCCCTACCATCCACGCTCCTGATTGAATTGAAATTCCTTATTCTTGCCATGAGATGTCGTCTTCCATTCTTTCTCTCGGGAAGCCATTATTCACGTTTCTCTTTTGCTTTCATGGGAACCTTGAGGGATTCACAAAAAATTGTTGCTCCCCTATGAATATATTATCTAGCTTTGTCGCAAACAATCTCTCTCTTCCAGAACGTTGAAGAATTTGACAAACCCATACCTTGTTCCCCTAATATCTTTCTTCGCAAGAATAATCACCTCATCAATATCTCCAAACGCCTTGAATTCGTCATACAAATCCCTCACCTTCAGCTTCTCCGGGAATGAGGTGATAGCTTCCTTATAAAGCATGTGTAATACGAACATCTACACATGCTTTATAGGGAAGTCTTACATAAAAATCATGAAAACATGGCTCGTAATAGCTTCACATGGTTTTTGAGGGTGGTGCGTCTCAAAATTCGACTCCTTTCTCTTGTATTTTAAAAGAAAATAGCTAGAAAAAATGGTAAACCTTTTTATATATGGTAAGCCTTTTTAAAAGAAAAATGTTGAATATTTGCATAAATCAAATACTTATTTTAACCGAAATAATACTTTGTATAATTATCAAAAATTAAAAAGTTAAGAAAATATCAAATTAAACATCAGAATCTTACCGGCCAAAATAGGAAACAACAACTCATACCAATATCCTGAAAATTACAATTGAAAATTAGATAAATAAATTTTGTGCAGTATTTGAGAAATATATACAATATTGAAGTATGTGTAATATGGATTTCTAAGAAATAGTTTAATAGTGAACTATTATCATTTTAAATTTTTAAAAAAATAGTTGAATAGTTGAAACTCAATCCACTAGAAATTTGTTCATTCAAATAATCACAAAAATAATTAACTTAATATTTTAAACTAAGTTTACTATTTCGACTATGTCGATTCCTTCGACAACTACATACTTCGACATATTATATTTAACTATCTATAAAATATAGCAACTACATACTCCATTAGACACAAACACCTCTTGACATCCGACAAATACAAATACATTATTTCGATTTTGACATACAAAATTATATATTTGACACGTAGAGCTAGAAACAATGTGGCATATAGAAGAGACCCAAAGTTCAAGGTAGGTCCACATCATGATTTTTTTTTTAGAATAACATAAATTAATAATTTAATTCCCAAAATAACAATGTTTTAAAACAAATTACCAAACTAACATACTTTCCATACATGTTCACCAAGTTGATTGGCGAACAAGCATGTTTTCTAACCAATTCGCCAATTGGTTTGACTAATTGCAATTTTTTTAAAACTAATTCAACAAATGGATTGGCGAATGAGTGTTAAATTAATATAGGTATTCGCCAAATGGTTTGGTGTAAGTGTTTAGGCTTGCAATTTTTTTTCTATAAATACATATGCCCGGTTATCACTCATACACATCAAATTTATCTCACTCATTCCTTACAAACCCTCTCTCATTCATTCCTTTCAATCTCTCCCTCTTACAACATGGCTTCTCCTCGTCCATATAGTTTTGCATCGACACCGTCTTCCTCAACATCAGAAGAACCGCTTCCAAAATTTGATATTTTGAAGAAAAATGCTTTGGTGTTTTTCTCGGCAACAAAGCCTCCTTTGAAGATGCTGTTATGGAACCCGCAAACTTTGGAACACTTGCATAGAGAATTAAACCGTTGGTTAGAAGGAGAGATCGGTCACAAAGAAAAGATAATTAAAATTGAGAAGCAGGTTGTGGAGTCTGGTGTGACGAAATGGAGAAAAGTTGTCAATGATGCAGGTGTTCTTTCGATGATGTTAGGCGGAGGTGAAGTTGTCCTGATGGTTCTGATAGGCTAGATATGTTGATGTTCCAGTTGTTTTATTTATGTATGGTCATGTTTGAATTTATGTATTTTCTAGTTTTATTTATGTACGGTCATGTTTTGAATCATGTATTTCCTTGTTTTATTTATGTATGTTCGTGTTTGTGGTTGTATGATTTTACTGATATGAATGAAACGAACTATGCTTCTATTTTAAATAAATACGGTTACAATGGTTTAATTTATGATGTTGAGCTTGGTTCAACGTTGGGACATTTTTTACGATTGTGACCGGGCTGACGACATGAACTACACAGTCTCAGCATCTTATTCGCCGTATCCATTTCGGTGCGAATACGCGTGCTGTTAGGACGCCCTTTTTTCTTTCTTCGCATGTTCTCATTGTGCCAAACTATTTCCCCGTTGTAGGTGGGCCAGTAGTCCTCATTTGCAACAACCGAAAAGCTTTTGTTGTAGACGTTGCAAAGATTGTGCACTTGGTAAACAGGGGATAGTAAGCCTGAAGGGTCCAGCCGAACCTTCGAACATGCCGCTATGACATGGGAGCAAGGCCTGCGAAAGGCTTGAAATTTTCCACAGTCGCACCAATTATTATCAAGTTCTACCCGATAGGATCCCCTCGGTCTCCCTTCGTTGTGATCCATGATCTCAGCAACATTGAAATGTCCCTTATTGCGGTTAAACACGGTGACCACATGTGTGTTAGATTTGGATGCTTCGTCTTTTATGAATGTCATAGAACTATCGCTGAACACTTGACCAGACTGTAGGATTAAACTCCACTTTGAACGCTTGGTGTCAAAAAGTGCTCCGAGCCTAAAGTAGGTTGACCTCACCACATCGGTTATCGGTAGGTTGCGGATTCCTTTGAAAATAGAGTTCATTGATTCCACGAGGTTTGTTGTTATGTGACCCCAGCGTTGTCGTTTGTCGTAGGCCCTGGTCCACTTATCCAAAGGAATCTGCTTTATCCATCTGAACGCATCTTCATTTGTCAGTCTGATTTCGTCATGATAATGTTTGAATGACGGTTCGGTTAATGAGTACCCTGCGTTCACGACCTTCTTCCGCAATGTCTTGTCTTTGATCTCTCTCATGAAGTTTTGCGCGATGTGTCTAATGCAATAGACATGTGTTGAAGGCGGTTCCTGCCAGCCGTTATCAACATTCTTCCACGCACTCTCAATTGATGCATATCTGTCCGAAATCAAACATAAGTTAGATTGGGGAGCCACGTGCAAGCGGAGATTTTTAAGGAAAAAACTTCATCCCTCGGCAGTCTCTCCCTCGACTATAGCGAATGCAATTGGGAAGATATTGTTGTTGCCGTCCTGTGCCACTGCCATCAATAGAGTTCCTTTGTATTTGTCGTAGAGCCATGTTCCATCAATTTGGATTATAGGCTTGTAGAAGGAAAAACCCTTTATACATGGGTCAAAAGCCCAAAAGAGTCGGTGGAATATGCCATTTCCACTAACACAATGACTTTCTGAAGTATACGCCGATAAGGTCTCAAGGATGACAACGGTCCCTGGTGCATAGTGCTTTAGTGCCAACAAAAACTTTGGGAGTTCTTTGTACGAGTCCTCCCAATTTCCAAATACAACGGCAACAGCCTTAGTTCTAGCAATCCATGCTTTCCTGTATGATGGAGTATAATTGTGCTCCTGTACTATGTGCTTAATTATCGTGCTGACCTTTACCGAAGGATCGTCGACAACGATTGATAGAATATCGTTGAATATTAGCTGAGAGCTCAGTTGCCGATGATCCTGCAATGAGTTGGTTATTACACAAGTATGCTCCGGTCCCATAGAAGCAACCTTCCAATCTTCACTTCTTTTTCTGTATGATGCTGTCAATCGAAACGGACACGCCACGTTACGACAACATATCATATATAGTGTAGGATTCGTTCGGTCGACCTTATAATCAGCTGATAAATCCATGTGGTAAAATTTTATAGCTCGAACGCATTCTTCTTTTGTTCGAAAATGGTCTCCCTCCTTTAATGCACCTTGTCTTTGTGGATACGGATCATATGGGCCTTCACTTCCCAAGTTCAAGTATGTCATGTGTGGAGGAGGACGATATACATGACTGGTCGGGACCTCGTCTTCATTGACCATTTCATCAACTACTGCCTCCTCTTGTTCCTCGTCCTCATCAACAACATCGACTTCAGCCAAATCATTGTCAGATTCGAAAAAGACTTGCGAAGGATTAATGGTCTGAGACATTTGTTGTTGGTGAAGCGTAACATAGAGCTTGATATCATTGAAACCAGAATACTCATGGCTTAGAAACATAGTACGAACACTTTCGTCATCAGATATAGTTAATTGGAAATACATGACCTGGTTATCCTCATAGAATACTGGATTTTTGTAAATAATGACGTCCACTGGACCACGCTGCATTTTATTTTCCAATCTCTTTTTTAGATGAGCAAAATTGGATTGTCGGGTTATTGAGAACCGATTAACCTCGGTGTTACGAAAGTCGAAACCAGAATGGTTACATTCAAATATTTCGCCATTTATATGGGCGTTGATCATATACTAGGGTAAATGAGACATAGTTCAAATACAAAGACACTTTTAGATACGAAAATGTTTTGAAGTTTATGGTACAATGAAGATATGAAAATAATCTATAAATAGTAAAGTTTAAAATTATTTTATGGATATATTTACTGTTTTGAATTAATGTGTACAAGTTGTCTCAAAGGCTTATCTCCTGCACATATAGATTTATCTTCTGCACATATAGACTATATTATTTTTCCACATATGTCTTATCTTCTGCGCATATAGGTTTATCTTCTGCACATATAGACTATATTATTTTTCCACATATGTCTTATCTTCTGCACATATAGATTTATCTAATGCACATATAGATACAATTCACATAATATCATACATAATAAATCTTAACTTAATAAATGTATTAACATAATATACTCACTTAAACCCTAATAAATAATATCATACTTCTTAAATGTATTAACTTAATAAATGTTTAAATTGTTATTGTATCTAAATGCTTTTAAATCTATTGTGCTTAGCTGGTCCGATCTTGGGATGCATTATAGTAGAAATCCAAGAAGTTCCATAGTTTTATATCACAGTTTGTTAGACCACGTGGGGATCGATCAGGTATTGTCATATATAAAAAATATCTTTTCTTTTTAATGCATATTATTCACTAAAATAATTTTCTACTAAACGATTTTTTTTTTAATGTAGTTCATCTGGCGGTCATATTTAGCCCTCGACCATGAGCCTAACCCATAGGATGCTGAAATTTGGACAGCAAAAACACCAATCATCCGGTTCACTACGATTGAAATGCACCAAATAGATCGGGTGAAAATGCAGTTCGGAATGCAACAGGATATTCCGGGCCCTCCGACATGTTTGGGAGAATATAAATATTTATACACAAATTCATGTCAGCATCTTACTCTACGGTGATTTTAAAGAAGTTCCAAAAGATAACTTCGGAATAAATGTGGAAATCCACAATGATTCCACAAAATCCAAACACTAAACCAACAAACCATAAATCCCTTTTGATGAATTATTAAGTCCACTTATTGACTGGGTCAATGTTAGATCCATTCATAATATTGTAAACTATAATTACTCAGTTAAAATTCACTATTATTTTCAAAATCAGTTATACAAAACAAATAGTTGTGGTTTGTTAAATTATTGATATGAAAAGGTGAGGGGTGAATGAGAAAGAAAAAATATTTTCAAAAGTACTTATATGGCCTATATACATGCATTAATTAGCTAGATATACTTATTTCTGTAGAAAAAAACAGGTCTATTTATTGAAATAAAGATTAAGAGTTGTTGATTAAAAATAAAATCATTCACAGTTGTCATATAATATTAGTGTTTCAATTACTTTTTAGAGATGTGCACTTGTATTGTGCTAGTCATTGAATCCCAACCCTTAATTGGCTGATCATATTTATTTATGTACGAACTGGTCTTACTTGGGGAATCATAGGAACACTGAATCTCGTTGATAGCATCGTTGAGGAAGCAATTGTCACAAGGACAAGCGAAAATTTCAAATCCATATCTTAGCCCCTTGTGAACATCAATATATGAAACATTGGCTACAAATAAATAATATTTAGATTAAAAGAAATAACAGCGTATTAAAATATAATTTAATTAATAAAAAAACGAAATCGTATTATATATTACCTATAACGCTGTCATCGATACTACTTGAACCTCCCCAGAAGGATGTGAGAGTAACAAACTTAACACGGCATTGAGGCTCAAATATTTCAAAGCGTGGGTCTCCAACGATTACGTATGTGTGTTGATCCAAGCATGAAGTGCCATCCACATAATACTCATCCACAACCTTACTAGGTGGACTTGTACACTTCATGAAAATTACTGGCCTAGATAAATAATATACAGTGTAACCGGGACCATCTATACCCTTGTAAAGATATCGATCTAAGTAGTACGAGTATGAATTATTTGAATCATAATAAGAGAAGTTGTTTTGGGATAAGAAGAAGCGAGGGAGGGAGGAACAATTGGCGGGTTGAATGTCAGGGTCAACAACTCGGATGGTGTAATTGTTGTAATTGATTGATTCTACAAAGTAGTAGCCATCATACAAACTCAATACAGTAACGTTGTTCACACAATCCAACTCATACTTTTTGTTCCCACACTGTTCTGGGTCTTGTTTTAGTCTGAATGGATGGCTTATGTTTCTGATTTTTCCACAGGATGAAGAAAAGCAAGGCTGGGAGTTGGAATATCTTAATTGTGGAAGAATAAACAAGAACAAGAGAAACATTTTCACACATCTCACTGAAACCATTTTTATTCACGGTACTAGTTTTGTTTTGGTGGATGACTGGAGTTTTATAGGAATTTATTACATAGAAATATGATTGAAATTATTAAAAATCTTTTAATGATGATGTAATTTTTAATACCATTCATCCTCCAGGAAGTAAGGACCGCTTATTTTTGGATGCATATTTCTGTGGAAAATAGGAGTAGTTGAATTATTACAAATTAGTTTATAAACTAAGAAAGTTCAACAGTCTAGTCTCAGTCAAAAATCCTAGAAAAATCCAAAATTTTACAGATGGCATGATTTGAACAATGGTTATCTAGATTGCAAAGAGAATTTAAACCACTAAGGCACTCCAAAGTTTTTGTTCATTATTTGCAAACTGAAAATATATTATTTGTTTGATATAACCATTAGCATAACTAACACAAACTACATTAAAAGCAATCAACTAACTTACAACAAAAATTTTCTCTAAAAAAACCAAAAGAAATTCAAAAATTAAAAACCAATTGATCGCATGTTATGAGGCACTAGAATGATAGTCAATCCACATTCTTATTCTTCATTCACATACATAGTCATAGATACAAAATATTGTAAAGTAAAGTAAAATAAAATCTTCAAAACATTTTGACATTCTAAATGAAACCAAAAACATCGCTAACATGTGAAATTCACTTTTTAAACAGTACCGATATGCTTTGAAGTTTTAATATGGAGAATAGGTCTTATGATCTTTAGGGTATTTATATCAATGTAAAAGAATTTGTACATTTATAGCATTTCAGTGTAATTTGTCACATTTGACATACTTTCCATATTGTAAAACAACTTGGTTAAAGCAATGTAAATAATATGAAAATTATTTATCCATAATGCTATGATATTTTAATTCACGTAGAAATTTATGTCTCAAGTGTAGGAAATATATTATAGACCATAAAGTCATGGAAGAGGGAAGCCATGGAATTGTTACCATGCTAACTAACCTCGGTGTTATTTTTTTGTTGGATAACAGTATAAACATACATTAGAACTTTATAGAAGCTATGTTCTTTATTAAATATGACAAAATTTTCAGTAACTAATTTATATTTGCTTAGATAAAGTTCACTAAAACTACATCAGAGGTATTTTTTATGAAAAAAAAAACGAACATGAATTGGCATGCGATGTGAATCGACTCCTCTAGATTCAGTGAAAACATTTTACAGTAGAGAGATAACTCATCTTCGAAAGTGAATATTTACAATTGAAGGCTGCAAGAATAAAGTCGGCTTAATAGAGAGATAACTCATGTTCAGTGGCATGACTTGTTAATATATGAAAGAATGAATTTGTTAATAATATGTTTCATTTGTAAAATAAATATACAAATGTGAAATGGTTTAGTAGTGGCATATCTACATAAATAACCCAATATGTGTGGGTTCGATTCTTGTCGGAGGCAAAAAATTTGGATTTTTTTTTGGAATTTTGGTGGTCTTGGTAGCAAATGTCATGTCAAATGTCACATCGTGTGTGAGTTCGATTCTTGTTGGAGGCAAAAAATTTGGATTTTTTTTTGGAATTTTGGTGGTCTTGGTAGCAAATGTCACATCGTATGAACATATGACACGTCAGATGGCAGCATGGAAAAATTAACGCCGTAAGTAAAAAATGGACGGAAAGGACTAACGTGGACCTTTTTGAACAATTAAAGGACTACTTTGACATTTTTTAAAGATAAGGGACCAAATTGGACCCCAAGGTAGAGTTAACGGACCAATTTGGGTATTTTGCCTTATATTTTAATATAACATGTAGACGGTATGAACTCATACAGTATGGACTCATACGACATGCCATTTAGACCAGCTAAGCGAAATTCTCACTGACTCTTGCTCGCTAAGCGAGCTCTGCGATTTCGCAAATCGCTCTTCTGCATTCAACACTCAAAACCTGCTACCAATTTCTCACAATAAATCACCAATACCATCCAGATAATCTCAGAATATTTCATCTAATCACATAACTCACAACATTATCAACTAACAACAACATCCAACAACTAATCAACACAATTTTCATAAAATCCACTAAAACCTCAATCCCTAATCTTCAACCTACCCAATTCCCATCATAAAACCCTTAGAGATGAAAGAATCTCACCCTTACATTTGGTTTTGTCGAGAATTTCTCCTCCTCGCGAACTCTTCTTCATGATTAAGTCATTTCCTCTTCTTCTCCTCTTCACAACTTTCACGATCGTTCCTCTTTTCTCATAATACAACCTTTTTCTCTTTTTACCACTTAATCCCTTAGACTAACTTAGGGACTTCCACTTTTACCCTCACTAAACTCACCAAATAACTACATTGTCCATCACCTCATATATTATTCCATTTATTTTATTTATCAAATAATAATATTATCCACCATAATATAATTCTTAAATATTATATTATATTCAATAATACATTATTCTTCCACACACCAAACACTATAATCTAATAAAATAAATAAATAGAATTTTGGGGCATTACAACTCTCCCCCACTTAAAAGGTTTTCGTCCTCAAAAACTTACCTCAAGCAAAAAGATTCGGATACGACTCTCGCATCCTGCTTTCCAATTCCCGTCATATGCCCACCAACAGCTTCTCCCCAAACCATTCGCACAAGAACAATCACCTTGCCTCTCAATTGCTTTACCTCTCGATCATCAATTCGTTCTGGTAATGCTTCAACCGTAAGATTATCTCTTACCTCAATTTCACCCATCGGTATCACATGTGACAGATCCGAAATATACTTCTGAAGCTGTGACACATGAAATACGTCATGCAAATTTGATAAATCCCGGTGGCAACGCCACTCTATAAGCAACATGTTCAACTCTCGTCGAAATCTGATATGGCCCAATAAACCTAGGAGTAAGCTTCCTCGATTTCAAAGCTCGTCCAACACCGGTCACCGGAGTAACCCTAAGAAACACACGGTCTCCTTCTTGAAACTCAAGGTTCTTTCTTCTCTTGTCATGGTAACTCTTCTACCTAATCTGTGAAGTCTTCATCTTATATCGAATCAACTTCACCATCTCAGTAGTCTGTTGTACAATATCAGGTCCAAGTACAACGCTCTCACCTGACTTATACCAACACAAAGGTTTTCGACATCTTCGGACATACAAAGCTTCAAACGGTGCCATTCTGATACTAGAATGATAACTATTGTTATAAGTAAACTCAATCAACGACAAGTGACTATCCCAAGCACCCATTTGTTCAAGCACACAAGCCATCACAAATCTTCCCACGATTGTATCGTCCTCTCTGTCTGTCCATCAGTCTGAGGATTATAAGTTGAACTCAACTTCAACTTCGAACCCAATGCCTCTTGTAAACTCTCCCAAAACCTCGAAGTAAACCTCAAATATCTATCTGACACAATATTCAAAGGTATTCCATGCAACATCATAATTACGCCAACATATATCTCTGCCAATCTCTGCAAGGAATAAGTAATACCAATCGGAATAAAATGCACTGACTTAGTCAACCTATCAACAATCACCCAAATGGCATCATGCCCTCTTGGAGTAGTAGGTAATTCCGTAACAAAATCGATCGATATACTATCCCATTTCCACTCGGGTATATCTAACGGTTGCATCAAACCAACAAGTTTCTGATGTTCCACTTTCAATTTCTGACAAGTAAAATACGTATACACAAACTGAGCCACATCTCGTTTCATACCAGGCCACCAAAATATCTTATTCAAATCCTGACACATTTTCGTCGCTCCTGGATGAATACTCAAACCACTCCTATGCCCTTCTTCAAGAATCATTCTCTTCAAATCAAAATCGCCAGGAATACAGATACGATCCCAAAATCTAAGTACTCCCTGTTCATCAACCCCAAACTCATTATTTCTAACCCGTTCATCATTAGTCATCAAATCCACCAATTTCACATTTGACTTCTGACTTTCTCGAACACGATCAAGAAAAACATTATTAACCTTCAACATTCCCAAGATCACACTATGAGGTGTCTACTCACAAACAAAACTCATATCTCTGAATTGCTCAATCAACTCCAACTCTCTAGCCATCATAGCCGACATATGCAAGGTCTTCCAACTCAAGGCATCAGCTACAACATTAGCCTTACCCGAATGATAATTCAAACTAAAGTCATAATCTTTCATAAATTCTATCTAACGTCTATGTCTCATATTCAAATCTTTTTGATCAAACAAGTACTTAAAACTCTTATGACCACTATAAACTTCAAACCTCGAACCATACAAGTAATGTCTCCAAATCTTCAAGCCAAAAACCACAACTGCCAACTCCAAATCGTGAGTAGGATAATTCCTCTCATGAATTCTTAACTGACACGAAGTGTACTCCATAACCTGACCATCTTGCATCAATAATTTTTTTTTGTTGCATTTTCTTGTAAAAATCAGAACCAACTTATTCAAATAAGCTCTAACCTAATGCCTATCAATTAAGCACGAAAATTAAACCTAAACGCAACAATCTAACACCAATCAAAACTACAAACATATCAAGATTCTAAATCCTAATGATCCGATTAATTAAAGTGTAAAAAATTAAGAAAACGCGAAGACACGCGCGTCGAGATGAAGATGAATAAGTTAAAAAGAAAGTGATTATGAATTCACCAACCTACAAAGTGGAGGCTTGCTTTGGCAATTGTTGCAATGTGGAAGCGAGACGCGATAGAAGAGAAAACCGACGATCCGAAGCTCCTTCACGCGAATACACAAAATAAATGTGGTTGATGAAGAATCTTCAAAAAAACACTTCCAAGAGGTGAAATATACACCAAATCAGTAGCTAATTCTTCAAATAACCATGAATCAAATGTGATGATGGAGGTTTAGTTTCCAATTCTTCAAGTTTCAATGTAAAACTTGAAAAATCTTGATGATGATGAAGCTTTGTGTGAGTTTGGAAAATGGGAGAAAAAGTGAGAGAAAAATGAAAGTGATGGGAAAAAAAGGTGAGAAAATGAAGTGTGTGTGTGAGAGAGAGAGAGAGAGAGGTTTGGAGTGAAAATTGTTTATATATGTGTTAGGTTTGGAGAGTGGCTTGGGTTAGGAGCTAGCTTTGTGCACGGGCTTGGGACTTAGGCTAGGAACTAGCTTTGGAGTTATTAAAGTTAGTTGGGAATATTCCTAGAATATTCCATTGGCATATTCTTAGAATATTCCCTTGGCATATTCTCATAATATTCCTTTGGAGGGTGGTAGAAGATTCTAGAAGTTGGTTAAAATGCAAGGCAATGTGAAATGGAAAGGTGATGAAGGTTATCCCAACTAAATTTTTCAATTTTCAATTTTTGCACGTGATAACCGGTTACTACCCATGTGGTAATTGGTTACTAGTTCAAAAACTGGTGTTTTTTGCCCAAATTTCAACAGGTAACCGATTATTACCTATGTGGTAACCGGTTACTTCAACCAAAATTTGAAAATTTATGTTTCCTCTTTTTGTGTAGTGGGAAGTCTTGGATAACAAGCCTCGGTCGTTCATTCTGAGATTATTTTTATTCTGAGACCCGGTAATTGGTATTATCACCGAATAACCCTTGATCACATGCCACATGCCTTGACCGATGATGTATGATTTATTTTTATTATTTTTTATTATTTTTTATGAAATGCATGAAGGAATATGCTAAATGACATGGAAATGAAGCATAAGCTACTTGGACTTGGTAATAAATAAGAGGGCAAATTTTAGGGTGTTACACTCCGGTCTGTTTTAAAACCCGCCAGACTTTCGTATAAGTCCTGAATCCCCCAACTGTTTTCTTAAACAATTTTCAACCTCCTAAACAGAGATACATGAGAATTTTTTTTACAAGTCCCATCTCCTTTTTTTCCATCTTTATGACTAAAGATCTAATACACCTGCAGTAGACTGAGCTTCACAACCAGGTGGAGTTACTTTCTAGGCGGTAGATAATCTTTTCCTTAAAATCCCTACCATGTGTATGAAATCACAAGATGATTAATCAACAAAACAAATCCATATGCATCCTTATGTATAAGCCCTATTATTGACTTTTGAGCCATCTATTCTCCCCTATAACTTCTCACTGTTTTCTTAAACTGGTGTTGCTTGTTAGATTAGGATTGTTTGCCAAAATTATCTTTCTTAACCTCATACTAAAACAAAGATAATAAAATACTTCTTAATGACAAATAGAATACAATGTAAAACACATTTGTAATCTTTCTCCCTCGGAATTTTGGGTATCTGCTTCCCAGTGTAACTCCCAACATCATTCTTAATAAATCATTTAAGAATACTCAAACCATAGCAAAGGCATATTAAAAAATGTCAAAGACATTCACTGACATTTTTATTTTGTAACCATGCATCTTACTGTATATATTTGCATCTCTGCTAAAATCTAAGTACTCAGGTTACTGTGACCATATCAACCTTTAAATAACTAGAACCCTACTAGGGAAAACCATAACCTCCTCTTGGGCTTAATTCAAGGATCCTCAGGCCTCTTAAAGGTGCATTCTCTCAGGCTTAGAAGTTACTCAGCCTCCCCCAGCCTCCTCTTGGGCTTTGTTCAAGAACCCACGGACTTCTTATAGGTAACCTAGCCTCCTCTTGGGCTAAAACATAAGGATCCTCAAAGGCTTCCTAAAAGCATAGGAACAAATCCTTTAGAAACAAACACATATAATAGTCTCCCTCTCCCTGATGGATGACCAAGATAACCTCCTCTTGGGCTTTGTTCAAGAACCCACAAGCCTTTTATAGGTAACTTAGCCTCCTCTTGGACTTAAACACAAGGATCCTCAAAGGCTTCCTAAAAGCATAGGAACAAATCCTTTAGAAACAAACACATATAGTGATCTCCCTCTCCCCGATGGATGACCAAGCTAGCATCCTCTTGGGATTTATAAAATTGAACCTCCCCGGACAAAGGAATGTCTGATGACCTCAAACTTTTATCAATAAACAGACAACTTTTATCAATAAACAGACAAAATACTCTTTATACAGAGTTAGTCTCCCAACAATTTTTTAGCTTCCCATCTTAGGCTTCATATAAGATACAGATAAACCAAGAGCCAGTCTCTCACAAATAAGCTTCACACTTGGACTTCCAAATCAGGATACAGATAAAAATTTCCCTACAGAGTCAGTTTTTCTTTATTTAGCTTCAACCTTGGGCTTCAATCAAAGCACAAATAAATTAAATCCTTCCCTCTTTAGAGACGACAAATTCTCTCTCTACTGAGTACCTTTTAGCTTCAACCTTGGGCTTCAATCAAGGCACAAATAGTCAGACATTTTATAGTCAATCAAACAATAGTCATAGTCTTGGACTTTAACTAAGCTAATCCAACAAAACAATCATATTCTTGGACTTTAACTAAGCTAACAACATCAATACACTCATAATCTTGGACTTTAACTAAGCTAAATCCCAACAGTCATACTTGGACTCTAACTAAGCTAAACATTCAATCTTTCTTGAGCTATGCAAATCAAGATAACCCATTCAGCTTTCTTGAGCTATGTAATTAAGCTCAACCATTCAACCTTTCTTGAGCTATACAAATCAAGATACCATTCATCGTATGCCTTGATTTATGCAATTCAAGCAACCTATCAGTTTCAACAAACCATTTCAGCTTCAATCCTGTGCTTTGATCGAGACACAAACAAACTTTTCAGCTTCAATCTTGGGCTTTGATCAAGACACAAATAGAAACTTTAAGCATCATCATCCTGTGTTTTAACCAGGATACAAATCAACCTTTTCCTCATATCTTTAGCCTTTTAGGAGGAACTACGATGCTCTGATCCCTCAATTCTCTTTTTGGGGGTACGTAGGCAAAAGTTTGTAAGATCTTTGCGAGCAAACCAAACAAAAACCAACAATTAGGTTCTCATACCTATCAAAAACATCAGAAAATTATGAAAACACAAAAAACAACTTCATCCTATCTTACCAACACTTATTTCATTCCCAGACCAAAATCAAAGAAACCCTGTCGATATAAAAAAGAACAAATTTTGCACTATACTTAAGGTGAAATAATCTAAGGAAGAATCCAAAACCATGTGGGCATCTGTCAATCAACAATATGCAAAGCGGGGTGAGTTTAAGATATCTTTTCCCTTCCATAACCAGCTTCATCAGGAAAAAAAAGAAAGAAATCAGAAAGTAGTAAAAATGCGATTGTGATTAAAGACCACGAAAATCAAGCAACATCGTTCTACATTACAAGAGTTCGCAACATAACTAATCGGACATAGCAGTCCTGAGACTCGTTTGGTCGGTCCCGCAAGTAAACCTCTCGCAGAGGAGGCCAACGACTTGTTCATGCGAAATCCATGTGTGAACAATACATTGACATTTATTAAGTAACTTCATTACTGCATTAACCAAATTTTTACACTGCATTAACCAACTTTGTTTCGTTACTTTAAAGTCACTGTTCACGAACACTGTTTATGCTCATGATACTGTTCATAAAAAATATTATTTTATTAAAAAAATCACTATTCACCATATAAATACGGTGTAAGTATTGGATATAAGAAATGAGTGTAGAAATAACATTGTAGTTTAAGTTAGTCAGGTCGGGTTACATAAATAAATATGAATAGAATTTAATTGGAAACAGTTTTACACTATAAGTGAGTCATAATCGTTGGATGTTGGAACAACTTTGACTTTTATTTTAAAAACAAATAAAGTAATGCAAACAGATGATGACAATGAATTGACAGTGTTAAACTTTTTATATAGTCAGTGCATAACAATTAATACCAAATGAATAATATTTATTTATTTTTATTATATTATATTTTGTGTTTTGAGTATAATTATAAATTTATTGATTTTCATTAATTTCTTTATTTTAACATATTACTATTGGTATTTCATAGGTTGAGTATATATTAGTTAACAAGAAAATTCGAGGATACTAAATGTTGAAAAATAGTATGTTAGGTGTATCAATTTGATTTTCGCCTTTAAGGTATGAACTGGTGGAATTTTGCACCGTATGGTTTACATCATAAACGAATAATTCAATAAATTATATAAGATATACCTTTCAACCAAAAACTCTAACCTGGTTTTTATAAATTATCATCCACACATATATTATTTCTTTAATGATATCACTCATATAAATATTCCCCAAACGTATGAACCGGTGTTGTGACTCGTCTAAGACACAATATCTATTAGCGCGTTTAAGCAATAAGTTCTAAAATGGAAAGCCGTTCAAATATGATGGTGGTCGTGATGCTAATAGCGTTTTGCAGCAGAGTTAATGGTCGTAGCGCAAGGAATTTCAGGTGCGGAATTGACGGCCCTCAAATCCGATTTCCATTCTATTTTAAAGATAATGAAACAGAACATGAACATGGATTTGGTTATGAAGGCTTTGGTCTTACTTGTTCAGACACACACAAAACACTGCTTGAGCTTCCTTCACAATCTGGCCCAATTGTTCTCCAAGTCAAAACCATCAATTATCAACACCAATATCTATTCGCATCTGACACAGAAAATTGTCTTCCGGGAAAGCTTCTTAAACTGCATCAGTCATCAATGTTTACTTTTCAGTTATATAAGGATCCAGAAATTACTTCTGAATATTTTCTCCTCAATTGTAGCTCGTTATCCTGCCCACTTTATGCTGTTGATCCTAACACTAAACTCCTTTATTCTGGTTTTGATCCAATACTCTGTACCAGAACTCCAGATATTATTTCTTTAGCGTACGCGCCGGGTGAGGATTATAATAAGTGTTTGGGCTTGACATGGTCAAAACCCAATTGTAGCATGTGTGAAATACAAGGCAAGATTTGTAAATCCAAAAACAACGTAACTGGAGACGAGATAGAATGTTTTGACCATCATCACAAACCAATCAAGAAGATACTTCTATATGTCACAGGTAAATTATACTTCCTTACATTTCTTTTCTTGTTTTAATGAAAAGTAACGGTAACCACACTACATTTTTCGGGATATAGATCTTTGGCAGCTAACTCTCTCTAGGCGGCTTAATGGTTATAATTATGTGCTGCCGAAAATCTTAGTTGCTGAGGATTTAAATCCCATTTTTCTAGCACTTGTTACATACATTCAATTTAGTTGTGGTTAATCAAGTTTAACAAGATGGTTAATTTAATTTGTAATTAAGTTTATAATTGATTTAACTTTATTATTAGTTAAAATTTAATGTGATATAAATTTACCATAACTCAACTGAGGTAATTATAAATTGTCATGTGACATGTATTGCATGTGTAAGAAAAATCAAATGTTTATGAAATGTTTTTGTAAACATGAGTTCCATGGTGGGGGAGAAACTCAGGGAAGCTTTCCTTAATCTTGGGGTTGCTGTTTCAGAATCAAGAGTAGACTGTGTTTCAAAATTGAAGGAGTTGGAAAATGTTAATAAGGTGAACAAGAAGGGTGTGATGGAGATTAATTCAAGTTTCCAATGATTATTGGAACTTTGAATATTCGAGGGGGCGGTAGTAGCGTGAAGCGGAAGCGTATTAGCCAGACTATCATGAAAGGAAATGCTGATATTTTTCTAATTTAGTGAGTTGTGTGTCCGAAGAGATTGCAAAACGTTTGTGGAATGGAGATGCCAGTTGGACTTTCTCTAGTTCAAATGGGTTTTCTGGTGGTTTGATTATTCTTTGGAACTCTAAAGTCGAGGGTTTGAATAGTTTTAGAGGGGTGATTATGTCGGTGTGAAGGTGAAGTGGAAGCAAGACCTTTATTATATAGTCATTGTTTACTCTTCGTGCGATCTTTCTTTGAAAAGGAAATTATGGAGAGATTTGGTTCTTTAAAAGCTAGATTTAATGATGGAGATTGGTGCATTGGAGGGGATTTTAATGCCATCGCGAATTATGGTGAGCGGAAGGGTAGGAGGGTGGTTTTCGGTTTTTCGGAGATGAGAGAATTTTCAGAGTTCATTTCCGAATGTGATTTGGTGGATGTTCCTAGTAAAGGCAAGAGATTTTCGTGGTATAGCGGGGACGGTCATTCGATGAGTAGGTTGGGTCATTTTCTTGTTTCGGAAAGAGCTATTCTTAAATGGGGAATAGTGGGTCAATTGATTGGTTTGAGGGATGTTTCAGATCATTGTCCAGTTTGGTTGATATCAGATTCTTACGATTGTGGGCCAAAACCGTTCAAGGTGAATAATGAATGGTTTAGTGATAAGAAGTTTGTTACTTTCTTTGAGAAGGAGTGGAAAAGCTTAGAAGTGAAAGGAAGGAGTAACTATGTTATCAAAGAAACATTTCGGTTACTTAAAACGAGCCTTCGTTGGTGGAATATAGAGGTGTTAGATATGATTTAGAGGAAAATGAGGACATGAAGGACATTAATGAAAGAGATGAAGAGTTAGCCTTATGCGGGGTTGATCAAGTGGATGACATATCCGATAAGAGAAAAAAGGCTTCTAGGAGATTTTGGTTGAACTTGAGAATCAAAGAGAATATGATCATTCAAAAGGCTATATTGAAGTGGTTGAACGATGGGGATGAAAATTCTAAGTTTTTTCATATTGTTATGAAAGAGAGAAGAAGGAGAAATTTTTTGGGTTCCATTAATACAGTAAAAGGTTTGGTAGATTCGGTGGAGGGGGTGAAGAGGGAGGTTTTTGATCATTTTGCAAAACAATTTGTTGAATCTGATTCGAGTAGACCAAGTTTAGATGGAGTTGTTTTTGGCATCATTACCCCATTGGAAAAGGAGTTTTTGGAGGCGCCTTTTACGGAGGAGGAAATGAAGGAAGCGGTTTGGAGTTGTGGTGGTTCTAAGAGTTCGGGTCTGGATGAATATACTTTCACTTTTATCAAAATGTGATGGTATTTCTTAAAAGATGACTTTTATCGCTTTTTCATAGATTTTCATAGTAGTGCCAAGCTATCTAGATCTATAACTTCGTCGTTTTTCACTTTGATCCCTAAATGCGATAATCCTTTGGATCTAGACGTCTATAGACCAATTTGTCTTGTGGGTTGCCTTTATAAGGCGTTGTCTAAACTTCTAGCTTCAAGATTGAAATTGTTTCTTAATTCTATTGTTGCTTCTTGCCAAACAACTTTTGTACCGGGTCGTCAACTTCTTGATGGTGTCCTAGTAGCTAACGAATTGGTTGATTATGCGGTCAAGGAAAATAGACAATGTACTCTCTTTATGGTAGATTTCAAAAAGGCTTACGACAAGGTCTCTTGGAATTTTCTAAGATATATGTTGAGGAGGATGGGGTTTGGTGGGGTGTGGATGGGTTGGATGGAATGTTTGGTATTCTCTAGCAAGATGTCTGTTCTTATAAACGGGTCCCCGACTAAGGAGTTTGTAGTGGAAAGGGGTTTAAGGTAAGGAGATCCATTATCCCCGTTTTTATTTGTTCTAGTCATGGAGGGGTTATCAGGGTTGATTCGGAACTCCATTAGAATGGGTGATTTTTCCGGTTTCTCGATCAATCGGAGCTATCATATTGATGTGTTACAATACGCGAACGATACCCTCTTGGTGGGAGATGGTGGATGGAGACATGTGTGGGCGATAAAAGCGACACTTAGAGCCTTTGAACTAGTTTCGGGTCTTGGTATTAATTTTCACAAGAGTAAAATCATTGGCATCAATGTTTCAAATGGTTTTATGGAGGCGGAGGCTACGTTTCTTGCGTGTAAAACGGAACCTCATAATTTTTCTTTTCCCGGGATTCCAATCGGTTCAAATCCTAGGAGGTTTACGTCTTGGTCTCCCTTGATTCTTAAATTCTGAAAAAAGCTTTCATCTTGGCAAGGTCGGTTCTTATCATTGGGTGGTAGAATTACTTTGATCAAATCGGTTCTTAGTAGCTTGGCTATTTTTCACCTTTCTTTCTTCAAAGCTCTGGTTAAAATTTGGAAGGAGATAATGCGGATTTAATGTAATTTTCTTTGGGGGAGTTCGGTTTCAAAGAGAAGAATCCATTGGATTAATTGGAAAGCCCTTTGTTTATCATATGCCCTTGGTAGTTTAAACTTGAAGCGTTTGGATGTTTTTAATGAGGCCCTCCTTAGTAAATGGAGGTGGGGGATAATAGGCGGGTCGGATGAACTTTGGTTTCGGGTCTTAAAGGCGAAATATGACGATGTTCGGTTAATGGCGTGGAGTGGTAATGTTCTTAATTACAAAGGAGTGCCGCTATCACACTATTTTCCGAACTTAATTTCTCTATCAAAATCAACTTCCGATGATTATTTGGTGGACAATTGTAGAGTGGTGGTTGGTAACGGTTTCAATTCATCTTTTTGGAAATCTGATTGGACCGGAAGGGGTCCTCTTTCTCGGTTTTTTCCAAAGTTTTTTTAGGCTTCTGTTTTGCAGGATGTCTCAATTTCTATGATGGGGGGTTTGGATGGGAGATCAATGGGTTTGGGGCGATTTTGGAGTGAATCATGTAGCGAGCGGTGTAGATCAATCAAGCGAGGGGGGAGTTCTGACTTTGTCTGTTACAACTGATGGCAGCGGGTCTCCTCAGTTGGTGTCTGCTTTGGATCCTCGTGCTTTTGCTGCATGTACGAAAGTTGTGGGTGTTGTTGTTACAGGGGGATCGACGTCGAGATTTTTCATGAATATTGTAGAATTTTATGAGCTTTCTGGGTTTGAATATGGTTTGGACATCGTTGCACCTCAGTTGAATGCAGTTGTGACAGCTTCAGCTGTGAACTGTATGGGATTGGCTGCGAAAACTTCCCCTGTGATGGTTGCGGTTTTAGTTTCTGGTTTAGCTTCGGGGTCAGCTTCGTTTTCTGGTTGATGGGAAAGATTTAGTATCCTGGAAGTGAGAGGCGGATGGTAGTTTCTTGGTTCAATCATATTATTGGTTGGCTTATTCTAATCATTTTCCGTTTGATCCTACAAATCAGTTTGATGGGGTTTTCGTAAAGTTATGGAAATCCGCGGTACCTCATAAAATCAAAGTGTTCGGATGGCAGAGTTTTTGAATAAATTACCTACAAAGATAAGTTTGTCTTGTAGAGGTGTCTCCGCGGTTGTAAATGATTTAGCTTGTCCATTTTGTACGGTGGATTTAGAGATTATTGATCATCTTTTGTTGAATTGCTTTGTTGCTAGATTGGTTTGGAAGGATATATCGGCTTGGTTGGATTTTAAGGAGGTGATAATTGATATTAAGGAGAGTTTTTCGGTGTGGTTCGGTTTTTACAAATCCGAGAAAGTAGCGGAAGGTGGGGAAGGAATAATGTGGTTGACGGTTGTTTGGAACATTTGGTTGGTTAGAAACGACATCCTTTTTTTTAATTCGAAGTGGAACATTCTTGATATAGTGTGGAAATTTAAGACTTCTATTTGGAGATGATCTTTAACACTACAAGAAAAACTTGTATTTGCCAGGTGATTTAGCAGGGTAAAATTCACCTGACTAATTATAATTGTTGCTAGGTGATTACCACCCCGCAACGTATTTTTCTATTAAAACTAAAAAACAATTGAATATATTAAATTATACACCTCGCAATTAATTTGGGTGGAAAGAAAAATTTTAAAACAAGGTTTGCAGGGTGATAAACACCCCGCAAGATTTTTCCCAAAATTCAAAAATAAATAAATTATGGCATGTCAATTCAGTGCAGAGGAAACAGTCCATGTCAGAAGAGTTGCAGGGTGAAAAGTACCTTGCAGTGTTGCAGGGTGAAATCCACCTAGCAAGTTGTTTTCAAAATAAAGAGTCGTTGTTTTTTCTCTTCCTCATAATTTTCCTCTCCCTTTCTCTTCCCTCACTTCATTCACTCATAATTTTTTCTCTTCCTTTCTTTTCCCTCACTTCATTCACTCATAATTTTTCTCTTCCTTTCTCTTCCCAAAATCCATTCTTCTCATCTATTCTTCTTCATCAAAAATTTTGCTGGTTCTTCACACACAAATTTGTTCTATTCATCTATGCTTTAAGGTACACATTTTTTTCATTTCTTATATTAATACGAATTATTATGATTTTTTTGTTATTTTTCGTATTTTATTTTTATTGTTATATTCTTTTATTCTGGTTTGATTTTTATATTTGGTTTTGTTTATGAATAGAATAAAAAAGATTAGGTTGTTTATATATTTGATTTTGATTTATAAAAATGTTCTTCTTGTTATAGTATTTTATTTTTAGGATGTATATAAAAAAATATTGTTATAGTATTTTATTTTTAGGTTGTTTTCTCGTTTTTTATATATACATATTTTTTAACAAATAGAATAAAAACAAAATATAATAATTAATATATAAAATATAATATAATTTAGTATAATAGAATATAATTTAGTAATAATTCAAAATGTTTGCCAGGTGAAAATCACTCAGCAATTTTATGTATTTTCAAACTTTGCCAGGTGAAAATCACCCTGCAACATTCTAACTATTATTTCTGAGAAAGGCTTTGCGGGGTGAAATTCACCTGACAACGTTGTGAAGTGAATTGTACCTGACAAACTTGCGAAGTGATATTCACCTTACAAAAAGTTGCGACTAACATTTTTGCGGGATGTTTGATCCACACTGCAAAAGTTACGTTGCTAGGTGATATTTGTACTTGCGAAGTGTTTGTCACCTGGCAAATTGCAATTTTTTTTTGTAGTGTAATAGGGAAATTACTCATCCCAATTGCAAATTGTACGGTTTTGATAAGGACCCATGGTTCTTTTTGTCCTAGTGCATTTTGGTTAGTAATCTCTTTTTTTTTTGGCAAGCTTAATCTCGACCTTCACTTTTTATATTCGGGTGGAGTACCTTTTGTACTCGTTTAATTATATCCCTGGATTATAAAAACAAAATGCTTTTGTAAAATTACATCATATTGAGATTTAAAGAAATGTTAGCATTTCCCATTTTAATCTTATTAATTTTCTTCAAAGTTTTTGATAATGTATTCTATTTTAATATGTGATTCCTAAATTCGACATATTATATTTGTTCTTGGATAAGATTCGCTATTAAACTAATTAGTGTTATTTTGTGTAGTTGCATGTGTTGGTGCGATTATGGTGGTTTTGATTCTTAGAACATGTATGCTTCTCCATAACTATTTTAAAACGAAGGGTGAAGATGAGGCCAGAATTGAAAAGTTTTTAGAGGATTATCGGATGCTCAATCCTACAAGATTCACTTTTGCTGATATAAGGAGGATTACAAATAACTTTAGAGAAGAGTTAGGGGAAGGGGCTCATGGGGCAGTTTTTAAAGGTAAATTATCTGATGAAATTTTCGTGGCTGTGAAGATGCTAAAAAACACGGTGGGAGATGGAAAAGAGTTCATTAATGAAGTGAAAGCTATGGGAAAAGTTCATCACATTAATGTAGTTCGTTTAGTTGGATTTTGTGCAGATGGATGTTATCGTGCTCTTGTTTATAATTTCTTTTCAAATGGCTCGTTACAAAATTTCAGATCTCAACCTAAAAACATTGATCGTTTTATTGGTTGGGAAATGCTACAAAAAATAGCTCTTGGCATAGCCAAAGGTATTGAGTATCTTCACACAAGTTGTGATCAACGAATTCTTCACTTTGATATTAATCCCCACAACGTGTTATTAGACGACAACTTTGTTCCAAAAATTACGGATTTTGGTTTGGCTAAACTGTGTTCTAAAACTCAAAGTGTAGTTTCAGTAACCGCTGCAAGGGGAACTTTAGGTTACATTGCACCTGAAGTATTTTCGAGGAACTTTGGAAATGTATCATATAAAGCTGATATATATAGTTATGGGATGTTACTACTAGAAATGGTCGGAGAAAGAAAGAGTATAAGCGAGTTGTCAGAGGAAAATCTTAAAGTTTTATATCAAGAATGGGTTCATAATTTTCTTGAAGGGCGAGATATGCAATTGAAGATTGAGAAAGCAGGAGATGATATAATTTTAAAAAAACTTGCAATTGTAGGATTGTGGTGTATTCAATGGAATCCAATAAATCGTCCATCGATAAAAGGTGTACTGCAAATGTTAGAAGCTCAAGAAGAAGGAAATTTGATTGTGCCTCCAAACCCTTTCAACTCGGCAATTCTCAAAAGTAGTGAAATCTCGAAAAAATATTCAACTTTAGAGTTAGAGTCAATACATGAATGAGATATGGTTATCGATAGAAACTATCAGGTGCGATAAGATTAACATTTTATATATTATTCTGGTGTAGCATTAATGTTGATGCATTTAAATATTTCTGCAATATTTCACATGGAGTATTATTTATAAATAAATTGTAACAAGTTCGAGAGAATAAACTTCAAAAAGAACATGAATATTAGAGAATTCAAATATAAATTGTAAATGTAACTCATTGTTTTATGTCAGCACTACTTAAAAACATCAAACTCTCACTGATTTCTGCAAATGTTTTTGCTTCTTAAAATGTTTAGATTACTTAACACTAAAGAAAAAAGCAAATAACGACGTAATTTAGAGTTGAAATATTGAGTATATCTTCAACATAGACAAAAAGGAAAACAAAAGAATATTATTGTAGTCTTAGACAAACAATAAATTTTTAATTTAGAGATGAAACTCTTCTTCACAAAGATTTTCCATCTGTAAATCCATCTAAACAACTGTCTCTAACAAATCAAACTCGTTCACAAAAATAATAATAGTATATGTAGAGACCAAATTTTGAGACAAAAATGAAAATTTATGTTTAAGGAGAAACATCCGTCTCTAAATTAAATAAAAAAAAGTTAAACGAAATATTATTTAGTTTTTTTTTTTCACCAAAATTCAATTATTCCAACAATAAAATTTCTCCAACACCCAAAATATTTACTCAAAGAAATATCTTTAAACAATTGTTACACTCTAGTTTGAATCATACTAAATACTAAATGCTAATAAAATTCTTATATCGGGACAGTCAATACAGAATTTTGTCATACTTTTAAAAAGGATATCCGTTAGGAAACGGTGAGTTTTATTATTTTGAATTAATCGGTCCTAATATTGGATTCCAAGATTTCAATAAAAATTGTTAGACTTTAAAATAGAAATCCAAACAAAACTAATTAAACCATAAATTCTACACTACTGAGAAGATAAATTAGGAAAAATAAAGACTTTTATTTGATTTATTTGATTATTTAAAATATGACAGAAATTAAATATACAATGTATCTAATGAACAATGAATCAAAAGTCCAAACACTAAAATAAAATTCAATTCAACAACCATTAAATTAAAAAATCTAATAATATTGAGTAAAAAAAACATCTAATAATATAAAAATCCTAAATTATTTAATTTAATTATAGTTGCATATTGTAAGATTGCTACGAACTATACTTGAACTATCTTCAAATATTTCTCCTATTTTAATTTTATCTCATCATTATCTATACAACATGAGGTTGAACTAGTAAAAGTGCACTTTCATAGTAGAGTTGGAATTTTTTTTAGATTCTACCTCATTAAAAGAGGGACTAAAGAAAGTATGAATAAGTGACTAGCGATCATAGTGATGAATTTCTAAAATGGGATCCAGAGTATAAATGACATGTTAATTGCAACATCATAATTTTTTTGCAAATTCAACACAAGTTTCATTACTTTTTTTGTAATCATTTATTGATAAAAAGGAGTATAAATTTGAGTGTGAGTCCACCTTATCTCAATTAAAGTGGTCTTGTATAATTTATACATGCCCACAAGACTTCTATTAAAATATTTTTTCTGTCATATCTGACAGTGTTCTTATTATTGTAATATTTCTAAATGTGGATTTAACTAGCTAGAAGTTTGTTAGTTAATTGTTAACTTGTGACTCAAGTAAATTACTTGAATCACTTGTAACTATATAATCTTTTGGATATTGTGGTTATTAGAAATATGTTGCTGGAATAAATTAAATGATGATTTAGAATAAATGTAATACGAGAGAAATGATGATTTGACGAGAACAACTTGCATCATTCTTTATCAGTTGATCAAACTCATGCTACCAAGAATTCCAATGCTACTCAAGGCTCAAATCAAGAAGCTGCCTAGGAACCTCAGAGTGTTAAAATTATTGAAAGTATGAGAAAACCACAAGAAATGGGGGTTTGAATTGATGTTTTCACTCTTGTTAACATTTTGTCTTTTAACGTTATTTCGTTGCAGAAACATAAGTTTATAAACTAAAGCATAAATAAGAGAAATAGACACACAATATATCCTGGTTCACTTGAAAACCTCAATAAGCTACTCCAGTCCACCTCGCAAGGTGATTTGCCTTAGACAAAGACTTAATCCACTATAACCAAACTTTATACAAGGCACAACTATCCACCATGACTAGTTGTGCAACATCAATGCGACTTCCTTTCACAGCTACCTACTGTGACTCACTACGCATAGACATGTGACTTAACACACCAGGACATACAATCCTAAGCAGCACCAGAATATTAATCCTTGAGCAATCACCAAGACCCCAAGTCCTGAGAAAGCACCAAGCTGCTAAGTTCTGAGCCTCCTAAAGTTCTGACCTTCACTCGGTCCTTTAGGGATAAGTGGGTAACATTTACAAATTTTTGCTTCTTACATAAGCATGTGTAAACACAATTAAGTACATGCGAATATCACCTAATACACACTAAAATATTACATTGTATTGTAGCACAATTGTTTGGAGTCTTCTTTTTCTTCAAGTAGTTTCTTCACGGATAATCGCCCAAGCTTCTTGAAATGTTGGACGTCTTTTTCTTCATAAGCTTCTGAAAGCTTAGTTGATCTTGATAAGCACGTATAAGGACTTCTTCATCTTGATTCACATAAGAGGAATATTCTGGACAACATCTCTTGTTCTCTTTAATCCAATGATCACTTCAGAACACAACATATAGTTGTGGATTTGTAATTGAGCTTCCATGATCATCTTCTTGTTTCATATGTGACTTTGCAAGTCTTCCGCAACATATGAATTAAGCACGTTTGTGAATCAACAACTTCTGCATAAACATGTTGCATAAACAATTTGTCCAATACCAATATCAACTTTGAGCTACATATTCATTTGCGTTTTATGGACTTCTGTGTTGTTATACTCACATTATTGATCTCTCAATTGCTTCCAACAACTTTCGAATAATGGCGTTCAGCTCGGAACAACATATGTTGATCAACAACATCACATAAACATGTGATCCTTTCCTTTTATAGCCTAGAAAAAAAATTATACAATTATATTTCAGTCCATTTTTTAAAATTATTTATATATTTATTAAGTTTTTTGAATTTCTATGACAAACTGATGACAATACCGCGATCCCCAACTGAACCAGTGCGAACAGGTAATCAGACCAAAATAAGTGTGAACGCATGGGTAACCATGCCAAAATTTGTGTCAACGCATGGGTATCACACGGGAAACCATGCCAGAACGCCCTGTGAACGTACAAGTAACACATCAGTATCGTGTGAACATACGGGTAACCAGGTCAAACTCCTTCTGAACGCGCGGGTAACCACAACTGTACCTGTGCGGACGCACAGGTAACACACAGTACCATGTGAACGTACGAATAATCATACCAAAATCTGTGTGTTCACACGTTTTTTTGTACATTTACAGAAAATAAATATAAAACTTATGTCAGTTGTATTACCTACTTTTCATTTTTTTTATATATTTTAAACCATAACAAAATTAATTTTCTACTTATTTTAAAGTAATTCTAATTTTGGATATTTGTTTGTCACGTTTATTAAACTTTAGAAACTCTTTTATTATAATTCTATCAACCTTACAAAAATATTTATCTTTCTATTTTCACAATTTTTTTAGATGTGTTTAATAGTTTTTAAAATACTTATATAATTATCTTTCAGTACATTTTTTATTTTTTTTATTTTGTTAGTAATATTTTGCTATTTTTTTACTGAGTCATGCTTAATAGTACGAAAATTGCATTTATCGAAACCTAAGAATGTATACATGTCATGATAATATTGGTGGGTCAACAAGTAACGTCCTAATTATGCGGAATCATGGAGGTATTGGTATTAAGGTGGTTAAGTATGTCACCTTCGTTACTTTTCTTTTTCTCTCATCTTCGTACTAAATAGTATTTTCCTCTTTTATTTGTTTCAATTTCTACAACAAACTGATGACAATTCCGCGGTTCACATCGGTACCCGTGCGGACACACAAGTATCCCACTAGTTGGTGTTTAACTTGAAATAAAAATATTTAAACTTTAAATAATGAAGAAAATAATGATAGATAATTTGTTGTAAGTAAATAAGTTCCGTGCGGACACACAGGTATTCCACTAGTTGGTGTTTAACTTGAAATACAAATATTTAAACTTTAAATAATGAAGAAAATAATGATAGATAATTTGTTGTAAGTAAATAAGTTTGAGTAAAGTCAATAATTTATTGTGTGTAAAGAAGTTTGAGTTATTAGACATAATTAATTTCATTGAAGTTGGAAATATATATAATAGTTGTACTAAAATAAATTTCTATTTTCTTGTTGGAAGTTTGGATCCCCAAACTCTTATATGTGTATCTTCCCCGAATTTTTTACTGTCCTGCCACTAGTTTTAATAATAATATCCAAAATGTCATGTTTTTTACAATATATATCAATATGCCATTATTTCAAAAAAAAATTGGTTGGTTTCTGCCGCCCATTCAATGGGCGGCAATGTTGTTACGTTTTTTTTTGCATTTATTAAATTTATTTTGTAGTTTTAATATAAAAATTGATTAATAAATAATTTAAATTATTAATATTAAATAAATAAATATGAAAATGAAATATTAAATAATAATAATAATATTAATATAAATATTTAATTACAATAATATTAATATAAATATTAATAATATTAATATAATTAATAAATAATACATTAATATTTTCTATCCCCTATTTGGACTCGGTCGACGATGTCTTTGATGGGTTCCACAGCCGGGAGGACGTCCTATTCGGGTAGTCCTTCTTATACCAATTTGTTCAACATTTGTTGGTTGAGTAGAAGATCCCGCTTCACCCAGAGGATTAATAAAGTCGGATAACACATCATCACTAAAGACGTCTTGTATCGCCGCCGCACTGCCATAATCTAGTCGTGTTCCCTCGTTACTCCAAGTTGATTGGGTAGTAGGTGACATTGAGGTATTCATGTAGGGGATATATGAATGTTGGTCTTGGGATGAATTAAAGGTGAAAGTTTGTGATGGATAAAATGACAATTGTGGTTGGGGTGTTTCAGAGAATGAATGTTGGCTATAATTGTGTTCTTGTGGGGTAGGTTGAGAGAAGGAATGTTGATGTGTGTATGACGGGGAGGGGGTAAAATTGAGGTTTTTCTTGGGTGTTGTAGGGGTTGGGTTAAATGATGGGTATGGTTGATTGTAGTGTTGACTTGGGTATAAGGTTGTTGTGTGGGGTTGAAAGGTTGTTGAGTGTTAGATGTAAGTTGGTTGGTATTAAATGTTCATTGTTGGGAGGTAAATGGTTGTTGTTGGTTGACATTCAATGCGGGTTGGATACGAGGGTCAAATTAGTCTCTATTTACTGATAAATACAAATTGGTCACAAATTTATAACAATTCACGTATTCTCTACTGGGTTTACATTCAGTATCCATGACATTTTCTTGTATGACAGTGCGGTGACAATTTAGCCATTCTTGACGTTCTTCTTTGTTGTGCTCTTTCCAATCATCAAAACTCCATTGTTGATTTACTTTACTTTTGTGGTATTTTTTCATGCATCTTAGTGGACTAAGAATTTCTTGTTGAATCCCAAATTGAAGTTTAACCCTATCTGAATGATGCATTTCAACATAAGTGAAACAAAATATAAATGTTGTTGCACTCCACATATGACTTTCAGTTGGATCCTCATCTTCAAGTCCAAGATATGGCCTCCATATAAACTGCGACGAAGTTGAAAAAATGGATTAGAGGTTGTAACTATAAAAATATTTTAATATTAAAAAGTATAATTCTTAGAGATAATACATCATTCGGCTCAAAATGATCGAAGAATGCCCGATATCAAACAACACAATGATGGAGGTTTTTTCATAATTCATCCCATAAGCAGACCACCTAAAAAATAAATAGAGTTTAAATATTAAAGCAATAAAAATATTAAATAGAGTAATTAGTTAGAGAATATATATATATATATATATATATATATATATATATATATATATATATATATATATATATATATATATATATATATATATACTTTGTTGCATATGGAAAATGGAATGGATTTTCGTTGATTGGTGTCAGTCTAGGCATTCTGGATCAACCTCATGCTTGAAGTAACACTCCACATCCATGTCCCTTGTTCACATGTTATCGCTGCATGTTCTAGTGCGCGCAACGATGCATACACACTTTTTTCCAGCGTTTACAGGGTTTCAAACCTATTTGGAGTATACAACACAAGCTTTCCGGTGCTCTCATACAATGAATATTGGCCAGTTTATGAGGGAGATCAAATTTTCCATAATCCAAGAATGCGAAGGAACAAGAAAGGTCGCCCGATCAGCACACATATTAGAATAGAAATAGATATCGTTGACAATATGGAGAGAAAATGTTTCATGTGTCGTCAAACTGGTCACAACTGAACTCGGTGTCCAAATGTCAGAACTAGTAATAGTTAGCGTTTTATCTTGTTATCGTGTATCATTTTCATATTGCAATCAAGCCTCTCAATTTTCTTAATCATTAATCATTGAGATTTAAATATATTTAACAACAACAAAGTTACTAAACATCACAAATACATTTAACATTAATTCAACAACACAACACAAACATCTGACATAAAAAATAAAAAATAAAACACAAGAACACAACATTTAATACAACATTTTTAGCTTATTACAACAAATAGCTTGATTTCATTGATTCCAAACATCATTTCTCTCGCTTCCTTGTCAGTCATGATTCACACCCACCCACGACGAAAAATCCCACCTCTCAACACTTTTGATTTTTTCCCTCTCTTCAATTTCTGCTTCTAACCAACGTTTCAACTCCCTCATTAGCTGATCTAAACTACATAGATTCCAAAAGAGCATATCCAATATTGTATCTTAACTGATATTTTTTTCTCCAAAATCGGTATTTCTTTGAGAGAAATGGTTCACACAACATCACTATTTATATTAGATTTGAACTAGGATTAATAATATAATATTATAAGGTTCCTCCCATTGAATGAGCGACACTGTATTTAAATAATATAATATTAAAAGGTACCGCCCATTGAATGGACGACACTGTACTTAACTAATAAAATATTAAACAGGTATCGTCCATTGCAGTGGCGGAACTGTTTTTCGATTAAAAATATAATAATTTTTAATTATAAATTTTTTAACAATTAATATTAATATTTACTAATCATTATAATTAATTTTTATTAATAATTAAAATAAAGTTATTTAAAATAAATTAATATTATTATATATTAATTTTTAAATATTAATTATTAATTTATATTTATTAATATTATTATTTACCTTAATTTATATTTATTATATACCTTAATTTTGTTCATTACCACCCATTAAATGGACGGCAGGGTGTAATAAAAATAAATATTTGTTTGAAAAGATGGCATATTGATATATAAGTGGAAATATATGGTATTTGAATATTATTTGGGAATAACATGGGAAAAAAGTTCATCTTCCCCATGGTTTGTGGTGAAGAGATTCCTATGATATCTTAGTGGCACTATAAAACATGGTTTTCTTCTCTCTTTTGCTTCCTTGACACATAACTTTTCTGTAAGGGCCTAATAACCTAGATTTGGCAAGTGATCCAAATCATCCTATTTTCTTTGGACTCAACTCTGCATCACAGAGCTGCAAAAAGCAACTTTTTGTTGCAAGATCAAGTATTGAGGCCGATTATCGTGCCTTAGCACACACAACCTCGTAGTTGCTCTAGCTAGAATCTCTCTTCACTAAACTTGCAGTCCCTTTCTTCCCTCCCACACTTCTTTATAAAAAACTTAAGTGTTATGCTTCTATCTCACAATCTCATACTTCAAGCACATAAAAACACTTTGAGTTAGACATACACTTTATGAGGAAGAGGGTCATAGCTAAGAATATGAAATTTCAACATTCCATATCAATGTTCATGTTGCACATACTCTTACAAAGCATATTGGCATGGAAGCATTCCATAGTAACAAGTGATTGACGTAGCTAAAGTGAAAATGCAATTTGTATGATCAGTATAAATATAGCTACCATGTCATTTGTAAAGTGCCATGAATATAAATCCAATCTAATATGCATGAGGAACAAATATCCTATCTGGTAAATCAATTTAAATTATAATATAAATAAGTTCAAAGAAAGGTACAAACAAAGGAAGCATTACATAGTAACAAGTGTTAAAGACACATGATGGAGAAATATTCAAGAAATACTCTCTATAATAGAATTATTTTCTATTTCCATTAAATCATAAGAACTAGTGTTCTCACTAAACATTGTTTGGTCAATGTCAGTTATTTGATCATTTAAAATGGTTTCATTGGGATAAAGGATTGGCTTTGGAGGCAAGTTAAGACTTTCAATATCCCCTTCAAGCATCTCCACGACTTTGTTCATTGACGGACGGTCATCTGGTTTCAATTGTATACACCAAAGTGCGACTATAATCATCTTCCTTATTATTTTCTTTTCCTCTTCAGTGGTATCTTCTATTTCTATGTCTTGCTCTTTTTCAACATGATCATAAATCCATAAAGGAAAATAAATTTGACTTGAATGCTCTGCATGGACATTTAGGTTTTTTCTTTTACTTGCCATCTCCATTAATAGCATCCCAAAACTGTAAACATCGGCTTTGTAAGACACTCCCCCGATATTTTTGTAGAATAATTCGGGAGCCATATATCCAATTGTACCTCTTGCTGCAGTCATTGTGATAATGCTATTCTCAGCAGGATATAACTTAGCCAATCCAAAGTCAGAGACTTTTGGGGTGAAATTCTCATCAAGAAGAATGTTGTGAGGCTTGATATCAAAATGCAAAATCTTCATTTCACATCCATGATGGAGATAAGCAATCCCACGAGCTACTCCGATTGATATGTCAAAATTTTGGCTATAACTTATATTTACCCTTCCTTCTTTAGAGAAAAGAAATTTATCAAGAGATCCATTAGACATGAATTCATAAACAAGAGCACGTTTTGATCCCTCCGCACAAAATCCAATTAGTTGCACCACATTCAAATGATGAATTCTTCCAATAGTTGCAACTTCACTGATGAAGTCTTGCCCGTTACCTTTTGACTTACCCAACATCTTGATTGCCACACAAGGCCCACTACGAAGATTTCCCTTAAACACAGTGCCAAAGCCTCCTTCACCTAACTTGTCTTTGAAACCTCTAACCATTTTCTTTATTTCTTTGTATGAATATCTAATGGGCTTGAGGTTATTTTGTTCTTGTAGATAGATTTCAACGTATTCAAACATTGACAAATGCCTTTTCCTCCATTTGTATATCAAAAAAGCAATAAATAATGTCATCCCAAAGATGTATCTAGCCACTAAAAATGAAGGTATAACATAGGGTTCTAAGCTCCATCCTACAGTGTACTCGGGTAAACCTTCGTATCTATGGTTTAGTCTTTTTATTAGTTCAATTAAACCTGGAGCATAATACCACAAAAAAAGATAAATAGCAAAACAAAATAATCACATAATATTTGTGCCAAGTTATTTAGACACCGTGGTAAAAAATTTAATTTTAAGTAAATTTATTATATAAAATTGATTCTCACTAAATGTGGATTCAAGGTACTTACTAATTACTGTAAATAATTTAAAATGCCAATTTTTGTGGGATGAATGGAGTGATTATTTTAGTTTAAGTTCAGTTTTTTTTGTTATCTAAAATTATAAAAACATGTTTATTTTATTTTGTATAATAAGTTTTTGGTAAAACAAAGACCCTTAATTTTTTTTTCCAGCTGAGTGGCAAGACTCACCAATCCAGGAAGCTTTGATAAAACCTGCAACAAAAGTTGACTCAAGTGAGAAATGTAATATGATTTTATCTTTTATATATATATATATATATATATATATATATATATATATATATATATATATATATATATATATATATATATAATGGCAACCTGTAACAATTCACCTAAGAATAAATTTGATATGTGAGACAAAGAACAATGCAAATAAGAATAAGTTATCTCTAACAATAATAACTCAATGTAACAATTGGTAGATAAAGTAAAGACAATAAACATGTTTACTCAATTCGATCAAACGATTTATTAGCTCTCCAATTCACAATACTTCCAACAATTGTTACAAAAGATTGCTAATGAGTTACAAAAAATAGTTACCCATATAGCCAAAAACTAGCTCTATTTTCTATCCAATTGTTTCACAATCTCTCAAACTCTTATATGAATCACATAAGTCCAAGGTATTTTGAAGTCTTTCCCTACCCCTTTAGAAACCTCCAACGGTTTTTCTAAACCTTTGCCTCTCTAAGGTTATCATAGGTATTCTTAAACTCGTCTTTATGTCTTCTTCTCTCAAAGCTCTTAAGGTTGTGATAGTAAGCATACAAGATATACATATTTATAACTGATATAACCCAATAAATCTATAACAAAATTCAAAAACATAACTTATTAACAAACAGATCCACGAACCAAAACAAAGATGCCCGAATTTAATAAAATTGGCATGCGCTTACAACATTGCTGCCTGGAACGCCGATCGTTGGTCGCTAATGCTCAACTGTCGTCTTCCTCCGCTTCCACAACTTTATCATGCCATCATCGGTCACTTCCACAAAAAAAATCCAAGCAGTTTCAATGCCTTTTGACGACTTCTTGGTTGTTTTATGCCTTTATGATCTTTGCACTCTCAAAATATGTTTTCTTTCTCTTCATCACTTAAGGTTTTAAGACATTCTTTAACAATTTCCATCATGACATGAAACTGTTGTGATTTCAATTTATCCATCAACCACCATGATGTTTTTTACTACGTTGAAACACTTTTAAACAATATTGATCAAGTTCAAGTCACCCATGACCCTTGAGCTCGCTACTTGCATCCTTTTGCTTTTAGTCATATTTTTCTTCTTAGATGATCTAACAAGACAACAAGCATGGTTCTCCAACCATTCTTAAATCCACATACTTTCAAATACCTCGACCTTCAATGTTTTAATGAAGTTTACTTTAGTTAAGACTGGTTATATTTTCACTCTCCACAACTCAAAATCGTTGTCTTCATAAAAGTTCTCAATTCTCATTTACTCATGGTGCTCACTTTTAAATAATAGAGGAGACACCCTTTGTTGTGAAATTGGATAGAATAATTAAAACCACTTCAAAACAATTATTCGATCAAATGATCTACTCAAGGGGGCATTTATCTAATTCATTATACTTTCAAGAGTTGTTCAAAAAGATTACAAACGAGTTACAAGAAAACAATCACCCAAGTTTTCAAGAACAATCCCTATTTTGTACCCAAGTATTTCTCAATATCCCCAACTTTCTATATATGAATCACATAAGCACAAGGTGTTTAGAAGTGTTTCTCAACCCCCTTAGATAACTCCAAGGATTTTCCTAAACCATTTCCTCTATAAGTTTCCCACTAGGATTCTCAAATTATTCTCTTTGTCTTCAGTTCTCAAATTTCTTAAGGTTGAGATAGAAAGCATTCAAAAGATACAAATTTATAATTTTGTAAACCCAATAAACTATATAAAAAGCCCAAAACACAATTCGTTAACAAATGGATCCATAAACCACAACGAAGAAGTTTGAATCGCATAAAACTAACTCATGCTACCAATACCATTATATGGCCTCCTCTTACCAACTGTTGCCCCCTGTTAGACGCCACTGTCATTTATGAAACTGTTTCCTGATGCCATAGATCACTTCCGCCGAAAAACCTCCAAGTTATTTTGACGCCTTTTGACAGCTTCTTGAGTGGTTTTATGTTTTTATTGTTTCTACAATCTCAAAATATGTTTTCTTTCTCTTCATCACTTAATAATTTAAGGTATACTTATGGGGAGAGAGCATCTATTTGGTTCACTATACTTCCAAGAGTTGATACAAAATATAACAAATGAATTACAAGAAAACAATCACCAAATATCTAAGAACAAACCCTAATTTCTACCCAAGTATTTCTCAATCTTTCTAACTCTCAATATATGAATCACATAAGCACAAGGTATTTATAAGTGTTTCTCAATACCCTCAGACAACTCCAAAGCTTTTCCTAAACATTTTCCTCGTTAAGGTTCCAATTAGGATTTCCAAACTCTCATATATATATCTTAATCTTTCAAAGATACTAAGGATGTGATAGCAAGCATGCAAGAGATACATATTTATACTTTCTTAAATCTAACAAATCCATAACAAAATCCAAAAATATAAACCATTAACAAACAAATCCATAAACAGAAACTGAAAAACAAAAACTACATAAAACTGGCTTACGATGCTACCCAACTACCGAATGCTTCTTCTCGATCGTCGGTCACCATTGTAGCCTAACCGTCGGATTTCGTTGCTTCCTTAATTATCTTTTTCTTCCAACAATAACTTTCTCAAAAAAACTCAAAGCAATTTCGAATCTTTCTAACGATTTCTTAGTTGACTTTCTATCATAGCTTCAACAACTACATATTTTGATTTTTTTACTCCTTTGACAACTACATGTTTTAATTGCATGCTTTGACAAGCTATATTTGACTTTCTATCAAATATAGAAAATACAAACTCCTTTTGACACACTAAATTTGACACCCATCGAATACAAACAAACTATTTCGAATTTGACACAAAGAATAACATATTTAACACACCACATAATTCACTGTGTCTAAGCTGTCCACGTTCATCATTGATCTTAATCTCTTGAATTTGACTTACACAACCTTCGTCATTATATATGCAATCTGATTCTATGATCTTCAATGCTCCAGGCTCAACTTTACATTCACTTCCTGCTCTATCAAGTAATAGATCCATATTTCGATGTGTTTGCTTCTTCTGTGTGCTATCAGATTATTTCTAGGTTGATAGCCGACATGTTGTCGATCTTCATGGTCATTGCTCCATGATTCTTCCATATAATTTCTTCGACTAGATTCATCATCCATGTTACTTGGCATGCACATAGCTAAAATGTTATGTATTCAACCCCACATGATGATAAAGTTACCACAAGTTCCTTTCTTGAGCTCCATGCGACTGATGCACCACCTAACATGAAGACATATCATGTTGTTGATTTTATATCTTCATCACCACACCAACTAGAGTCTCTATAGCCTATAAGTTGGCATTATTTTCCTTCATCGACTGAAGGAAACAAAATACCATAGTTGAGTGTTCCTTTGAGATATGTTAGTATCTTCTTGGTGGCTGCAAGATGAGATACATTCGGCTTCTTCATGAATCTACTTACAATGCCTACACAATAAGCTAAATCTTTCCTTGTATGAAAAATGTATCAAAGTGATCCAATGATTCTTTTGTGCTTTGTTGGGTATACATCATCTTCATTCAAATCTCTTACCATTTCAGCTGGATCAAAGTTAGGTTGCAATCTTGCACCTCAAATCTCTTGATTATTTCATATGCATATCTTCTTTAGTGAATCATCAAACCTTTAATACTCTTGTAGAATTAGATACCAAGGAAGTATAAGAGATTTACCAAGTCTGAAATTTCAAACTCCTTACTTAAGTCATGTTTGAAATCTTTGATCTCCTTCTTGCAGCTGCTTGTTTTTAATAGGTCGTTGACATAGAGACATAGTATAGGCATCTCACTCCTTCTTCGCATTTCATACACATTATGCTCGGTTATGCCTTTCTCAAACTCTTTCCCTTATAAATCTATCTATTTTCTTGATCCAAGTCTTGGATCTTGTTTCAATCCATACAAGGCTTTTTGCAGCCTCTATACTTTCCTTTCTTGGTCATGTTTCACAAACTCAATTGGTTATGTCACATACACCTCTTTTTCAAGAGGGCCCTTAAAGAATTCACATTTCACATCCATCTAACATGTTGACCAGTTATGCATATTTGCTAGACAACCAACAAACCTGTTTATTTTTATTCTAGCTACTGGTCCAAATACTTCATCATAGTCGATTCCGTCTTTCTGAAGAAACTCCTTTGCTATAAGCCTTGCCTTGTTTCAAAATACTTCACCTTTTAGATTCATCTTAACCTTGTATACCCACTTCACATAAATTTCCTTCTTCCCTTTTGGCAATTCGAATACTAACCAGGTATCATTGTCTTCTATGGGTTTTATCTCATCCATCATAGATTTCTTCCACCTTGAGTCTTTATATGCGTCATCTACATTAACTAGCTTAATATCTATATAGAAGGCATAATATACTAACTCACCTTCATCATGGAACACATCATCTGATGTGATTACACTTTCCTGCAGTCGTGCAAGCATGTTTATGGTTCTCTAAGGTCTGAGTGTACTAACTTACCTTCAACATCTTCTTGTCTAACCTTTCTAATTGTTTGTCGAATATCTTTAATAACTTTACTAGCTAGTTCATCACACAAGATTCTCACTGAATCCTTCTTGATGTTCTTAGTTAAATCCCACTCCTTAACCTCTTATATGATCATATCCTTACTAATCACGACTTGCTTGTTCACTGGGGTGAATAATTTATATCCACTAGTTAAATGATATCCCACCAAAATCATTCGACTCGACTTATCATCCATCTTTCTTCTCAGTTGATCTAGCATGTTATGCATCCAAAAAAACTTCAAGTGGCTTAAACTAGGTTTGATACCAGACCTACATTCTTTGGTGTAATACCTTCAAGCCTCTTTGTCATACATTTGTTTAATATGAAATTAATACAGACTCTATTCGATGCATGTTATTTCGACACACACTAAAACACCTTTTGACACATGTCAAATACAAATACACCATTTCGACTTCGACACAAAAAATAAAAAAATTAGGAGCAATAAGCTAGTTACAAAAGTCATTCAGTGAAGCGTTACTAAAGGTTTTAGTAGCTAATTGGGGTGCTTTGGTTTGATGGTGTGGGTTCAGGAGCGAAATGGACATGTGTTGTCCATAATGGTACCACATGCATAAGTGTCCTTGTGTGTGTGTGTGTGTGTGTGTGTGTGTGTGTGTGTGTGCATGCACATTATTGTGAATGGGTGTGTGTACACCCATAATTCCCTGTCATTCTTCTCCTGACATACACATCATTCTATGTTGTGCACGACTGAAAATATTTCTCTCTTAGAAAGCCGCCTATTTTCTTGTCCAATCTCTTGAAGCTTATTTCAATCCATACAAGGATTTATATAGTCATATACTTTACTTTCTTGGTCTTGTTTCATAAACCCAAGTGGTTGTGTCACATACACCTCTTCGTCTAGAGGCACATTCAGGAATGTACATTTTACGTTCATCTAACATACCGACCAATTATGTATATTGGCTAGACCAAAAATAAACTTAATTGTTTTGATTCTAGCTACTGGTGAAAAGATTTCATCATAGTTGATTACTTATTTATGAAGAAACCCCTTTGGCTACAAGTCTTGCCTTGTGTCGAATTACTTCACCTTTTAGATTTAGCTTGACCATGTATACCCATTTCACATTAATATCCTTCTTCCCTTTAAGTAGTTTGGCTAGTGATCTGGTATCATAGTCTTATATGGATTTTATCTCATCCACCATATATTTTATACATTTTGAGTCTTTCAATGCTTCATCTGCATTGACTGGCTCAATATCTGCATAAAATGCATAATATATAAACTCACTTTCATTATCGGCCACATCATCTGTTGTGATTACAAATTCGTGTAGTTTTACTGACATGTTTCTGGTTCTCTAAGGTCTACTTGTACTAGCTTTACCTTTAATCACTTCTTGTAGAACTTCTCCAATAGTTTTTCGAATATCTCTAATAGCTTCACTAACTGGTTCATCACATAAGATTCTCACTGAATCCTTCTTGATGCTCTTAGTAAAATCATATTCTTTAAGCTCATCTACAATCACATCCCTACTAATCAAGACTTTCTTGTTCACTGGGTCGAACACTTTGTATCCACTAGTCGAATTATATCCCACCAGGATCATCTGACTCAACTTATCATCTAACTTTTTTCTCAACTGATCTGGCATATGTATGTGTTATGCATCCAAACAACTTCAAATAGCTTAAAATAGGGTTGACATTAGACCTATATTCTTCTGATGTGATACCTTCGAGCCTCTTTGTCATACATTTGTTTAATATGTATGTTGCACTCTACACAACCTCACCCTATAGCTCATTTAGGATATGCTTGCCTTTTAACATACTATTCACCATATTCATAATGGTTTTGTTATTTCCTTTTGAAGTACCATTTTGTTGAGGAGTGTATGCTGGAACCACCTCATGCACAATTATTTCTTTTGTACATAGTGTGTCGAAATATTTTGACACATACTCTCCACCTCCATGATTCCTTATAACCTTAATCTTGTGACCACTCTGTCTTTCCAACATTGATTTGAACTTGGTGAAAACATCAATCACATCACCTTTCTTCTTGATTAAGTAGGTCCATAAATTTATGTTGTAATCATCAATAAATGTAACAATAAACGTGTGAGTAGATTATCTCGACATTGGATTTCGACTTGCTTCTCGCATTCTTGTTGAAGTTATTCTTGTGTGCTTTGCTTGAACACATTGTTCATGTACATCTTATGGAATATGGATTTCGGGTAGACCTGAAAACATGTTATTCCTCTTCATATTATTGATGTCATTAATATTCAAGTGACCAAGTATATAATGCCATAATCATTCATCTCTATTAGCTACAGTCGTCAGGAACTTGTGTTCCAACACATTAAGTTCAATCATGAAGGTTCTATTCTGAGACATATGATTCTTCAAGATTAACTGTTTCTCAAGCCGATCACTCTTATCATTCTATCTTTGATCAATACTTTATAATTCCTCTCAATCAACTAACCTATACTTAGCATATTACTCTTCATCACAGTTATGTACAATATGTAGGAAATTACTGATTGTTTACCATCCTTCCTTCTTATTAGAACATCACTAATACCTTCAACATATATGGTATTGTAGTTTGCAAATTTTACCTTGTTCTTTGACGAGAGGCTGATGTTGATAAACCGATATATTATTCCTGTCATGCATGATGAACTTCGTGAGTCGAGATACCATTTATCTAAGAATATTTCTTCTTATATTTTTGTGACTATTAGCATCACTTCGTCTTTTGGAAGCTTTGCATTAATTTATTGATCTTTCTTGCATCCTTGACATTAACTTGCATAATGACCATACTTTTGACAATTGTAGCACTGAATATGACTTTTATCGGGTTTTCTTCCATCGCATCTTCCTCTACCTACCTAACACCTATGTAATTTCCTTGTTTAGAAGATTGTCTCTAATTTGATGAATTACCTTCTTGATAGTTTCCTCTATCATTCGAATTGTTGTAACTTCCTCTGCCTTTGTTACCATTCCATCTTCCTTTATCTTTCTTAGTCGACTCAACCTGCAAAGCTAAGTCGGTCTTTGAATTGCTTGCAGTTCTTTCAACCATTATTTGTTTGTGAGATTCAAGTGTTCCTTTAAGATATTAGTTAGTCATACTTGACAAACCCATCAATTCTTCTATTGCTACTACCACACGATCAAACTTTGGTCTAATGACCTCAAAATATTTGACACTACAGATTTTGATGCCAACACTTTTCCACACGTCTTGATTTGATTCACCATTTTCATTACTCTGGTGAAGAAATCAATCATGTTTTCATTGTCTTCCATCTGAAACAATTCATACATTCTTTTGTGGGTTTTTAACCTCACCTCCTTCACTTTCTCAGCACCTCCAAATGATTTTTTCCGGACGTCTCATGCTTCCTTCGTTGAATCTACATCACCAACTTTCTTAAAGTTGTTTGGATCAACACATTGATGGATTAAAAAGAGAGCCTTGTAATGTTTCTTCTTCAAATATTTGTGTGGAACCTTTTGTTCATCTGTGGCATTCTTTCCAATTGGTGTTATTCCATTCTTCATAAGATACCAAATATCTTAATAACATAAAACAACCTTCATATGCTTACACCAATTTTCATAGTTCTTACCATTCAAGTTTTCAAGATTTGATGGAAAATTCATGTTAATATGATTCATCGTAACTCAATGTGTTCCAAAGATCACACGTTCAATGCTCTACATACCAAATATTGGGAAAACTCCAATCTTCAAGTTAATCGAATCAATATTGAAGAACAAGATTCAATTTTTCTGATTGATCATGCCTCTAGTTATTCACCCTTTATAGATGATTCTACACTACATGGAGAATTGAAAGAAGAAAACAAGATAATTGAAAGTGTGAGAAAAGAGAAATTTTGGAGGAAGAAGATGAATGTATTATTGTGCAAGTTGCACTCAAGTTGTTTGCTACAATGTGTATTAATCACGACTATTATTTCTGAAACTACATAATGCTTGCTTACTTACGAATGAAATAGAGATCCTCTCTATTTATAGATGAGATTACTTGCACTCCAAGTAATCACAAAAATATTTAACTTAACTAAGGCTATACCAAGTCAATCTTCTTCGATTCTGTCGACTCCTTCGACAACTATATACTTCAACTACATGCTTCGACAGACTATATTTGATTTTCTGTCAAATACAGTTAATACACTCTATTCGACGCATGCTATTTCAACTCACAATAAAATACCTTTCGACGCTGTCAAATACAAACAAACCATTTTGACTTTGATATAAAAAAATTAAAAAATTAACACACTCCACGGATGCACCAACCAATAGACTATGATTGTAACCTTGTTTGTGAAAAACTACAACAAAACTTATTTCATCTATTACCAATGACTTTTGCACATCAGTTAGTGTAAATGTTCATCAGGCCTCTCTCTCAATTATGAGAGAGAGTAAATTGAGAAAGAGAGAGAGTAGACATAAGTAGGAGTAATAAGTAAGTTTAGTTCGACTTCAACACCAACAAAAATATAGCCCTTTTGATTTATTTACTTTTAGTTCTTCTTTTCAGAAAAAACGCTTAGATATTTTATAAATAAAAATCACAAAGATAGAGTTCTTACCTTTGGCGAAGATACTCAATTGGGGCCATATCCCTGAACCATAAAAAAAAATTGAAGAAATTGTCACAATATTTTAATTTATTTGATAATATCAATGAAATAAAAAACATTCTCAATTTCGTATCCATTTCATCATATAGGGTAAACTTTAATAAATAAATACTAAATAAATAAATAAAAATGCCATTTAGACTGTATTTTATACTGTTGTTTAACATTTTAATACTTTCCCTTTTCTTGGAATGCATGTCAAGCTTAATTGTATAATTTGTTTAATGATAATATACAGAGTGTTGTATTTTGTATCTTAATAGTATTACTCAATTTATTATGGACACTGCACAACTCCTTACTATTTATTAATCTCATATCATTTTAATTTTTTAAGAAATCCTATTTTTTCCTTTCAAAAAAAAGAAGAAAAAAGAAATCCGTTTTTAATACAAATTAAGGATAAGGTTCAACAATGAATAGAGTAAATATTAAAGAGACATATGAATGTGTTTTAAATTTCAACGATTAATTTATATTTTGACAAACGATTAATAAGATGATGAAACCAAAAAAAAAATTATACTATTTTCGTTTTAAGCCTCACAAACTCACAATAGGTACATTACTGTAGCTAGTCTAAATTGGCATTTGAAAATCTATACCACCATCACAAGCCAATTTTTTTATTATTACTTCAAAGCATTACATGAACTCTCGCGCGAAATATTGGGATCCATATTCTCTAAGATTTCAAACCTCCATCTTTGGTCAAGTTTGATAGGCGCAACGATCCCTACGAACATGTCGTCTCCGCCAAGACGCAGATGACCATCATAAGAGCATTAGATTCTCTAAATTGCAAGTTGTTGTCGGATACCCTCGGTGGTAGATGGGCCTTCCCCGTGCCTCTATTAAGAACTATAAGGAATTGGTAAGGAAGATGGTACACTAGTTTGCCGCCTGTCCCCATAGAAAAATGTCCATAACCTGGTTGTTCAACATCTGCCAAGGTTTACCAGAATCGTTAAGGGACTACCTCTTTCGTTTTAACAAAACCACCATCAAGGTCATCCCTCCAAACAAATAAATATTTGTGGGGGCATTCAAAAATTGACTTAAGAATGGACATTTTAATGAATCACTCGCCCAAAAGCCATCACTCACGCTCACTGAAGTAGTCTCTAAAGCAAAGTACTACATCAAATGGGAGGAAAGAAACACAGAAAAGAAGGCTTATAATGCCAAGGAGTTGGTCTCCAACGCCGAGAGATCTTATTCCTCAAGAAAAAATAACTACACCTCTCCACCTATATAGCATATCGACGCCGCCTGCCCCCATCTTCGAGGTAATGGGGTTTGAACTAGAAAGGTAATGTAAGTTCCATAGGGTTGAAGGACATCATATCAAAGACTCATACTAGTTAAAGAAGGAGATCAAAAGCTAATACAAGAGGGCCACCTCAAGAAGTATGTAAAGTGAGGCTCCCTACCAGACAGAACGACGCACCCTGCATGGGCGAGACAATGTTAGGAGTCCTAGGACCAAGAAAAGGAATTGCACCAGGGCGAAGACATCAAAACCACATGTCACATGCTCAACACCATATCTAGATGATTCGCCAAGGTCAATGATAAATACTAAATTGTAGTTATTTTTAGTGTAAATAATTGACACTTATCATCTTAATTCATTCGTTTTATATCAATAAACCTTAACTTTAGTGTATATTTTGTGTAGTTTACATTATAGTGTGTGCGTAATCATGTACATATTTTTTAGTTTGATAGTTTTTCTTTCATTTTTGTAGGTATACAATCAATGATATTTAGTCACTGTCTTATTGAGCATTGAATTAGTTTTCCCATGCTTCCGACCGCGCGTAAAATGAGGTTACAGTTCTCAAGTTATGGTCGAAACAAGTTTTAAGTTCATTGTGCGAACTGGAGGCGAGCTTCATCCACTAAAGTGGCATGGTTTTAGTGTCAATTTTTAATCCAAAATCAGACCTCTAAATTCCTTTTCATTCAAATAAGTGATTTCACATGTATTTTTAGTTTTTTCTTCATTAGTTTGTCGTCTTAGTGCGATGTTGTGTTGGTTGTCGTCTTATTGCAGTGTTATTTTATTTTCCCTTCTTGGTGTGGTGTTTGTTCAATTCAGATTGATAGTTTAATTTTGACTCAGTGATTTTGAAGTCTTCAACGTTGCAGACTCGGAGACATGAGTATTCCAAACATTTCCATTTTATTATATTTGTAGGCTTTGTCACATTTGTTGGCATTTTTCCGTTATATGTTATTAATATGGATGTTGTGAGATTATTCGCATATTCATCATTTTTAGTTTATAGTGGTTTTGAATTTATATTATTTGATACATGCTATCAATTTGAATGATTGAATATAGTTTTTGGTATAAAAAAATGTTAGGAACCCTGATGATGATTTTTATTTCTTATTAAGGTACATGAATAATATGCTAATTATCGTTAATAATTATCATATGCAAATAAATTAAAAGTATTGTTCAGAAAGAAGTTTGACATAATAAAAGATGTAGGTATTAATAAGATTATTGAGATGAAATCCGAAGGGATAGAAGTGTAAAAAAAGTTAAGACTCTCTAAGAAAATCTAGGTTGAAAATGTAATATAAAGATTTGACATTAGCAATTTGAAGATTGTAAGTATTTTATTGGTGAATAACTAGTGTGTTTGAATGAATTATTTTATTGAGGGCAAATATTGTTGAGAGAATTTAAAATAATTTGATCAAAATTTATTATTTGGATAAAAAAAATATAGAGAATTATTAAAATAATTTAAATTTATGAAATATTTTATTTAAGATAAATTTAAGGAATTTCAAATAGCATCAAAAAGTAAAGAATTTTAAATTACTCTTTCACTCAATATAATGCAAATATTAAATTGTTTATTATTAATTATTTAAATTTTTTAAGATAGTCATCATATTTTATGAAAATTTTAAATTGATCCCTAAAATGTTCAAATAATTGCAAATAAATCCCTACTAATTTTCAAATTTAGAAATTAGACCCTTACAATTTTCTAAAATTGCAACTTGGTCCCGATTTTTCATATTTTAAATTTGTCACAAAAATTTTAAATTTATGAAAATGACCCCAATAATTTAACAATAAATCATTTTAATACTTTATCCAAACAAATGGATTTAAAATTGAATGAATCTCAAATAAATCATTTAAAATGTTTAGAATTTTGAATTCCTTAAATATTCTCAATTATCTTATCCAAACACACTTTTAAACTCTGATTTAATCATTGTTGAAAGACAAATTTTGAAGTTGAATAGATTGGTGTTGTTGGTTGTTTAATGCATCATATGGTGTGCATCGGATAGTATATGATACAAGTTGTATGTCAAATTTGTAAGTTTATGTTCAAATCATAGATAATTAATATTTAGAAGTAGTCAAATGGATTTTAATAAAAATAAATCCATCAAATTAAAATTATCATATTATTTTTATTTATTTTGTCCTATATATTTTATTTATTTATTTTTTATAATTTTTTATTTATTTTTAGTTATAATAATGAAAGGGGATAATTTCATTAGTCATCACAAAAAATTGAATAATATATATTCAATCAATCCATTAATATCATATCATTTATTATATTTAATTATTTATTTAATGAATTAAATTTTATATATTTTCAATGTAATGTAATGTAATCTATTCTTTACAACTTTTTGAACTTTTTAAGATGAATAGATAATAATTCTTATAATCAAAATGAAAATCAAAATGAGCGAAGTAATATTTACCACAAATTTTGTTCGAATCTCCTTCCCAGAAATTTTGGCAGAAGCGATAGCACTGAAATTTCTCGGTGGTGGCATTGAAGGAACAGGAGTTTGAATTTCTGCAACGATTCTTACACTCAAGATCCAGCCATGAAATCTCAAATCCATAGACTAACGCCTTGTGCATGACATCATAGGAAAGATTTCTTCGCAAACCCAACCAAGAAGTTGGAGCAACTAACTTGACTTGACAACCAACTTGAAAATCTTCTGCAATTAAATCACCAGCCATGGCATAAATATAATACTCTTTATTGGAGTGCCAATTGAAGCAGGATGGTGTATCGACATATTTATGATTGTTTGTCACTCGATGGCTACAATTCAAGTAAACTATATGCTCAAAAAGGAAACCATCATAATTTGTGGCTTGGTATGGATCTGTGCAATATTCATCAGATTCATATGTATCACAGAAATTAGACCGGGATAAGAAATTGAGAGGAATTGAAGAACAGTTAGATTGTTGAACACCAGGATCAACCAATCGGATTGTGAAATTGTTGTAATTTATGGACTGCACAAGGTATTTTGAAGAGTACAAATATAAACTTGTCACATTATCTTCACATGATAGTTCATACTTGCTCTCTCCGCAGTGACTTGGTTCACCTTTTAAACGAAAAGGGTAACTTATCTTTGATATTTTTCCACAAGATGAAGGTGGACAAACATGTTCTTGTTCACTAAAACCGCAGATGCCTTGCGGGAATAGAAGCGTATATGGCAACAATAATACCAATATCAATCTCACCCACCACATATTGGCGACACTGTTTTCGGGTTGAAACTTCTGTTTCAATGTTCAGATATGGCGTTTCTCTCTTTGTTTTCATATATATATATATATATATATATATATATATATATATATATATATATATATATATATATATATATATATATATATATATATATATATAATCACATCATATATATATATAAAATAAATGGACCGATGAGGTCAGATATTTAGCATTAAAAAGGCCACCTCTTATGCTGAAAAAAAGAAAGCCCTGTAACATGAAAGGGAGCAAATTCATTTCCTTAATTTGGATGGCAAAAGCAGCACATAGTAGTTTGATGAAGCTACTTTTACTGCTCATGCTAGCGAATAGCAGCAGCGGTAATGATGATTGCAGAGGATCAAGTTGTGGACCTAACCAGCCAATTATTAGATTTCCTTTCCAACTTGTTAAAGAATCATCACAAGATCAATGTGTTAATCCTGAGTTTTGTCTATATTGTACTCAAAACAAGCAAACCATGTTTTTTCTCCCTACCACTTCAGGTCCAATTCAATTCCCTGTTGTTGAAATTGAATATAAATTGAACTACATTTATATTTTGGACCCGGACAAGTGCTTTCCAGAAAAGTTTCTGAAACTGAAACTTTACGATTCCTCATTTCTTCTATCTTATCAAACTTATTCATACTCAAGCCCACTAGTTTTTTTCAATTGCTCTTCAGTTAAGAAACGACACTTGAGAAACCAAGATCACATAGATAGTTATTCACAAGATATGATCAAATGTCCAATTTATACTTCAGAATCCGACCAAAGTGTCCTTGCACTGGACCTTGCATCGTGTATCAAGATATTCGAAGTCAACACGTCAATCATGGCAAGTGACATGACGTTTGATCGGCTCCGTTTGAGTTGGCCAATACAAAATTGTACTGAGTGCGATCCAAAAGGTATGAAATGCAAATGGAAGAACAACGGCACCAAAGGCGAAACTGAATGTGTTTTATGCCACAAGAAACATAAAATGATTCAAATATCAAAACCTCTTATATACACGGCTACAGGTTAGACTTGTTCTATGTTTTTATTTGTTGATTTATGTTGGAAGATAATTTTATTTGAATGTTATAACATGTTTTTCTAGGTTCAATTCTTTTGGGGCTGATTCTCATTGCATTATTTAAGATATATCTATATTTTAGAAAGAAAGAAGAGGATCAAATTAGAGTTGACAAGTTCCTAGAGGATTATAGAGCACAAAAGCCAGCGAGATTCTCCTATGCTGATATAAAAAGAATTACGAATGGGTTTAAGGAAAAACTCGGAGAAGGTGCTCACGGAACTGTGTTTAAAGGAAAGCTCTCAAGTGAGATTCTTGTGGCAGTGAAAATGCTGAATGCTACGGAAGGAGAAGGAAAAGAGTTCATCAATGAAGTAGGAATTATGGGCAAAATCCATCACATCAATGTAGTTCGTTTGCTTGGCTTTTGCGCGGACGGAATCCACCGAGCTCTTGTTTACAATTTGTTTCCAAAAGGTTCACTACAGAGCTTCATATTTCCACCGGATGACAAAGAGCATTTCATGGGGTGGGAGAAGCTGCAACAAATTGGCATTGAGATAGCTAAAGGAATTGAGTATCTTCATCAAGGTTGTAGTCATCCAATCATTCACTTTGACATCAACCCACACAATGTTTTGCTTGATGACTCCTTGAAGCCAAAAATTTCAGATTTTGGTCTCGCCAAATTATGTTCAAAGAATCTCAGTTTTGTGTCTATGACAGCGGCCAAGGGGACCTTGGGATACATGGCGCCCGAAGTTCTGTCAAGAAATTTTGGAAACGTGTCTCTCAAGTCAGATATTTATAGTTACGGAATGTTGTTGTTGGAAATGGTTGGAGGGAGGAAGAATATAGACGCATCATCTGCGGAAAATTTGAACGTGTTGTATCCTGAATGGATCCATAATTTATTGGAAGGTGATGTAAGTATTCATATTGAGGATGAAAGTGGTGTTAAAATTGCAAAAAAACTTGCAATAGTTGGACTTTGGTGCATTCAATGGCAACCAATAAATCGTCCTTCCATAAAGACTGTTGTTCAAATGTTGGAAACCAGAGCTGACATTCCGTTACTTATGCCTCCTAATCCTTTTTACTCGACTACTTCCACCACCTCTAATAATCAATTAGGAAGAAGAACTTTTCAAATGGAAGTGATTCAGGAATAAAGGAATGCATTTAGGAATAAAGGAATACTCTCTAGAATGAAATAAAAACAAAAACGAAGTTGATGTATTTTATCTTAATTTTAAACCTCGTTAGTCGTTACATCAAATATTCAAATACAATTTTTGCTTATATTTTTGCTTATATTTTACTATAGAAAAAGTATAATCATCATTAAATCTCTCGTAAAAGAAAATAATCAAGTATTTATTTATTTGTAATAATCTAAATTTTTTAAGTGTGTAGTAATTTTACATTTAGATTTTTCGGTTAATAGAAAGTCAACATAGAATGTCAATGAAAAAAGTATTAATGAGTATTAATGATGAAGTGTCGACACACTAATAACAAGGGATCGACCAAGCTGTCGACAAAGAAAAACGTGGTTTGGAGGAATCTCAGGGACAAATCCATAAGACCAGAATTGCTTGGAAACATGTCAAGAATCTCGAAAACGATAATCGATAGGGGCCTTTATTTTAGCAAGAAGATCAATTGACTGAACAACATAAGATTGAAAAATTTAGTAAATTTACAAGTCCAGAGTCTTTGGTAGGCAGTGTCGACAACACGTTGGAGCGGTTACCATTAGGGGTTCATTAGGAAGTTGGAAACAGATACAACTCAACGTGGGTTTTAAATAGTTAGAGTTGTGGATGAGACGTAAGCACACAAATGGGAGCTAGAAGATTGAACGTGGAGTGAGTGCACTAGTTCCCTAGTGGTCATGACCGTCGTCGATGGTTACTTTGAAAATAGAATAAATAGAAGACTCATACATGGGATTAAGCGTTGCAAAATCTCATTTATACTCTCCATACCGCTAGAGTACCCGAGTCAAAGAGCGAAACCTTTGAACGAGAAACATGTATGTGTCTGCGTCCAATTTTTTCTTCAGTTTTTTCTTTTCTTAAACCGAACATTTACTTCTACTTTTGCTATGTTTAATGTCATTTATTGCATTTTATCTTGTAATATATCACAACTTAACTTCATTTAAAGTTTTTTTTCTATGCCTTTATCTGTCACATGACGACTACATTCAATTCACACGCACACGTGTTCACATAAATCATTAGCACAAATTGCTTTGGATATTTTACAAGTTGATCTCACAGACTTTCTAAACTCGTGATTGTTTACTAAAAACATCAGTAAACAAGTATGCATCAATATTGTTGTCTAAAAAATCTCTAAATTGTGAAAGAATAAAATCAATTTTTTGGAAGGTATGAGACAAATAAGTGTATAAGTTTTTTAGGGGTATCAAGCGGTTTGGTTTTAAATTGTGGTCGACAACTACAATTGAGGTCGTGATATTGATGACACGGTAGTCACCACAATCGCATCAGACCGCAATTGCGGTGTGATTTGAAATTATGCGTCTTTCTACGTTAGAAATCGTATTAGGCAACTTCGTCCAACTTTTTTCAAGTATTTCTATCAAAACTTAAAATTTAGAGGACAAAACTCAAGTTTTTTTTATGAAAAATCATAAAATTAAGTGTTTTTTAACAATGTATTTTATATTTTTCTCAATCAAAATCCACGCTGCAACGGCTGGAATGCGCATTGCAGCAACCGTAATGACTGCAATCAAAACACCCGCAACCCCAATCATAACATCTCTTTTTTGAGTGTGCAAAGACCTGAAGAATTTGAATTTAAATTCTTTCCTGGATGCATTATAATCAAGTACCCGGTGATTCAAATTCTGAATTGCATGAGTTATGCCAACATACTAGAGGTGGAATTTGTAAGGCACGGTAGTTGAAGATTGACATGACTGAAATAGTGTATAGCATTTACACGATTAGGAACCTGATGATATTCCAAAATAGAATAGCAGGAGGTTTACAAAGTTCAAACATTATTGCTATTGTGAAGTGGAAAGTTGAACTAGTTAATGGATTATTGTTATATTGTACTAGATTATAATTTGCTGTTGATTTTATATATTATGTGTTAGTCATTGTAATACCTCGTAATTTATTTAATGCTCTGAATAATATTATTTGATATCAATAGGGTTCCGGGTTGCTCTGAGAGATTTTTAACAAAAATAATTAGAGCAATCGGCGAATTCAAAATTATTAACTAATATTATCTGACTCAGAGGTTTTATTAAATTGTTAATTAAGAGACATTTTTGGATACCCTCTATTTGGACCATTTGGGAACAATTTATACTTCCCCGTATAAACTTAAGTTTGTGTTCTTATGTTGTGTTACCATAGAAACATAAACACATAGTAAGAGAAAGAGGAGAGAAGGGAGAAGAAGAGGGAAAAAGCTTGAAGAATAAGAAAACTCTTGGTCTTGAAGATTCATCATCCATTCATCTCCCAAGCTTCTCAATCATCTTTGATAGAGGTACTTCAGGTTCCGCGAAGGGTAAGGATAAGGCAGTTTGATTATCCTTACTTATCGATGGCTTTGCTTCCGCAGTGGATGTTTTGAGATCTTCAGATCTAGTTCTTAGATTTCTTTTTGTTTTGACATCTTGTATTATTGATAGCATTTGGTTGTAGTACCTTAATATTTTAGTTGGCTAAAATATTACAATGTGTTGTACTAAGAACTTATGGGTATTTCAATACCAAACATGTACTTATATATGAAAAATATCCTTTGATGTATGTATTTTATGTATGGGTCTTACAGTTGGTATCAGAGCAGGTCGTACCCTCGACCTAGCCTTGGAATATTATAAGTGTTTCATTCCGTTCACATGCGCAATCTCGCGATAGAACTAAATGTTATGTTTATGGTATTGAGCTTGATCAACTTAATCTTATTTTGATGACATTTAGGGATATGACTAGTGGACGTAGAACTCGTGGTTGGCATAATTCCACTCCTCCTGCTGGGAATCCGCCAGTTGGCGATGGGAATGCTCCTTTGTATCAGTTCATGCAATGGATGAAACAGCAACAGAACCAGTTTATGCAGGATATGGTTCCCCAAATGAATGGGGATCTTCATCCTCAGGTGGTCATTCCTGAAACTGAAGGTGGAACTTTCCATGAATTTTTCTGCATGAATCCTCTAGAATTTTATGGCGGATTATGTAACACCCTAATTTTTGCTCTAAGTTTTTTCTTCGCATATCATCTACATATTTGCATACAAACAAGATCACATATTGGTTCATGTATCCCTTTTCAGTTGCAGGTCTTTGCCTCGCAGGGGATCACTGTGTTCTTACTTGCGTTATTTGTTTATATTCACTAACTTCTAACCAAAATAAAAAAAAATGTTGTAGTTGCTTCTTCTTCTTCTGTGTTGCAGGATTTCAAAGATAGGGCAGTGCTTTCAATTCAGAGGCGGTTGTTCAATTATGATTCGATTCAGATGGACGTTTGACCTAATATTGGTCAAACTATCAGAAGTTTGTTCAACTGCAAATTATTTGTGCCAGTGGTTCATTTCTCAGACAATGCGTATTCAAAAGTTTAAGTTGTGTTGTATGTGAAAGTCATCAGTTTATTAAGTAGTGTTTTGTGTGAAATTTGGTCTCAGTTGAGTGTTCATCAGTTCACCAGTGATCCATCAGAGGATTTATTTTCCTCAGATGGATTCGAATTATCAGGGCAATTTTCAGACGATTTTAGTGATTGTGGTTGAATTGGCAAGTTGTTCAGTTGTTCAGTAATGGCCGTGTTCAGTTTTATCAGTGGCTTGGGAAAGAAAAATCAGGAGTTGGTTGTGGGCTTAAAATCATCAATTCATCTGTTTTTTTATTAAATCATTCTCTTTTCAATAATCATTTCCATTATTCTATATTCAATCCGCTTGATTTTTCAAACTTTCGTTTCATATCCATTCTCATCCATTTACAAAATATATCCATCATCTTTTTTTTTATTATTAAAACATTTTATTTGCCAATTTCTATTATCCATTATTATTCAAAAATCATATATTTTCCATTTATTCTTTTCGATTACCCAATTCATACCCTTCTTTTGGTTCGATTATCCAAGTTACTATTTTTTTAACCGATTTTTAATTTGCTATATTCAATTTCATTTTCATTCCCATTTTTTTTATTCCAAATATAATATTTTCCTAATCAATATCCATTTCTTCCATTTCATGGACCCATTGTTTTTATTCTAGAATCTATTTTCCAAAAAAAAGCCCATTGAGACATTCTTTAAGAAAAAAGTTCTTTGATTATAAAATACAATACAAAAAAAAATCATGAAACCAATCTATTCAAGGCCCACAATAATCACCTTTTATTTATTTTTTTCCAGCCTCAGCTTATTATACCAGCTAAACAAACATATTTTTTTTTCACGCCTTCAGCCTTTTTTCCCATACGTCATCAGCCCAGCAATAACACTCCAGCCAAGCCGCCTTCCCCTTGAGCCAAGCGCTGCACTAGCAGCCCATCAAAATGTATCCAAGGCAACAAAACGCAACAAAACAACACTAACAACAGCAGCCAAGCTGAACATAACGCGAACTGTACAAAGCAAAGCAACTCCATCACGCCGCCAACAACACAAATTTGCAAGCCATCACTGCAGCTTGCAACTTTTCCCAAGCCAGCTTCACTCCAGCCACACCACACACACCGTACGCAGTGCAAACAACATCAAACACACGCGTTCAGTACACACCAAAACACGCCGAACTCATCCAGCCGCAACATAGCCACACGAAGCCAAACAGCAGCCAAAACGCATCACAAAACACTTGAAACGCAAGCCACACGCGAGCATCACACCTTCTCCAAAATCAAAACGCACAACAACATACACAAAACGCAGGCAAGGCTTGGACGAAAACGCAGCAAGAAAAACGACTTCTACACACCTGAATACGCACTTCAAAACACATGAAACCTGTGAATCCCAAAACGCAGAATTTCAATTCAAAACGCATCGTAAATTTCAGTTCATCCATCTATAAATAACACCCCTTCCCTCTCATTTGGGCAAGCTTAAAAAAGCCTTCAAATCCCTGCCAAAATCAAAATCGAATTTCAAAAAATCTCAAGCTTCCTTCTTCAATATTCCATTGATTTTTCTTTAATCTTCCATTCCAACAAATCAGAACTTGTTATACATCACAGATCAACAACCATTTTAGAACACACCGCGATTGAGAGAAATTTTGAAAGAGGCATCACGGCGGAGATTTTTCTTTCCGGCGATTTTAAAAAGAAGAAGGTGAGGCCCCTGCGGCTCTCTGTTGCAACGTGAGGAAGAGGAAACCTATTTTCTCTTTTTTTTATAATTATTTTAATGATTAATGATTTTGTTTCATAAAAAGAAGAAAAAATATCATGTGATTTGGGCCTTATGGCAATTAGATCCATTTTTAATCACACACCAAATCTGCGTTTCCCTCCCCCCTTTTCATTTAATTTTCTTTTTTTTATTTAGTTAGTTTTGTTCTTTTTTTTTTAAAAGTGTTGTTTTCCAATTTTAATTTTGATATAACAATTTATGAAGTATATTTTAGAAAAAGTTTAGAAAAATATTTTAATTTCTTTATGGATTTTTTTGGATCCATATTTCTTTTCCATCTTTGTTTTTTTTCTTTTTGGTCGATGAAAATCTCTGATTCGTAGATTGTTGATTTTCGAAGATGCTTAATCTTCATTATTTCAAATCTATGGATGAATGATCATTTGGATCATTCTCCATACTTTGAGATCGTGATAGGTTGCTTTCGATAATTCAATGAAAATCCCGATTAAGATTAGACCATTCATTTTCTTTTCGTGCGACATATTTTCGGAGAATGATCTATAATATCACTTCTCTAATATGTATTAGCACAAATATTTCCCACCTTAATTGGTGGTGGCCGGCCTCATTTGTAGGGTAATTACTTCGTAAATTACTCGGCGATTGCTTAACATAGACCTAAATTTGTCCCGAATTTGGAATATGATCCATTTGGATTCGGTTGCCTCGATTTTTGGTTATCTTTTGTGGTTGTGTTTGATTAAGTTCATCATACCATTTATATGTAAATATTATAATAATATTAATATACTAACCATTTTAATACAATCTCTCGCACCTTATCCTCTTTATTTCAATCTCTCGCTCCTTATCTCTTTTATTATGCTCTTATCATATTATATCATCTATCATATTGTTTATGTTTATATTGTTATGCTTGTGATTTTTTATTTTGTCCATTTGGACACAAAAAACATTAATAATGGATCAAACATCTAAAAAGACTTGTGACTTTAATTCTTGGACTATGGCCACTATCCTTAGCATTGGACTTGGAGTTTGGACTTAGATTCTAGGATCATTCCCTTGCTTGAATTATTATGGATTGAAGGCTTTGGCTCCGATTTAGTTCTTTTGTTTATGAAGATGGAAATCCATTTGCTTTTAAGAAATATTCATAACACGGTTTGATCGCTCGTCTCTTAACTTTTTCATTCAAGTCTTAGGATAGTCACTTCATCTACTCCCACTTCTTAAATTTTCAAATCTTCTCCCTATTTCAAAAATCTTCTTTGTTTTCAAACTTCAAATGTTTTCATAATCAAACCTTGACTTAGGTCAAGCGATTTTATCTTTTCACTTTATCTTCTTAATAAATGTTAATCCATGTAAACATATCAAAATTCTCTTCTCAAAGACTTTAAAAAATCCAAAACTCACTCAATTGTTTTTGTGCCTTTGTGCACTTTTATTTTCATATGTTTAGATATGATTCATTCCTTCTAGCGGAATTATTCGCTAAAGAATGACGACTTATCTCTACATTTTAAAATCAATTCAACTCATTGTTTCTTTTCAAATTTTGTACCACGAACTACGAGGTTTTGATCTCGTATTGCACTTTGTGGGTACGTAGGCATGAGGCGTTAAACCTCTTCAAACACAAAAATATAAAAAAAAAAACATTTCTCTTCTCATCTCTCCAATCTCTTTCAAACAAACCATTTTCAAACCAAAAGCAGTAAATTTTTCAAAGGGCTCCCGTGGAGTATCACAGACATTTTGGGTGCGTAAAACCTTCCCATTGTGTAACCTATCCCCTTACCTGTTTCTCTGATGTGTTTCTTTAGCTTTCTTGCTTTTAGATTCATTAGGTTTTATTCGCTCTTTTTCCCTTTTCCTCTTGGAATAAAATAAAAGCGCGGTGGCGACTCTGTTTAGCTTGAGTTAAGTTAGCTAATAGCTTACACTCATGATTTTACCGCTACAGATTAGATCTGATATAAGCTCATGAATGGATAACTAGTATGGAGAGAATCTTCCAGATTGTGTTGTGCAGTGAAGAGAACAAGGTGATGTTTGCGTCACACTCGTTGAAAGGTCATGCTGCTAGATGGTGGGAGAGTGTTTCTACTATCATGATTGTGCAATTGGTTTCGAAGGTATGGGAACCTTTTAAGGAAATTTTTATGGAGAAATATTTTCCAAGTTCTCTAAGGACTCAGAAGGAGTTTGAGTTTCAGCATCTAAGGCATGGAAGCATGATTGTGGCCAGTTATGCAGAAAAATTTGAAGATATGGCAGCTTACTCAAGGCAAGCTATGTATGCTCCGGACGAGAAGTGGAAAATTGATCAATTTTTATTTGGGTTAAGGGCTGAGATTTCTCATAGTGTCTCTCAGAGGGAGTTCACTATTTATTCTGAATTGTTGAGGAAATGTTATGTTGCTGAACATAGTTTGAAGAAAGTACAAACTGAAGTGAATGTTGGAAGAGTTGTTCAAGGTGATCGTGGGAGGGCGAATCAACCTTTTAGGCCAAGACCCCAACCCTTCAAGGGGAAGCAAGTGGCAAATCCTATGCCTAATACTTCTCCTTCATGCTCCAGGTGCCATAAGAATAATATGAAGGTGTAATCCGGGCGGTGTGATATGTTACCATTTCCAGAATGAAGGACATATTGCTAAAGATTATCCACAGAGAAGGAATCGGGTTCAAGGAAGGATTTATACCATGGATGCAAGGAAGAATAAAGCCGACAACTCTCTGATTGCAGGTACATGTCTTGTTAATGGACATCCTTGCCTTGTTTTATTTGATTGTGGAGCAACACATTCTTTTGTGTCTACTCGTTGTGTGAAGCGACTTGGTTTGTGAGTTATTCCCTTGTCTCCTCCTATGGTGGTTACTATCGCTATGGATGAAATGGTTGAGACACCTCTAATATGTGAAAATTGCACATTGTTTGTGGATGGTAGAGTTTTCCAGATTGATCTTATTTGTCTACCCCTTAAGAAAGTAGATGTTGTTTTGGGAATGGATTGGTTGTCTGCTAATTCTGTGTTTATTGGGTGCGAAGAGAAATTAATCATCATTCTATCTGTGGAGGCTCCTCCGAAGGATGTGTTGACAACAATCTTAGAAGGTACGGTTGGAATGGTAAACTTTTTGTTTGAAAAAGAGAAATATGTTTTACTGGTCCTTACTAAAGAGGAGAGTAATGACTAGCAAGTGCTAAGTATCCTAATAGTCTGTGAGTATCCTGAAGTTTTTCCCGAGGATGTCACTTCTCTACCTCCTGTGAGGGAAGTTGAATTCTCAATTGACATGATATCGGGGACATCTCCTACATCTGTTTCCCCTTATCGGATGGCATCACTTGAATTAAGAGAATTGAAGGATCAATTATAAGATTTGATGGCGAAGCATTTTTTTAGGCCAAGTGTTTCACCATGGGGAGCTCCTGTTTTATTGGTAAAAAGAAGGACGGTGGTATGCGGTTGTGTATTGATTACCGTAAGTTGAACAAGGTCACTATCAAAAACAAGTATATTTTACTTATAATAGACAACCTTTTGGATTAATTTAAATGAGCATGTGTGTTCTCGAAGATTGATTTAAGGTCGGGCTATCACCAGATTTGTGTATAGAGTTCTGATGTACCAAAGTCTGTGTTCAGAACCCGTTATGGACATTATGAATTCTTAGTGATGCCTTTTAGTGTGACGAATGCTCCAGCTGTTTTTATGGACTACATGAACCAGATATTTCAAGCTTATTTAGATCAATTTCTTGTAATCTTTATTGATGACATTCTCATTTATTCTTGTACTCCACAAGAGCATGGAGAGCATCTGAGAATTGTTTTATCGGTATTGCAAGAGAACCAACGTTTTGCTAAGTTTAGCAAGTGTGAATTTTGGATGTCTGAATTCAAATTTCTTGGACATGTTATATCTCAAGGAGGTGTAGCAGTGGATCCGTCGAAAGTTTAAGCCGTGATAAATTGGGAGAGACCAAGGAATGCTTCGGAAGTTAGAAGTTTCTTAGGTTTGGCAGGTTACTACAAAAGGTTCATTAAAGGTTTTTCTCAGTTGGCGTTGCCAATGACTAAGCTTACTAGAAAGGATTTCGCTTACGAATGAGATTCTGGTTATGATCAGAGTTTCATGTATCTAAAGGAAAGAATGACAACCGCTCCGAGGTTGATCATTCTCGATCCTAACAAGTCTTACGAAGTGTTTTGCGATGCTTCTAAGATGGGACTAGGAGGTGTTCTTATGCAGGAAGGTCAGGTTGTAGCTTATGCTTCTCGACAGTTGAAAGTTCATGTGAAAAATTATCCAACTCATGATTTGTAGTTAGCGGCCATTGTGTTTACTCTAAAGGTGTGGCTGCATTTTTTGTATGGTATGCACTTTGAGATATTCAGCGACCATAAAAGTTTGAAGTATCTATTTGATCAGAAAGAGTTGAATATGAGATAAAGAAGGTGGATGGAGTATTTGAAGGATTATGACCTAAAATTAAAGTATAATCCAAGAAAAGCAAATAAAGTGGCAGATGCATTGAGCCGAAAAGTGATTCATGGTGCCAAATTGATGATGTTGGAATATGCAGTATTGGAGAAGTTTATAGATTTTAATCTTCAATTTGTATGGACTCCGAATGGTGTGATTATGGAAAATTTGAATATCAATTCTACTTTAAGAAGTGAAATTCAACAAGAACAACTTCTATATGAGAAGTTACAAGAGATGTTACTCCAACCGAGTTTTATAAGAGCGTTGGATGGGATTATCCTATTTAACCAAAGGATTTCCATTTCGAATGATGTTGTGTTAAAGAGAAAGATTTTGGAGGAAGCTCATAAAGGTACTTTTACGATACATCTAGGTTCTTCGAAGATGTATCAAGACTTAAAGAAATAGTATTGGTGGTCCGGTATGAAAAAGGATATTGCAGTGTTTGTGTCTGAGTGTGCGGTGTGCCAACAAGTGAAGATCGAGCACCAAAGACCAGACGGTTTGTTACAACCTTTGGATATTCCAATTCGGAAGTGGGATAGTATTTCTATGGATTTTTTGGTGGGATTACCAAGTAATCGAGGTGGTTATGATTCTATTAGGGTGATTGTAGATCGACTAACAAAATTTGCGCATTTCTTAGCCGTTAAGACTACATACAAGGCAAGTCATCTTGCAAGGTTGTTTATTGCTGAAATTGTAAGGTTGCATGGTGTTCCGTCTAGCATTTTGTCCGATAGAGATCCAAAGTTTACTTCAAGGTTTTGGAAAGTGTTTCAACAAGCTATGGATACGAATATATGTTTGAACACTTCTAATCATCCTCAAACGGATGGTCAGACTGAGCGAACGATTCAAACAATGGAAGACATGTTAAGAGCTTATGTTTTAGAAAATAGAGGAAATTGGAAGGAACTTTTACCTTTGATTGAGTTTTCTTATAACAATAGTTACCATGCGAGCATTGGTATGGCTCCGTATGAGGCTTTATATGGAAGAAAGTGTAGAACGCCTTTGTGTAGGTCGGAAGTGGGTGAAGATAGAATTTTGGGACCCGAGATTATACAAGAGACTACAAAAAAGATTCGTATAATTCGAGAGAAAATTAAGCAAGCTCAAGATCGTCAGAAGAGTTATGTTGAGAATCGAAGGAGACCTTTGGAATTTGAGGAAGGTGACCATGTTTATTTGAAAGTTACTCCGATATTGAGATTGAAAGGACCGTTCAAGTGACGTAAGTTAAGTCTGAGATACGTGAGACCGTATCAGATCTTAGAAAGGATTGGTGAAGTTGCTTACAGATTAGCCTTACCACCCTCTCTATCAGAAATGCATGATGTTTTTCATGTATCTCAACTTCATAGGTTTGTTCCTGATCCTCTTTAGCCTATTCTTCCGGATTCTATCGAGATAGAAACAAACTTGACTTTTGAACCATAACTGAGTCGTATTATTGGAAGAGAAACCAAAGTGTTTAGAAACAAAGAGATTCCACTTGTTAAGGTACAATGGGATGTGACGCATCTGAGAGATGCTACATGGGAACTAGAATTAGAGATGCAAGAGGTGTGCCCTCACCTGTTCAGGTAATTTTTTAATTTGAGGACGAATTTCTATTTAAGGGGGGAAGATGTAATATCCCATAATTTATTTAATGCTCTGAATAATATCATTTGAAATCAATAGGGTTCCGGGTTGCTCTGAGAGATTTTTAACAAAAAATAATTAGAGCAATCGACGAATTCAAATTTATCAACTAATATTATCTGACTCATAGGTTTAATTAAATTTTTAATTAAGATATATTTTTGGGTATCCTCTATTTGGACCCTTTGGGAACAATTTATACTTCCACGTAGAAACCTAAGTTTGTGTTCTTATGTTGTGTTAACATAGAAACATAAACACATAGTAAGAGAAAAAGGATAGGAGGGAGAATAAGAGGGAAAAAGCTTGAAGAAGAAGAAAGCTATTGGTCTTGAAGATTTATCATCCATTCAGCTCTTAACCTTCTCAATCATCTTTGGTAAAGGTACTTCAGGTTCCGCAAAGGGTGAGGATAAGGCAGTTTGATTATCCTTACTTATCGATGGTTTTGCTTCCGCAATGGATGTTTTGAGATCTTCGGATCTAGTTCTTAGATTTCTTTTTATTTTGACATCTTGTATTATTGATAACCTTTGGTTGTAGTACCTTAATATTTTAGTTGGCTAAAATATTACAATGTGTTGTACTGAGAACTTATGGGTATTTCAATATCAAACACATACTTATATATGAAAAATATGCTTTGATGTATGTGTTTTATGTATGGGTCTTACAGTCATGTTGATGTTGGGTTTGTTTGTTGTTTTGGTCAGTCTAGTTAAAGGTAACCTTACCCAACTTTTTAAGGTGGGTAGATAAGAATTCACAAAAAAAAAAAAAATCATTGAATGCAAAAATAAAAATCAATTTTCTGTTAATTTTGATATATATTGTGTCATGTCTTTTTCTTACACTCGACATCATAATTTTTAACATAAACACCTAAGATACATTATTTCCCCCTTCTCACTACTTCAACATCCTCATCTTCTTGACAATTTCATTGTTTTCACTTTCTCCATTTTTTATACATAATATTATCTTATAATTTTTTTTAATATTTAAACATTTAGGTTATTTTTAGAAGGAGAGGCGTAAAAAAAAACTAATCTTTCATTTATTTTTTTGTAGAATTTATACGAGTATTTAAAAATCCTATTAAATTCTCTTCACATACAATTTTTGGGTTAATTAATGGATTTTGATATATGAAGGCCTACTTTTTTAAAAATCTCTATATTTTCTTAAAATTATTTTCTTTTTGGGATGTACATAAGCCCAAAACATTTTTTGTCCATCATGGGGTTGAGGTATAACTCGGTCCTAATATATTGTTCTCTGTTCTATAGACCCGACATAGTGATGTAGGCAATCATGAAAGACATGTGGGCGTATCTTTGCCAAATTTTCTCTTGCTTTTGTAATGATGATTTTTTTGGGGAATTAACTTTCTTCAGAAATCCCAAACACCTCATATTTTTTTGTCGTTAAAAAGGACTCCCCTATTAATTAAAGTCATCTCTTCCTCTTCTTGTTAATCATCCACTGAAGTAACTTATTTCTTTTTCAAGACGATTTTTGAGCTTCCAACCATTCTTTCAATTTCAGGTAATTTTGCTTTTATCTCTTTATCCATTTTTCTTTCTTTTAAGAAATGGCTATTGTACATGAGAGAGGTATAATTGCTCATAAACATCGTCTTGTCCTTTATGAGAGAGGTATAATTGTTCTTTCTCTAATGGTGTGTGCCTTCGACATTGGGAACATGCTCCTTGACATTGTGCACCTTCTTTTCATCGTTGACTTTTGGGCGAGGAACTCATTAAAATGCCCCGCCTTGAGTCTATTTTAGGACCTCCCACCACCACAAACATTTATTGGTTTGGTGGTACGACCCTAATGGTGGCTTCGTTAAAGCGGGTGAGGTAATCCATCAATGACTCTGATGGACCATGGTGTATGTTAAATAGGCTAGTGGTGGACATCTTCCAGTGGCGATTGGCGGTGAATTGATGTACATCTTCCTTCAATGACTCTTTACCAATTCCTAATAGTTGTTGACGAAGTCACATGGTAAAGCCATATACCATATAAGGGTGACGTCCCTGAAAGTTCCAGATAACAACTTTCACTTCAAGGTGTCGGGAGCTTATATGATGGACGTCTATGTATTGATGGAGGCGATGTGCTCATAGAGATCTCTTATGAGAGTGGTTGGAGGTCCAAAAGTTCCATCTCCTCCACAAGATTGGATTCATGTTGGTGTTGTATAATGTTGTAAACGTCATCCTCTAGAGTCTGGTAATGGTGGTGTAACTCATCTGTGGTGACACACATCTCCGTCGGGGCCTCAGCATCACTGCTACTATTGGTACCTTCTAGTGTAGGGGATGGATCTATCTTTTTAACCATGGCTGAATGTGGCTTGGCGTATGAGTGAAGGCTAACAACGGGTAGTGTGATGGCGATGAAAACAATATGGCCTAAGTTACTTTTTTCGGGGGGGCCCCACGGTAGGCGCCAATGTACTGGTAATAAAGTATATGTGTGTGTTCCTCCTGCTAGATTAGGGGGTTAATTAAGGGTTTTTGTAGGTATATTTTGGTGTATGGTGGTCAGGGTTTGTCCACTACGGCGAAAACCTTGTATGATGGTGTTTTACAGTGGTTTTAGGAATCCTGTTCAGGTAAGGTGAAAGTCTCCATGGATGGACAATGTTCTTATGTATAAGCGTATGAGGGTGTGAATAATATGAGTTATGATCTATATCTTCCTCCCTTGGAGTATTTATAAAGGTTTTTTGGGCCTAGTATTTGGGTAACCCTGCGTGACGACAACTACTCCCTTTTGATAAGGAGAACTTATTTGCCATATATCCTTCAAGGGGTAGTGGATAACCTCCTCTCCTTTGACTAACAATATTACATGTTATCAATGGCAAGGACGAGGCCTTAGGTCACCTCCTAGGTGGTACATCTCTTGAGTGAGGGTGTCCTAGTTTAAAACGTTCACAAATATAATACTACAGTCAGGGTCGTCCCCAAGATTTTGGGTGCCCTGTTGAAATAATGAATTTGGTGTCCTTTTTCTTAATTTAATTTTTTTACCAGATTTATATTAGAACACAAAGAAGTAGATGAATTAACAAATCATGATTGAAAAATCAAAAGTTCAATAACAAAAGCTCTGATACCAAATGTTAGTTTTTAACTCGATAGATTTTAATAATATAATCACATTAATATATTGAACATGGAATGATAGGTCGGATCTTAGAAAAATATGATTTTTACATTTTATAAAATCAAATCAAAGAAGCATACCTTGATCCATGACAAGAGTGTAACGGTAACCGTAAATCAATAGAATTGAGTTTTTCTCTCTTAACCTCTTTAGGTCTTGAGAAAGCTTTTGTGATGAAGAAAAAGACTTATCGTTTTTATTTTTATATGTAAATCATATTTATGTGAAGATTTTTTTTTGACACAATCCCTAGGATGGAGCCAATTCTTCTCCATTTTTCACGTATAAAAAATATAAATCTACAAGATTACCTGTGAATTCAAGAATATATTTAGAGGTGGAAAAAAAAGTAATATAAAGATAGTCAAAGCAAGAAACAAAAATAATATATAGAAAACTTCGGTTCAATTCAAATCGTCATACACCTTTGAGGTTTATTAAATGTTTACACTATAATTCAATTCTAAAACTGAATAAATTACAAAAGTATTCTAAAATACAAAGAAAATACAAGGTAAATTGCAAACGATTACCTCAACATAAAAGTCACAGGAAAATACAAGATAAATTGTGACGGTTTTAATACTTACTACAAGAAAAAAAGAGATTTACGACACTTGAGTTGCGACAGTTATCACAAAACCGTCCTTATTTCTGGATTGCGACGGTTATCACGACAGTTAAGGTTAACTGTCGTAGATTTTTTGCGACAGTTATCACAAAACCGTCCTTATTCCTGGACTGCGACGGTTGTCACGACAGTTAGGAACTGGACTGCGACGGTTATCACAATATCATCCTTATAGATATTAATGATTTTAATAAATATTAATTATATTGGAAAAACAAAAATGAGGTTCAAGTTCTTCCTCATATTCACCATTAAAACAAATATTCTCTTATCCTTGTGAAAAAGTTTCTTTCTTAATTCATGATAACACTAAAACGAATTATCGTTCCCTTTCTGAAATTCTTGAGCGATATTCTTCCCTCCCAAACTCATCAAACTTCAATCGCACCATAAACCCTAGACTTTGAATCCCAAAGTTCTAATATTTCCTAACTTCGAAACCCTACACCCTTCCCCAAATGGAGTCTTTGTTAGAAATTGTGATGTGGGTAGGGGGAATTCCTTTGTGATGAAGGCTTCTGCTTCGGTTGCCATCGTTGACGGTGCCAGAGATTGTGCTGGAACCCATTAGTGAAATTTATGGTACAATTACTTTTCCTGGATCAAATTCTCTATCCAATTGAATTTCGATTCTAGCTGTTCTCTCTGAGGTGAAGTTTATTTTTTTAAAGTTATTTACTTATTGATACATTTTGTGGTTCTGTGATTAGGAGTTGCAGTTTGACGTGTGTAAACACCCCAAATTTGCCCTCACCCATTCACACCATGGCTTGTGATCATTTCATATGCATAAACTCAATCATACCATCTCATACCACATTTTTGATTCATTGCATTGGTTCTAAGTCATCTGCATCTAGGGTCTGTGATCTGAGCAATCCAAGAGCTTCTTGAGCCACTCCAAAAGTCATCAATCACTTCAAAGGGGTCTATATGTGTTCAAGCATCATATTATATCCTCTCAAAGTCAAGAATTCCAAAGAATCACAAGAACTGGGTTTGGTATGGAAGCAGGGCCAGGCTTGACTGCACAGATGACCTGAAATTAGGGTTTTGGTTTCAGAGGCCATAACTTCAAATTTTTTGGTCATTCTTGTTTATATTGGTCTCTATATGGTATAGGGAGTGTGCATATCAATTTTCATGAAGAAATTCCATGGGGAAGTCATCTGATCAAGAGTTGACTTTTCAGACAAGTCAGTGCAAAATCAGGGCATCTGAGGCCCCCAATGACCTAACCAAGGGTTGATCTTCATCATTTTGGGTGTATTTGATCTTTATTTGATCATGGAAGAAGGTTGAAGTTCACAAAATTCAAGAATTACAAGTTTTTGCAAAGTTGACTTTTTTGGGCAAGGTTGACTTTTAAGGAATTTGTCATTTTAGGCAACTTTTCAACCCTTACTTTTTGATCCAAAAATGCTTCAAATGGAAAAACTTTGGTCATGAAAGTTGTAGATTAGATCTTTCCCTTTTCAAAAAATACAAGAACATGACCTAATTCATTTTGGATCAAAAGTTATGGTGCATCAAAGTTGGCTAAAATCATTAAATTTTAAGTTATGCACCAAATGAGAAATTTGCAAAATCTTGTACCAAAGGCATTTGTGACTTCTAAATTGATATCAAACCATGACACAAGCATCATACAAGTCCTAAAGTTCAGATTGAACCAAAAAGATCACATGTTTGCATGGTTTGTGAAGCAAGGTTTTTCCATGAGAACTAAAAGGAACCAAGTTGCAAAACCATCATCACACTTCATCCACTTGCTGCCTAGCCTGCTGACCAACCCTAGCCTTTCTCCCTCACCTTGCTGCGCAGCCCACACCCTTTGTACTTGGCTGAAACATGACCCATGCCTCTCTTACAAGAAGTTGACATTTTGGCAAAAGCTACTACACCTATCAAAAAAGGGCAGGTCACATCCTCTGACCAATCAGTATTGTTTATACAAACAAATGGCAAGCCAAGCAACATAACACAAGAGCCTGAAACCAGCAAGATCACCACTTTCTCATTTTCACTCCCTTGAGCAAAACCCTTCGAAACTCAGCAGACAAGCCACAAACACAAAAACAAACTCCACAGACCTTCTCAACTCATCACCCTGATCACAAAGAACCCCTCACCATTGCTTGAAACAGCCTGAATCCAAAACACGATTCCCACCTGAGCTTGAACAGAACTTGTTCAAACTCTCAAACCAGCCAACATAAACTCTTTCTAAGCATTCAGACATCATCAAGGGGCCAAGAGGAGTGGATTGCATCAAGAGGAGAGGTCAAAAAGTTGCAAAGTTGAAAGCTTCAAAACTCAGGTAGCTCAAGAACTTTTTTTCCAGAAATGATTTTTAAAGTTCCTAAGTTATTCTTTGTTGTTCACTGATCACTCTGATGCCTTTGGTTTTGAAAATGGTTGAGAGATGAGAGTTTAATCAGTTTCTGAAACTTTTTGCCCTAGGTTTTGTTTGATTCGATTCAGCCAGTTTAGGAATGATAAATGTTGTTTAAATGGGGGTATCAATTCGTTTTTGGATGGGGATCATTTCTGTGTAATTAGAATTTGTTTTAGATGCGTGTAGAAGGAGTTGGTAGTTTTGGGTGATCGGAGAAGATGACCGGAACACTGTTCCGGTCACCTGAGGGTCATTAACGACAGGATTAGGGCTTAATCATTAATTAGCTGAGTTTGAATGCTGGCCATAGGATCTGGCGCCAAGTCAACGCGCGCGTGTTTCAGTTTGAATGAGGGCCATTGGATTGGCTGACTTTTCCTTTTTCAGTTTAAAATTCATTTTATTTTCATTTTATTTCATTTGTTTTCCATATTTTTTTTAAAATAGTAAAAATCATTTAAAAATTATGAAATTTTTTACCAAGGGTTTCATTAATTTTTAAAACACAAAAATATTTTTATTTTCATTTTTAGCATTAAAAAAGTATTTTTAAATGTTTAAAAGTTTCTTTTTAATTAATTAATGAGAATTAATTAATTAAAAATACTTTTAGGTATTTAAAAATCACCAAAAAATTCATGAAACCTTTAAAAACATTTAGAAACATTGTCCAACCCTCAAACCAAATTTATTTTTTTGATCTTGATGCATTTTGAGAATTTTCCATGGAATTAAAATCATTTTTATGCATTATTTTGATCCAAACTTCCAAAAATCATTTCTGCCTAACCCTAAAGAGTTGGACCTTGATTCTTTTTGCATTGCATTGTGTTTAGCATGTAGTTTGTGAGATTAAATGGCCATGATTTTATCTTTCATTTTCATTTTGTTTGGTAATTTTCTTGTTAAGGAACCCTAAAACCCTAGAAAACTTAGAAAAATCATATCTTGAATTAGGTTAGGAGTTAAGACCTCTCCTTTGGGCAGTGAGTTAGTATAGGTTTAGGGATCCTTTGAGTGCATTTTCAATTTTTTGTAATGTTGTTTGCTTCTGATTTTGGTTTTTGTTTGTTGTATTATTCATAAACCCTAATTTGGGCTTTCATATGCATCCATCTTGCATTTGCATTCATACCTTGACTTGCTATGATATTTTATGCATCCATGTGATTCATTTAACATCATAAGACATATTGAAAGCATGTTTGATCATTGCATCTTTCATTTGCCATGTTGTATGCCATATGCATCTCATAACTTTTCATGTATGTTCATGTGTCTTAACTTGCTTCATTGGCATTCATAAGCTTGCATGATCATCCCCATGTGTTGTTTCATGTTTGTAGCATCTCATAGCATCATTAAAATCATGTGTGTGCTTCTGGTTTGGTTTTTCATCATACCATTTCATCTCATTTTGCATTGCATTGCATTTTCTTTTCTAACTTTTCAGGTGGTAAGTGACTTTGAGAAGTGAATTTGCCTTCACTTCTCATAACTTCTCTTCATCTCTTTTATGCATCCTTGCTGCATTTTTGTATGTGTTTGAGTTTGAGCTTGCTCATTCTTCTTCTTCTTACTTTCTTTCCTCAAGTGACTTGACTTCTTAAATGAAGCAAGTTACTTTGCTTCTCCTGATCCTTTCATCTGCTTCCTGGTGGTTCCTTTGAAGATCTTTCTTGTTAACCTCACAAACCTTAGGAACAGCCAAGCATGACAATGGTTAGGATTTTGATTAGTCCCCCACTTAGTTTTACCTTTGTGTCTCATTGAGTCTTCTTTTCTCACCTCATAATCAGGGACTAAACCCTAAAGGCTTTAAGGCTTTGTGATTAAGCTTATGCCTGCATCCTTCTATTAGGATGGAATGTATAACTTTAATCCTAAGTGTTGAACCCTTAATGTGTTTAAATCCTCTAATTAATTCACATAATAATCATCAAGACTTCACACTTGTAACTTGGGCCTTGCATTAGGGTTCTAATTCTTCCTTAACTGGTTAAGAAGGACTAACCCTAGTGTTAATGGACAAGTCCCCCTCAAGTTGTCTTATAAACCCTAAAACTCACTTCATCATCATATCATTAACTAAAATCCACTCAATAAAGGCTTTGTTTTGTCATGAGTTTAATCCCTAATCATGGATTAAGTTGAGGAGTTTTCCTCAGCTTAAACATTCTCATCTATTATCCTTCTATTAGGATGGTGTAATGAGTCTGTTTAATCCCTGATTATGGCTTAATCTCATTACTTAACACTAAACAAAAACAACAAAAACATCTAATTAATCACAAGTAGGTTAATGATCTTAATCCTACACCAAAGGTGTTTAAGTGTGAGAATCTGACTTCACACTTAAGGTATTCTCATTACCCCTAATCAGAGGGAGGATGTGATGAGTTTACTAAATCCATTGGTTTAGACTTAAGCTCATTAACTTATGACAAATTCAAAAGCAATAAAAGACTGAAAACACAAAAACAAACAATAATCGTCTCCTCCGGGATTCTTTTCTCATCACCTTCACTCACAAACGAGAACTTGCTTCTTCCGTCTAATGCAAGACAGTTTGCACCTGAACCAGACAGGTCATACACTTGAGCATAGACAAGTAAGCAGTTCACAAGTCAATTTATCTTTCAGTCTCTTTGGGTCGAACTACGGTGTTCTGACTTCCTCATTGCACGAGAGGATACGTAGGCATAACTTAACAGTTATCGAACAAAAGTCTCTGTATATTCCCCCTCTTTCTAGCCTCATTCTTTTAGCCTCATGATCTTGAGCATTTCACTCCTGTTCTTACACCGACACTTCACTTATATACTTCACTTTTCTCTTACACTGACACCTGTACATTTTGTTTTCCAGCTCTTTTACACACAAATTGCACTGACACTACCCCTTTAAAACACAAATCTTTCAAGCGTGGATCCCGTCGAGTACGGCGGACAATCTGGGTGCTAATACCTTCCCAGGTTGTAACAAACCCCCTTTCTCAGTCTCTCTGGTTCGCAACCGTCTTATCCATGTCTTTCTAGGTCTATGCAGCATTGCCTTTCTTCCGGGATAAAAATGCCTAGCTGGCGACTCTATTCATCTCCAGTGAGTTCACGGCTGTGTGTTCTCATTGTCCCTTTCGCCGACCGTTCGCGTCTGTACCTTTATTTGGGCCAGTCCCATCTATCGGGAGTGACAGCTTGGCGACTCTGCTGGGGACCCTTATACTGCAACCAGGGCTTCTGGTTCTTTTTGTGGGTTCCTCCTAGCGCTTGATTGATTTGTGTTTACTGGGGTGTTATGTGCTTATTTGTGTTTGTATTTTTGTATTTATTCTTGCTTTATGTACAGTTGCTTTACTGCTTCCTTTATAGCTTTGCATTATCATACTGTCATACTGTGCTGCTGGCTGGATCTGTTTGTTTGCTTTGGTGGGTGGGTGTTCCATTGAGAGTTAAGGTACTATACCTGGGACCTGAGTGAAACCTAGGCTAGAGTGATTCATATTCTTTCCCATTCCATCTCGGTCTGGTGCGGGAATATGAAACACGGTTCAGATATGGGTTTCTTCTTGAGAACTCTGTGTTGCAGATTTCCTGCAATGCTAGGGCTATCTGGGAAGCCTGCTAAGTCTGGATGACCTTTAGTATTGACCTTCAGAAACTGAGGTGAATTAGAGGAGGAACTTTTATGGTTATTGTAAACACTGTACCTCCGGGTTAGAAGTGTTTACACTTCTCATAACTGATCCAAGTCTGAGGATCCTTGTTTTAGAACACCACCTGTGAGGGGGTTGGGCTGTTTACAGGTTTGCAGGTACCCTTGGCCTCAGCTTACCCTGTTACTTTGATTTGATTAAGAATACTCCATGTTGGAACAGTTCTTGTGATTCTAAACCCTGGACATGTGACTCTTTATTTGAGTCCCCCACCTTGGTTACTGGACCTATAGACCTCCATCTGGATTTCTTGAACATACCTTGGACTTATATCAGAGCATTTGATCAGATCCAGCTCAGTCACAAACCCTTGCATATCATTTGCATACATCCTCATTGCATCATTTTGACATTTGTTTATTTGTTTTTTCAGGGTATCCATTTTCATTTTTGGCTTGGTTTTGACCCCATCATCAGTATAGACCTATCCTCATCAGCATCTGCTTCAGCTATCAGCTATCTGCTTCAGTCACCTGCACCAGCCAATCAGTGGCCCATCTTTCAGTGTTATCATCAGCACCTGTCTCAACTCATCCTCAACATCATGGCACCTAAAAAGAGTAACATCTCCTACCACTTCTTCCAGCCTGAGCTAGCTGACATCAGGAGGATTCAGACCCTGATCACTCCAGACCATATACCACTGTTCAGGGAACACTATGGAGATATACTTGATGTGGTTATGGATTTGGACCCGTCGCAGAGGAGCCTGATTCATACTTTCCTTCAGTTTTATGATCCCCCACTGAGGTGTTTCACTTTTCAGGACTTTCAGCTAGGCCCTTTATTGGAAGAATACTCATCATTGGTTGGTATACCTATCAGGGGTGGGATCCCTTTCAACCCTGAGATGGTCTTTCCTGGTAATGAAGAAGTAGCAAAGGCATTACATCTGGAACCAGTTCTGATTGGGCAGCATATGACTACTAAGGCTGGAATCCCTGGCCTGCATCTGGATTTCTTAATCTCTCAAGCAACCCTGAAAGCTTCTTTGGGAGAGTGGAAAGCAGTCTGTGCTTTATTGGCCTTGAGCATATATGGGATCATATTATTTGCAGATGAGCCTAGATTCATTAGCAAGAATGCAATCCATCTTTTCATTCTAAGGAACCCAGTGCCCACTTTATTGGGGGATTTTTACTACTCAGTGCACCATAGGAATGAAAAGCAGAGGGGAAGATTAGTGAGGTGTTGTGCTCCTTTGTTCCATACTTGGCTTCTCAAGCATTTGCCCAAGACAGATGCATTTTTGAATCCTCATCAGCAGAGAAACTGGGCTAGAAGACTCACTGCTTTGACTTCAGCTGATATCAGGTGGTGCACCCAAAGCACAAAAGGCAGGGATATCATCACCAGTTGTGGGCATTTTCCCAATGTACCCCTGATAGGAGTTAAGGGTTGCATTAATTACAACCCTCTGCTGTTCAAAAGACAACTGGGCTATGCACTGGTCCACACTGCTAAGGCACAAGACTTGGCTGAGACTCTTTACTGTGAGAACAAGCCCAATCTAGCCATTGTCAGGCAGGCAGCCTGGGCCTGGGAAAATGTTCAAACTAAAGGAGTAACCATTCTGGGGAAGTGCAACAATGTAGCATCAGCACAGTACCATGAGTGGTCCCATGCCAGGGCTCAATTCTCTGGAATGCCCTTCATCATGGAGGATATGCCTGGGCCATCCTCAGCACCACCCCCTGCCACTGTCAGTTTGGAGGAGTTTGAGGGTTTGAAAGAGAGAAATGAGAAGTTGACTCAGGCTTTGCAGAAGACCCTCCGGGAGAGGAGTGATGGTAGGTTGGACATTGAGAGGTTAGAGAAGCTGAGAGTAGAGCATCTGGCTAAAATTGAGAAGTCTGAGGATTACATCAAGAAGGCTAGGGCTGGAGAACAAATTCTGAAGAATGCTTGCAAGGAAGCCCAGTTCCAGAAAGCCAGGACTGACTTGTATCTGAAGGAGAGTCAAGCTAGGTGGGTCAGGATCACCGAAGCTCGTACTCTGGAAGATAAGAGGACTCAAGACAAGATAGAGCAGCTGGAAGCTAGTTCAAAAGAGCAGCAGGAAGCCCTGGCAGCAGCCCAGAGGGAGATCTCAGAGCTAAAGATCAGAGCTGGAGTGAAGAGGTCAAAGGACCAAAGTCAGCACAAGAAGCTAACTGCAGCTGTTACTACCCGGAACCTCCTTATCAGGAATCTCACGGAGCGTCCAGCTGATCCTGTGACTGAAGCACTTCTCAGAGAAGTTCAGGAGGATGAGTTCGGTCTTGGTGTTTGACTTTTTGCTTGTTGTTGCTTTCATTCCATGTACTTTTATTTTCTTGTGATGTATTTTGACCCCTCAGAGGGCTTGTATTTGTAAACAAACTATGTACCATTTGCCTTTTGTAATATATGTATCAGTTTGTTCCATCCGAGTTTACCTCAAAAGCAACATCAACAGCATCTTCAAGGGTCTGGAAGGGTCAAAACTGAATGCCAAGCCGGATTCCTTGAAAACAAATAAGCATACTGCATTGCATGCTAACCCTTTGTCTGTTTTGTAGGTTTTTGTTTTATTGCTACTAACTCTGTTGTGATGTTCAGGAACTATTGCTCAACGCCGGGTATTTCCACTCAACCGTCCGCACGGATATCCAACCCGTAACAACCTTCCGGGCATACAAATGGATCAGGTACAACAGGACCTTGCAGAGGTCAGAAACCAAATGGCAAACGAAAGATTGGAAATGAGAACCCAGATGACGCAGTTTATGGAAGTCATGAACAACATGGCTCAGAGCCAAGAAAGATTGAGAGCAATGGTGGAAAGGCAGAATCAAGAAGATCCCCATATAGGGACTGCTGGCACAAGCAACAACGAGAGGGTCCAACCTCATGTCAATCCCCCTGTATTTGGCCCCCACCTTCATCCAGAGGTCAATATTCCTGCTAATGTTCAAGGGACTGCCACTGCAGGCAGGGTACTGCAAGAAGACCCCCAAGAGGATCAGTTCACAGTAATGGGTGCTGGGGAGGAAGCTTATGACAGAAGGCTGGATGAGATAGCTGAGAAATTAAGATCCTTGGAGTCTCAAAACTCTTTGGGTTTTGATGTTATGGACATGGGCTTGGTAGACGGGGTCAGGATTCCCCATAAGTTTAAGCCTCCTTGTTTTGAAAAGTACAACGGGACTTCATGCCCCCGGACCCACTTACAGTCCTTTCTGGGGAGGCTGAAAGCATATACCATGGACGAGAAGCTATGGATGTTTTATTTTGAGGATAGCTTAACTGGAGCGTCAAGGGAATGGTACTCCCATCTGACTAGAGCGACCATCAGGTGTTGGAAGGACTTGGCAGAGGCCTTCATCAGACAATACCAGTACAATTTGGATATGGCACCCAACAGGACCCTCCTAATGGGAATGTCACAGTCATCAAGAGAAAGTTTCCGAGAGTATGCCCAGAGATGGAGGCAATTGGCTGCTGCTGTTCAGCCACCTATGTCAGAGAGGGAGATGGCAGATATGTTTATGAATACCCTCCAGGGAACATACATTGACAGGCTAGCTGCTTTCTCTTCCACTAGCTTTGCAGATGTTGTCATAGCTGGAGAGAGAATTGAGAGCCTGTTAAAGATGGGCAAGATTTCTGACAACGGTGCCAGCTCGTCCAGCAATGCAAGGAAGCCTTTTGCAGGCCCAAGAAGAACTGGTGAAACCAATGCTATCCATGCCAGCAGGGGCAGACCCCAGTATGTTCACAGGTCTGTGGCAGCATTCACCATTCCCGCTCCAGCTCATCCACAACCAACTTATCAACCACCGCAACAGAATTACCAGCAACAACCTCAGTACCAGCAACAAACTCAGTATCCTCCGAGAAACTACAACAACACCAACAACAACAATCAGCAAAGACCATTCCAACAGAGACCTTCTCAGGCCAATAGGGTAATCGATCCGATCCCTATGCCCTATGCTACATTACTGCCACAACTCCTGAAACTCAACCTAGTTGAGCTAAGGACGTTGGCACCTCCAGATCCTAATAGTCTACCTAGGAATTATGACTCCAACGCCAGATGCGCTTTTCATTCAAATGCGCCTGGCCACAGTACAGAAAAGTGCAGAGCCTTGCACATGAAGGTACAAGACCTGGTAGACTCTAAAGCTCTGAACTTCGCACCACCACCCAATGTTAACAAGAACCCTATGCCAAACCATGGTGGTCCCAGAATCAATGCTATTGAAGAAGACAAGCTGTCTTATTTAATAACCAGTGTGGGTCAGATTCGGACACCGTTGGTAGAGATTAAGGCTCAACTCCTCGAATGTCAAATGTTCCCGGGATGTGAGTTAGGGTGTGCTTACTGCAACATTTCAGTGAATGGGTGTGATAACTTGAGGGATGGCATAGATGGTCTCATCCAGAGTGGCCTACTTCAAATTACAACGTCAATTCCAACAAATCCAGCAATCTCATCAGCAACAATTCCAGTATCTCCTACAACTGCAACAACCATTGTTCCCGACAACTCTTCAGCTTCATCAACAAATGCTTCATCTGTCATCTCAACTGACCAGATATCAACCGACATTCCTTCTACAACTTCAGCACCACTTCATTTTGAATCTCCTACAACAACAACACCCATCCTTCCAACAATGTCTCCTACAACATCAGCAACAAACCATGAAGATATCTCAACAGTTACGATTTATTATGATCCTGAAAATGATTCTGCCTACAACTCACAAAGTGCTACTCCCATCAGAGCGCCAGTCACAATATATTATGATCCACAGACTATCACAGTCCCTTCTGCAGCTGCCATCAGTCCAGTCACCATCACGGTGCCTGGGCCAATGCCTTATGAAAGCAGTAATGCCATCCCCTGGCATTACGGCTCTGATCTATACTGCGAAGGACAGAAAATCACTTTCGAATCATCAACCCCTGCACCACAAATAGACAATGTGGGAGGAGGCGGAGGCTTCACTCGAAGCGGACGTCTCTTTGCTCCACAAATTCAAAGACCCACTGCCGAAGCAGAAGCTGCTGCCAAGGCAAAAGGGAAAAGCTTGGTGCAGGAAGAGCAGATTGTTAAAGAAGCTTTGAAAACACCCTTTGATCAAGAAGCTGATGAGTTCATGAGAATCATCAAGAAAAGTGATTACAAAATAGTGGATCAGCTTCACCAGACGCCTTCCAAGATCTCAATCCTATCATTGCTTATGTGCTCCGAAGCTCATCGGAACGCATTACTAAAAGTCTTGCACGCAGCTTATGTGCCTGAAGAGATCACCGTCAATCAGTTGGAAGTTGTGGTTGGAAATGTTAATGCTAGCAATGGACTAGGATTCACCAACACTGATTTGACTGCGGAAGGCCGCAACCATAACAAGGCTTTGCACATTACCATGGAGTGTAAAGGTGCAGTCCTTTCCCATGTACTGGTAGACACAGGATCATCCCTCAATGTCTTACCTAAAAAAGCCCTTGTGAAGCTAGAGTATGACGGATTGGCATTACGACCCAGCAACCTGGTGGTGAGAGCCTTTGATGGTTCTAAGAGATCGGTTCTGGGTGAGATTGAGTTGCCTATAACGATTGGCCCACAAACTTTCAAAACGACCTTCTACGTGATGGATATACAGCCTGCCTACAGCTGTCTATTGGGTAGGCCATGGATTCACGCCGCTGGCGCCGTGACCTCAACCCTTCACCAGAAGTTAAAATTTGAGTGGGAGGGTCAAGTCGTTACTATCTGTGGAGAGGAGGATATTTTTGTTAGCCATCTGGCTACCTACAAATACATTGAGATGGATGGGGAGATCCACGAAACAATGAGTCAAGGGTTTGAGGCCTTGAACATAAATGAAACATCTGCTGTACCTGGAACCTCAATGACATCATACCAACAAGCCCGGAAGGTTGTTGAAGAAGGAAATGCCCAAGGCTGGGGCAAACTGCTACCTGTGGAGAAGAAAGAGGATAGATTTGGGTTGGGTTACAAACCAACTCAACAAGATCAAGCAGAGGCTGCAAAGGAGCCCAACTTTGTTAGTGGGGGGATGCTCACCCCTGATGCTGTCAACAATTTGGAAGACGAGGATGAAAGCGACCGCAACCTGGAGAGTTGGATCCGTCCAAAGATCCCGGGGAGCAGTATCTCGAACTGGTCTTCCCAGGAAATTATAAGAGTTACTCATGCAGAGTAATTATTATTTCCTGTATTTTTATAGCATGCATCAAAGTCTTGCATCTTGCCCAAGATGACAAGACTCATTTTGTAATCGGGCCATCTGTACTTTTTGTGCAACAAGATTAATCAATGAAATATCAGACATCTTTTGCAAATGAGTCTTTTTCTTTTCCGCTCACTGTTTTTCCATTTTTCTTTTTGTACAAAAAAATAAATGGCAGTGTTTTCAAAATGACAACTTTATTTCACTTTTCTAAACAAGATTAAAATCAAATCACTAAAATGAACAAACTGAACCCTTGCAGAGTGTGCCTTCCAGACAGCACCGACAACAGCACGGCTATGACTTCGTATGACTTTGACAATCCGATCAATCAAGCTGATGAAGGGGTTGAAGAAGAATATGAGCTTCCTGAAGAGATAGCCAGGTTGTTAAGACAAGAGGAAAAGGTTATTACTCCTCATCAGGAGGAGGTTGAAACGATCAATCTTGGTACAGATGAAGACGTGAAAGAAGTTAAAATCGGGGCCTGCTTACAAGACTCAGTGAAGAGACAACTGATTGACCTGCTTCAAGAGTATGTGGACGTGTTCGCTTGGTCTTATCAAGATATGCCAGGGTTGGATACCGACATTGTTGTGCACAAGCTGCCTTTGAGAGAAGAATGCCCGCCGGTTAAATAGAAACTACGCCGTACTCGTCCAGACATGGCAATGAAAATCAAGGAGGAGGTACAAAAGCAATGGGACGCCGGGTTCCTTGCCGTGACTAGCTATTCACCGTGGGTTGCTAATATAGTACCTGTGCCTAAGAAAGACGGCAAAGTAAGAATGTGTGTTGACTACCGGGATCTGAACAGAGCCAGCCCGAAAGATGACTTCCCATTACCTCACATTGATGTATTGGTGGATAATACGGCTCAGTTCTCGGTATTCTCCTTCATGGATGGATTTTCAGGATACAATCAGATTAAAATGTCACCTGAAGACATGGAGAAGACAACCTTCATCACACCCTGGGGCACGTTCTGCTACAAGGTAATGCCATTTGGGCTCAAGAATGCCGGTGCGACGTATCAACGGGCTATGGTGACATTATTCCACGACATGATCCATAAAGAAATAGAATGTTATGTGGATGACACGATCGCCAAGTCCCTTACTGAAGAAGGTCATCTGGTAAATCTGCTAAAGTTGTTCAAGCGTCTGAGGAAGTACCAACTGAAGTTGAACCCCAACAAGTGCACGTTCGGGGTGCGATCTGGTAAGCTGCTGGGTTTTATTGTAAGCGAAAAAGCGATTGAAGTTGACCCTGATAAAGTCAAAGCTATTCAAGAGATGCCTGCGCCGAAGACAGAGAAGGAAGTTCGAGGGTTCTTAGGTCGATTGAACTACATTTCACGGTTCATATCTCACCTTACAGCAACCTGTGAACCCTTGTTCAAATTGTTGAGAAAAGAACAAACGGTCAGGTGGAACGAAGACTGCCAGAAGGCTTTTGACAAGATCAAGGAATACTTACAAGAGCCTCCAATCCTTATGCCTCCAGTTGAAGGAAGACCTCTGATAATGTACTTGACAGTATTAGAAGAGTCGATGGGGTGTGTGTTGGGCCAGCATGACGAGTCTGGTCGAAAAGAGTACGCAATATACTACCTAAGCAAAAAGTTTACCGACTGTGAACAACGTTATTCACTGCTCGAGAAAACTTGCTGTGCTTTAGCGTGGGCTGCTCGCCGACTGAGACAGTATATGTTGACCCACACTACTTTGTTGATCTCGAAGATGGACCCAGTTAAGTACATATTTGAGAAGCCAGCACTTACCGGACGGGTTGCAAGATGGCAAATGATCCTCACAGAATATGACATCCAGTACACTTCTCAGAAAGCCATCAAGGGCAGTGTATTGTCTGAATATCTTGCTGAGCAACCTATTGATGATTACCAGCCTATGAGATTTGACTTCCCTGATGAAGACATCATGTTCATAAAAGCAAAAGACCATGAAGAGCCTGTTCATACTGAAGGGCCCGACCCGAAAGAAGAATGGACTATGATGTTTGATGGGGCTGTTAATATGAATGGTCGTGGTGTTGGTGCAGTACTCATTACACCCAAAGGAGTTCACATGCCTTTCTCGGCAAAACTCACTTTTAACTGCACTAACAACGAAGCTGAATACGAAGCTTGCATTATGGGTCTTGAGGAAGCCATTGACCTCAGGATCAAGACGTTGACTGTATTCGGAGATTCAGCTCTGGTAATCAATCAAACCAACGGCAAATGGTACACCCACCAAGATCACTTGATACCTTACAGGGATTATACAAGGAGGTTATTGACTTTCTTTACAACAGTCAAGCTTGAGTATATTCCTCGGGACGAGAATCAGTTTGCAGATGCTCTTGCCACCATTTCATCCATGATCAAAGTTCAAGCTGTCAACTTTGTACCTCAGATTTCAGTATCCAGACTTGACAGACCAGCATATGTGTTCGCAGCAGATGTTGTTAAAGATAATAAGCCTTGGTTCCATGACATTAAGTGCTTCTTGGAGGACCAAACATACCCACCTGGGGCATCTTCCAATGATAAGAAGACTTTGAGAAGGCTTGCTGGTAGTTTCTTTCTGAACACTGATGGTTCCCTGTATAAGAGGAACTTTGATATGGTACTCCTCAGATGCGTCGACAAAACAGAAGCAAATTTGTTAATGCATGAAGTGCACGAAGGATCCTTTGGAACCCATGCTGGAGGGCATGCAATGGCCAAGAAGTTGCTAAGATCAGGCTATTACTGGATCAAAATGGATGCTGATTGTTGTGCCTACGCCAGGAAATGCCATAAATGCCAGATTTATGCGGATAAGGTGCATGTGCCTCCCAATCCTCTGAATGTGATGTCTTCACCTTGGCCCTTTGCTATGTGGGGCATTGACATGATCGGCAAGATTGAACCAACTGCTTCAAATGGCCACAGATTCATCTTGGTCGCCATTGATTATTTCACCAAGTGGGTTGAAGCAGCTTCCTATGCAAATGTTACAAGGCAAGTGGTAGCCAGATTTCTGAAAAGAGATATCATCTGTCGATACGGAGTTCCCGAGCGAATCATTACTGACAATGGTTCCAACTTGAATAAAAAAATGATGGCAGAGCTATGCCGGGACTTCAAAATTCAACATCACAATTCTTCCCCGTACAGGCCAAAGATGAATGGCGCTGTTGAGGCAGCAAATAAAAATATCAAGAAGATTGTGCAGAAAATGGTAGTCACTTACAAAGACTGGCATGAAATGCTACCGTTTGCCTTGCATGGGTACCGCACGTCGATCAGAACATCTACTGGGGCAACACCGTATCAGCTTGTGTATGGTATGGAAGCAGTCCTACCTGCCGAAGTTGAATTACCCTCTCTACGGGTACTAATGGATGTTAAGCTGAACGAAGCAGAATGGGTCCGGTCCCGATATGAACAGCTGAGTCTGATTGAAGAGAAAAGATTGGCTGCAATTTGTCATGGGCAGTTGTATCAGAAAAGAATGAAGAAAGCCTTCGACCAGAAAGTCAGGCACCGAGAGTACCAAGTAGGAGATCTTGTGCTGAAGAGAATCCTCCCTCCTCATACAGACCACAGGGGCAAGTGGACTCCAAATTATGAAGGACCATTCGTAGTAAAGAAAGTTTTCTCTGGTGGAGCACTGATGCTCGGCACCATGGATGGTGAAGATTTCCTGTCCCCTGTGAATTCAGATGCAGTTAAAAAATACTTCGCGTAAAAAATGACCCGCTGGACACAAAAACAGAATGTAAGTCCAGGCAAAAATAGGGCATCCCGGCGAGTCAAAAACAGAATAAAAGGCTCGGGCAAAAATAAGGGAAAATAAACAAAAATGTACACCCGCTGAGTTGAAAAGCCGCATTGGACAGCTCAGGCAAAAATGGGTATCCCGATGGATTGAAAACCCGAAAGGGCGATTCATGCAAAATAAGGGAATAAGCGAACGACTGCACTCTGAATTCGTCTGTATCACTTACAACTTGGTAAGCTTCGAAAGAATCAAGTTTCAATCAGAATCAACATTCTTCAGAAAGCAAGATGAGAAGAACGTCAAAAGTCATACGAGTCATAGTGAAGAGGAAGCTCTTTAAAGCGTCGTCAACGTTGCCAGCATTTTGTTTCTCAATTTGTAACGATCTCCTCATTTCAGGGGATTTGTTTCTTTGACTGTATCTCGCCAATTCAGGGCATATGAATTAATAAAATCAGATTTTCAGTCATGTCTCGTATTGTACATTTTATTTGCAAAAATGTCTGATGTCTAAAAGAAACACTGATTGCATAGAATACAGATGTTTATCTTCAAATAAAAACGTGCTTGCAGGAAATATACTTACTCTCAGAAGTGTCTAAACTCCTATGATGGAATCCAGTAAAGGATACCTCGGGATTACTTGCGCGTTTCTCTATCTTTTCAGGATTGCAGGAATCCAGAACGCAACTTGGGGCATGTAAGCTTTATCCCAACAAGCTGACAAATCAACGCTCAGTCTTAACACTCAAAGTGTTTTCTCCCCAGCCGAGTTGCCGTTTCGTCCTCAGCCAAATGAAAAAGTCAGGGAACCATCTCCCCACAGAGCATCGACCTCTATCCAAAAGAGCAGCGCATGAAGAATCACAACATAGTAAAGAAAGCTTCTACAAACCCCAGTTGGGTCCCTATCTGCAAGGATATATCCATCAGTAATCTATATCCCCAGACAAATGCTTCTCATCAGATCTACCAACGATCTCATCCCCAGCTGGGATGTCCATTTCAAACAAGTTCGACCGGAGATCTTCACAGCAACGGGACCCGGATCCCGGTTTGGTACCCTTTGCATAATCATAGCATTCGCATCATATTCACCCACAAAGCGTAGCATTCCGTTTAATACGGAGCATTACGGCAAAAATCAAGCATATAGCATAATCATAAGCCATGTTTTGAATCAACACTTGTGAATAATGACTATCCGTCAATATACAGAATACTCCCCCCAAATCCCCAGCGGAGATTCCCCAGCAAAAGCAGTTGCCTCACACTCACAAACACCGGTATATACTCCCTTTGACACCCGTCCGTGTCATCACTCCCCAATAAAGTCGCCCGAACACCCTGTGCAAACAATAACACTCGTATTACAGATACTTTTTGACACCCATCTGTGTCATAACCCCAGCAGAAAGCCAAAGACGTCCTCTTTGCACTCACAAACACCAGTATATATAATCCTTTGACACCCGTCCGTGTCATATCCCCAGCGCAGTCGTCTACACTTTGTATATCAGATACTTGTTTATATCACACTCTTCTCCTTTTGACACTCGTCCGTGTCACTCTCCCCAGCAGTTAAACACTCATCTGTACACCACTCACTCTTATACAGATACTCGTCCGTATCTTATATATCCCCACAGATTCAACACTAGTCCTTGTTCTTTGTTAACTTGTTGGTATTCGTCCGTACCATCATCTCAGAACATGCGTCGAGAGTTTGTTTCTACATGATACTCGTCTGTATCATAGTCTTAAGGATGCTCGTCCGCATCTTTAATCCATACACTGTGTCAAACACTCATGTCTTTTTAAATATAGACACTCGTCTGTGTCTACCATTTCCTAGAAGAGTCCCTTCAGATTCAGCACTCGTCCGTGTTCCTTGTTAACCAGTTGATACTCGTCCGTATCATCATCTCTGAACACGTGTCAGTATTTGTTTCTACCCGATACTCGTCCGTATCGTAGTCTTAGGGATGCTCGTCCGCATCTTTAATCTATACACAATACCAAACACTTATACCTTTTATTTCTTGGATATAAACACTCGTCCGTGTTTACTATTCCCCAGGAGATCGCCAACAAAGCAATTTTCTTTTTATCTGACATTCGTCCTGTGTCACGATAAACCCTGAGAGCAGCCGTACCCTGTTAGGTGGTCGTCCTCCACCTCTTGATGGTCGTCCTCCATCATGCTCATCCGATGGCCGTCCCCATCGTTGATTTTCTATCCGACATTCGTCCTATGTCGTGATATTTAGCAGCCGTCCCCTGCTAGGTGGTCGTCCTCCACCTTTTGATGATCGTCCTTCATCATTTTATCCAATGGCCGTCCCCATTGTTGGTTTTGGTTATCTGGCATTCGTCCTATGTCATGACGAACCTTGAGAGCAGCCGTCCCCTGCTAGGTGGTCGTCCTCCACCCCTTGATGGTCGTCCTCCATCATGCTCATCCGATGGCCGTCCCCATCGTTGACCTTGTATCCGGCATTCGTCCTATGTCGTGATATTTTCGGCAGCCGTACCCTGCCAGGTGGTCGTCCTCCACCTTAGATGACCGTCCCTCATCTTATCCCCAACAAAGCAGCCGTCCCCTGCTAGGTGATCGTCCTTCACCTTTGATGACCGTACCTCATCATCTGTTTATTTCATTTATTCTTTAACCCGATGGCCGTCCCCGTCGTGGTCCCTTTTTCTTTTTCCTGATGATCGTCCTTCATCAGTTTAGCCCGATGGCCGTCCCCATCGTTGGTTACTTTACTTTATGAACTTGATGGCCGTCCCCGTCATGTTTCATTAATCCCCAGAGAATTTTACAGCTTTATCTTGATGGCCGTCCCCATCATAATTCTTTTATCCCCAGCATGTCGGCCGTCCCCGTCATTGCTTTATTTTCCGCACTTTTCCCAGCATGTCGGCCGTCCCCGTCATTGCTCTTTACCCAGCAGTCGTCCTCTGCTCGACGGTCGTCCTCCGTCGCCCACACTTTACAGTATACTTTACTTTCTTTTACAATCTATATCCCTTTTCTTCTTCATTCTGTGAGTGCAAATTTTGGACTGTCTTTGGTATTCAACCACAAGTTATCTTGTTTGCCTGTTAAGCCGTCGCTTACAACCTGCACAGCTAACTCATGTTTGAATAGGGGCAGCTGTAAACACCCCAAATTTGCCCTCACCCATTCACACCATGGCTTGTGATCATTTCATATGCATAAACTCAATCATACCATCTCATACCACATTTTTGATTCATTGCATTGGTTCTAAGTCATCTGCATCTAGGGTCTGTGATCTGAGCAATCCAAGAGCTTCTTGAGCCACTCCAAAAGTCATCAATCACTTCAAAGGGGTCTATATGTGTTCAAGCATCATATTATATCCTCTCAAAGTCAAGAATTCCAAAGAATCACAAGAACTGGGTTTGGTATGGAAGCAGGGCCAGGCTTGACTGCACAGATGACCTGAAATTAGGGTTTTGGTTTCAGAGGCCATAACTTCAAATTTTTTGGTCATTCTTGTTTATATTGGTCTCTATATGGTATAGGGAGTGTGCATATCAATTTTCATGAAGAAATTCCATGGGGAAGTCATCTGATCAAGAGTTGACTTTTCAGACAAGTCAGTGCAAAATCAGGGCATCTGAGGCCCCCAATGACCTAACCAAGGGTTGATCTTCATCATTTTGGGTGTATTTGATCTTTATTTGATCATGGAAGAAGGTTGAAGTTCACAAAATTCAAGAATTACAAGTTTTTGCAAAGTTGACTTTTTTGGGCAAGGTTGACTTTTAAGGAATTTGTCATTTTAGGCAACTTTTCAACCCTTACTTTTTGATCCAAAAATGCTTCAAATGGAAAAACTTTGGTCATGAAAGTTGTAGATTAGATCTTTCCCTTTTCAAAAAATACAAGAACATGACCTAATTCATTTTGGATCAAAAGTTATGGTGCATCAAAGTTGGCTAAAATCATTAAATTTTAAGTTATGCACCAAATGAGAAATTTGCAAAATCTTGTACCAAAGGCATTTGTGACTTCTAAATTGATATCAAACCATGACACAAGCATCATACAAGTCCTAAAGTTCAGATTGAACCAAAAAGATCACATGTTTGCATGGTTTGTGAAGCAAGGTTTTTCCATGAGAACTAAAAGGAACCAAGTTGCAAAACCATCATCACACTTCATCCACTTGCTGCCTAGCCTGCTGACCAACCCTAGCCTTTCTCCCTCACCTTGCTGCGCAGCCCACACCCTTTGTACTTGGCTGAAACATGACCCATGCCTCTCTTACAAGAAGTTGACATTTTGGCAAAAGCTACTACACCTATCAAAAAAGGGCAGGTCACATCCTCTGACCAATCAGTATTGTTTATACAAACAAATGGCAAGCCAAGCAACATAACACAAGAGCCTGAAACCAGCAAGATCACCACTTTCTCATTTTCACTCCCTTGAGCAAAACCCTTCGAAACTCAGCAGACAAGCCACAAACACAAAAACAAACTCCACAGACCTTCTCAACTCATCACCCTGATCACAAAGAACCCCTCACCATTGCTTGAAACAGCCTGAATCCAAAATACGATTCCCACCTGAGCTTGAACAGAACTTGTTCAAACTCTCAAACCAGCCAACATAAACTCTTTCTAAGCATTCAGACATCATCAAGGGGCCAAGAGGAGTGGATTGCATCAAGAGGAGAGGTCAAAAAGTTGCAAAGTTGAAAGCTTCAAAACTCAGGTAGCTCAAGAACTTTTTTTCCAGAAATGATTTTTAAAGTTCCTAAGTTATTCTTTGTTGTTCACTGATCACTCTGATGCCTTTGGTTTTGAAAATGGTGGAGAGATGAGAGTTTAATCAGTTTCTGAAACTTTTTGCCCTAGGTTTTGTTTGATTCGATTCAGCCAGTTTAGGAATGATAAATGTTGTTTAAATGGGGGTTTCAATTCGTTTTTGGATGGGGATCATTTCTGTGTAATTAGAATTTGTTTTAGATGCGTGTAGAAGGAGTTGGTAGTTTTGGGTGATCGGAGAAGATGACCGGAACACTGTTTCGGTCACCTGAGGGTCATTAACGGCAGGATTAGGGCTTAATCATTAATTAGCTGAGTTTGAATGCTGGCCATAGGATCTGGCGCCAAGTCAACGCGCGCGTGTTTCAGTTTGAATGAGGGCCATTGGATTGGCTGACTTTTCCTTTTTCAGTTTAAAATTCATTTTATTTTCATTTTATTTCATTTGTTTTCCATATTTTTTTTAAAATAGTAAAAATCATTTAAAAATTATGAAATTTTTTACCAAGGGTTTCATTAATTTTTAAAACACAAAAATATTTTTATTTTTATTTTTAGCATTAAAAAAGTATTTTTAAATGTTTAAAAGTTTCTTTTTAATTAATTAATGAGAATTAATTAATTAAAAATACTTTTAGGTATTTAAAAATCACCAAAAAATTCATGAAACCTTTAAAAACATTTAGAAACATTGTCCAACCCTCAAACCAAATTTATTTTTTTGATCTTGATGCATTTTGAGAATTTTCCATGGAATTAAAATCATTTTTATGCATTATTTTGATCCAAACTTCCAAAAATCATTTCTGCCTAACCCTAAAGAGTTGGACCTTGATTCTTTTTGCATTGCATTGTGTTTAGCATGTAGTTTGTGAGATTAAATGGCCATGATTTGATCTTTCATTTTCATTTTGTTTGGTAATTTTCTTGTTAAGGAACCCTAAAACCCTAGAAAACTTAGAAAAATCATATCTTGAATTAGGTTAGGAGTTAAGACCTCTCCTTTGGGCAGTGAGTTAGTATAGGTTTAGGGATCCTTTGAGTGCATTTTCAATTTTTTGTAATGTTGTTTGCTTCTGATTTTGGTTTTTGTTTGTTGTATTATTCATAAACCCTAATTTGGGCTTTCATATGCATCCATCTTGCATTTGCATTCATACCTTGACTTGCTATGATATTTTATGCATCCATGTGATTCATTTAACATCATAAGACATATTGAAAGCATGTTTGATCATTGCATCTTTCATTTGCCATGTTGTATGCCATATGCATCTCATAACTTTTCATGTATGTTCATGTGTCTTAACTTGCTTCATTGGCATTCATAAGCTTGCATGATCATCCCCATGTGTTGTTTCATGTTTGTAGCATCTCATAGCATCATTAACATCATGTGTGTGCTTCTGGTTTGGTTTTTCATCATACCATTTCATCTCATTTTGCATTGCATTGCATTTTCTTTTCTAACTTTTCAGGTGGTAAGTGACTTTGAGAAGTGAATTTGCCTTCACTTCTCATAACTTCTCTTCATCTCTTTTATGCATCCTTGCTGCATTTTTGTATGTGTTTGAGTTTGAGCTTGCTCATTCTTCTTCTTCTTACTTTCTTTCCTCAAGTGACTTGACTTCTTAAATGAAGCAAGTTACTTTGCTTCTCCTGATCCTTTCATCTGCTTCCTGGTGGTTCCTTTGAAGATCTTTCTTGTTAACCTCACAAACCTTAGGAACAACCAAGCATGACAATGGTTAGGATTTTGATTAGTCCCCCACTTAGTTTTACCTTTGTGTCTCATTGAGTCTTCTCTTCTCACCTCATAATCAGGGACTAAACCCTAAAGGCTTTAAGGCTTTGTGATTAAGCTTATGCCTGCATCCTTCTATTAGGATGGAATGTATAACTTTAATCCTAAGTGTTGAACCCTTAATGTGTTTAAATCCTCTAATTAATTCACATAATAATCATCAAGACTTCACACTTGTAACTTGGGCCTTGCATTAGGGTTCTAATTCTTCCTTAACTGGTTAAGAAGGACTAACCCTAGTGTTAATGGACAAGTCCCCCTCAAGTTGTCTTATAAACCCTAAAACTCACTTCATCATCATATCATTAACTAAAATCCACTCAATAAAGGCTTTGTTTTGTCATGAGTTTAATCCCTAATCATGGATTAAGTTGAGGAGTTTTCCTCAGCTTAAACATTCTCATCTATTATCCTTCTATTAGGATGGTGTAATGAGTCTGTTTAATCCCTGATTATGGCTTAATCTCATTACTTAACACTAAACAAAAACAACAAAAACATCTAATTAATCACAAGTAGGTTAATGATCTTAATCTTACACCAAAGGTGTTTAAGTGTGAGAATCTGACTTCACACTTAAGGTATTCTCATTACCCCTAATCAGAGGGAGGATGTGATGAGTTTACTAAATCCATTGGTTTAGACTTAAGCTCATTAACTTATGACAAATTCAAAAGCAATAAAAGACTGAAAACACAAAAACAAACAATAATCGTCTCCTCCGGGATTCTTTTCTCATCACCTTCACTCACAAACGAGAACTTGCTTCTTCCGTCTAATGCAAGACAGTTTGCACCTGAACCAGACAGGTCATACACTTGAGCATAGACAAGTAAGCAGTTCACAAGTCAATTTATCTTTCAGTCTCTTTGGGTCGAACTACGGTGTTCTGACTTCCTCATTGCACGAGAGGATACGTAGGCATAACTTAACAGTTATCGAACAAAAGTCTCTGTATATTCCCCCTCTTTCTAGCCTCATTCTTTTAGCCTCATGATCTTGAGCATTTCACTCCTGTTCTTACACCGACACTTCACTTATATACTTCACTTTTCTCTTACACTGACACCTGTACATTTTGTTTTCCAGCCCTTTTACACACAAATTGCACTGACACTACCCCTTTAAAACACAAATCTTTCAAGCGTGGATCCCGTCGAGTACGGCGGACAATCTGGGTGCTAATACCTTCCCAGGTTGTAACCAACCCCCTTTCTCAGTCTCTCTAGTTCGCAACCGTCTTATCCATGTCTTTCTAGGTCTATGCAGCATTGCCTTTCTTCCGGGATAAAAATGCCTAGCTGGCGACTCTATTCATCTCCAGTGAGTTCACGGCTGTGTGTTCTCATTGTCCCTTTCGCCGACCGTTCGCGTCTGTACCTTTATTTGGGCCAGTCCCATCTATCGGGAGCGACAACGTGTTGTTGATTTTGAGTTTTAGTTTGATTTTGTGTTCTTAATTTAGTTTGATTGTGAAATTGTTGCTTCATGTTTCATGGGACTTTGAGAAAAAATGTTTTTCTAATGAATGGACGTTTTTAGCAACCAGATTTGGACTTTGAGAAAAGATATATAATGTTATTAGAGGGTTCTGATTCTGTGCTTCAACAAGCTCAATTTAGTGTTGTCGATGAGTCTAAGCAAGCTATTGGAGTGCCTGATGCTAATGATGCCTCTGGTGTGATTGGAATGGAAGCTATAGAGTCTACTATGGTTTCTAGTGACCATTCGTCTGTAAATGGCGGGGTTGATACAACTGGACATGAAAATGGAGAGGCACATGAGAATGTTGATGGTTCAGCTGATGAGAAACAACTTACAGATGCTTACGGTATGTATGTTTTTTCTGTCTGCTACCTAAACATACTCCATTACCTTTGACTAAAGCGAAGCTATCCTGATTCCTGACCTTATTGTTATTGAAGTTTTGTAATAAAAATCAGAACTCAATGTCAAGGTTAGGCTTAAAGTTCATAAGTGGTATAGTCAACCAATTAAACTTCAAGAACTTGATATTTAAGTGGTTTATTAACTAGGAAATAGTTCATGTAGGTTTGTATCTATTACTATTTTGATAATTAGTGTCCCACATTTATCGATTTTTGTGCAAGCTGCGTATCAATGTTGAGAACTAATGAATTTTCACCAATATATATATATATATATATATATATATATATATATATATATATATATATATATATATATATATATATATATATATATATATATATATATATATATATATATATATATATATATATATATACGAATAAAAAAACATCAATCGCTCATGGTGTTAGAAGCTTTATTTTTCATGCATTGGAGGTGGTGTTTAAGCCTAGAACAACCGATCTTACATGTTTTTCTAATGAATGGTTGTTTTTAGCAACCAGATTTGGACTTTGAGAAAAGATATAGAATGCTACTTCAATTCACTTATGTTTCATGGGACTTTGAAAATTTCGAGGCCAAGAGTTGTAGCTTGACCTGGATCTCGACCATTGATATAATAGTTAGCTTTAACTGGTGTGTAAATAAGTTCAATCATTTAAATTTGATTCAATTTTGTTGGTTTACCACTTCATAAAGGTATTATAATTGGTTTGTAATTTGGTGATCACGTATTCTAAGCCAATTCTCCGTCAAATTTTGGATGTCTTCTCTCATGTTTATTCATAACATCTGGTTTTAAGGCATCTGGTCTTAATATGCGTCTTATCTCCATACATCTGGTTTTAATGCATAGTTATTAATTATTCACAACCATGCGGCTGTTCGACCAAATTATGATTTTTCCCTATTCATTTATTTCCTGTTTAGCAGCCGCGTCGTCTGCTGAAGAATATCGTTTGTGGAACATTGTAATAGCTAATTCTTCAGATTTTACTACTTGAACTTCTCTGATTGAAGAAACAGAGAAGGTGGCAGAGGTATGTTGTGTTCTACCTAATTTTCTAAGAAGTGAATTGCATGTTGAGGATTTGTTAATATTCACCTGTTTCAGCCTTGACCTATTTGGATAGTTGGACATGTCTCTAATGGCATTGTCATCTTCAAAGTTGTATCCTGTATTTTCTATAATTTTTTTCTGGGGTAGATTTTGATGGATGGACTGATACTGGAATTAATCTAGTGTCTTGGATTATTATGTTGTGTTTTTTTTGTTATTCAAGTTAGCTTCAACCAAATGCATGTGATGTTACCCTTTTGAGAATTCTCATATTATTTTTGTACTTATAAAGCCATTACTTGTCGACCATTAAGATGAAGCAATATGATAAGTATGAATTAAAATAAATGACCGATTCACAATGTTTTCGTAGTTGTTAGATATATATTACATGCATGTTATTTTGATTCGGCATGTTATGTGTGAAAAGACATGGGAGATTCATATTGTTACATTTTCATCTATTTCATTTTGTTTTGATTAAACATGTGTGTAATGTACACACACGTTATGTGGGTCGGTTCTCTGGTGCTTGTTGGTTCCAACCGACAATCTAAGTACCATAATTCCTGGTTTTGTAGAATTTAAGTAAGATTAGCAAATTAATGTAGTATATTTTTTCATTGATTTATTTTAAGACTTGTGGTTCTCATTTAATGATTTCTCCATTGAAGAGCAACATTTTGAAGATTCGTAGAGTCTATGATGCATTCCTAGCAGAATTCCCTTTGTGCTATAGGTATTGGAAGAAATATGTTGACCATGAGGCGCGCCTTAGCTCTGTTGATAAAGTTGTTGAAGTTTATGAGCGTGTTGTTCAAGGGGTTACATATTCGGTGGACATGTGGTTGCATTATTGCATATTTTCCATAAGCACCTATGGGGATTCAGATACAGTTCGTAGGTAATGGATGCTTAGTTACTTGTTAGCTTATTATTTTGTATGATCTGAGGCTTAGCTATTTCTTTCTTGATCTCAAACCTGATTTCAGAGACCGTGCAACAATGCTAACTCCCTTTTATGGAGGAAAAGCTTTGATGGGATTGCATGTCAGAATGTTTTACATTCTGATGTTTAAATCCTTGGTTTTGAGTCCACTATGTGTAGTAGTTGAAGTTTTAGGTCCATTTCCCCAATAAACTTTTCCATTATTTCAAAGTTCATAGTTGTGTAGAAGGGTTATTTTCCCCCCTTTATTGTTGAATTGATAGCTATTTTTATCTTTGACATTCTGAGGTGCATCAACTTGTAAATTGCTGCTGGGAAGATCTCATCTAGTTAAGGGCTAGATGGCCACTATGACTGCTCCATTTCTCAGACATAGTATGATTTTTTGCAGGAAGGTAAATGCAGCGTTTGGATGTCTTATATGATGTTACGAATGATTTCGTTGTTACCCTAGAACACTAGTGTTGTTATCTCCCACACATGGATGTGCATATGTAAATGGATACTTCAAGTTACATATTAATAAAAAATTCATGCTTGCATATTTCAGGCTTTTTGAACGAGGATTAGCTTATCTTGGAACAAATTATCTTTCATTTTCTCTTAAGGATAAATTCATTGAATATGAGTACATGCAGCAAGATTGGGCACGTCTTGCGGTGATTTACACCAGAATATTAGAGAATCCAAATCAGCAGTTGGATCAGTATTTCAACAGGTAATTACTTATTTTATGATTGACATTTCACTTCAGTAGTTTCCAAAAAGGAAACAGTAAATAAAGCAGAGCTGCCACTTGAAGTCACCAATCCATCCAATAGCAGGGCTCTTCCACATATGATGTCTCAAGTTTGTTTTCCTATCTTTATTTGGGGCTTTAGCTACTATTTGTGTTAATTTATAAATTGTTTTTGTGAATGTTTTCTGGGTGTATAGTATACTTGTTTTTTAAGTGCCTACAATCATTTGTCGCATTTTGTAACACAGTTCTTTATTTACTGTGACAGGGTTATGTCTGCCTTGGTTTTGTAGATGATGATGAGCCTGTTCAGATTCAGTGATGTTCTGGTAGACATCTGGTATGAATTTCATGGTTTGTCCCAAATGATACAAATTTTCATGGTTTGTCCCAAATGATACAAAATTTCATGGGGGGAAAAAGCTGCTATGTTCGCCAAGTGGCTCTGATCGCTCTCATGGCTCAGGTAGGTCAATACACTTTCTGCTATATTTCTTTTTTGATGGAAGGAAAATTATCCTTTTTAGGAAAGATTTTTTTATAAATTGAATGTCTTGACATTGAGCTAGTTATTACTTTCAAATCGTCATCTCATACTATCAAAGTTGTCGAATTATTTCCACCTCCAAAATATCAACATACTCCTTCTACTTGACAATGTTGTCCCTTATGGCTGTTGCTTTATTGGAACATTCTCTTATCTTTTTAGGTTGGCTCCTATGTTCTAGCATCATCAACAAAGTTACATGTCCTTGATGGGATCTACACTCGGATGGGTGCTTTTGACGATATTCAGTTAGGGAGAAGCACTTTCCTAGAAGAATTGAGCGAGACTTCACACATACTTCACAGATGTACAAAACGTTCACTGGTTATACTCGATGAGCTTGGGAGAGGTACAAGTACACATGATGGCATGACCAGTCTTGTAGGCACTCAAAATGTGACAATAAATATTATACTTGTTGATCCCTCCTACTTGCTTTTTCTTATACATGTTGACCCTTTCTTGTTGTTGTACATACAAGTATAATTGTCTTTACACTTGTCGTTTGAATTTGTTCTCAATGTCAAATGGTTGTGATGCAAATGTTTATGTGATTCATATACACAACTGGTATTTTTGTTTTGATATTGGGATTCTGAAACATTTGGAAATTATCCTACATTCCTAACTAACAAAAGCAATAACAGAGGAGATAATGTAGCAATATTTATTTTTTTGAAAAAATAATATAATTTACTGCGGTTCTAAACCGTCGCCATTTTTAATTAAATATATATATTATAAAATTACGGCGGTTACAACCATCGTTATTTTTTAATTAAAATATATTATACAAATTATGGCGGTTAGAACTGTCACTATTTTACATTGAATATAAATATATATTATAAATTATGGCGGTTACAACCGTCGTAGTAATATATTGGAGGCAGTTTCAAAACCGTTGTGAATGTTACGACAGTTGGAGCGACAGTTTTACAAACTGTCGCAAAATAGCCTCGCGACACACGTTTCTACGACATATGCGGAACCGTCGTGACTTGCAAATTACGACGGTTTTAACCGTCGTAATCTGCCAAAATAACCGTCGCAATCTGCCATTTTTCTTGTAGTAATATATCTATTATACAAAAATTTTCTCTGTCTTGAACAATTCAAGGTTTAAAACAAGAGATTAATTGATATGCACTGACAGTGTAAAATATTTTATAGTGTCAATTCATCATCATCACCTGTATGTTATACTTTATAAATTTTTAAAATAAAAGTCAAACTTGTTATAACATTCGACGATTATCATTCACCGACAATATAAAACTTCTTTACACTATCAGTGCATGTCAATTAAATCCTTAAAAAAATGAAAAACATTTAATATATCAATTATAGAAAAACTTTCACTGTCTTAAACAATTCAAGGTTTAATACAAATGACTTGATAAATTAAGATCTTGAATAATTATTGGAAGGTGGTACGAAATTGTCATATACTGGTTTATAATAATAGTAAATTGGTGAAGCACGTCGAGTATGAGTCTATGAGTGTGTTTACGAAATTTTGAACACTAATTGTTTGACTATAAGAAATATGAATTTAGTGATGGGTCAACTTAGTTCGTTTCTGAAATTTTTTTTATATAATAGAAAATGACATTGGATCTTTCTTCTCTCGCACATGTCGTCCCTACCACCAGACTTTTCTTGTCCCTTTTGTGGAATTTATTCTATTGTATATAAGCCACCAATTGTCCAGCTTAAGATAAGATTCTAATCATAATTCATTATATCACTCTTCATTCATTCATGACATAAATATTGACGTTTTATGTGGGAATCGACTTTCGGAATAATGGTGTATTCTAATTATTCCTTTTATACAAAAACAAAAGATGATTGTAGTACAATGCAAAATTGTATGGTTATGGTTGAGTACAAAAGATGATTGTAGTACAATGCAAAATTGTATGGTTATGGTTGAGTACAAAAGATGATTGTAGTACAATGCAAAATTCTAATTATTCTTTGTATTCTAATTATTTCTTTTAGGATTAAATATGTTTTTAGTCCCTATAAATATCTCAATTTTGGTTTAGTCTCTATAAAAAAAAGGTCGAGTTTTAGTCCCTATAAAATTATTTTTACACTAAAACTGCATGCAAAAGTAATTTTATAGGGACTAAAACTTGAAGTTTTTTTATACGGATAAAAATCAAAATTGAAATATTTATAGGGACCAAAAACATATTTAACCATTTCTTTTATATAAAAGCAAAAGATGATTGTAGTACAATGCAAAATAAGTATTTTATATTCTTCATTCTATATTTATTTTATGTTATAATTTTTAATGATGTTATTTTCTAACAACTATTATTATTTAAAATTATAGTTGTTTAAAGTCAAGACACCAAGACATCAAGATGGTATTATTTGATGTAATGATGTGTAAACTGTAGGTTGTTTTGTGCCATTTTAATTTTGATATAATATACAATTTTTGTTTCCTAATGGAATTGTGTCATTGATGTAATACAATTTTTGGTCTAATTCAAATCACAAATGGTCTTATACAATCACATGCTACCTAACAACGGACATGAAACCGTTATTATATGTGTTTCAGAGCCGTCATTATATGTGTTTTCCGTAGTAGTGATAGATTCTAACACCTAATTTAAGAGTTGAAGGGGTTAAGAGGTTAAGAGGAAGTTAAGTATCATTTTGAAGCAAAATTTTAAGAGAATTGTCATGTTAGACCTATCTTGTAAGGTTAAGAATTCAAGAAAATGTATATTGAAGATAACCCAAGTTTGGAAGTGGCCTTTACCAAGGAAGACATAAGAAAAATCATTTGGAAGAATGATGGGGATAGAAGTCCAAGTCCTTATAAAATATGCTCTTTTTTTGTGAAGAAATGATGGAACATAGTAAAATGGGGGTTGTGAATTTTGTTCAATAATTTCAGGAAACAAGAAAGATGCTTAAAGCCATGGTAGCTTCCTTCATAGCTTTTGTTCCTAAAAATGATAACTCTCGGAATCTAGAAGAGTATAGACCTGTATGCCTTATAGGTTGTATACATAAAGTGTTGTCAAAGTTGTTAGTTTATAGATTGATAAGATTAATAGGAAAAATAGTCTCCTATAGGCATACTTTATTTTCCGAAGCAAGCAGATCCTAGATGGTATGTTGGTGGCTAATGAATTGATTAACTTAAACAAAGAGAGAGAGAGAGAGAGAGAGAGAGAGAGAGAGAGAAAAGGAAATGCATGTTACTGAAGGTGGGTTTTTCATAAGCATATGATTGTTTCACTCATGTCTTTCTGAGATTCGTGCTTAAACAAACAATTTTTGAATTAAAATGGATATGCATGGAAAGAGAGGTGTTATCAAGTAGTATGCATGTCATTATCAATGATAGTGTCGTACCTCGAAAAATACGATCCTAAAATGAACAACAGAGTCGCCACCTAATTCTATTTATTCTACGAGAGAAAAGGGAGATATAGACACAACCTAAATTGGATAAGAAATGGTCAACGAAACCACTAATCTAAGTTCGGGAGTCAGTTACGCAAAGGGAAGGTGTTAGGCCCCCCTCACGTCCGTTGTACTCAACGGGAACCTCTTAGTCTAATTTGCACTTAAATGTTAACTTGTATTATTGTCTTCTTTTAATGATTGCTTTTAAGGAAATGTTTCGATTATTATTCGTTATGGGGAAAGGTTAAGTTTTTTATTATTATGATGGAGAGATAGTTAATTTTTTTATTATTGTGACGGAAAAATGATTGGATTTTTTATTATTGTGATTTATGACGGAGAAATGATTAAGTTTTTTATTATTGTGCTCGCGAAGGATTAAAATCCCCGTGCCTACGTATTCCCTTGTGCAATGGGAAAGTCAGAGCTTCGTAGTTCGTGCTACTACGATTTGTGTTTTTTTTTATTGAACGATTGTTTGAAATGATTTCTACTGCTAAGCGTTGGCTTATTTGCGAGATAGAAAGATTTAAACAGTGTTCGTTTGAGAAAAAGATATATGAATGGCGATTGGACACATCGCGTGAGGCTAGCCCAGTTGCGGTACAATCCAGAACGTGCGGAATGCTAGACTCCGAAGTTCTGTTTTCGTATTAAATTAATAAGATAGTTTGAATATTTTAGTATACGAATGGTGATTGGACACATCGCGTGAGGCTAGCCCAGTTGCGGTCAAATCCAGAACGTGCGGAATGCTAGACTCCAGAGTTCTATTTTCGTATTAAATTAATAAGTTGGATAATTGTTTTTTAGGTGTTCTTTAGGTTTATTTATTTTAATAACAAAGGAGTGAGCGAAACATTACGCGTGGGGCTAGCCCAGTTGTGATTCGTTCTAGAACGTGCGGAGTGCTAGACTCCGGAGTTCTATTCTTTGTTAAATTAGTTAAGATATATGAAAGTAGTGCAGATGGCGATCACATAAGAGATCGACTTACGTGTGTGTAAAATGTGAACGATTGAATGCACTTATTTGGCGTTGGGCCAAGAAACATTATTTAATAAAAAAAATTCGGGACGATTATCCTTGAAGTAATTGTGTTTATTAATCGGTTTACTTAATAAATTAAGGTCGAAAAGCAAAATATCATTCAAGTTTGTACAAGTCATACCTCGTTTTAAATTAATTAAATGGTGGGCAAGAAATATAATCAGACGTCATACAGGTGAAACGATCACGAGATAATTAAACAACCAACTATGGGATTATACGACTTCTTAATCAACTAAGTAAGTTTATATGAAAATAAATAATAATAAAAAAATATGTATGTTCTATATTCTAAAGATAATATATTATAAAATAATAACAATAAATAAAATAAAAAAAACAAATTAAACTTAATAAAAGAAAGGGAAAAGTGATTAGAAAGCAACTAGAGAGTCAGGCATGTCAAAAAACTCAGCGCAAGGAGGACGCGTGAAATAAAAAAAACACCTGACAGATTCGTGACAAATGTCACCAACCACTATGGCCAACCAAACCTCAACATGAAACGTGGTGATTGAAATGACAGTGAAGGGGACGCATTTTCATTTTGGACGGCTTAAACTCAGTCTCACATCAAGAACCTCACAAGAACTTATGGCCTTCTTTCAAAAACTCTCTCATTCAATCTCTCAAAGTGATACCTCACTCTCTCACCTTTTCTCTAGTTCGTACCTCCCTAAGAAGATGATTCAGGGTATCACCATCATCCTTTTCTACAAAACAAAGACCGCCTAAATCTTAACCCCAAATCGCGAAGATAAACCTAGTCTCTAACCTCAAACGACATGGATCAAGGCTCAACAACACACAATCAACATCGAGCAGTCATGTAACCAACAATAAATATCATGTAATGAACAAATCAAAGAAGTAGAAGCAGGAGATCGTAAAGAGAGGAAGTAATTACCAAGTGCTAACGTCAAATACGCGAAATAACAGGTACTGGCTTCCCCTTGTTGTTAAGTTCGTTCGCTTGCCTTCTTCCTTCTACTCCTTCTTTGTTTTTGTTGTAGCTTTGTTTTAACACAGCTTTTACACAATGCTCCGTTGATCCTCTGACCTTTTGAGAAAAAGATTTAGGGTTGAAGATGATATTTGCGCCGTTAGGGTTTTGTAATCAATTCGTGATGTTCCGCCGTTTAGGGTTTTTTCGGTGAACTCCTCTCTATTTTTGGTGTCCGTTTTTTCTCCTTGAAAATTTAGGGTTTCTTCGCTCTTATAGTGTAGTGAATTAGGTTTTCTCTTTCGAAATTTGCTGAGAAAAACCCTAATGTTATCTCTGCCAAACTTTCTTTTTGTAAAAAAGTGTTTTTGCCATTTTTGTGAAATTTCGAATACACAGCCTTGCTGACATTTCTGACTGGCGTTTGTTTTTATTCACTGCACAAATGTTGACCTAGTTCTCTTTGGTTTGAAACGAACTTGACAAGTTGAAAACGGATTAGGTTGAAGAGTTAGTTTATGACTGATTTAGTTTGCAATTTTTACTACTATCAGCTTCTAATTTCACTGCCTATCTCTTTTTCTTACTACAGTAAAAAAACCTACCCCTCTGTGATTGTTGATATTTGCTTGCCTCTGAACTCTGGATCTCAAACAATAACTGTTGCAGGGAATGGAACAAACATTGTCTTTGCGAGATGAAAAACAATACGAAGCGTCTCACTCCATACCGATAGCATCCAAGGGATTTTCTGCCGAGGACTTAGCTTGTTCAAAGCTCTTTTGCATTGTTACTAGACGAAAACCAGTGCAGAGGTTGTTGTCCATCTTCTTTATTTGGACTTTGCCTGTCATAGTCTCTCTTTTTTTCAGGTACATGCTGGATCAATATACATATGCCTATTCTTTTTCCAAGTTCCCTGAGTACAGTTTGGCTGCTGAATGGAACTAAATCTCCAAGAGAATTTACTGACTTTGACTTAACTTGTAATATGCAGGACTTTTTCGACCGCATCCATTCATATCACACACAAACAGTTCTCCAAACTTTTCCTGATTTTAAAAGATCATTGTGCAATTTCAACTTTAGCACACCTGGTTTGGAATAGATTGAAAAAGTTACAGTCGGATTAAACTTAAATCCCAATTCCTAACTGACTTGGTCTTATGATTTTTGTTGTTATGCAATTTTTTGTCTTCCCCTATTAACTGTGGCGAACTTTCTCTTTGTAGGATTAACAAAGCTTTTATCAGGCGCACGATTGAAGGTACCGACTTTCTGCTATTTAAACTCGGTTACAACTTTGGTATCCTCAGACACAGCATGCTTGGCCAATTCACCGGGCAAAACAAGTTTGACCGCTGTCTGAATTTCCCTAGAAGTGATAGCCGGCTTCTTGTTGTATCTTGCAAGTCTTGAAGATTCTGCAGTAATCTCTTCGAAGATGTCATCGATGGAACTATTCATGATACTTATGGCCTTGCTTGAGATGCCAATGTCGGGGTGAACCTATTTCAAAACCTTGAAGATGTAGATCCTATATTTCTCTACACTTTTCTTGTTTCTCTTTTTTCTTCTTGTCTGCACCGGCAACAACACCATCCTTAGGCAGCCTTGTATAACAGAGCAAATGGAGGGACAAATTATTTCCAATTTAGATTTTTCAAGACATTGTGATTCTTGAGCTTTAGCATTGCAATGTAGTAGTATTAGAATCTTTTTTTTCATACAACCTTGCACATACAAAATTGTATTTCACTCGGACAATTCTTTGGAACTCCAATGGTGAACTTTGTTTCCAACTTTGGCTAGTAATAACCTCTTATGAGATATAAAAAAGCACAACTTTTTGAATAGCTGAGTCCCTATTGAATGTTATAAGTTCTTTTGCTTTTTCTTCCAATTAAGATATGCAAAAATGTTATGTCACGTTGTATCACACCCAACACGCCTATCCATGCGGACTAGCTCTTCTCAATACAATCCGGTGAAACACTCTCAGCAGACAAACCATCGTTACTTAAAAATAAACTAGACAATGCCCATCGATCACAAATCAAGAACTTGACGACCAGGTGAAATCCACACAGAAAAAGAACCCCGAAAAAGGCTCTGAATATGCAACACTTAAAACCTTAATCTCCAACTTTGGAGAAAGAAAACTCGTAACTTGATGTTTGAGAAACACAAAGAGGATTGATTACATTAGGAGTCTTGATTCAAACTTCCAAGATAATAACTTTCCAAAGTTCGTCTCTAAACTTGAATGCCAATAGACTCAAAAACATCCAAGAAAACTCCGGCCCCATGAATCCTCAACTTCCGTGCCTCCCAAGAAAACACAAGATATGCATGTTATGAAGAAAGTCTTAATGCAATGCGTAGGTGCGAGACATAAACCTTAAAAAAAATGAGGGCAAATTTCGGGGTGCAACAGCTGCCCCTATTCAAACAGCTTAAACCTGAAAGATGGAAGAAGTTTGAATATTAAAAGAACCGGAAAATTTGCTCTCAAAAGAGCATGAAGAAATGTGGTGGAAACACATGATAAAACCAAAGCTACCGGGATGCAAAAGGTGACTCAAATGAGAAATAGACACACATGTCCGGAACCAAAATCCAAATGAGAAATCTTTCGAGCGTAACCAAATGACAACTGGTTAACAGATGACAACATGCATCGGGGAGATGTCATTTGACAGAACTCTCATCATACTTCTCTTTTTTCTGAAAGAGACAGCCATATGACGGAAAACGAACTTCACGCTCAAACTTCTCAACTCGTATGGAAGAGATAGCCATTTGTTGGAACATTCATCATACTTCCCTTCTTCTGAAAGAGACAGCCATATGATGGAGAACAACTTCACGCTCAAACTTCTCAACTTGTATGGAAGAGATAGCCATTTGACGGAAATTTGAAAAAAAATCAACAAACTTCTCAACTTGTATGGAAGAGATAACCATTTGCTGGATAAGTAAAGAGATTCGTATCAAACTTCTCGACTTGTATGGAAGAGATAGCCATTTGATAGAACATTCATCATACTTCCCTTCTTCTGAAAGAGACAGCCATATGATGGAGAACAACTTCACGCTCAAACTTCTCAACTTGTATGGAAGAGATAACCATTTGTTGGATAAGTAAAGAGATTCCTATCAAACTTCTCGACTTGTATGGAAGAGATAGCCATTTGATAGAACATTCATCATACTTCCTTTCTTCTGAAAGAGACAGCCATATGATGGAGAACAACTTCACGCTCAAACTTCTCAACTTGTATGGAAGAGATAACCATTTGTTGGATAAGTAAAGAGATTTGTATCAAACTTCTCGACTTGTATGGAAGAGATAGCCATTTGATAGAACATTCATCATACTTCCCTTCTTCTGAAAGAGACAGCCATATGATGGAGAACAACTTCACGCTCAAACTTCTCAACTTGTATGGAAGAGATAGCCATTTTACAGAAATTTGAAAAAAAAAATCAACAAACTTCTCAACTTGTATGGAAGAGATAACCATTTGTTGGATAAGTAAAGAGATTCGTATCAAACTTCTCGACTTGTATGGAAGAGATAGCCATTTGATAGATAAGTAAAGAGATTCGTATCAAACTTCTCGACTTGTATGGAAGAGATAGCCATTTGACGGAAATTTGAAAAAAAATCAACAAACTTCTCAACTTGTATGGAAGAGATAACCATTTGCTGGATAAGTAAAGAGATTCGTATCAAACTTCTCGACTTGTTGTTGCACCCCAAAATTTGCCCTCACAATACAAGGTTTTGTGTACTAAGAGTTCCACAAAGTTCACAAGACCTTTCATGAGGTTCATGAAGTTTACAAGACACTTTATGAGGTTCACAAGGTTCACAATACTTACAAGACCTTTCATGAGGTTCACAAAGTTCACAAGACCTTTCATGAGGTTCATGAAGTTTACAAGACACTTTATGAGGTTCACAAGGTTCACAATACTTACAAGACCTTTCATGAGGTTCACAAGGTTCACAAGACCTTTCATGAGGTTCACAAGGTTCACAAGACCTCCCATGAAGTTCACAAGGTTCACAAGACATCTTATGAGGTTCACAAGGTTCACAAGACCTTTCATGAGGTTCACAAAGTTCACAAGACCTCCCATGAAGTTCACAAGGTTCACAAAGTTCACAAATAGTCAGAAGATTTGACAATTTCCTCAGACAATGCATCCTCCTAAGCAGTGCATCCAAAACTAGGGTTTTGACGTTAATTAGGCTAAATGGACTTCCAAGACTTCAATTGAGCTTCATAACATCTTATATGTGTTTAAGAACCCCCATGACAAGTTTCAAGACTTTTCTCAAAGGTTTGCTCAGTCAGATGATCATATAAGTCAAAATCAGTCAAAGCATTTAAAAAGTCAAACTGAGGTCAACTATGGTCAAACCAAAGTCAAACTTCATGATTTTTTTGCCATCATCAAGTATATGAAGTAAAATTCATCATTTGATCAAGGGTTGATCATGATTCATCAAGGATATTTCAGATCATCAAGAATCAGAGGTTTCTAAATTAGGGTTTCCTCAGGAAAAGTCAACTGAACTTTGACCAGCCATAACTTTCACATGCTTCATCACCAATTTTCCATCCAAAGCTCATTTTGAAGGAAATTGAATTCTCTACAACTTTGTGTCTCACAAGCCAAGACCAAAAATGCTTCATTTGGAAGGTATGAGCTAAGACATTATAGGTCCTTTTGAAAGTCAACAAAAAGTCAACAACTTCAAAAGGGGGCATAACTTGAGAATGGTAAATGATATGGACATGAAACCAGTGGGGTTGGTTATAGGACTCTTCAAGCTTTCCAAAATGTCCAAGAACACCCTCATATCATTAAAATTGAAGGATTTTTGCCCTTGCAAAGTTGGGAAATTTTTGGTTGGTTTATGAAGAAAATGGAGGTTTAAAACCAATTTTTTCTAAATGGGCTTGCCATATAATGATCCAATCCATACCAATACTTCATGCACGACCCAACCCTCAAATATTCAGATTTTTTATTATTTTATTTTATTTATTTTGATTTTATTCATCTAAAATCATTTTAAATTAAAATAAAATAGAAAAATCAAATATTTAAATGGGATATTGTTTCTAGAAAGTCATAAAGATGATTTGGATCAAATTGATATAAGAATCATGGTGATTGGCTTGAAATAGAAAGGTTGAATTCACAAATATTTGAAGTTTAAGTCCTAATCTTTTTCAATCTTTTTCAATCAAAAACTTCATACAACAATCAATTATTTTGACCTAGTTCCATTGTACTATAAGTAGACAACATAACCTAATGCATTGGACACGAAATTCTGGCCTCCAAGAGTAAGTTCACATATTCAAAAAAGTCACTAAATTTCAAATTCGGATTTGATAATCCAAGCTCTTTCAAGCCAATTTGAAGGTTGAGACATGTTTGTTGGACATCCTTGAATCATTCTCAATGCTTATTTGCATCTAAAACATCTCATATTGCATAAACCGAACCAACCTTGTTCTTGTTTATATTTTTTTCGATTTTCATTATTTGTGTAGTAATAATGCATTCTAACCATGTATTTGTGTTGAGTATGATGCCTAGATGATTTCTGGACAAAAAGATTGAAGAACCAAGCCCTAAACCGCAAGTTGCCATGGCTAGGGTTTTTGAATAGAATTTGGGATCCTTTGATTTAGTTAATATAAATTAATTCTAAGACTATAATTGAACTGTGTGATGTCTGGGGATCATGAAAATGTGATCAATTTGATGAAATCGTACATGTTTATGATGATATGAAATTGGCAGGGTTTGTGCGCAGGAAAAATTGCAGGAAATTTCCCAGGAAATTTCGCAGGAAAACCTGCGAAATCCCAAGGTTGAAATGAATCCAGCGCGCGTTTTTGGTTTTTGAATTCTGTTTTAATATTTTATTCAATTATCTGTAATTTGTTTCACAATTGTGTGGTTGGCTCAGTTGGTTAAGGGACGCACGTGTGAGGCTTAGGTCCAGGGATCGAATCCTGGCCTCAGCAATTTTATTATTTTTTCTAGTTCAATTGTTAAACTTAATATATTATGCAATGTTGTGGATTATTTAACAGAAGCGCCCTCCCGGCTGGAATGGTAAGTGTGTTTGTGAATTGAGTAAAGGTCCTGGGTTCGAATCCCCCCCAGGCCTTTTGTGTTGCTTTCTTTTTTATGATTTTTCCAGGTTATGAACAAAAGGGATTAGTCCCCTGCTTCTAACGCCAGCGCGCGCATGGCCCGGTGGATGAAAGGCTAGTCTTGGAGGTTGCAAGCTTAGGGACTGGGTTCAAATCCCAGCCCAAGCAGGTTTTTATTTTTTCATCCTTTTCTTTAAATTTTGATTATTTAATTAATTTTCTACTTTAAACAAATTCAAATACTAAATAGGATGTACATATTATTTTAAAATTCATTCTTTTAATTTTAATTTTATAAGAAAAACTTTTCTTTTTTTTTTGTAAATTATTAATATTGTTAAATTATATATAGTTATTTTATTATTCTAGAAATATGTATATAAACCCTAATTTTCTAAAACCTAAAATATTTTGTAAGAAACCTAATTAATCCTAATAATTTTCATAAACCCTTATTTTCTTCTATTTAATATTTAATTCTATTATAATATTTAATTTTTATTTATTATTTAATCATGTATATATATTATATAATTTGTTTATAACTTAATTCTTATATGTAAATAATTTTTAATATATGCTTAAAACTTGTTAATTTAATTTTGTAATTATAATTTAATTTTCATAATATGTTTATAATTAACTTAATTTTTAACTTAAAACTTTATAATAATTATTATAATATCTTATATTTTCTTATTAGTCTTAATAATAATTGTTTATAAATATTGATTTTTTAATTATTATGTTAATATTATTAATTATGTTTATATGATATTTTATTATTACTAACCCCATTTAACTTTGTATTATTTTTATTATTATTTTTTACTAACCCAATTACTTATTATCATTTATTTTGCTTAATTATTTATTATTATTATTTTTGCTTATTATTATTATTTTTGCTTAATTTGTTAATTATTATTATTTTGTAATTGCTTCCTTTATGTAATATTGTAATATTATTATTAAATATTTATTTTATGCTATGGTTAGTAAAATAGGGAGTGTAACATGTTTGTATGTTTAAAATCAATTTAGATCACTAATTTAAAAGATAAATATTAAAATTGTACACTCACACACGTAAGTCGATCTTTGATCGCCATCTCACTTCCTTAAGGATACCTCTCATGTTGCCTATTACAAAAAGGTCAAGTAGGGTGTATAAAGCAAAGTCCCTAATCTCACATCATCTAGTCCCTCTTAAACAGATAAAAAGATCAAGTCCCTTCGAATGATGCCTTCGTAATGATCTTGTCCCTTTCGAATAAAGATGATAAGTCCCTTCGAATTGCTTATACACCCCACAGTTGCCTAAATAAACAGATGTCCCTTTACTTGTCCCTTACATCCAAGGTAATGACTACCTATTCCTTAATAATAGGGATAGTCTTACCATTTAAAGGATTCAAGAACAGAAAAGACTTAAACTTAGGGTAGGTTCCTCTTAGATACTTGCTCACTTTTCAAAAATATTTCAAACATTTCACACATTTTAAAACAATTTTCAAAACAAAGGTTTTTTACGCATCCGTACATGGATCATTATAAAACTCTTAAGAAAATTTATATTCACACACTTCACATTTCAAAAACATTTTAAAGTGAGCTAAGTAACTAAGAGCCCATGGATAACCATGGATATAAAGGGTGCTAACACCTTCCCTTTATATAACCTACCCCCCGGACCCAAAAATCTTTTAAAAGGTCTTTCCTGTTCTTTTATGCCTTTCCTTTGGATAAAATAAAAGTCGGTGGCGACTCTTGCTATCCGCAACATAACTAAAGTCAGTTCTCCCACCGTGTTACAGAACTGGCGACTCTACTGGGGAATTAATATTAAAGAGGGGTACCCTTAGGAATTAGATCACTTTAAAATTGTTTGCCTTGTTTGCTTTATACTTATCTGTTGGGATGCTCTTATGTGTGAAAGATCCTAACCCGGATCTAGTGTACCTTAGGTAAATGGCAATAGACTAAGGAAACTGTACGGCGTATACCGATATGGTTGATCTGGTGGCCATAGTTAGTGTGACTTCTTGGTTGGTGCTTATGTTCCTTAAGTCAAGTTGAGGATAATATGAGGCTGCCATATGTTGTCAATGCACTAACTAACTTTTAGAACCCTAGTTATCCCATCTTGGCCTTTAGAAAGTGTAAACACCCCAAATTTGCCCTCACCCATTTCACCATGGCTTGTGATCATTCTCATGTGCATAAACACAATCATATCTCTTCATATCTCAATTTTTGATTCACTGCATAGTTTCTAAGGCATCTGCACCTAGGGTTTGTGATCTAAGCAATCTCAGGGCATCTTGAGCCACTCCAAAGGCAACCAATCAATTCAAAGGGATCCATATGTGTTCATCTTTCATATTACATCCTCTCAAAGTCAAGATTTCCAAAGAATCACAAGAACTGAGGTTTGGATGGATGCAGAGCCAAGTTTGACTGCACAGTTGACCTAAAATTAGGGTTTTGGTTTCAGAGGCCATAACTCCAAATTTTCTGGTCATTCTTGTTTCTATTGGTCTCTATATGGTATAGGGAGTATGCATATCAATTTTCATGAAGAAATTCCATGGGGAAGTCATCAGGTCAAGGGTTGACTTTTCAGACAAGTCAGTGCAAAATCAGGGCATCTGAGGCCCCCAATGACCCAACCAATGGGTGATCTTCATCATTTTGAGTGTATATGATCTTTATTTGGTCGTGGAAGAAGGTTGAAGTTCATAAAAATCAAGAATTTAGGGTTTTTGCAAATGTTGACTTTTTGGGCATAGTTGACTTTTCAAGAATGCATCATTTTAGGTCATTTTTCAAGCCTAGATTCTTGATCCAAAAAGGCTTCAAATGGAAAAACTTTGGTCATGAAAGTTGTAGATCTCATCTTTCCCTTTTCAAAAAGTACAAGAACATGATCAAACTCTTCATGAATCAAAAGTTATGGTGTGACAAAGTTGGCTAAAATCATTGATTTTCAAGGCATGCTTCAAATGGAAATTTTGCAAAGTCATGAACCAAAGCCTTTTGTGACCTCTAATTCATTTCAAACCATGACACAAACATTCCTTAGGCCTTAAAAGTCAGAATTGGATCAGGAATGCCCATGGTTTATGTTTGGTTGGCCAAAGAAATCACATGTGAACCATAAGGCAACAAGTTGCAAAACTCATGATCATTCTTCCTACAACTTGCAGCCTTGGATGCTGAGCTTTGCTAGACCTCTCCCTCACCCTTGCTGCGCCAGCCCATGCCTTGTACTTGCCTAGATCATGAGCCATGCCTCACTTACACATTTCTTGACTTTTTGCAAAAGGTAACTTACCAATCAATAAAGCACATGTCCAATCATCTGACCAATGAGAGAGAGTTATGTGGACAATTTGCAAGCTAGACATAGCACAAGGCAAGGCTGAAACATCCTCATTCATCACATACACAAAAACCTACCAAGTTGCAAGTTGCTTCGAATCTCTCTGCCCAGCCACAAAACACTCAAGCCAACTTCACCATTCAACTCACCTTGCTCCATAGACCACAAAGCACCAAGAACACAAGCCTGGAACAACCAGAATACTCCATAGCCATTTCTCACCTCAGCCTGCATTTCTCTTCGAAACTCTCACCACAGCTTGCAAACACCTAAACAAACTTTGCAAAGCTTCTCCATTCACCCTCAGGATCACAAACAACCCCTTTCCATGGCCTGAAACTGCTTAATACCCCATAGCCATTTCTGACTGAGTTGAAGCAGGAGCTTTCGAAACTCATTATCCAGCCAACTTAAACACTCATTGAGCATTCAAACATCATCTGGGGATCAAGTGGAGTAGATTGCACAAGGAGAAGTGGCCAGAAAGTCCCCAAGTTGAAAGCTCCAAATCTCAGGTAGCTCGAAAATTATTTTTTCCAGAAATCATTTCTTTTGTTCCAAACTTGTTCTATGTGATTCACTGATTATCCTGATGTTCTTAGTTTTTGAAATGGCTTTGATTTGAGCATTTAATTTGTCTCTGAAGCTTGCGTGCCCTAGTTTTTATTTCTTTCGATTCAGTTTGTTTAGGAAGAAGAAATTTGTTTTGAGAGAGGGGTTTGATTCGTGAGAGGTTGGAGATCATTTCCCAGTTCTTAGTTTTCATTTTTGATACGATTTGAGGGGTTTGGGGATTTCTCAGGTGAGATGCTGGCCGGAGAAGACGACCGGAAGTCTTCTCCGGCCACCTGAAAGTGATTTGTGCCCTAATTGCGTAATTAACTCCAGTTTGAATTTTGGCCGTAGATGGCCTTTGACTTGTTGACTTCCCTCCCTTTTGGATGGCCCAGATCCTTTTCATTAGCCCTAATCTCTCTCATTAGTTTAATTAATCTTTAATTAAGTTAATTAATTCAGGAGCCATCTGGGCCCTTCATTCACGCGCCAGTCAACGCATTTAAACTCAGGCTCCATCCTGGCCCTCCATCTAGCTTACTTTCTCTTTTTATTTGATTTTTAATTCATTTTGTTTCATTAAACTTGCATAATTATTTTAAAATAGTTAAAAATTCTTAAAAATTATGAAACTTTTTCCTAAAAGTTTTATTAATTTTTAAGACCCAAAAACATTTTTATTTTATTTTTTATCATTTAAAAAGTATTTTTAAATATTTAAAAGATTATTTTTAATTGGTTAATGGAAATTAATTAATTAAAAATACTTTTAGGTATTTAAAAATCACCAAAAAATTCATGAAATGTTCTAAGACATTTAGAAACATTGTCCAACCTTCAAACCAAATTTCTTTTTTGATCTTGATGCATTCTAAGAATTTTTCATTGAATTAAATCATTTTTTATGCATTAATTTGATCCTAAGTTCAAAAATTCATTTCTGCCTATTTGAGAAGAGTTGGACATTGATTCTTTTTGCATTGTATTGTGTTTAGCATGTAGTTTCTAGGATAAAATGGCCATGATTTGTTTCCTCATTTTCAATTTGTTTGGCATTTCTTTTGTTAAGAACCCTAAAAAACCCTAATAACTTAGAAAAATCATAGTTTGAGATTGGTTAAGAGTTGAGAGCTCCCCTTTGGACCTTGGTTTAGTATAGGTTTAGGGTTTCTTAGGGTGGCATTTTCCATTTTTTATCTTAGGGTTTGCTTCTGTTTTGGGTTTTTGTTTGTTGTTTGATTCATAAACCCTAATTTGGGCTTTCATTTGCATCTTTCTTGCATTCTCTTGCATAACATGACTTGCCATGCCATTCCATGCCTCCATTTGGTTCATTTAACATCATAAGACATGTAGAAAGCATCTTTGATCATTGCATCACATATTTGCCATGTCATTTGCCTTGTATGCTTCATAACTTTCCATGCTTATCCATGCTTCTTAGCTTGCATCATCTGCATCCATGATCTTGTATGAACATCTCCATGTCTTGCCTCATGTTTGTAGCATCTCATAACATCATTAGCATCATGTACATGCTTCTGGTTTTGTTTATCATCATGTCATCTCATCCCATTTTGCATTGCATTGCATTTCTTTTCTAACCTTTTCAGGTGGTAAGTGATTTGAGAAGTGAATCTGCCTTCACTTCTCACAACTTTTATTTTCATCTCTCTTGCATCCATTGCTGCATTTTTATATGTGTTTGAGTTTGAGCTTGCTCATTCTTCTTCTTCCCACTTTATTTCTTCAAGTGACTTGACTTCTTGAATGAAGCAAGTCACTTTGCTTCTCTTGATCCTTTCATCTGCTTCCTGGTGGCTCCTTTGAAGACTCCTCTTGAAAACCTCACAAACCTTAGGAACAACCAAGCATGATAATAATTAGGGCTTTGATTAGTCTCCCTTCATAGTTTTACCTTTGTGTCTCTCTTTGAGTCTTCTCTTCTCACCTCATAAGCAGGGACTAAACCCTAAAGGCTTTAAGGCTTTGTGATTAAGCTTATGCCTGCATCCTTCTATTAGGATGGAGTGTATAACTTTAATCCTAAGTGTTAAACCCTTAATGTGTTTAAATCCTTTAATCAATCCACTTAATAATCATCAAGACATCACACTTGTAACTTGGGTCTTGCATTAGGGTTCTAATTCTTCCTTAATTGGTTAAGAAGGACTAACCCTAGTGTTAATGGACAAGTCCCCCTCAAGTTGTCTTACAAACCCTAAAAAATCACTTCATCATCATACCATTAAATAAAATCCACTTAATCAAAAGCTTGTTTTGTCATGAGTTTAATCCCTAATCATGGATTAAGTCGAGGAGCCTTCCTCAGCTTAAACATTCTCATCTATTATCCTTCTATTAGGATGGTGTAATGAGTCTGTTTAATCCTTGATTATGGCTTAACCTCATTACTTAACACTAAACAAAAACCCCAAAAAAACATCTAAATAATCACAAGTAGGTTAATGATCTTAATCCTACACCAAAGGTGGTTAAATGCGAGAATCTGACTTCACACTTAAGGTATTCTCATTACCCCTAATCAGAGGGAAGATGTGATGAGTTTACTAAATTCATTGGTTTAGACTTAAGCTCATTAACTTATGACAAAATCCAAAAACAATAAAAGACTGAAAACACAAAAACAAACAATAATCGTCTCCTCCGGGATTCTTCTCTCATCACTTTCATTCATAAACGAGAACTCGCTTCTTCCGTCTAATGCAAGACAGTTTGCACCTGAGCCAGACAGGTCATACACTTGAGCATTGACAAGTAAGCAGTTCACAAGTCAATTCATCTTTCAGTCTCTTTGGGTCGAACTACGGTGTTCTGACTTCCTCATTGCACGAGAGGATACGTAGGCATAACTTAACAGTTATCGAACAAAAGTCTCTGTATATTCCCCCTCTTTCCAGCTATCCTTTAAGCCTCATGATCAGGAGCATTTCACTCCTGTCCTCACACTGACACTGTATATCTATCACACTTCACTTCTTTTACACTGACACCTGTACATTCTTTTCCAGCTATTCCATACACAAATTGCACTGACACTACCCCTTTAAAACACAAATCTTTTAAGCGTGGATCCCGTCGAGTACGGCGGACAATCTGGGTGCTAATACCTTCCCAGGTTGTAACCAACCCCCTTTCTCAGTCTCTCTGGTTCGCAACCGTCTTATCCATCTTTTTCTAGGTCTATGCAGCATTGCCTTTCCTCCGGGATAAAAATGCCTAGCTGGCGACTCTATTCATTCTCCAGTGAGTTCACGACTGTGTGTTCTCACTGTTCCCTTCGCCGACCGTTCGCGTCTGTACCCCTTTTGACCCGGTGTCATTTGTCGGGAGCGACAGCTTGGCGACTCTGCTGGGGACCCTTATATTGCAACCAGGGCTTCTGGTTCTTTTTGTGGGTTCCTCCTAGCGCTTGATTGATTTGTGTTTACTGGGGTGTTATGTGCTTATTTGTGCTTGTATTTATTTTGCTTTATGTACAGTTTGCTTTACTGCTTTCTTTATTGCACTTTGTATATATCATACTGTCATGCTGCTGGCTGGATCTGGTTTTCCTTTGGTGGGTGGGGTTCTATTGAGAGTTAAGGTCCTATACCTGGGACCTGAGTGACACCTAGGCTAGAGTGAATCATATTCTTTCCCATTCCATTTCGGTCTGGTGCGGGAATATGAAACACGGTTCAGATATGGGTTTCTTCTTGAGAACTCTGTGTTGCAGATTTCCTGCAATGCTAGGGCTATCTGGGAAGCCTGCTAAGTCTGAATGACCTTTAGTTTTGACCATCAGAAACTGAGGTGAATTAGAGGAGGAATTGTTATGGTTATTGTAAACACTGTACCTCCGGGTTGGAAGTGTTTACACTTCTCATAACTGATCCAAGTCTGAGGATCCTTGTTCTAGAACACCACCTGTGAGGGGGTTGGGATGTTTACAGGTTTGCAGGTACCTTGACCTCAGAATACCCCTGTTACCTTGATTGTTTAAGAATACTCCATGTTGGACAGTTCTTGTGATTCTAAACCCTGGACATGCGGCTCTTTATTTGAGTCCCCTACCCCGGTTACTGGATTTATAGACCTCATCTGGAATTCTTGAACACCCTTGGACCTATATCAGAACAGTTTGATCAGATCCAGCTCAGTCACAAACCCTTGTATATCATTTGCATACATAATCATTGCATCATATTAACATTTGCTTATTTGTGTTTCAGGGTATCCATCTTTATTTGGTTCTGGTTTTGACCCCATCTTCAGTATTGACCCATCTTCATCAGCATCTGCTTCAGTTACCACCTGTACCAGCCAATCAGTGGCCCTTTTCTTCAGCATCAGCATCAATACCTGTCTCTACTCAGTCTTCAACATCATGGCTCCTAAAAAGAGCAATGTCACCTATCACTTCTTCCAACCAGAGTTATCAGACATCAGGAGGATTCAGACCCTGATCACTCCAGATCACATACCTTTGTTCAGGGAGAGTTATGGAGATATACTGGACATAGTTATGGATCTGGACCCATCACAAAGAAGCCTGATCCACACCTGCATTCAGTTTTATGATCCCCCGCTGAGATGTTTCACCTTTCAAGACTTTCAGTTGGGCCCTCTGTTGGAAGAGTACTCCTCATTAGTTGGCATACCTATCAAGGGTGGAATCCCTTTCAACCCTGAGATGGTCTTTCCTGCTAATGGAGAAGTAGCAAAAGCTTTGCATCTGGAACCTGTCCTGATTGAGCAGCATATGACCTCTAAGGCTGGGATCCCTGGTTTTCATCTGGACTTCTTAATTTCTCAAGCTAGTCTGAAGGCTTCCCTGGGGGAATGGAAGGATGTCTGTGCCTTGTTGGCTTTGAGTGTATATGGAATTGTATTGTTTGCAGATGAGCCTCGATTCATTAGCAAGAATGCCATCCATTTGTTCATCCTGAAGAACCCAGTGCCAACTTTATTGGGGGATCTTTACTATTCAGTGCATCAGAGGAATGAAAAGCAGAGGGGGAGGTTAGTGAGGTGTTGTGCTCCATTATTTCATACTTGGCTTCTCAAGCATCTACCCAGGACAGATACATTTTTGAACCCTCATCAGCCAAGCAACTGGGCTAAAAGACTCACTGTTCTAACTTCAGCAGACATCAGATGGTGCACTCAAAGCACCAAGGGTAGAGATATCATCACCAGCTGTGGGCACTTTCCCAATGTGCCCTTAATAGGAGTTAAGGGAAGTATCAATTACAACCCTCTGCTGTTTAGGAGGCAACTGGGCTATGCACTGGTCCACACTCCTAGGGTACAGGACTTGGTGGAAACTCTTTATTGTGAGAACAAGGTTAATCTGACTGTTGTTAGGCAGGCTGCCTGGGCCTGGGATAATGTTCAAACCAAGGGAATGACCATTCTAGGGAAGTGCAACAATGTGGCTTCAGCACAATATCATGAGTGGTCCCGTGCCAGGGCCCAATTCTCTGGAATGCCCTTTACCATAGAAGACATGCCTGAGTCATCTTCAGCACCACCCCCTGCCACCATCAGTTTGGAGGAGTTTGAGAGCTTGAAGGGAAGAAATGAGAAGCTAACCCAGGCTTTGCAGAAGACCCTCCGGGAGAGGAGTGAAGGTATGAGGGAGATTGAGAGATTGGAGAAGATGAGAGTAGAGTATCTGACTAAGATTGAGAAGTCTGGGGATTATATCAAAAAGTCTAAAGCTGGAGAGCAAATTCTGAAGAATGCTTGCAAGGAAGCCCAGTTCCAGAGAACAAGGACAGACTTGTACTTGAAGGAGAGTCAAGCCCGGTGGGTCAGGATCACCGAGGCTCGTACCCTGGAGGACAAGAGAGTTCAAGACAAGATGGAGCAACTGGAAGCTAGTGCAAAAGAACAGCAAGAAGCCTTGGCAGCAGCCCAGAGGGAGATATCAGAGCTGAAGATCAAAGCAGGAGTGAAGAGGTCAAAGGACCAAGCTCAGCACAAGAAGCTAACAGCAGCTGTTACGACCCGGAATCTCCTCATCAGGAATCTCACGGAGCGTCCGGCTGATCCTGTGACCGAAGCACTTCTCCAGGAAGTTCGTGAAGATGAGTTTGGCCTTGGTGTTTGACCATTTGTTTGTTGTTGCTTTCTTTCCATGTACTTTTATTTTAATGTGTTTTGGCCCCTCTGAGGGCTTGTATTTGTAAACAAACTATGTACCATTCGCTTTTGTAATATATGTATTAGTTTGTTCCATCTGAGTTTCACTTCGGAAGCAACATCAACAGCATCTTCAAGGGTCTGGAAGGGTCAAAACTGAATGCCAAACCGGATACCTTGAGAACAAATAAGCATACTGCATTGCATGCTAACCCTTTGTTTGTTTTGTAGGTTTTTGTTTTATTGCCACTAACTCTGTTATGATGTTCAGGAACTATTGCTAGGCGCCGGGTATTTCCCCTCAACCGTCCGCACCGTTATCCAACCCGAAACAACCTTCCGGGAATTCAAATGGATCAGGTACAGCAGGACCTTGCAGAGGTCAGGACTCAAATGGCGAACGAAAGGCTAGAAATGAGAACACAGATAGCTCAGTTTATGGAAGTGATGAACACCATGGCTCAGAGCCAGGAAAGATTGAGGGCCATGGTGGAAAGGCAGAATCAAGAAGACCCACATATAGGGACTGCCGGCACCAGCAACAATGAAAGGGTACAACCTCATGTCAATCCCCCAGTTTTTGGACCCCACCCCCATCCAGAGGCCAACATTCCAGTTAATATACCAGGAACTGCTACAGCCGGGAGGGTACTTCAGGAAGACCCTCAAGAGGATCGATTTACAGTAATGGGTGCTGGAGAAGAAGCTTATGATAGGAGGTTGGATGAGATAGCTGAGAAGCTGAGGTCTTTAGAATCTCAAAATTCTTTGGGCTTCGACGTCATGGACATGGGTTTGGTAGACGGGGTCAGGATCCCCCACAAGTTCAAGCCACCATGTTTTGAAAAGTATAATGGGACTTCCTGTCCCCGAACTCATCTACAATCTTTTCTCGGAAGACTAAAAGCTTATACCATGGATGAGAAGTTGTGGATGTTCTACTTCGAAGATAGCTTGACTGGAGCTTCTAGGGAATGGTATTCCCATCTGACAAGAGCAACAATTAGATGCTGGAAGGACCTGGCAGAGGCCTTCATCAGACAGTATCAGTATAATCTGGACATGGCACCCAACAGGACTCTCCTAATGGGAATGTCACAGTCACCTAGAGAGAGCTTCAGAGAATATGCTCAAAGATGGAGACAGCTTGCTGCTGCTGTCCAGCCACCTATGTCTGAAAGAGAGATGGCTGATATGTTCATGAACACCCTTCAGGGTACTTACATTGATAGGCTAGCTGCCTTCTCATCTACCAGCTTCGCAGATGTGGTTGTAGCCGGGGAGAGAATTGAAAGCCTGTTAAAAATGGGAAAGATCTCAGACAACGGTGCAAGCTCGTCCAGTAGTACACGAAAGCCTTTTGCAGGCCCAAGAAGAACTGGCGAGACCAATGCCATCCATTCAAACAGGGGCAGGCCCCAATATGCTCAAAGGTCAATAGCAGCAGTCACCATCCCTGCTCCAGTTCATCCACAGCCAGTCTATTAACCTCCTCAGCAAAATTATCAACAACAATCTCAGTACCATCAGCAAAATCAGTATCCTCCAAGAAATTACAACAACAGCAACACCAACAACAACAGTCAACAGAGGCCATTTCAGCAGAGGCCATCTCAAGCTAACAGGGTGATCGATCCGATCCCTATGCCGTATGCTACCCTGCTGCCACAACTCCTGAAACTCAACCTAGTTGAGCTAAGGACGCTGGCACCTCCAGATCCCAACAGTCTACCCAGGAACTATGACTCCAATGCTAGGTGTGCCTTTCATTCAAACGCACCTGGCCACAGTACAGAAAAGTGCAGAGCTCTGCATATGAAGGTACAAGACCTGGTAGACTCAAAAGCTCTGAATTTCGCACCACCACCCAACGTCAACAAAAATCCTATGCCAAACCACGGTGGTCCCAGGATCAACGCTATTGAAGAAGACAAGCCGTCTTATTTAATAACCAGTGTGGGTCAGATCCGGACACCGTTGGTAGAAATCAAGGCTCAACTCCTCGAATGTCAAATGTTCCCGGGGTGTGAGTTGGGTTGTGCTTACTGCAACATCTCGGTAAATGGGTGCGATAATTTGAGGAATGGCATAGATGGTCTCATTCAGAGTGGCCAACTTCAGATCACCACATCATTTCCAACAAATCCAGCAATATCATCAGCAACGGTTTTAGAACCTCCTACAACTGCAACAACCATTGTTCCTGACAATTCTTCGGCTTCATCAACAAGTACTTCATCTGTCGTTTCAACTGACCAGGTATCAACAAATGTTCCTTCTACAACTCCAGCACCAATCCATTTTGAAACTTCTACAACAACAACATCCATTCTTCCAACAATGTCTCCTACAACACCAGCAACAAATCATGAAGACGTCTCTACTGTCACCATATTTTATGATCCTGAGAACAACTCTGCCTACCATTCAGAAGGTGCTGCTCCCACCAGAGCACCAGTTACAATCTATTATGATCCACAAACAATTACAGTCCCTTCAGCAGCAGCAATCAGTCCAGTCACTGTCACGGTGCCTGGACCAGTACCGTATGAAAGCAATAGGGCCATCCCTTGGCACTATGGCTCAGACGTGTACTGCGAAGGAAAAAGAATCACTCTTGAAACATCAACACCTGCACCACAAGTGGATAATGTGGGGGGAGGCGGAGGCTTCACTCGAAGCGGACGTCTCTTCGCCCCACCAATGCAAAGACCTACCGCCGAAGCAGAAGCTGCTGCTAAGGCAAAAGGGAAGAGCCCTGTGCAGGAAGATAAAGCTGTTAAAGAAGCCTTGAAGACGCCGTTCGATCAAGAAGTTGATGAGTTTATGAGAATCATCAAAAAGAGTGATTACAAGATTGTGGATCAGCTTCACCAGACGCCATCCAAAATCTCTATCCTTTCACTGCTTATGTGCTCCGAAGCCCATCGGAATGCACTACTCAAGGTCTTGCACGCAGCTTACGTGCCTGAAGAGATCACTGTCAATCAGCTGGAAGCTGTGGTGGGGAATGTTACTGCTAGCAATGGGCTAGGGTTCACCAATACTGACTTGACAGCGGACGGCCGGAACCACAACAAAGCCTTGCACATAACCATGGAATGCAAAGGAGCTGTCCTTTCTCATGTGCTGGTAGATACAGGCTCGTCCCTGAATGTCTTACCGAAGAAGGCTCTGGTGAAGTTAGAATATGATGGACTGGCATTGAAACCCAGCAACCTGGTGGTAAGAGCCTTTGATGGTTCTAAGAGATCGGTTCTGGGAGAGATTGAGCTGCCTGTGACAATTGGCCCGCAGACCTTTAAAACTATCTTCTACGTGATGGATATACAGGCCGCCTACAGCTGTTTATTGGGTAGGCCATGGATTCACGCCGCTGGCGCCGTGACCTCTACCCTTCACCAAAAGTTAAAATTTGAGTGGGAAGGCCAAGTTGTCACAATCTGTGGAGAGGAGGACATTTTTGTCAGCCACCTGGCAACCTATAAGTACATTGAAATGGATGGGGAGATCCATGAAACAATGAGCCAGGGGTTTGAAGCCTTGAATGTGAATGAAACGTCTGCTGTACCTGGTACTTCAATATCATCATACCAACAAGCCCGGAAGGTTGTTGAGGAAGGAAGCGCCCAAGGCTGGGGCAAACTGCTGTCAGTAGAGAAGAAAGAGGACAGATTTGGGTTGGGTTACAGACCAACTCAACAAGATCAAGCAGCGGCTGCGAAAGAGCCCAACTTTGTGAGTGGGGGGATGCTTACCCCTGATGCTATCAACTGTCTGGAAGACGAGCTGGAAGAGGAACGCAACCTGGAAAACTGGATTCGTCCAAAGATCCCGGGGAGCAGTATCTCGAACTGGTCTTCCCAGGAAATTATAAGAGTTACTCACGCAGAGTAATTATTATTTCCTGCATTTTTATAAGCATGCATCAAAGTCTTGCATCTTGCCCAAGATGACAAGACTCATTTTGTAATCGGGCCATCTGTACTTTTTGTGCAAACAAGATCAATTAATGAAATATCAGACATCTTTTTGCAAACGAGTCTTTTTTTTTCTTCTTTTCGTTCACTGTTTTTCCATTTTTTTTCTTTTTGTACAAAAAAATAAATGGCAGTGTTTTCAAAATGACAACTTTATTTCACTCTTCTAAACAAGATTAAAATCAAATCACTAAAATGAATCGACTGAACCCTTGCAGAGAGTGCCTTCCAGACCGCACCGACAACAGCACGGCTATGACTTCGTATGACTTTGACAATCCGATCAATCAAGCTGATGAAGGGGTTGAAGAAGAATATGAGCTTCCTGAAGAGCCAGCCAGGTTGTTAAGACAAGAGGAAAAGGTTATTACCCCTCACCAGGAGGAGGTTGAAGTGATTAATCTTGGTACGGAGGGAGACGTGAAAGAGGTTAAAATCGGGGCCTGCCTGCAAGACTCAGTGAAGAAGCAACTGGTTGATCTACTTCAAGAGTATGTGGATGTGTTTGCTTGGTTGTATCAAGACATGCCAGGGTTGGATACCGATATTGTGGTGCACAAGCTGCCTCTAAGAGAAGAGTGCCCACCAGTTAAACAAAAACTACGCCGTACTCGTCCAGACATGGCAATGAAAATCAAGGAAGAGGTACAAAAGCAATGGGACGCCGGGTTCCTTGCTGTGACTAGCTACCCACCGTGGGTTGCTAACATAGTACCTGTGCCTAAGAAAGACGGCAAAGTAAGGATGTGTGTTGACTACCGGGATCTGAACAGAGCCAGCCCGAAGGATGATTTCCCTTTACCTCACATTGATGTATTGGTGGATAATACGGCTCAGTTCTCGGTATTCTCCTTCATGGATGGATTTTCAGGCTACAACCAGATTAAGATGTCACCTGAAGACATGGAGAAGACAACCTTCATCACACCCTGGGGCACGTTCTGCTACAAGGTAATGCCATTTGGGCTCAAGAACGCCGGTGCAACATATCAACGGGCTATGGTGACATTATTCCACGATATGATCCATAAAGAAATAAAGTGTTATGTGGATGACATGATTGCCAAGTCCCTTACAGAGGAAGATCACCTGGTGAATCTACTGAAGTTGTTCAAGCGTCTGAGGAGGTACCAACTGAAGTTGAACCCCAACAAATGCACATTCGGGGTGCGGTCTGGTAAGCTGCTGGGCTTTATTGTAAGCGAGAGAGGGATTGAAGTTGACCCTGACAAAGTCAAAGCCATCCAAGAGATGCCTGCACCGAAAACTGAGAAAGAGGTTCGAGGGTTCTTAGGTCGATTGAACTATATCTCGCGGTTCATATCTCACCTCACAGCAACCTGTGAACCTTTGTTCAAATTGTTGAGAAAGGAACAAACGGTCAGGTGGAACGAAGACTGCCAGAAGGCTTTTGACAAGATCAAGGAATATCTGCAAGAACCTCCAATCCTCATGCCGCCAGTTGAAGGAAGACCTCTGATAATGTACTTGACAGTATTAGAAGAGTCAATGGGGTGTGTGCTGGGCCAGCATGACGAGTCTGGTCGAAAAAAGTATGCAATATACTACCTAAGCAAAAAGTTTACCGACTGTGAACAACGTTATTCACTGCTCGAGAAAACTTGCTGTGCTTTAGCGTGGGCTGCTCGCCGACTGAGGCAGTATATGTTGACCCACACTACCTTATTAATCTCAAAGATGGACCCAGTCAAGTACATATTTGAGAAGCCAGCTCTTACCGGACGGGTTGCAAGATGGCAGATGATCCTCACAGAGTATGACATCCAATACACTTCTCAGAAAGCCATCAAGGGCAGTGTATTATCTGAATATCTTGCTGAGCAACCCATTGATGATTACCAGCCTATGAGATTTGACTTCCCTGATGAGGACATCATGTTCATTAAATCAAAAGATCATGAAGAGCCTATTCACACTGAAGGGCCTGACCCGGAAGAAGAATGGACCATGATGTTTGATGGGGCTGTTAACATGAATGGTCGTGGTGTTGGTGCAGTCCTCATTTCACCAAAGGGAGTTCACATGCCTTTCTCGGCAAAACTCGCTTTCAACTGCACTAACAACGAAGCTGAATACGAAGCTTGCATTATGGGTCTTGAAGAAGCCATTGACCTCAGGATCAAGACATTGACCGTATTCGGAGATTCAGCTTTGGTAGTCAATCAGACCAACGGAAAATGGTATACACACCAGGATCATCTGATACCTTACAGGGATTATACAAGAAGGTTATTGACATTCTTCACAACAGTCAAGCTTGAGTATATCCCTCGGGACGAGAATCAGTTTGCAGATGCTCTTGCTACCATTTCGTCCATGATCAAAGTTCAAGCTGCTAACTTTGTACCTCAGATTTCAGTGTCCAGACTCGACAGGCCAGCATATGTATTTACAGCAGATGTAGTCAAAGATGATAAGCCTTGGTTCCATGACATTAAGTGCTTCTTGGAGGATCAAACATACCCACCTGGGGCATCTTCCAATGATAAGAAGACCTTGAGAAGGCTTGCTGGAAGTTTCTTTCTGAACACTGATGGGTCTTTATACAAAAGGAACTTTGATATGGTACTCCTCAGATGCGTTGACAAGACAGAAGCAGATTTGTTGATGCATGAAGTGCACGAAGGCTCTTTTGGTACCCACGCTGGAGGGCACGCCATGGCCAAGAAGTTGTTAAGATCAGGTTATTACTGGATCACAATGGATGCAGACTGTTGTGCTTACGCCAGAAAATGCCATAAATGCCAGATTTACGCAGATAAAGTGCATGTGCCTCCCAATCCTTTGAACATCATGTCTTCACCATGGCCCTTTGCCATGTGGGGCATTGACATGATTGGTAAGATTGAGCCAACTGCTTCAAATGGCCACAGATTCATCCTAGTCGCCATTGACTATTTCACCAAGTGGGTTGAAGCAGCCTCATATGCAAACGTCACAAGACAAGTGGTAGCCAAATTTCTGAAGAGAGATATCATCTGTCGATATGGAGTGCCCGAGCGAATCATTACTGATAATGGTTCTAATCTCAACAACAAAATGATGGCAGAACTGTGCCGGGACTTCAAGATCCAACACCACAATTCTTCTCCTTACAGGCCAAAGATGAATGGCGCTGTTGAGGCAGCAAATAAGAATATCAAGAAGATTGTGCAGAAGATGGTAATCACTTACAAAGATTGGCATGAAATGTTGCCATTTGCCTTGCACGGGTACCGCACGTCAATCAGAACATCCACTGGGGCAACACCGTATCAACTTGTGTATGGTATGGAAGCAGTCTTACCGGTTGAAGTCGAATTGCCTTCTTTACGAGTCTTGATGGATGTCAAACTGAGTGAAGCAGAATGGGTTAGGTCCCGATACGAGCAACTGAGTCTGGTTGAAGAGAAGAGGTTGGCTGCAATCTGTCATGGACAATTGTATCAGAAGAGAATGAAGAAAGCCTTCGATCAGAAAGTCAGGCACCGAGAGTACCAAGTGGGAGATCTTGTGCTGAAAAGAATCCTCCCTCCTCATACAGACCACAGGGGCAAATGGACTCCAAACTATGAAGGACCATTCGTGGTAAAGAAAGTTTTCTCTGGTGGAGCGCTGATGCTCAGCACCATGGATGGTGAAGATTTCCCGTCCCCTGTGAATTCAGATGCAGTTAAAAATACTTCGCATAAAATGACCCGCTGGACATAAAAACAGAATGTAAGTCCAGGCAAAAATAGGGCATCCCGGCGAGTCAAAAACAGAATAAAAAGACTCGGGCAAAAATAAGGGAAATAAATGAAAAATGTACACCCGCTGAGTTGAAAAGCCGCATTGGACAGCTCAGGCAAAAATGGGTATCCCGATGGATTGAAAACCCGAAAGGGTGATCCATGCAAAATAAGGGAATAAGCGAAAAACTGCATTCTGAATTCGTCTGTATTGTCAGCAACTTGGTAAGCTTCAACAGGATCACGCTTCAATTAGAATCAGCCTTCTTCAGAAAGCAAGACGAGAAGAAAGTCAAAAGTCATACGGGTCATAGCAGGAGAGGAAGCTCCTTCAAAGCATCGACAAACACTGCCAGCACTTTGTAACAATCTCCTCATTTCAGGAGATATGTTTCTTTGACTGTATCTTGCCAATTCAGGGCACATGAATTAATAAAATCAGATTTTTCAGTCATGTTTCGTTTTGTATATTTTTACTTGCAAAGGATGTCTGGTGTCTCTAAAAAATCAACTGCATAAGTACAGATGTTTTTCTCCCAAAAATAATAATAATAAAACACATGCTTGCAGGGAATATACTTACTCGTGAGAATGCTTGACTCCTATGACGGAATCCAGTAAGGGATACCTCGGGACCATTTGTGCATTTCCTTATCTTTGCAGGATTGCAGGTATCCGGAACGCGACCTGGGGCATGAAAGCTTCACCCTCAGCAAGCTGGCAGATCATTATCAACTCGGTCTATCTTCCACGTGAAGGTGCCCACTTCCCCAGCAAAGTTGCCAAATCAACATACACTCAATCTCAGCATCTGAAATGCTCTATCCCCAGCTGAGTTGCCTCTTGTTGCTATCCCCAGCTGAGTTGCCTCTCACAAATTCCCCCAGCCGAGTTGCCATTTCATCCTCAGTTGAGTACAGGAGTCAGGGAACCATCTCCCCACAGAGTTCTAGCCTCAATCCAGAAGAGCAACGCAGGAAAGGATCACAACAGAGTGAAGAAAGCTTCTACAAACCCCAGCTGGGTCTCTCATGTCAAAGGATATGTCAATCAGTGACCTATATCCCCAAGCAAATATCATCTTATTAGATCTACCAATGATCTCATCCCCAGCTGGGAGGTCCATTTCAAGCAGATCAGCCAGAGATCTTCGCGGCAACGGGATCCGAATCCCGGTTCGATATTTTCGCATAATCATAGCATTCGCATCATACTATCCCCTCAGAGCGTAGCATTCCGTCTAATACGGAGCATTACGGCAAAAAAATCAAACGCATAGCATAATCATAAGCCATGATCAGAACCAACACTTATGAATAACAATCGTTCATCATTGTACAGAAATCCCCACCAGGGTCCCAGCAAAGCAGTTGCCCCACAAATCCCAAACACCATCATATACACCTTTTGATACCCGTCCGTATCATCACTCCCCAGTAAGTCGCCGGAACACTCTTTGCAAACAAATCACCCGTATTACAGGTACTGCCTGACACCCGTCCGTGTCAAATCACCAGCAGAAAGCCAAAGACATCCTCTTTGCACTCACGTATACCTATATACACTTTCTTGACACCAGTCCGTGTCACATCCCCAGCGCAGTCGCCTACACTTTGTATATCAGATACTTGTTCATATCACACTCTTCTCCTTGTGACACTCGTCCGTGTCACTCTCCCCAGCAGCTAAATATTCATCTATACACCATTCTCACTACCCGCTCTCATACAGATACTCGTCCGTATCTTGTACATACCAGCTATATACCCACAGATTCAACAGTAGTCTTTGTTCTTTGTTAACCAGTTGGTGCTCGTCCGTACCATCATCTCAGAACATTGCGTCTAATGTTTGTTTCTACATGATACTCGTCCGTATCATACTCTTGAGGATGCTCGTCCGCATCTTTAATCCATACACCGTGTCAAACACTTTTGTCTTCTTGAATATAGATACTCGTCTGTATCTACTACCCCCAGAAGAGTTCTTTCAGATTCAACACTCGTCCGTGTTCCTTGTTAACCAGTTGATACTCGTCTGTATCATCATCTTTGAACACATGTCAGTTTGTTTCTACCCGATACTCGTCCGTATCGTAGTCTTAGGGATGCTCGTCCGCATCTTTAATCTATATACAACATCTAAACACTTATACTTTCTTTTCTTGGTTGTGAACGCTCGTCCGTGTTCACTATATCCCCAGCAGATCACCAACAAAGCAAACATTTTCCTTCTTATCTAACACTCGTCCTGTGTTGTGATAAACCCTGAGAGCAGCCGTACCCTGCTGAGTGGTCGTCCTCCACTTCTTGATGGTCGTCCTCCATCATGCTCATCCGATGGCCGTCCCCATCGTTGTTTTTAGCAGCCGTCCCCTGCTAGGTGGTCGTCCTCCACCTTTTGATGATCTTCCTTCATCACCTTATCCAATGGCCGTCCCCATTGTTGATTTTGGTTATCTGACACTCGTCCTGAGTTGCGATAAACCTTGAGAGCAGCCGTACCCTGCTGAGTGGTCGTCCTCCACTTCTTAATGGTCGTCCTCCATCATGCTCGTCCGATGGCCGTCCCCATCGTTGACCTTTTCTATCCGATGGTCGTCCCCATCGTTGATATTTTCGGCAGCCGTACCCTGCCAGGTGGTCGTCCTCCACCTTTGATGGCCGTCCCCATCATATCCCCAACAGAGCAGCCGTCCCCTGCTAGGTGATCGTCCTTCACCTTTGATGGCCGTTCCCCATCATCTGTTTATTTCATTTATTCTTTAACCCGATGGCCGTCCCCATCGTGGTCCCTTTTCTTTTTAGCCCGATGGCCGTCCCCATCGTTGCTTACCTTACTTTGTGAACTTGATGGCCGTCCCCGTCATGTTTCATTAATTTCCAGAGAATTTTACAGCTTTATCTCGATGGCCGTCCCCATCACGATTTTATTTCCCCAGCTAGTCGGCCGTCCCCGTCTTGGCTTTACCTTTTATCCCCAGCATGTCGGCCGTCCCCGTCATTGCTTTATTTTCAGCACTTTCCCAGCATGTCGGCCGTCCCCGTCATTGCTATTTATCCAGCAGTCGTCCTCTGCTCGACGGTCGTCCTCCGTCGCCCACACTTTACAATATACTTTATTTTCCTTTACAATCTATATCCCTTTTCTTCTTCATTCTGTGAGTGCAAATTTTGGACTGTCTTTGGTATTCAACCACAAGTTACCTTGTTTGCCTGTTAAGCCGTTGCTTACATCCTGCACAGCTAACTCATGTTTGAATAGGGGCACCTGTAAACACCCCAAATTTGCCCTCACCCATTTCACCATGGCTTGTGATCATTCTCATGTGCATAAACACAATCATATCTCTTCATATCTCAATTTTTGATTCACTGCATAGTTTCTAAGGCATCTGCACCTAGGGTTTGTGATCTAAGCAATCTCAGGGCATCTTGAGCCACTCCAAAGGCAACCAATCAATTCAAAGGGATCCATATGTGTTCATCTTTCATATTACATCCTCTCAAAGTCAAGATTTCCAAAGAATCACAAGAACTGAGGTTTGGATGGATGCAGAGCCAAGTTTGACTGCACAGTTGACCTAAAATTAGGGTTTTGGTTTCAGAGGCCATAACTCCAAATTTTCTGGTCATTCTTGTTTCTATTGGTCTCTATATGGTATAGGGAGTATGCATATCAATTTTCATGAAGAAATTCCATGGGGAAGTCATCAGGTCAAGGGTTGACTTTTCAGACAAGTCAGTGCAAAATCAGGGCATCTGAGGCCCCCAATGACCCAACCAATGGGTGATCTTCATCATTTTGAGTGTATATGATCTTTATTTGGTTGTGGAAGAAGGTTGAAGTTCATAAAAATCAAGAATTTAGGGTTTTTGCAAATGTTGACTTTTTGGGCATAGTTGACTTTTCAAGAATGCATCATTTTAGGTCATTTTTCAAGCCTAGATTCTTGATCCAAAAAGGCTTCAAATGGAAAAACTTTGGTCATGAAAGTTGTAGATCTCATCTTTCCCTTTTCAAAAAGTACAAGAACATGATCAAACTCTTCATGAATCAAAAGTTATGGTGTGACAAAGTTGGCTAAAATCATTGATTTTCAAGGCATGCTTCAAATGGAAATTTTGCAAAGTCATGAACCAAAGCCTTTTGTGACCTCTAATTCATTTCAAACCATGACACAAACATTCCTTAGGCCTTAAAAGTCAGAATTGGATCAGGAATGCCCATGGTTTATGTTTGGTTGGCCAAAGAAATCACATGTGAACCATAAGGCAACAAGTTGCAAAACTCATGATCATTCTTCCTACAACTTGCAGCCTTGGATGCTGAGCTTTGCTAGACCTCTCCCTCACCCTTGCTGCGCCAGCCCATGCCTTGTACTTGCCTAGATCATGAGCCATGCCTCACTTACACATTTCTTGACTTTTTGCAAAAGGTAACTTACCAATCAATAAAGCACATGTCCAATCATCTGACCAATGAGAGAGAGTTATGTGGACAATTTGCAAGCTAGACATAGCACAAGGCAAGGCTGAAACATCCTCATTCATCACATACACAAAAACCTACCAAGTTGCAAGTTGCTTCGAATCTCTCTGCCCAGCCACAAAACACTCAAGCCAACTTCACCATTCAACTCACCTTGCTCCATAGACCACAAAGCACCAAGAACACAAGCCTGGAACAACCAGAATACTCCATAGCCATTTCTCACCTCAGCCTGCATTTCTCTTCGAAACTCTCACCACAGCTTGCAAACACCTAAACAAACTTTGCAAAGCTTCTCCATTCACCCTCAGGATCACAAACAACCCCTTTCCATGGCCTGAAACTGCTTAATACCCCATAGCCATTTCTGACTGAGTTGAAGCAGGAGCTTTCGAAACTCATTATCCAGCCAACTTAAACACTCATTGAGCATTCAAACATCATCTGGGGATCAAGTGGAGTAGATTGCACAAGGAGAAGTGGCCAGAAAGTCCCCAAGTTGAAAGCTCCAAATCTCAGGTAGCTCGAAAATTATTTTTTCCAGAAATCATTTCTTTTGTTCCAAACTTGTTCTATGTGATTCACTGATTATCCTGATGTTCTTAGTTTTTGAAATGGCTTTGATTTGAGCATTTAATTTGTCTCTGAAGCTTGCGTGCCCTAGTTTTTATTTCTTTCGATTCAGTTTGTTTAGGAAGAAGAAATTTGTTTTGAGAGAGGGGTTTGATTCGTGAGAGGTTGGAGATCATTTCCCAGTTCTTAGTTTTCATTTTTGATACGATTTGAGGGGTTTGGGGATTTCTCAGGTGAGATGCTGGCCGGAGAAGACGACCGGAAGTCTTCTCCGGCCACCTGAAAGTGATTTGTGCCCTAATTGCGTAATTAACTCCAGTTTGAATTTTGGCCGTAGATGGCCTTTGACTTGTTGACTTCCCTCCCTTTTGGATGGCCCAGATCCTTTTCATTAGCCCTAATCTCTCTCATTAGTTTAATTAATCTTTAATTAAGTTAATTAATTCAGGAGCCATCTGGGCCCTTCATTCACGCGCCAGTCAACGCATTTAAACTCAGGCTCCATCCTGGCCCTCCATCTAGCTTACTTTCTCTTTTTATTTGATTTTTAATTCATTTTGTTTCATTAAACTTGCATAATTATTTTAAAATAGTTAAAAATTCTTAAAAATTATGAAACTTTTTCCTAAAAGTTTTATTAATTTTTAAGACCCAAAAACATTTTTATTTTATTTTTTATCATTTAAAAAGTATTTTTAAATATTTAAAAGATTATTTTTAATTGGTTAATGGAAATTAATTAATTAAAAATACTTTTAGGTATTTAAAAATCACCAAAAAATTCATGAAATGTTCTAAGACATTTAGAAACATTGTCCAACCTTCAAACCAAATTTCTTTTTTGATCTTGATGCATTCTAAGAATTTTTCATTGAATTAAATCATTTTTTATGCATTAATTTGATCCTAAGTTCAAAAATTCATTTCTGCCTATTTGAGAAGAGTTGGACATTGATTCTTTTTGCATTGTATTGTGTTTAGCATGTAGTTTCTAGGATAAAATGGCCATGATTTGTTTCCTCATTTTCAATTTGTTTGGCATTTCTTTTGTTAAGAACCCTAAAAAACCCTAATAACTTAGAAAAATCATAGTTTGAGATTGGTTAAGAGTTGAGAGCTCCCCTTTGGACCTTGGTTTAGTATAGGTTTAGGGTTTCTTAGGGTGGCATTTTCCATTTTTTATCTTAGGGTTTGCTTCTGTTTTGGGTTTTTGTTTGTTGTTTGATTCATAAACCCTAATTTGGGCTTTCATTTGCATCTTTCTTGCATTCTCTTGCATAACATGACTTGCCATGCCATTCCATGCCTCCATTTGGTTCATTTAACATCATAAGACATGTAGAAAGCATCTTTGATCATTGCATCACATATTTGCCATGTCATTTGCCTTGTATGCTTCATAACTTTCCATGCTTATCCATGCTTCTTAGCTTGCATCATCTGCATCCATGATCTTGTATGAACATCTCCATGTCTTGCCTCATGTTTGTAGCATCTCATAACATCATTAGCATCATGTACATGCTTCTGGTTTTGTTTATCATCATGTCATCTCATCCCATTTTGCATTGCATTGCATTTCTTTTCTAACCTTTTCAGGTGGTAAGTGATTTGAGAAGTGAATCTGCCTTCACTTCTCACAACTTTTATTTTCATCTCTCTTGCATCCATTGCTGCATTTTTATATGTGTTTGAGTTTGAGCTTGCTCATTCTTCTTCTTCCCACTTTATTTCTTCAAGTGACTTGACTTCTTGAATGAAGCAAGTCACTTTGCTTCTCTTGATCCTTTCATCTGCTTCCTGGTGGCTCCTTTGAAGACTCCTCTTGAAAACCTCACAAACCTTAGGAACAACCAAGCATGATAATAATTAGGGCTTTGATTAGTCTCCCTTCATAGTTTTACCTTTGTGTCTCTCTTTGAGTCTTCTCTTCTCACCTCATAAGCAGGGACTAAACCCTAAAGGCTTTAAGGCTTTGTGATTAAGCTTATGCCTGCATCCTTCTATTAGGATGGAGTGTATAACTTTAATCCTAAGTGTTAAACCCTTAATGTGTTTAAATCCTTTAATCAATCCACTTAATAATCATCAAGACATCACACTTGTAACTTGGGCCTTGCATTAGGGTTCTAATTCTTCCTTAATTGGTTAAGAAGGACTAACCCTAGTGTTAATGGACAAGTCCCCCTCAAGTTGTCTTACAAACCCTAAAAAATCACTTCATCATCATACCATTAAATAAAATCCACTTAATCAAAAGCTTGTTTTGTCATGAGTTTAATCCCTAATCATGGATTAAGTCGAGGAGCCTTCCTCAGCTTAAACATTCTCATCTATTATCCTTCTATTAGGATGGTGTAATGAGTCTGTTTAATCCTTGATTATGGCTTAACCTCGTTACTTAACACTAAACAAAAACCCCAAAAAAACATCTAAATAATCACAAGTAGGTTAATGATCTTAATCCTACACCAAAGGTGGTTAAATGCGAGAATCTGACTTCACACTTAAGGTATTCTCATTACCCCTAATCAGAGGGAAGATGTGATGAGTTTACTAAATTCATTGGTTTAGACTTAAGCTCATTAACTTATGACAAAATCCAAAAACAATAAAAGACTGAAAACACAAAAACAAACAATAATCGTCTCCTCCGGGATTCTTCTCTCATCACTTTCATTCATAAACGAGAACTCGCTTCTTCCGTCTAATGCAAGACAGTTTGCACCTGAGCCAGACAGGTCATACACTTGAGCATTGACAAGTAAGCAGTTCACAAGTCAATTCATCTTTCAGTCTCTTTGGGTCGAACTACGGTGTTCTGACTTCCTCATTGCACGAGAGGATACGTAGGCATAACTTAACAGTTATCGAACAAAAGTCTCTGTATATTCCCCCTCTTTCCAGCTATCCTTTAAGCCTCATGATCAGGAGCATTTCACTCCTGTCCTCACACTGACACTGTATATCTATCACACTTCACTTCTTTTACACTGACACCTGTACATTCTTTTCCAGCTATTCCATACAGAAATTGCACTGACACTACCCCTTTAAAACACAAATCTTTTAAGCGTGGATCCCGTCGAGTACGGCGGACAATCTGGGTGCTAATACCTTCCCAGGTTGTAACCAACCCCCTTTCTCAGTCTCTCTGGTTCGCAACCGTCTTATCCATCTTTTTCTAGGTCTATGCAGCATTGCCTTTCCTCCGGGATAAAAATGCCTAGCTGGCGACTCTATTCATTCTCCAGTGAGTTCACGACTGTGTGTTCTCACTGTTCCCTTCGCCGACCGTTCGCGTCTGTACCCCTTTTGACCCGGTGTCATTTGTCGGGAGCGACAGAAAGTAGTGAGATAACCGGCTTTGGTGAAGACTGAAGTTGGTTGATACTCGATACTACGCTCATTGAGATCTTAAACTTGGAGGGTTTTGGTTGGCAAGTAAGTTGCCTACTGAACAACCACCCTTGCGAAGGATCAATGATATTGAGATCCCTTAGAACCTGGTTACTTTATAGGACAGGATGAACCAACTAACTTCAGGGGAGGGTACTTACCTTTGAACCTCATGCAAGCCTTTAAACCTAGGGCTATGGTGTGACTTGTTTGTGTGTGCCACATGTTTATGATTGAGCATAACATTATGACATCATCATGCATCATAAGCATAGCATTTTCACTAACCATTTCAAGGACCAAAGGATTTATCTTTGTTCTTTGTTGCAGGTCATGGCTTCTGCTCGTAGAAACACTATCAGGATCAACTTTGTAGGCATACCTGCTAAGCTTAAAGAGTTGGTTTCTTAAGTGTCTGAACACTCCCAGTTCATCAAGAGACATGGTCACCTACTGGATCTAGTCACTTCAGGGTTCAATGAAGACATGATGAGTGTTCTGTTTCAGTTCTTTGACCCTAAGCACCATTGCTTCACATTCCCCGATTACCAGCTGGTTCCTACAATGGAAGAGTTCTCTAAACTTCTGGGTATACCTGTACTTGATCAAAGACCCTTCACAGGCTTGGAAAAAGAGCCTAAACCTGAGGTTATTGCTGCAGCTCTACATCTGAAGAAGTCTGACATTGTTCTAGAAACGAGAAGCGGAGTTAAGGATATTCTTGCTAAGGTGTTGATAGAAAAGGCTCAAGTGTTCTTGAAGGCTATGAGCTATGATGCTTTTGAGGAGATCTTAGCCTTACTGATTTATGGCTTAGTATTGTTCCCCAATCCAGATCAGTTCATAGATGTTCATGCCATCAACATATTCATGAGTCACAATCCAGTGCCTACATTGCTTGGAGACATCCTGCATTCTCTTCATGCTCGTACTACAAGGGCAAGAGGAACTTTGATGTGTTGCATACCTTTGCTTTCTAGGTGGTTTATTTCTCACCTTCCTCGCTCGGTGATGAAGAATGAACAAGGGTTCAGGTGGTCCAAAAGGATCATGTCACTCTCGCATTCAGATATCCATTGGTGCTCCAGATCTATGGAGAATGTCACTATCATTGACCATTGTGGGGAGTTTCCTAATGTGCCACTTCTGGGCATAAGAGGATGCATTACTTACAACCCTTCTCTAGCTTTACGACAGTTTGGTTACGCTCGGAGTGATGGTCCACATGACATGTTGATTAAAGGTATTGTGTTTGATTACGACAACGATCTGCAAGGTTACCGTCAGAGATTCATACGAGCATGGGGAAAAGTGAACAAGGTTGACAGCAAGACTCTGGAGCCTAAGTACACCATTCCTATGGAAGCTTATCTCAGATGGGTACGATCTCGTGCTCAGACTCTCATGATGCCATATCCTGCTATCCTGCCAGTTAACATGGAACCTGTTGCTGAAGGAGATACTTCTTACACCATCCTTCACCCAGACATGCCTACTGACATGGAAGACTTACAGAGATCCTGGATCCAACTGAAGGAGCAAAGGGATACTTTCGAGGCTCATTACAAAGCAAGCCAAGAAAGAATCCTGGAGCTAACAAAGCAACTTCACGAGGAGCAGAATCTCAACTCATACCTCAACACAAAGAGGAAACGTCCATGGGAGACTTAAAACCCCATCTCTTGTATTTATTGCATTTCATTTTCTGTAAGCCCAAGAGGCAAAACAAATTTATTACTAATAAAAGTTTACCTTCTTGTTTGTTTAAGCAAATTTAAATCCTGCGGTCCTTGAAAACATTGCATATACATTTACATTCCATATCATTGCATCACAGGTTTATTGTGCACAGGTTTCTCATCTTCTCGCTGTTTATTTCAGCAATGGCTCTTGAACAAACAGTTAAGGATCTCCAGGCACAAAATGCACAGTTCCAAGAGCTGATCCTGAACTTGTCCAAGGGGCAGGATGAATTGAAGACACTGTTGGCCAAGAAGACTAAGAAGACTAGGAGGTCAGGTGGCCTGATCAACATGGGAAGAAGGTTCAGAGGTCCTGTCAAGACCAAAGAACAGGTTGAAGACTATGAGTCTGAAGAGTCTGATAAAGAGGGAGGCAGTCTCCACAACACAATGGGGGACTCTGATTCTGAAGCTAATTACTATCATGAGCCTAATGAGGATAAGTTCAAGATGCTGGTGGATAGAATGGATGCTATGGAATTACAGAAATCTTCTGGGCTGGATTTTGAAGACTTGAGTTTGATATCTGGGGTAGTCATACCCATTGGTTTCAAGGTTCCTACTTTTGTTGTTTATGATGGTGTCTCTTGTCCCAAGCTACATCTGAGATCTTATGTCAGGAGAATCCAACCTCATACTGCTGACAAGAAGTTGTGGATCCATTTCTTCCAAGAGAGCTTATCTGGAGCTCAATTGGAATGGTACTATTAGTTGGAGAGTGTCAACATCCGGGATTGGAATGATCTTGCTGAAGCCTTCTATAAGCAATATCAATACAATGCTGATTTAGCCCCCTACTCGCATGCAACTTCAGAGCATGTCTATGGGTGCTAAAGAGAGCTTCAAGGAGTATGCTCAGAAGTGGAGAGACTTGGCTGGAAGAGTGCAACCCCCTCTAACTGACAGGGAGTTAGTTGATATGTTCATGTGTACGTTGAATGGTCCTTTTTACAGTCATCTCATTGGAAGCTCATCATCTAGCTTCACTGAGTTGATAATGACAGGAGAGCGTGTAGAAAGTGGTATCAGGAGTGGCAAGATTCAAGTGGGTGCTTCTTCATCAAGTGCTGCAAAGAAGCCTCCCAGTGGGAAGAAAGAGTCAAATGATGTTTATGGTCAACCTGATCGTAATAGAAAGCATCAGTCTGTGAGTGCAGTTCACATCTCAAATCCAACTCCTACAACACCAGAGCAGCCATAGGGCAACCAACAGAGGGCTAGAAGGCAGTTCACTAAGATCAACATGTCAATGGCTCAGGCATTGCAACACTTGTTGAAGGCTGAACTTATCACTCTGAAAGATGCTCCTCAGAATCCTAATGTTACCTCTCCCAGGTACAATCCTAATGCACGATGTGCATATCATTCGAACTGTCAGGGACATGATACCAATAGTTGCTGGGTACTGAAGAACAAAATTCAAGATATGATTGAGGCTGGAGAGATTGAGTTTGACCCTCCGGGTACTCCAAATGTGATTACTGCTCCCATGCCAAATCATGAGAAGACTGTCAATGCCATTGATGAAGATTCATATATTTATTCAGTTGCAGAGTTGACCACACCATTGTCTGTCATTAAGAAGAAGCTAGTACAAGCTGGGTTCTTTCCAGGTTGTCGTGAAGATTGTTTGTATTGTACCTATAAGCCGGATAGTTGCTGGAGATTGAGAGATGGAATTCAATGTCTCATGGATAAATATATCATAGTGTTTGAGAGGACTCCACCTTCCGTAGAGAGTATGGTTGATCATATAACTCAGCGTGCGAAGATTGAAGAGGTGGATATGGTTGATAAAGTACCGGTAAGGATCACTTCTAAAGGACCTGTCAAAATCACTCATAAGGGTCCAATTAAGATTACTACTGAAGGCCCTGTGACGATTATTGCTGAAGCTAGAGTGGCTCCTATGGTCATTACCACTCCTGGTCCTATTTCGTATACTTCCGATAAAGCTGTGCCTTGGCATTATGGGTCTGATGTTTATATCCATGGTGTTAAGCAGGAACCCTTAGCTGATATGCCTATTGATGTTGATAATATTGCTGGATCTAGTAAGATCACACGAAGCGGAAGAGTTTTCTCTCCTCCAGTTACCTCCAAGAATGCAGTTACCCCAGCTGCTACCTCCACCACTGATACACGGGGCAAAGGTCCTGTTATTGAACCTATACCTACTGATGTGCCAGCTGCTGATGATCTCTCTAAGCAGATGGAAGAAGTATTGAAGATCATTCGTAAGAGTGATTATGACATTGTTGATCAGTTGGGGCATACTCCCTCCAAGATTTCTATGCTGTCTTTGTTGTTATGTTCTGAGGCTCATGCCAAGGCCTTGATTAAATTTCTGAAAACTGCTCATGTACCCAATGAAATTTTTGTTGACCAGTTTGAGAATTGTGTTGCACACTTGACCTATGATAATGGGTTAGGTTTCTCTGATGCTGATTTGACTCCTGCCAAAAGGGATCATAACAGGGCTCTGCATATCTCAATTGAATGCAGGGGCACTACCCTGTCACATGTATTGATAGACAATGGTTCCTCTCTGAATGTGTTGCCCAAAGAAGTCCTGAATAAGCTTAGTCCAGAAGATGCTGTGTTGAAACCCAGTAACATAGTGGTGAAGGCTTTTGATGGTTCGAGAAGAGTGGTGCATGGAGAAATTGATCTCCCAATCAAAGTTGGTTCTCAGGTTTTCAATGCTACCTTTTATGTCATGGATATTCGTCCGTCATATTCTTGTTTGCTTGGGCGTCCCTGGATCCATGGGGCAGGTGCTGTAACCTCTACATTACATCAGAAGCTGAGATATCCGGTAGAAGGGAAAGTTGTCACTGTTTATGGAGAGGAAGGATATGTGGTTAGCCATGTGAACACCTTTAAGTACCTTGAAGTGGAAGGTGAATATGTTGAAACTCCGTGTCAGACATTTGAAGTGGTTCCTTGGATTGTTAATGATTATGAAGCTCCTCGTGCAGTCAAGAAAGTTCCTGTGGTCACCAGAGTACCTCCAACAATGGCCTCCCTCAAAGATGCTAGAGCTGTGGTGGATGAAGGTGGTTGTACTATTTGGGGTCAGCTTCCTGATATCCCATACAAGTCTGACAAGTTTGGTTTGGGTTTCACTACAGAGTCCCAGAAGGCTGTTCGTCGTGCTCGTGCTGTTCGTATCACCAATCAGGGGATTATGAAGAATCAAATCAATTTTGTGGGTGACTATGATGAAGACTACAACTTGGATGCTTGGATTTTTCCTACTGTGGGTGCTGGGCTCAATAACTGGAAGGCTGAAGATGTTATTCCTATCTCCTTTAGTCAGGAGTAAATACTATTACTGTGTTGTTACTTTTAAGTTTGTAATTTCTTAAACAAATAAACTCTCAAGCCTTGTGCCTTACCCGGGGCACAATGGTGTGCTTGTTACGGGCTGTCATTTCATTTGCATACTTCATTCAATAAAAATCAGTGGACGTTTCGTTTTCGTAAATATTGTGTTCCTTGTCTTTCTTTTTCTTTTATTTTTGTTTTATCAGCTATGTGTTCTTACACACACCCACATCACTAAAATGCAGATCCTCATCCACTCTGGATCCTGTTGATAACAGTTCTACTATTGCCAATTATAATTTCGAGAATCCAATCTATCAAACTGAAGACGGAAATGAGGACGATTGTGAAGTACCTGTAGAGCTTGCTAGGTTGTTACAACAAGAAGAGAAAGCTATACAGCCACATGAAGAGCCAGTCAAAGTTGTGAATCTGGGAACTGAAGAGAACAGGAAAGAGGTCAAGATAGGGGCTGAATTGGAGGATAGTGTCAAGAGCAGACTGATTCAGATGTTACGTGACTATGTGGAGATCTTTGCTTGGTCCTACGAAGATATGCCAAGATTGGATACAGACATTGTGGTTCACCGTTTACCAGTGAAAGAAGATTGTCGTCCAAAGAAACAGAAGGTTCGTCGTATGCGTCCTGAAATGTCAGAGAAGATTAAAGCAGAGGTAATGAAACAGTTTGATGCAGGGTTCTTAGTTGTGACTTCTTATCCTCAGTGGGTTGCAAATGTGGTGCCGGTACCTAAGAAAGATGGTAAGGTACGTATGTGTGTGGACTACAGGGATTTGAACAAGGCTAGCCCCAAAGATGATTTTCCACTTCCTCATATTGATGTTCTGGTAGACAATACTGCTCAGCATAAGGTATTCTCCTTTATGGATGGTTTCTCTGGTTACAATCAGATCAAGATGGCACCTGAAGATATGGAGAAGACAACATTTGTTACACAGTGGGGCACTTTTTGTTATAAGGTGATGCCATTTGGTTTGAAAAATGCAGGGGCAACATATCAGCGTGCTATGGTGGCTTTGTTTCACGATATGATTCATCATGAGATAAAGGTGTATGTGGATGATATGATAGCCAGGTCCCAGAATGAAGAACAACATCTTGATCATCTGCATAAGTTGTTTGAGAGGTTGAAGAAATATAAGTTGAGATTGAACCCAAACAAGTGTACTTTTGGAGTTAGATCTGGTAAGCTCCTGGGTTTCATTGTCAGTGGAAAAGGTATTGAAGTGGATCCTGCAAAAGTGAAAGCTATACGAGAGATGCCAGCTCCCCGTACTGAGAAGGAAGTTAGAGGTTTCTTGGGACGACTGAATTACATTGCAAGATTTATTTCCCAATTGACTGCTACCTGTGAGCCAATCTTCAAGTTGTTGAAGAAAGATCAGGTGATGGAATGGAATGATGAGTTCCAGACAGCGTTTGATGAAATCAAGAAGTATCTGCTAGAACCACCAATTCTGATGCCACCAGTTGATGGAAGACCCTTGATTATGTACTTAACAATGTTAGACAACTCAATGGGGTGTGTATTGGGGCAACATGACGAGTCTGGTCGAAAAGAGCAGGCAATATACTACCTTAGCAAAAAGTTTACCGACTGTGAAACAAGATACTCACTGCTTGAGAAAACTTGCTGCGCTTTGGCATGGGCTGCTCGCCGACTAAGACAGTATATGTTGACTCATACTACCTTATTGATCTCAAAGATGGATCCAATCAAGTACATATTTGAGAAACCTGCTCTCTCCGGAAGAATTGCAAGATGGCAAATGATATTGACAGAATATGATATACAGTATACCACTCAAAAGGCCATTAAAGGAAGTGTTGTAGCTGATCATTTGGCTCATCAAGCAGTGGATGATTACCAGTCAATGAGTTTTGAGTTCCCCGATGAAGACATTATGATTATTACCAAAGAACCTGGACAATATGACGGACCTGAACAAGGATCTCGATGGACTATGGTTTTTGATGGAGCTTCTAATGCTCTTGGTAATGGTGTTGGTGTTGTGATTAGTTCCCCTGAAGGTTGTCATACCCCGATTACTGCCAGACTTTGTTTCTATTGTACTAATAACATGGCTGAGTATGAGGCATGTATCCTGGGTATTAAAGCTGCTATTGATATGAAGATTCAGTTCCTTGATGTATATGGAGATTCAGCCTTGGTAGTAAGTCAGATTAAAGGAGATTGGGATACCAAGCATGATAATCTCATTCCATACAGAGAGCATGTGTTGTCTTTGATCCCACATTTCAAAGAGATTACCTTTGGACATATTCCACGAAGAGAGAATCAGTTGGCAGATGCCTTGGCCACCATGGCATCCATGTTTGAGATCAGTTGGGATGATGAAGCTCCCAAGATTACTATTGATAGATTTGAGAAGCCTGCATACTGCAATGAGATTGACACTGAAGGGGCAGAGGAGAAGCCTTGGTTCTATGAAGTAAAAAGATATCTTGAAGCTCAGGAGTTCCCTGAAGGGGCATCTGTCAAAGATAGGAAGTTTCTGAGAAGGTTTTCTGCTAAGTTCTTTTTGAGTAATGGGATTTTGTACAAGCGCAATCATGATTCAACTTTGCTTCGTTGTGTGGATAAGAAAGAAGCAACAGGGATTATGGAAGATATGCATGATGGGATCTTTGGCACTCATTCTAGTGGTCATACTATGGCAAAGAAGATATTGAGAGCAGGTTACTATTGGTCTACCATGGAAGCTGACTGCTATCAACACTCCAGAACTTGTCACAAGTGTCAAATCTATGCTGATAAAGTACATATACCTCCATCACCATTGAATGTGTTGACTGCTCCTTGGCCTTTTTCCATGTGGGGCATTGATATGATTGGTGAGATCAAGCCTACAACTTCTAATGGGCATCGTTTCATCCTGGTTGCTATTGATTACTTTACGAAGTGGGTAGAGGCAGCTTCATTTGCATCTGTTACTAAGAATGTGGTGGCTCAATTCATCAAGAATAATCTCATATGTAGGTATGGCATCCCTGAAAGGATTATTACTGACAATGGCTCTAATCTGAACAACACTATGATTACTGATCTCTGCACGCAGTTCAAGATTAAGCATCACAACTCTTCTCCGTACCGTCCGAAGATGAATGAGGCAGTTGAAGCTGCTAATAAGAACATTAAGAAGATTGTACAAAAGATGACCGTTACTTACAAGGATTGGCATGAGATGTTACCATTTGCTCTTCATGGTTATCGTACTACAATACGTACTTCAACAGGGGCAACTCCATTCTCCTTGGTTTATGGTATGGAAGCAGTTCTGCCCATTGAAGTTCAGATTCCCTCCTTAAGAATTATGAAGGATGCAGGCTTGGATGAAGATGAGTGGATTCAGACTCGACTTGACCAGATAAATTTGATTGATGAGAAGAGACTAGCAGCAGTTTGTCATGGCCAGATGTACCAGAAACGAATGATCAAAGCTTTTAACAAGAAGGTTAAGCCAAAGGTATATCAGGCTGGTGACTTGGTAATCAAGCGTATCATATTACCAAAGGGTGATCCTAGGGGCAAGTGGACTCCAACATATGAGGGACCATTTGTGGTCAAAACAGTGTTTTCAGGAGGTGCCATGATACTTACTACTATGGATGGTGAAGACTTCCCACAGCCTGTAAACGCAGACATAGTTAAAAAATACTACGCATAGAAAGAGACCCGCTAGGTTGACTGGCCTAGGCAAAAATAAGGGCATCCCGGCGAACCAAAAGGGTTCGGGCAAAAATTAGGGATATATATATATAAAAAAATGTACACCCGGCAAGTCGAAAACCTGAAAAGGCGGCTTGGGCAAAAAAGGGTATCCCGGTGGATTGAAAACCTGAAAGGACAATCCAGGCAAAAGTTAGGGACTAAAGCGTATGACTATGTCTCGTTTGGATCACCCATGAAACTGCAACCAGTTGTACTACTTACTCAAGTTTGAACAGATAAAGCTCAATCCAATCGTTTCCGTCTCAACAGCAGAAGATGAGATACTTGAAGATAATGGCAATAGTAGAATTGGAACTCAATAAGATTATTTCCCACATAGCTGATTTTCTTTGTTTTGTAAAACTTTTATGACAAATTCCTCTTACTAGGATTTCTGTCTCCTTGTACAAACCTACCTATGTATAGGTCACTTTTTGATATAAATAAAGTTCCATTTTTGAGTCCTGATTTACTTTTACCCTATTTACATAAGCGAAACGTCCATTGGTTGTGTTTGAATGTATGTATGCTTTTGAATATGATTGATGTTTACCAGAAATGCATAAATGCTTAATATGATTGATGTTTATCAAAAATGCATGAAAATGCAGTAATAGTATTTACTAAGGACGAACGAGGGAAGGATTTCAACGAAGCTTCACCGATTCATCCCTACAAGACAGCTACAAGTCCCCCAGTAGGGCAAATCCATCTTCATAAGTACTTCAAGTCACATCTCCCCTGGAATTTATATCCATCTCTTTTATCCTCATACGGATAGTCGGGAATTTACTCTTCCAATAGGAGTACGACGAACGAAGACGGGAGGTTATGTATACCCTACTATCGAATGAAGACGGGAGGTTATGTATACTCTACTATCGAACGAAGACGGGAGGTTATATATACTATATTATCAAACAAGACGGGAACGAGTTCCTCATATTCTCCGGCAACAAATCGGGATTTATTTTCCCTGGCCAGCAGTTGTTATACGAAGATATCCAGACGCTTCAGGCTGCATGATACATACATACATCATTTACATCATAACATACATATACATAGATACATAATACATTACTTAAGTGCATCATATTATACATGCATACATAATGCATAAACTAATATTATCATACAGAATGTTATAATCTTGTCTTTCAGGTTAATTCTCCAGCAGACAAATTTCATCAACAAATTGTGACTATTGGGCCGTTGTTTATCTTCCCAAAAGTTATCATTTCCTCAGGACGTTGTTTATCCTCCTGAAAGCTTCTTATACCTCAGGACGTTGATTATCTTCCTGAAAGCATATCTTGACCTTGGGACGTTGTTTATCTTCCCAAAGGTTACATCATTCCCTCAGAACGTTGCTTATCCTTCTGAAAGCCTATCATTTCCTCGGGACGTTGTTTATCCTCCTGAAAGCATATCATTTCCTCAGAACGTTGTTTATCCTTCTGAAAGCATATCATTTCCTCGGGACGTTGTTTATCTTCCTGAAAGCTATCATGACCTTGGGCCGTTGTTTATCTTCCCAAAGGTTATCATTTCCTCAGAATGTTGTTTATCCTTCTGAAAGCATACTACTACCTCGGGACGTTGTTTATCTTCCTGAAAGCTATCACCACTACCTCGGGACGTTGTTTATCCTCCTGAAAGCTATCATTATATCTTCATATTTTGGACTGCTTTATCCTCCAAGAAATTTGTATCTGAAGAATGTTTCTCCAAGTGGCATCTTTAAGCCCACTCAAGCATATTAAACTAGTCATCAGTATCACTCTACGCACCGGTGAGTGCAAATTTTTGGGCTTTTGTGTTCAATCCCCTTCAACCTTCCAGGTCACGACTGGCACATATACCAATCTAACCCCTCAGGTTTCAGAAAATTGAACAGGGGCAGCTGTTGCACCCCAAAATTTGCCCTCACAATACAAGGTTTTGTGTACTAAGAGGTCCACAAAGTTCACAAGACCTTTCATGAGGTTCATGAAGTTTACAAGACACTTTATGAGGTTCACAAGGTTCACAATACTTACAAGACCTTTCATGAGGTTCACAAAGTTCACAAGACCTTTCATGAGGTTCATGAAGTTTACAAGACACTTTATGAGGTTCACAAGGTTCACAATACTTACAAGACCTTTCATGAGGTTCACAAGGTTCACAAGACCTTTCATGAGGTTCACAAGGATCACAAGACCTCCCATGAAGTTCACAAGGTTCACAAGACATCTTATGAGGTTCACAAGACCTTTCATGAGGTTCACAAAGTTCACAAGACCTCCCATGAAGTTAACAAGGTTCACAAGACATCTTATGAGGTTCACAAGGTTCACAAAGTTCACAAATAGTCAGAAGATTTGACAATTCCCTCAGACAATGCATCCTCCTAAGCAGTGCATCCAAAACTAGGGTTTTGACTTTAATCAGGCTAAATGGACTTCCAAGACTTCAAGTGAGCTTCATAACATCTTATGTGTTTAAGAACCTCCATGACAAGTTTCAAGACTTTTCTCAAAGGTTTGCTCAGTCAGATGATCAGATAAGTCAAAATCAGTCAAAGTAGTTAAAAAGTCAAACTGAGGTCAATTATGGTCAAACCAAAGTCAAACTTCATGATTTTTTTGCCAACATCAAGTATATGAAGTAAAATTCATCATTTGATCAAGGGTTGATCATGATTCATCAAGGATATTTCAGATCATCAAGAATCAAAGGTTTCTAAATTAGGGTTTCCTCAGGAAAAGTCAACTGAACTTTGACCAGCCATAACTTTCACATGCTTCATCACCAATTTTCCATCCAAAGCTCATTTTGAAGGAAATTGAATTCTCTACAACTTTGTGTCTCACAAGCCAAGACCAAAAATGCTTCATTTGGAAGGTATGAGCTAAGACATTATAGGTCCTTTTGAAAGTCAACAAAAAGTCAACAACTTCAAAAGGGCATAACTTGAGAATGGTAAATGATATGGACATGAAACCAGTGGGGTTGGTTATAGGACTCTTCAAGCTTTCAAAAATGTCCAAGAACACCCTCATAGAATTAAAATTGAAGGATTTGTGCCCTTGCAAAGTTGGGAAATTTTTGGTTGGTTTATGAAGAAAATGGAGGTTTAAAAACAATTTTTTCTAAATGGGCTTGCCATATAATGATCCAATCCATACCAATACTTCATGCACGACCCAACCCTCAAATATTCAGATTTTTTATTATTTTATTTTATTTATTTTGATTTTATTCATCTAAAATCATTTTAAATTAAAATAAAATAGAAAAATCAAATATTTAAATGGGATATTGTTTCTAGAAAGTCATAAAGATGATTTGGATCAAATTGATATAAGAATCATGGTGATTGGCTTGAAATAGAAAGGTTGAATTCACAAATATTTGAAGTTTAAGTCCTAATCTTTTTCAATCTTTTTCAATCAAAAACTTCATACAACAATCAATTATTTTGACCTAGTTCCATTGTACTATAAGTAGACAACATAACCTAATGCATTGGACACGAAATTCTGGCCTCCAAGAGTAAGTTCACATATTCAAAAAAGTCACTAAATTTCAAATTCGGATTTGATAATCCAAGCTCTTTCAAGCCAATTTGAAGGTTGAGACATGTTTATTGGACATCCTTGAATCATTCTCAATGCTTATTTGCATCTAAAACATCTCATATTGCATAAACCGAACCAACCATGTTCTTGTTTATATTTTTTTCGATTTTCATTATTTGTGTAGTAATAATGCATTCTAACCATGTATTTGTGTTGAGTATGATGCCTAGATGATTTCTGGACAAAAAGATTTAAGAACCAAGCCCTAAACCGCAAGTTGCCATGGCTAGGGTTTTTGAATAGAATTTGGGATCCTTTGATTTAGTTAATATAAATTAATTCTAAGACTATAATTGAACTGTGTGATGTCTGGGGATCATGAAAATGTGATCAATTTGATGAAATCGTACATGTTTATGATGATATGAAATTGGCAGGGTTTGGACGCGCGTGTGAGGCTTAGGTCCAGGGATCGAATCCTGGCCTCAGCAATTTTATTATTTTTTCTAGTTCAATTGTTAAACTTAATATATTATGCAATGTTGTGGATTAGTTAACAGAAGCTTCCTCCCGGCTGGAATGGTAAGTGTGTTTGTGAATTGAGTAAAGGTCCTGGGTTCGAATCCCCCCAGGCCTTTTGTGTTGCTTTCTTTTTTATGATTTTTCCAGGTTATGAACAAAAGGGATTAGTCCCCTGCTTCTAACGCCAGCGCGCGCATGGCCCAGTGGATGAAAGGCTAGTCTTGGAGGTTGCAAGCTTAGGGACTGGGTTCAAATCCCAGCCCAAGCAGGTTTTTATTTTTTCATCCTTTTCTTTAATTTTTGATTATTTAATTAATTTTCTACTTTAAACAAATTCAAATACTAAATAGGATGTACATATTATTTTAAAATTCATTCTTTTAATTTTAATTTTATAAGAAAAACTTATTTATTTTTTTTGTAAATTATTAATATTGTTAAATTATATATAGTTATTTTATTATTCTAGAAATATGTATATAAACCCTAATTTTCTAAAACCTAAAATATTTTGTAAGAAACCTAATTAATCCTAATAATTTTCATAAACCCTAATTTTCTTCTATTTAATATTTAATTCTATTATAATTTTTAATTTTTATTTATTATTTAATCATGTATATATATTATATAATTTGTTTATAACTTAATTCTTATATGTAAATAATTTTTAATATATGCTTAAAACTTGTTAATTTAATTTTGTAATTATAATTTAATTTTCATAATATGTTTATAATTAACTTAATTTTTAACTTAAAACTTTATAATAATTAGTATAATTGCTTATATTTTCTTATTAGTCTTAATAATAATTGTTTATAAAAATTGATTTTTTAATTATTATGTTAATATTATTAATTATGTTTATATGATATTTTATTATTACTAACCCCATTTAACTTTGTATTATTTTTATTATTATTTTTTACTAACCCAATTACTTATTATTATTTATTTTGCTTAATTATTTATTATTATTATTTTTGCTTATTATTATTATTATTTTTGCTTAATTTGTTAATTATTATTATTTTGTAATTGCTTCCTTTATGTAATATTGTAATATTATTATTAAATATTTATTTTATGCTATGGTTAGTAAAATAGGGAGTGTAACATGTTTGTATGTTTAAAATCAATTTAGATCACTAATTTAAAAGATAAATATTAAAATTGTACACTCACACACGTAAGTCGATCTTTGATCGCCATCTCACTTCCTTAAGGATACCTCTCATGTTGCCTATTACAAAAAGGTCAAGTAGGGTGTATAAAGCAAAGTCCCTAATCTCACATCATCTAGTCCCTCTTAAACAGATAAAAAGATCAAGTCCCTTCGAATGATGCCTTCGTAATGATCTTGTCCCTTTCGAATAAAGATGATAAGTCCCTTCGAATTGCTTATACACCCCACAGTTGCCTAAATAAACAGATGTCCCTTTACTTGTCCCTTACATCCAAGGTAATGACTACCTATTCCTTAATAATAGGGATAGTCTTACCATTTAAAGGATTCAAGAACAGAAAAGACTTAAACTTAGGGTAGGTTCCTCTTAGATACTTGCTCACTTTTCAAAAATATTTCAAACATTTCACACATTTTAAAACAATTTTCAAAACAAAGGTTTTTTACGCATCCATACATGGATCATTATAAAACTCTTAAGAAAATTTCTATTCACACACTTCACATTTCAAAAACATTTTAAAGTGAGCTAAGTAACTAAGAGCCCATGGATAACCATGGATATAAAGGGTGCTAACACCTTCCCTTTATATAACCTACCCCCCGGACCCAAAAATCTTTTAAAAGGTCTTTCCTGTTCTTTTATGCCTTTCCTTTGGATAAAATAAAAGTCGGTGGCGACTCTTGCTATCCGCAACATAACTAAAGTCAGTTCTCCCACCGTGTTACACATACCTCCTACCTTGGTCGCATTTATCCCCAAATGATGTGTCTCTCTCAAAATAGAGTGTGTCAGCCTTAGGCAGGAAATGTACATTCGTTCTAATTACCCACCGAGTTTTTACATTCGTTCTAATTCCCCACAAAGTTCAGTTGACTTTTCTTGAGGAAACCCTAATTTAGAAACCTCTGATTCTTGATGATCTGAAATATCCTTGATGAATCATGATCAACCCTTGATCAAATGATGAATTTTACTTCATATACTTGATGTTGGCAAAAAAATCATGAAGTTTGACTTTGGTTTGACCACAGTTGACCTCAGTTTGACGTTTTAACTACTTTGACTGATTTTGACTTATCTGATCATCTGACTGAGCAAACCTTTGAGAAAAGTCTTGAAACTTGTTATGGGGGTTCTTAAACACATATAAGATGTTATGAAGCTCACTTGAAGTCTTGGAAGTCCATTTAGCCTGATTAAAGTCAAAACCCTAGTTTTGGATGCACTGCTTAGGAGGATGCATTGTCTGAGGGAATTGTCAAATCTTCTGACTATTTGTGAACTTTGTGAACCTTATGAACCTCATAAGATGTCTTGTGAACCTTGTGAACTTCATGGGAGGTCTTGTGAACTTTGTGAACCTCATGAAAGGTCTTGTGAACCTTGTGAACCTCATAAGATGTCTTGTGAACCTTGTGAACTTCATGGGAGGTCTTGTGAACCTTGTGAACCTCATGAAAGGTCTTGTGAACCTTGTGAACCTTGTGAACCTCATGAAAGGTCTTGTAAGTATTGTGAACCTTGTGAACCTCATAAAGTGTCTTGTAAACTTCATGAACCTCATGAAAGGTCTTGTGAACTTTGTGAACCTCATGAAAGGTCTTGTAAGTATTGTGAACCTTGTGAACCTCATAAAGTGTCTTGTAAACTTCATGAACCTCATGAAAGGTCTTGTGAACTTTGTGGACCTCTTAGTACACAAAACCTTGTATTGTGAGGGCAAATTTTGGGGTGCAACAGCTGCCTCTGTTCAATTTTCTGAAACCTGAGGGGTTAGATTGGTATATGTGCCAGTCGTGACCTGGAAGGTTGAAGGGGATTGAACACAAAAGCCCAAATATTTGCACTCACCGGTGCGTAGAGTGATACTGATGACTAGTTGAATATGCTTGAGTGGGCTTAAAGATGCCACTTGGAGAAACATTCTTCAGATACAAATTTCTTGGAGGATAAAGCAGTTCAAAATATGAAGATATAATGATAGCTTTCAAGAGGATAAACAACGTCCCGAGGTAGTGGTGATAGCTTTCAGGAAGATAAACAACGTCCCGAGGTAGTAGTATGCTTTCAGAAGGATAAACAACATTCTGAGGAAATGATAACCTTTGGGAAGATAAACAACGACCCAAGGTCATGATAGCTTTCAGGAAGATAAACAACGTCCCGAGGAAATGATATGCTTTCAGAAGGATAAACAACGTTCTGAGGAAATGATATGCTTTCAGGAGGATAAACAACGTCCTGAGGAAATGATAGGCTTTCAGAAGGATAAGCAACATTCTGAGGGAATGATGTAACCTTTGGGAAGATAAACAACGTCCCAAGGTCAAGATATGCTTTCAGGAAGATAACCAACGTCCTGAGGTATAAGAAGCTTTCAGGAGGATAAACAACGTCCTGAGGAAATGATAACTTTTGGGAAGATAAACAACGGCCCAATAGTCACAATTTGTTGATGAAATTTGTCTGCTGGAGAATTAACCTGAAAGACAAGATTATAACATTCTGTATGATAATATTAGTTTATGCATTATGTATGCATGTATAATATGATGCACTTAAGTAATGTATTATGTATCTATGTATATGTATGTTATGATGTAAATGATGTATGTATGTATCATGCAGCCTGAAGCGTCTGGATATCTTCGTATAACAACTGCTGGCCAGGGAAAATAAATCCCGATTTGTTGCCGGAGAATATGAGGAACTCGTTCCCGTCTTGTTTGATAATATAGTATATATAACCTCCCGTCTTCGTTCGATAGTAGAGTATACATAACCTCCCGTCTTCGTTCGATAGTAGGGTATACATAACCTCCCGTCTTCGTTCGTCGTACTCCTATTGGAAGAGTAAATTCCCGACTATCCGTATGAGGATAAAAGAGATGGATATAAATTCCAGGGGAGATGTGACTTGAAGTACTTATGAAGATGGATTTGCCCTATTGGGGGACTTGTAGCTGTCTTGTAGGGATGAACCGGTGAAGCTTCGTTGAAATCCTTCCCTCGTTCGTCCTTAGTAAATACTATTACTGCATTTTCATGCATTTCTGGTAAACATCAATCATATTAAGCATTTATGCATTTCTGGTAAACATCAATCATATTCAAAAGCATACATACATTCAAACACAACCAATGGACGTTTCGCTTATGTAAATAGGGTAAAAGTAAATCAGGACTCAAAAATGGAACTTTATTTATATCAAAAAGTGACTTATACATAGGTAGGTTTGTACAAGGAGACATAAATCCTAGTAAGAGGAATTTGTCATAAAAGTTTTACAAAACAAAGAAAATCAGCTATGTGGGAAATAATCCTATTGAGTTCCAATTCTACTATTGCCATTATCTTCAAGTATCTCATATTCTGCTGTTGAGACGGAAACGATTGGATTAAGCTTTATCTGTTCAAACTTGAGTAAGTAGTACAACTGGTTGCAGTTTCATGGGTGATCCAAACGAGACATAGTCATACGCTTTAGTCCCTAACTTTTGCCTGGATTGCCCTTTCAGGTTTTCAATCCACCGGGATACCCTTTTTTGCCCAAGCCGCCTTTTCAGGTTTTCGACTTTCCGGGTGTACATTTTTTTATATATATATCCCTAATTTTTGCCCGAACCCTTTTGGTTCGTCGGGATGCCCTTATTTTTGCCTAGGCCAATCAACCTAGCGGGTCTCTTTCTATGCGTAGTATTTTTTAACTATGTCTGCGTTTACAGGCTGTGGGAAGTCTTCACCATCCATAGTAGTAAGTATCATGGCACCTCCTGAAAACACTGTTTTGACCACAAATGGTCCCTCATATGTTGGAGTCCACTTGGCCCTAGGATCACCCTTTGGTAATATGATACGCTTGATTACCAAGTCACCAGCCTGATATACCTTTGGCTTAACCTTCTTGTTAAAAGCTTTGATCATTCGTTTCTGGTACATCTGGCCATGACAAACTGCTGCTAGTCTCTTCTCATCAATCAAATTTATCTGGTCAAGTCGAGTCTGAATCCACTCATCTTCATCCAAGCCTGCATCCTTCATAATTCTTAAGGAGGGAATCTGAACTTCAATGGGCAGAACTGCTTCCATACCATAAACCAAGGAGAATGGAGTTGCCCCTGTTGAAGTACGTATTGTAGTACGATAACCATGAAGAGCAAATGGTAACATCTCATGCCAATCCTTGTAAGTAACGGTCATCTTTTGTACAATCTTCTTAATGTTCTTATTAGCAACTTCAACTGCCTCATTCATCTTCGGACGGTATGGAGAAGAGTTGTGATGCTTAATCTTGAACTGCATGCAGAGATCAGTAATCATAGTGTTGTTCAGATTAGAGCCATTGTCAGTAATAATCCTTTCAGGGATGCCATACCTACATATGAGATTATTCTTGATGAATCGAGCCACCACATTCTTAGTAACAGATGCAAATGAAGCTGCCTCTACCCACTTCGTAAAGTAATCAATAGCAACCAGGATGAAACGATGCCCATTAGAAGCTGTAGGCTTGATCTCACCAATCATATCAATGCCCCACATGGAAAAAGGCCAAGGAGCAGTCAACACATTCAATGGTGATGGAGGTATATGTACTTTATCAGCATAGATTTGACACTTGTGACAAGTTCTGAAGTGTTGATAACAGTCAGCTTCCATGGTAGACCAATAGTAACCTGCTCTCAATATCTTCTTTGCCATAGTATGACCACTAGAATGAGTGCCAAAGATCCCATCATGCATATCTTCCATAATCTCTGTTGCTTCTTTCTTATCCACACAACGAAGCAAAGTTGAATCATGATTGCGCTTGTACAAAATCCCATTACTCAAAAAGAACTTAGCAGAAAACCTTCTCAGAAACTTCCTATCTTTGACAGATGCCCCTTCAGGGAACTCCTGAGCTTCAAGATATCTTTTTACTTCATAGAACCAAGGCTTCTCCTCTGCCCCTTCAGTGTCAATCTCATTGCAGTATGCAGGCTTCTCAAATCTATCAATAGTAATCTTGGGAGCTTCATCATCCCAACTGATCTCAAACATGGATGCCATGGTGGCCAAGGCATCTGCCAACTGATTCTCTCTTCGTGGAATATGTCCAAAGGTAATCTCTTTGAAATGTGGGATCAAAGACAACACATGCTCTCTGTATGGAATGAGATTATCATGCTTGGTATCCCAATCTCCTTTAATCTGACTTACTACCAAGGCTGAATCTCCATATACATCAAGGAACTGAATCTTCATATCAATAGCAGCTTTAATACCCAGGATACATGCCTCATACTCAGCCATGTTATTAGTACAATAGAAACAAAGTCTGGCAGTAATCGGGGTATGACAACCTTCAGGGGAACTAATCACAACACCAACACCATTACCAAGAGCATTAGAAGCTCCATCAAAAACCATAGTCCATCGAGATCCTTGTTCAGGTCCGTCATATTGTCCAGGTTCTTTGGTAATAATCATAATGTCTTCATCGGGGAACTCAAAACTCATTGACTGGTAATCATCCACTGCTTGATGAGCCAAATGATCAGCTACAACACTTCCTTTAATGGCCTTCTGAGTGGTATACTGTATATCATATTCTGTCAATATCATTTGCCATCTTGCAATTCTTCCGGAGAGAGCAGGTTTCTCAAATATGTACTTGATTGGATCCATCTTTGAGATCAATAAGGTAGCATGAGTCAACATATACTGTCTTAGTCGGCGAGCAGCCCATGCCAAAGCGCAGCAAGTTTTCTCGAGCAGTGAGTATCTTGTTTCACAGTCGGTAAACATTTTGCTAAGGTAGTATATTGCCTGCTCTTTTCGACCAGACTCGTCATGTTGCCCCAATACACACCCCATTGAGTTGTCTAACACTGTTAAGTACATAATCAAGGGTCTTCCATCAACTGGTTGCATCAGAATTGGTGGTTCTAGCAGATACTTCTTGATTTCATCAAACGCTGTCTGGCACTCATCATTCCATTCCATCACCTGATCTTTCTTCAACAACTTGAAGATTGGCTCACAGGTAGCAGTCAATTGGGAAATAAATCTTGCAATGTAATTCAGTCGTCCTAAGAAACCTCTAACTTCCTTCTCAGTACGGGGAGCTGGCATCTCTCGTATAGCTTTCACTTTTGCAGGATCCACTTCAATACCTTTTCCACTGACAATGAAACCCAGGAGCTTACCAGATCTAACTCCAAAAGTACACTTGTTTGGGTTCAATCTCAACTTATATTTCTTCAACCTCTCAAACAACTTATGCAGATGATCAAGATGTTGTTCTTCATTCTGGGACCTGGCTATCATATCATCCACATACACCTCTATCACATGATGAATCATATCGTGAAACAAAGCCACCATAGCACGCTGATATGTTGCCCCTGCATTTTTCAAACCAAATGGCATCACCTTATAACAAAAAGTGCCCCACTGTGTAACAAATGTTGTCTTCTCCATATCTTCAGGTGCCATCTTGATCTGATTGTAACCAGAGAAACCATCCATAAAGGAGAATACCTTATGCTGAGCAGTATTGTCTACCAGAACATCAATATGAGGAAGTGGAAAATCATCTTTGGGGCTAGCCTTGTTCAAATCCCTGTAGTCCACACACATACGTACCTTACCATCTTTCTTAGGTATCGGCACCACATTTGCAACCCACTGAGGATAAGAAGTCACAACTAAGAACCCTGCATCAAACTGTTTCATTACCTCTGCTTTAATCTTCTCTGACATTTCAGGACGCATACGACGAACCTTCTGTTTCTTTGGACGACAATCTTCTTTCACTGGTAAACGGTGAACCACAATGTCTGTATCCAATCTTGGCATATCTTCGTAGGACCAATCAAAGATCTCCACATAGTCACGTAACATCTGAATCAGTCTGCTCTTGACACTATCCTCCAATTCAGCCCCTATCTTGACCTCTTTCCTGTTCTCTTCAGTTCCCAGATTCACAACTTCGACTAGCTCTTCATGTGGCTGTATAGCTTTCTCTTCTTGTTGTAACAACCTAGCAAGCTCTACAGGTACTTCACAATCGTCCTCATTTCCGTCTTCAGTTTGATAGATTGGATTCTCGAAATTATAATTGGCAATAGTAGAATTGTTATCAACAGGATCCAAAGTGGATGAGGATCTTCATTTTAGTGATGTGGGTGTGTGTAAGAACACATAGCTGATAAAACAAAAATAAAAGAAAAAGAAAGACAAGGAACACAATATTTACGAAAACGAAACGTCCACTGATTTTTATTGAATGAAGTATGCAAATGAAATGACAGCCCGTAACAAGCACACCATTGTGCCCCCGGGTAAGGCACAAGGCTTGAGAGTTTTAATTGTTTAAGAAATTACAAACTTAAAAGTAACAACACAGTAATAGTATTTACTCCTGACTAAAGGAGATAGGAATAACATCTTCAACCTTCCAGTTATTGAGCCCAGCACCCACAGTAGGAAAAATCCAAGCATCCAAGTTGTAGTCTTCATCATAGTCACCCACAACATTGATTTGATTCTTCATAATCCCCTGATTGGTGATACGAATAGCACGAGCACGACGAACAACCTTCTGGGACTCTGCAGTGAAACCCAAACCAAACTTGTCAGACTTGTATGGGATATCAGGAAGCTGACCCCAAATAGTACAACCACCTTCATCCACCACAACTCTAGCATCTTTGAGGGAGGCCATTGTTGGAGGTACTCTGGTGACCACAGGAACTTTCTTGACAACATGAGGAGCTTCATAATCATTAACAATCCAAGGAACCACTTCAAATGTCTGACACGGAGTTTCAACATATTCACCTTCCACTTCAAGGTACTTAAAGGTGTTCACATGGCTAACCACATATCCTTCCTCTCCATAAACAGTGACAACTTTCCCTTCTACCGGATATCTCAGCTTCTGATGTAATGTAGAGGTTACAGCACCTGCCCCATGGATCCAGGGACGCCCAAGCAAACAAGAATATGACGGACGAATATCCATGACATAAAAGGTAGCATTGAAAACCTGAGAACCAACTTTGATTGGGAGATCAATTTCTCCATGCACCACTCTTCTCGAACCATCAAAAGCCTTCACCACTATGTTACTGGGTTTCAACACAGCATCTTCTGGACTAAGCTTATTCAGGACTTCTTTGGGCAACACATTCAGAGAGGTACCATTGTCTCTCAATACATGTGACAGGGTAGTGCCCCTGCATTCAATTGAGATATGTAGAGCCCTGTTATGATCCCTCTTGGCAGGAGTCAAATCAGCATCAGAGAAACCTAACCCATTATCATAGGTCAAGTGTGCAACACAATTCTCAAACTGGTCAACAGAAATTTCATTGGGTACATGAGCAATTTTCAGAAATTTAATCAAGGCCTTGGCATGAGCCTCAGAACATAACAACAAAGATAACATAGAAATCTTGGAGGGAGTATGCCCCAACTGATCAACAATGTCATAATCACTCTTACGAATGATCTTCAATACTTCTTCCATCTGCTTAGAGAGATCATCAGCAGCTGGCACATCAGTAGGTATAGGTTCAATAACAGGACCTTTGCCCCGTGTATCAGTGGTGGAGGTAGCAGCTGGGGTAAATGCATTCTTGGAGGTAACTGGAGGAGAGAAAACTCTTCCGCTTCGTGTGATCTTACTAGATCCAGCAATATTATCAACATCAACAGGCATATCAGCTAAGGGTTCCTGCTTAACACCATGGATATAAACATCAGACCCATAATGCCAAGGCACAGCTTTATCGGAAGTATACGGAATAGGACCAGGAGTGGTAATGACCATAGGAGCCACTCTAGCTTCAGCAACAATCTTCACAGGGCCTTCAGCAGTAATCTCAATTGGACCCTTATGAGTGATTTTGACAGGTCCTTTAGAAGTGATCCTTATCGGTACTTTATCAACCATATCCACCTCTTCAATCTTCGCACGCTGAGTTATATGATCAACCATACTCTCTACGGAAGGTGGAGTCCTCTCAAACACTATGATATATTTATCCATGAGACATTGAATTCCATCTCTCAATCTCCAGCAACTATCCGGCTTATAGGTACAATACAAACAATCTTCACGACAACCTGGAAAGAACCCAGCTTGTACTAGCTTCTTCTTAATGACAGACAATGGTGTGGTCAACTCTGCAACTGAATAAATATATGAATCTTCATCAATGGCATTGACAGTCTTCTCATGATTTGGCATGGGAGCAGTAATCACATTTGGAGTACCCGGAGGGTCAAACTCAATCTCTCCAGCCTCAATCATATCTTGAATTTTGTTCTTCAGTACCCAGCAACTATTGGTATCATGTCCCTGACAATTCGAATGATATGCACATCGTGCATTAGGATTGTACCTGGGAGAGGTAACATTAGGATTCTGAGGAGCATCTTTCAGAGTGATAAGTTCAGCCTTCAACAAGTGTTGCAATGCCTGAGCCATTGACATGTTGATCTTAGTGAACTGCCTTCTAGCCCTCTGTTGGTTGCCCTATGGCTGCTCTGGTGTTGTAGGAGTTGGATTTGAGATGTGAACTGCACTCACAGACTGATGCTTTCTATTACGATCAGGTTGACCATAAACATCATTTGACTCTTTCTTCCCACTGGGAGGCTTCTTTGCAGCACTTGATCAAGAAGCACCCACTTGAATCTTGCCACTCCTGATACCACTTTCTACACGCTCTCCTGTCATTATCAACTCAGTGAAGCCAGATGATGAGCTTCCAATGAGATGACTGTAAAAAGGACCATTCAACGTACACATGAACATATCAACTAACTCCCTGTCAGTTAGAGGGGGTTGCACTCTTCCAGCTAAGTCTCTCCACTTCTGAGCATACTCCTTGAAGCTCTCTTTAGCACCCATAGACATGCTCTGAAGTTGCATGCGAGTAGGGGCTAAATCAGCATTGTATTGATATTGCTTATAGAAGGCTTCAGCAAGATCATTCCAATCCCGGATGTTGACACTCTCCAACTGATAGTACCATTCCAATTGAGCTCCAGATAAGCTCTCTTGGAAGAAATGGATCCACAACTTCTTGTCAGCAGTATGAGGTTGGATTCTCCTGACATAAGATCTCAGATGTAGCTTGGGACAAGAGACACCATCATAAACAACAAAAGTAGGAACCTTGAAACCAATGGGTATGACTACCCCAGATATCAAACTCAAGTCTTCAAAATCCAGCCCAGAAGATTTCTGTAATTCCATAGCATCCATTCTATCCACCAGCATCTTGAACTTATCCTCATTAGGCTCATGATAGTAATTAGCTTCAGAATCAGAGTCCCCCATTGTGTTGTGGAGACTACCTCCCTCTTTATCAGACTCTTCAGACTCATAGTCTTCAACCTGTTCTTTGGTCTTGACAGGACCTCTGAACCTTCTTCCCATGTTGATCAGGCCACCTGGCCTCCTAGTCTTCTTAGTCTTCTTGGCCAGCAGTGTCTTCAATTCATCCTGCCCCTTGGACAAGTTCAGGATCAGCTCTTGGAACTGTGCATTTTGTGCCTGGAGATCCTTAACTGTTTGTTCAAGAGCCATTGCTGAAATAAACAACGAGAAGATGAGAAACCTGTGCACAATAAACCTGTGATGCAATGATATGGAATGTAAATGTATATGCAATGTTTTCAAGGACCGCAGGATTTAAATTTGCTTAAACAAACAAGAAGGTAAACTTTTATTAGTAATAAATTTGTTTTGCCTCTTGGGCTTACAGAAAATGAAATGCAATAAATACAAGAGATGGGGTTTTAAGTCTCCCATGGACGTTTCCTCTTTGTGTTGAGGTATGAGTTGAGATTCCGCTCCTCGCGAAGTTGCTTTGTTAGCTCCAGGATTCTTTCTTGGCTTGCTTTGTAATGAGCCTCGAAAGTATCCCTTTGCTCCTTCAGTTGGATCCAGGATCTCTGTAAGTCTTCCATGTTAGTAGGCATGTCTAGGTGAAGGATGGTGTAAGAAGTATCTCCTTCAGCAACAGGTTCCATGGTAACTGGCGGGATAGCAGGATATGGCATCATGAGAGTCTGAGCACGAGATCGTACCCATCTGAGATAAGCTTCCATAGGAATAGTGTACTTAGGCTCCAGAGTCTTGTTGTCAACCTTGTTCACTTTTCCCCATGCTCGTATGAATCTCTGACGGTAACCTTGCAGATCGTTGTCGTAATCAAACACAATACCTTGAATCAACATGTCATGTGGACCATCACTCCAATCGTAACCAAACTGTCGTAAAGCTAGAGAAGGGTTGTAAGTAATGCCTCCTCTTATGCCCAGAAGTGGCACATTAGGAAACTCCCCACAACGGTCAATGATAGTGACATTCTCCATAGATCTGGAGCACCAATGGATATCTGAATGCGAGAGTGACATGATCCTTTTGGACCACCTGAACCCTTGTTCATTCTTCATCACCGAGCGAGGAAGGTGAGAAATAAACCACCTAGAAAGCAAAGGTATGCAACACATCAAAGTTCCTCTTGCCCTTGTAGTACGAGCATGAAGAGAATGCAGGATGTCTCCAAGCAATGTAGGCACTGGATTGTGACTCAGGAATATGTTGATGGCATGAACATCTATGAACTGATCTGGATTGGGGAACAATACTAAGCCATAAATCAGTAAGGCTAAGATCTCCTCAAAAGAATCATAGCTCATAGCCTTCAAGAACACTTGAGCCTTTTCTATCAACACCTTAGCAAGAATACCCTTAACTCCGCTTCTCGTTTCTAGAACAATGTCAGACTTCTTCAGATGTAGAGCTGCAGCAATAACCTCAGGTTTAGGCTCTTTTTCCAAGCCTGTGAAGGGTCTTTGATCAAGTACAGGTATACCCAGAAGTTTAGAGAACTCTTCCATTGTAGGAACCAGCTGGTAATCGGGGAATGTGAAGCAATGGTGCTTAGGGTCAAAGCCTGTGAAGGGTCTCTTGATGAACTGGGAGTGTTCAGACACTTGAGAAACCAACTCTTTAAGCTTAGCAGGTATGCCTACAAAGTTGATCCTGATAGTGTTTCTACGAGCAGAAGCCATGACCTGCAACAAAGAACAAAGATAAATCCTTTGGTCCTTGAAATGGTTAGTGAAAATGCTATGCTTATGATGCATGATGATGTCATGATGTTATGCTCAATCACAAACATGTGGCACACACAAACAAGTCACACCATAGCCCTAGGTTTAAAGGCTTGCATGAGGTTCAAAGGTAAGTACCCTCCCCTGAAGTTAGTTGGTTCATCCTGTCCTATAAAGTAACCAGGTTCTAAGGGATCTCAATATCATTGATCCTTCGCAAGGGTGGTTGTTCAGTAGGCAACTTACTTGCCAACCAAAACCCTCCAAGTTTAAGATCTCAATGAGCGTAGTATCGAGTATCAACCAACTTCAGTCTTCACCAAAGCCGGTTATCTCACTACTTTCTAAAGGCCAAGATGGGATAACTAGGGTTCTAAAAGTTAGTTAGTGCATTGACAACATATGGCAGCCTCATATTATCCTCAACTTGACTTAAGGAACATAAGCACCAACCAAGATGTCACACTAACTATGGCCACCAGATCAACCATATCGATATACGTCGTACAGTTTCCTTGGTCTATTGCCATTTACCTAAGGTACACTAGATCCGGGTTAGGATCTTTCACACATAAGAGCATCCCAACAGATAAGTATAAAGCAAACAAGGCAAACAATTTTAAAGTGATCTAATTCCTAAGGGTACCCCTCTTTAATATTAATTCCCCAGCAGAGTCGCCAGTTCTGTAACACGGTGGGAGAACTGACTTTAGTTATGTTGCGGATAGCAAGAGTCGCCACCGACTTTTATTTTATCCAAAGGAAAGGCATAAAAGAACAGGAAAGACCTTTTAAAAGATTTTTGGGTCCGGGGGGTAGGTTATATAAAGGGAAGGTGTTAGCACCCTTTATATCCATGGTTATCCATGGGCTCTTAGTTACTTAGCTCACTTTAAAATGTTTTTGAAATGTGAAGTGTGTGAATAGAAATTTTCTTAAGAGTTTTATAATGATCCATGTATGGATGCGTAAAAAACCTTTGTTTTGAAAATTGTTTTAAAATGTGTGAAATGTTTGAAATATTTTTGAAAAGTGAGCAAGTATCTAAGAGGAACCTACCCTAAGTTTAAGTCTTTTCTGTTCTTGAATCCTTTAAATGGTAAGACTATCCATATTATTAAGGAATAGGTAGTCATTACCTTGGATGTAAGGGACAAGTAAAGGGACATCTGTTTATTTAGGCAATTGTGGGGTGTATAAGCAATTCGAAGGGACTTATCATCTTTATTCGAAAGGGACAAGATCATTACGAAGGCATCATTCGAAGGGACTTGATCTTTTTATCTATTTAAGAGGGACTAGATGATGTGAGATTAGGGACTTTGCTTTATACACCCTACTTGACCTTTTTGTAATAGGCAACATGAGAGGTATCCTTAAGGAAGTGAGATGGCGATCAAGGATCGACTTACGTGTGTGAGTGTACAATTTTAATATTTATCTTTTAAATTAGTGATCTAAATTGATTTTAAACATACAAACATGTTTCACTCCCTATTTTACTAACCATAGCATAAAATAAATATTTAATAATAATATTACAATATTACATAAAGGAAGCAATTACAAAATAATAATAATTAACAAATTAAGCAAAAATAATAATAATAAGCAAAAATAATAATAATAAATAATTAAGCAAAATAAATAATAATAAGTAATTGGGTTAGTAAAAAATAATAATAAAAATAATACAAAGTTAAATGGGGTTAGTAATAATAAAATATCATATAAACATAATTAATAATATTAACATAATAATTAAAAAATCAATTTTTATAAACAATTATTATTAAGACTAATAAGAAAATATAAGCAATTATACTAATTATTATAAAGTTTTAAGTTAAAAATTAAGTTAATTATAAACATATTATGAAAATAAAATTATAATTACAAAATTAAATTAACAAGTTTTAAGCATATATTAAAAATTATTTACATATAAGAATTAAGTTATAAACAAATTATATAATATATATACATGATTAAATAATAAATAAAAATTAAAAATTATAATAGAATTAAATATTAAATAGAATAAAATTAGGGTTTATGAAAATTATTAGGATTAATTAGGTTTCTTACAAAATATTTTAGGTTTTAGAAAATTAGGGTTTATATACATATTTCTAGAATAATAAAATAACTATATATAATTTAACAATATTAATAATTTACAAAAAATAAATAAATAAGTTTTTCTTATAAAATTAAAATTAAAAGAATGAATTTTAAAATAATATGTATATCCTATTTAGTATTTGAATTTGTTTAAAGTAGAAAATTAATTAAATAATCAAAAATTAAAGAAAAGGATGAAAAAATAAAAACCTGCTTGGGCTGGGATTTGAACCCAGTCCCTAAGCTTGCAACCTCCAAGACTAGCCTTTCATCCACTGGGCCATGCGCGCGCTGGCGTTAGAAGCAGGGGACTAATCCCTTTTGTTCATAACCTGGAAAAATCATAAAAAAGAAAGCAACACAAAAGGCCTGGGGGGATTCGAACCCAGGACCTTTACTCAATTCACAAACACACTTACCATTCCAGCCGGGAGGGCGCTTCTGTTAACTAATCCACAACATTGCATAATATATTAATTTTAACAATTGAACTAGAAAAAATAATAAAATTGCTGAGGCCAGGATTCGATCCCTGGACCTAAGCCTCACACGCGCGTCCCTTAACCAACTGAGCCAACCACACAATTGTGAAACAAATTACAGATAATTGAATAAAATATTAAAACAGAATTCAAAAACCAAAAACGCGCGCTGGCTTCATCTTCAACCTTGGGATTTCGCAGGTTTTCCTGCGAAATTTCCTGGGAAATTTCCTGCAATTTTTCCTGCGCGCAAACCCTGCCAATTTCATATCATCATAAACATGTACGATTTCATCAAATTGATCACATTTTCATGATCCCCAGACATCACACAGTTCAATTATAGTCTTAGAATTAATTTATATTAACTAAATCAAAGGATCCCAAATTCTATTCAAAAACCCTAACCATGGCAACTTGCGGTTTAGGGCTTGGTTCTTCAATCTTTTTGTCCAGAAATCATCTAGGCATCATACTCAACACAAATACATGGTTAGAATGCATTATTACTACACAAATAATGAAAATCGAAAAAAAATATAAACAAGAACAAGGTTGGTTCGGTTTATGCAATATGAGATGTTTTAGATGCAAATAAGCATTGAGAATGATTCAAGGATGTCCAATAAACATGTCTCAACCTTCAAATTGGCTTGAAAGAGCTTGGATTATCAAATCCGAATTTGAAATTTAGTGACTTTTTTGAATATGTGAACTTACTCTTGGAGGCCAGAATTTCGTGTCCAATGCATTAGGTTATGTTGTCTACTTATAGTACAATGGAACTAGGTCAAAATAATTGATTGTTGTATGAAGTTTTTGATTGAAAAAGATTGAAAAAGATTAGGACTTAAACTTCAAATATTTGTGAATTCAACCTTTCTATTTCAAGCCAATCACCATGATTCTTATATCAATTTGATCCAAATCATCTTTATGACTTTCTAGAAACAATATCCCATTTAAATATTTGATTTTTCTATTTTATTTTAATTTAAAATGATTTTAGATGAATAAAATCAAAATAAATAAAATAAAATAATAAAAAATCTGAATATTTGAGGGTTGGGTCGTGCATGAAGTATTGGTATGGATTGGATCATTATATGGCAAGCCCATTTAGAAAAAATTGGTTTTAAACCTCCATTTTCTTCATAAACCAACCAAAAATTTCCCAACTTTGCAAGGGCACAAATCCTTCAATTTTAATGCTATGAGGGTGTTCTTGTACATTTTGGAAAGCTTGAAGAGTCCTCTAACCAACCCCACTTGTTTCATGTCCATATAATTTACCATTCTCAAGTTATGCCCTTTTGAAGTTGTTGACTTTTTGTTGACTTTCAGAAGGACCTATAATGTCTTAGCTCATACCTTCCAAATGAAGCATTTTTGGGCTTGGCTTGTGAGACACAAAGTTGTAGAGAATTCAATTTCCTTCAAAATTAGCTTTGGATGGAAAATTGGTGATGAAGCATGTGAAAGTTATGGCTGGTCAAAGTTCAGTTGACTTTTCCTGAGGAAACCCTAATTTAGAAACCTCTGATTCTTGATGATCTGAAATATACTTGATGAATCATGATCAACCCTTGATCAAATGATGAATTTTACTTCATATACTTGATGTTGGCAAAAAAATCATGAAGTTTTACTTTGGTTTGACCACAGTTGACCTCAGTTTGACTTTTTAACTACTTTGACTGATTTTGACTTATCTGATCATCTGACTGAGCAAACCTTTGAGAAAAGTATTGAAACTTGTAATGGGGGTTCTTAAACACATATAAGATGTTATGAAGCTCACTTGAAGTCTTGGAAGTCCATTTAGCCTGATTAAAGTCAAAACCCTAGTTTTGGATGCACTGCTTAGGAGGATGCATTGTCTGAGGGAATTGTCAAATCTTCTGACTATTTGTGAACTTTGTGAACCTCATAAGATGTCTTGTGAACCTTGTGAACTTAATGGGAGGTCTTGTGAACTTTGTGAACCTCATGAAAGGTCTTGTGAACCTTGTGAACCTCATAAGATGTCTTGTGAACCTTGTGAACTTCATGGGAGGTCTTGTGAACCTTGTGAACCTCATGAAAGGTCTTGTGAACCTTGTGAACCTCATGAAAGGTCTTGTAAGTATTGTGAACCTTGTGAACCTCATAAAGTGTCTTGTAAACTTCATGAACCTCATGAAAGGTCTTGTGAACTTTGTGAACCTCATGAAAGGTCTTGTAAGTATTGTGAACCTTGTGAACCTCATAAAGTGTCTTGTAAACTTCATGAACCTCATGAAAGGTCTTGTGAACTTTGTGGACCTCTTAGTACACAAAACCTTGTATTGTGAGGGCAAATTTTGGGGTGCAACAATATGCATTAATGAATGCAACTTGAATATGAATATGAATTCAAATATGATGTACATGTATGTATATGCGTTATGTTTATGCTGACAAACAGACACGCAAGAAGATTGGTGAGAAAGACACAACAACCGGATGCCCGAACAGCCTCAACAAGACGTGAACGACCCATAACACAGTTGGCTTTGACAAGGATGAAATAGTTTATCTTCTGCCGGGGAATCAAACCAACAATCTACCAAAGCAAATTTAATCAGGCTCATACAGGTACATCAGGCTTAGTATCTCACCAAAGGCGCTGAGTAACAAAAAAAATTTTATCACAGAAAAATGAGTCGCATAAGTAACACCCCAATGACCCATATTGGAGAAACCTGAGAATGCCGCACTTAACGAGACAATTATTTCACATCTTGCAGTTTGACCATTCTTGGAACAACCATTAACGTTTGTCTTTCGGTTCGCCAACTTAGTAAGCACACACACACATTAAAACAAATATAGTAAAAAGTTTTTGTTTCGAAAATCATTATTAATAACCGTGTCATTTTTGAGATGAAGATAGAATAGGAATTGCAAGCAAAGGCATAGGCTCAAATTTTCATTAATGGAATGGTAATCTGCCAATAGCGGGATTCCATAGATCTTTACAAAAATTGGAATAAATGGTAATTAAATGGAAGAGACTACATTAAAATTACAATGATCATTACTTTCTCCAACTACTTTGAGCCCCCGGTATTCTTGAGCTTGAGTCAGATTTGAGGAATTCTTAGCACACGATGTTGTCATCATAGCCCGATATAGTTACTTGCCGTTATCCCTAACTTTTACCTGGACTGCCCTTTCAGGTTTTCAATCCAGCGGGATGATTAATTTCTGTTTATGTCTCTAACTTTTGCCTGAGTCGCCCTTTCGGGTTTTCGACCCACCGAGACGCTCTTTTTTGCCTAAGTCGCCCTTTCGGGTTTTCGACTTACCGAGCTGTTCTTTTTATTTTTATTAGGCGAAGTATTTCTTGACTGTATCTGCATTTGTAGGACGGGCGAATTCCTCGCCATCCATCGTTGCGAGGATTAATGCGCCGCCTGAAAAAACTCTCTTGACAACATACGGGCCATCATAATTAGGAGCCCACTTGCCCCTAGAATCTGATATAAAAGGCTGGAGTTTCTTAATCACGAGGTCGCCTTCCCTGAACACACGAGGATGAACCTTCTTATCAAAAGCTTTCTTCATCCTTTGTTGATATAACTGCCCATGGCATAAAGCTGTCATCCTTTTCTCTTCAATTAGATTCAAGTCATCATACCTACTTTGGCACCATTCAGCTTCTATTAACTTGGCTTCCATCAAAACTCTCATTGACGGGATTTCAACCTCCACAGGGAGCACGGCCTTCATGCCATATACCAACGAGAAAGGAGTTGCCCCAGTCGATGTACGGACTGAAGTGTGATATCCGTGTAAAGCAAAGGGGAGCATTTCGTGCCAATCCTTATAAGTGACGACCATCTTCTGAATGATCTTCTTGATATTCTTGTTAGCGGCTTCCACTGCCCCATTCATCTTAGGCCTGTAGGGAGAAGAGTTATGGTGTTCAATCTTGAACTCCGCGCACATTTCCTTCATCATTTTGTTGTTCAGGTTTGATCCATTATCAGTGATGATCCTACTTGGGATACCATACTGGCAAATGAGGTTGTTTTTGATGAATCGGACTACCACCTGTCTAGTCACATTGGCGTAGGAGACTGCCTCTACCCATTTTGTAAAGTAGTCAATGGCCACTAGGATGAAACGATGTCCATTGGATGCTTTTTGCTCAATCATACCAATCATATCGATGCCCCGCATGGAAAAAGGCCACGGAGAAGAAAGAACGTTGAGAAGAGTCGGAGGGATATGGACTTTATCGGCGTAAACCTGACATTTATGACATTTCTTCACATATTTGCAGCAATCGGATTCCATTGTCAACCAGTAATACCCTTCCCTCAGCATCCTTCTAGCCATAACATGTCCATTAGCGTGAGTGTCGAATGATCCTTCATGAATTTCCCTCATCAGTATTTTTGCTTCATGCTTATCTACACACTTGAGTAAAATCATATCGAAATTTCTCTTGTACAATACATCTTGACTCAGAAAGAAGTTACTGGCCAACCTCCTCAGAGTCTTTCGGTCCTTGTTGGATGCCCCTGGCGGATATTCTTGGTGTCGTAAGAAACACTCGATGTCGTAGTACCATGGTTTATCGTCAACAGCCTCTTCCAAGGTGAATACATAAGCAAGTCTATTAAGACGCATAATTTCAATCTTTGGCACATCGTTCTGTCGATTTACAACAATCATGGAGGAGATGGTAGCCAGAGCATCAGCCATTCTGTTCTCGTTGCGAGGTAGTTAGTGAAATTCAATTTTATCAAAGAATGTCGAGATCCTCCTTGCATAATCCCTATATGGAATCAAGTGAGGTTGTAGGACTTCCCACTTCCCCTTGATCTGATTGATTACCAGGGCTGAGTCACCATATACATCTAGGTTCTTGATTCTTAAATCAACTGCTTCTTCCAAGCCCATGATGCAAGCTTCGTACTTGGCTTCATTATTGATGCAATTGAACATCACCCTTGCAGCGAAAGGGATATGAGCTCCTTGGGGAGTTACAATCATTGCCCCAATTCATTTTCCGTACAAATTTACAGTTCCATCGAAAACTAATCCCCATTAGGACCCCGGTTCTGGCCCTTCGTCGAGGGGAGGCTCGTCACAATCTTTCATCTTCAAGTACATGACATATTCGTCTGGAAAATCGAACTTTACGGGTTCGTAATCGTCAAGGGGTTGATGGGCTAGATGATCGGCTAAAACACTTCCATTGATAGCCTTCTGAGTGTGATACTCAATATCATATTCCGATAGTAACATCTGCCAACGAGCAATTCATCCTGTCAGGGCCGGGTTTTCAAAGATATACTTAATCGGATCCATCCTTGAAATCAACCAAGTAGTGTGATTAATCATGTATTGTCGGAGACGTCGAGCTGCCCAAGCTAAAGCATAACAGGTCTTCTCAAGCATAGAGTATCGAGACTCACAATTTGTAAATTTCTTGCTTAGGTAATAGATGGCATGCTCCTTCCGTCCTGTTTCGTCTTGTTGCTCGAGCACACAACCCATGGAATCTTCTAGTATCGTCAAGTACATGATCAGAGGTCTTCCTTCAACTGGAGGGACCAAGATAGGCGGCTCCAGTAAATAGTCTTTGATGTTATCAAAAGCATTTTGACAATCTTCAGTCCACTTGCAATTTTGATTCTTTCGCAGGAGTTTGAAGATTGGCCCACAGGTCGCAGTCATATTAGAAATAAATCTAGAGATGTAATTCAGACGACCTAAAAATCCCCTTACTTGTTTTTTCGTCTTTGGTGCGGGCATCTCTCGAATGGCCTTGACTTTGTCGGGATCTACTTCAATACCTTTCTGGCTAACAATGAAACCCAATAACTTCCCTGACCGAACGCCGAATGTGCATTTGCTGGGGTTCAGGAGAAGTTTGTACTTCCTCAAACGTTGGAACAACTTCAAAAGATATTACACGTGCTCTTCCTTGGTTCTGGATTTAGCAATCATGTCATCAACGTATACTTCGATTTCCTTGTGCATCATGTCGTGGAACAGTGTTGTCATTGCTCTTTGGTAAGTTGCGCCTGCATTCTTCAAACCGAAAGGCATTACCTGGTAGCAAAATGTTCCCCAAGGTGTAATAAATGAAGTCTTCTCCATATCCTCTGGGGCCATCCGAATCTGGTTATATCCGGAGAAACCATCCATGAATGAGAAAACTTTGAACTTAGTTGTATTGTCGACCAACATGTCAATATGGGGTAGCGGGAAATCGTCCTTAGGACTGGCTTTGTTCAGATCTCTATAATCGACACACATTATGACCTTCCCATCTTTCTTCGGCACGGGTACTATATTGGCTAACCATTGTGGATATTCGGAAGTGACAAGGAAACCTGCGTCAATCTACTTCTGAACTTCCTCCTTGATCTTGATAGCCATGTCGGGGCGTGATCTCCTCAACTTCTGTTTGACCGGCGGACATTCTGGTTTCAAAGGAAGGCGATGTTCCACGATAAGGGTATCCAATCCCGGCATATCCCGGTAGGACCAAGCAAACACATCTGCATACTCTTTCAAAAGTTCCATCATTCTTTTCTTGACGTCGGGAACGAGTAGCGCGCCGATTTTGACTTCCTTCCTATCGTCTTCTATCCCCAGATTAATTACCTCCACTGCTTCTTTGTATGGCTGGATAGTCTCCTCCTCATTCTCCAGTAGCCGTGAGATCTCATCAGGGACCTCTTCATCATTATCTTCTTCGGCCTCAAACACCGGGAACTCAAAGTTGGGAGTAGGCAAAGGGTCATGCTTTTCAATGGGGTTTTTTATGATTAATCTGCACATATGATTGATGTTTTATTTTAGCACTAGACAAATGGAAGCGTATGCAGATATTTGAAAAAATGAATCTTTTTTTTTATTTATGCAAATATGTAGATGCGTTTTTTTTTAGGATTACCATTTTTCCGAAAAGCAAAAAGTAAAAAAATGACAAAAGATAAAGTAAGTCGAAAAATAACACTTTCATTAATGATTGTTTAATTTTCGAAACAAAAGGGCCCAACAAAATAACTCTCTTGCTTTGGGCAGAGCAAAAAGGAGACAAAAATTCTTAAATTGTGAAATTCTGTGATCAGGTACGAGATGTCGAATGAGATGTTTAAACACTTGAAGACTTAACTAAAACTTAAAGTGCAGGAAAATTAAACAACACAGGAATTTGTTAACCCAGTTCAGTGTATAACCACACTTACATCTGGAGGCTACCAAGCCAGGAAGGAAATCCAATATAAGTAATATTAATTCTAGACTTAAACCACCCAGTTTAATCTTTCACTTAATATCTACCCAATGCAATTTCTACCTAAGACACAACTTAGATATGAGTACCAACTCACTCCCCCTTAATCACACAGTGATATGTTTACAAGTTTAATAAAATTGAAGTCATACTTCAAACAAAACAGCTTGATCTTACTTCACAGTTTCAATCAATACACAAATACACTTTTGCTTAAAAGCTCATAAAGTGGTAAAATTAAAACAACCTGCTATTAAAACACAAAACACCCTATTTGGTCTTCTTAATTTCGTACTCTATTCTGAGAGTTTCTATTGCTTAAATAGGTGTTTGGATTTTGGGCTTTCTGTAGGTTTATCCAATCCTGATACGCATGTTGTCATCACCTTGAATTAGGGTTTGTTACTTCCTAGATTCTAGGTGATTCAGTTCTTCTGATTATGCTGAAGTCACATAACAAAACTCCCTACAGATGCGCCTTCTTCTGTTTTATCCATCCATAATTAATTCCAGATAACTTCCCTTAATTTACTCAGTTCTGTTAGTCATTAATTAATTCTGGTAGCAGGTTTGAGATGTCACAACATCTGGTGTGACATCCTGAAAACTGAACTTACTTCATTTACTGATACAATGTCACAACATCTGGTGTGACATCCTGAAAACTGAACGTATTTCATTAACTGATACAATGTCCCAACATCTGGTGTGACATCCTGAATTAAGTTCATTTACTTATACTCTGTTTGATAATGTCCCAACATCTGATGTGACATCCTGAACTAAATTCAACACTTCTTGTTGGTCAAAAATTCTGCCAATTCTAAACATCTACAAACTCCCCCTTTGGCTAATTTTTGGCTTACATACTTTTCTGGTTATCAGAGTGCAGCAGAGTTTCTTTTATCAGAGTACAGCAGTTCTTTTCTGTTGGGTCATGTGTAAGTTTACTCCCCCTCAAACATACATGTGTTCAGTCTTGTTGCAACATAAATTTTTCATTAAAATCACAGCTTTAGTTCAGAAGCAAACATAAGTTTTTTTTTTATTAATCAGTAATTAACATCATACATTGTTGTTGTTGTTCAGTTCTCCCCCTTGTTAGACATAAATTGGGTCCAAAGTTACTAATTCAAAATTACAATGTAGAAGCAGACATTACATATTCCTCACATACAAGTTTCACTCAGAGTCCTCATATTCAGTGTCTTCCTCTGCTTCAGTTTCTTCATCAGAGGCAGCAACTTTCTGAGCACTCTCTTCAATCTCCAATCTTTGGATAATCTCCTCAAGCTTCTGATTCCTAGCATCCAGCTCTTTGCATGTATTCTTCAGCTCAGCAATCAAGGCAGCTTTGGAGATTGGAGACTCTGCCTTTGAAGGACCAGCAGATGTCCCAGAGGGAGCTTCAACATCAGCTGCATGATGACTCAAGAACAGCTTGTAGTGGAAGGCCAGAGGGCTTTCTCTTTTGCAAATTGAGTCTTTCTCAGTGAGGATACCTGGATACTGACTCAACATTATTCCACACAGCAAAGAAGGGAAGGCAATAGGTAGCTTTGTTGCAAATGATCCAGCATGCTTCAATGTCTGATAAAAAATATAAGCCCCAAAATCCAGCTTTGTTTGGGTGCCCACAACATATATAAACCTGCCCAATCCAGTTGCTATTGAGGAGGTATGGTTGGTAGGGACCCAGTTTGCAGTGCCAATCCTATGCAACATTGCATACTTCCTTGTCAGCAAGCTAACAGAAAGCTTCCCCTTGACTGGCCAAGTCTTGACCTGATTAGCATTGATAACCTTGCAAACCTGGTTATCAGTCTCCCCTAATTCATTTGGACCATCAGATTCTCTTCCTAGATAGTGGTTGATAACCCTAGGAGAGAATTCCACACATCTCCCTCTTACATATACTTTTCTGAAGTCAGCTGACTTACCATCAGCACAGTCTTCTTGAAGATTTACAATGAATTCCTTGACTAGCAGCTCATAGCAAGGAGAGAAATTTGATACAGTTTTGAATAGGCCAGCAGCATAAATGAGATCAATTACCTCAGTGCACTCAAGTGCATTGCTGCTCAGCTCTCTTTCAAGTGCTACCCTTCTTTGATATACAAACTTCCATCTGTTCACACTTGATACATGATGGAAAGAGATGTTGTCCAGAGGAGCTTCTGGAACAGCAGCTGAGGACCTTGAGGGTGCTGGTTTCTTCTTTGGTGGGGATGTTGGGACATCCTCTTCAACATCTGAATCTGGAGGGGTGACAGCTTTTCTCTTCTGTGTATTTACCTTGCTCCATTATTTTGTAGGACCAAAAACAACTTTAGCTTTGTCCTTCTTTGGTGTAGCTTGCTTCTTCTCAGGAGTTGCATGTCCTGCATTCTTCTTTTCCTTCCTAGTCATAAGCCTTTTGGCTATGCTAGGGTTTACAGAAGCAATGATTTCTGTATCAGAATCATGCTCTATGTTTACCACAGGAGGAGGTTGAGCAGTCTCCTCTTCAGCAGGTGGATCAACAGAGGCTTGATCTTCAGTGGAGGCCTTGTGCTGGTCCTCAGATGTTTCATCATCACTATTAGTGGATGCCTTTTGCTGGTTCTCAGATGTTTCTTCAGCATCATCAGTGGAGGCCTTTTGTTGCTCCTCAGATGTTTCAACATCTATTGGGACATCCTGTTTAGCAGGAGTGTCCTCTTCAGTATGATTTTGTTGTTCTTCCTGTGGAGCTGGCATGGTGTTCAGAGGGATAGAGATGCCACTCACAACTCTTTGCTCAGACAAAATCCTGTTCACCAGTTCCTTTATAGAGTCATCCACATATTCGGAAGATTTTGGAGTAGTGTTTGAGGATGAAGGCATGCCTTTGGCTTTGCTGAAAACAGGTTCCTTTGCCCTTCTTACAGTAGGGGTTCTTGGCTTTTGAGCAAGAGGAACACTTCCTCTGATTTCATCTATTGGAGTTGAATCCATGGGTACCACAGAGATGGGGGTTGCATGTACCACATCTTCCTTGTTGAGGATTTCTTCAGAAAGGTTAGGGTTTTGATGTTGAGCCATTTTCGAGTGTGGTGAAGAAAGAGATTGAGATTGGTTGAGTTTGATGATCTCTGAAAGTTAGCTATAGCATGCAAGTTGTTTTTAGAGAATGATGAGAAGATGAATAGCTGAAAGTGAGCTGATATTCTTATAAGAGTCGTTACTTGGAGAATTTCTAGGAGTGGAATACACAAAGTGCTTGACCAGACTGGTGTTGCCATCTGGTGATCATGCCACACGATGTCATATGACATGTTGGCACATCTCCATAACTTCTAAACTTCACATAAGCAGATTCCCAATTTACCCCTTAGGTTTTCAAATTGGGTAGCATCTAAAGCTTTAGTAAATATATCAGCCAATTGCAGATTTGTAGCTACATGTTCCAATGAGATTACTTTCTCTTCCACAAGATCTCTGATGAAATGATGCATGATATCAATATGCTTGGTCCTGCTATGTTGGATAGGATTCTTTGATATGTTAATAGCACTTAAGTTGTCACAGTACAATGTCATGACATCTTGTGGGACATTGTACTCAGTGAGCATTTGCTTCATCCAAACCAAATGTGAACAACTGCTTCCAGCTGAAATATATTCAGCTTCAGCAGTAGATAAGGATACACAATTTTGTTTCTTACTGAACCAAGAAATCAAATTGTTTCCTAGGAAGAAGCATCCTCTTGAAGTGCTTTTTTTGTCATCAGCACTTCCAGCCCAATCAGCATCACAGAATCCAGTGAGAATTGGTTTGCATCCATGAAAGTACATTATGCCATAGTCACAAGTACCATTAACATATTTCAGAATTCTCTTGACTTGGTTTAGATGACTAACTTTTGGATCAGCTTGATATCTTGCACATACACCTACTGCAAAGGCTATGTCTGGTCTGCTAGCAGTCAGATATAATAAGCTTCCAATCATACTTCTGTATAGGCTTTGGTCTACATTCTCACCCTTGTCATCTTTAGTCAGCTTTAAGTGTGTGGGGGCAGGAGTTCTCTTATGAGTAGCATTGTCCATCCCAAATTTCTTGACAATGTTCTTAGCATACTTGCTTTGGGAGATGAACATGGAGTCTTCCATTTGCTTTATTTGCAGTCCAAGAAAGTAGGTTAATTCTCCTACTAGACTCATCTCAAATTCAGATTCCATTTGAGTGACAAAATGTTTAACCATCTTGTCTGACATTCCACCAAAAACAATGACATCTACATATATTTGAGCAATCATGACATTTCCTTCTTCATCTTTAACAAACAAGGTTTTGTCTATTCCACCTTTCCTGTACCCTTGCTTGATGAGAAAAGTAGTCAGCCTTTCATACCATGCTCTTGGAGCTTGCTTCAGTCCATAAAGAGCCTTCCTTAGTTTGTACACATGATTTGGACAGCTTGGATCAACAAATCCTTTAGGCTGTTCTACATATACTTCTTCATTAAGATATCCATTTAGAAAAGCACTTTTCACATCCATTTGAAATAGCTTGAACTTCAAGATACAAGCAATTCCTAAAAGTAGTCTGATTGATTCAAGCCTTGCTACTGGTGCAAAGGTTTCATCAAAGTCTACTCCCTCAATTTGTGTGTATCCTTGAGCTACAAGTCTAGCTTTGTTCTTTGTAACAACTCCGTGCTCATTTGACTTGTTCTTATACACCCATTTAGTGCCAATCACATTTATGTCATCAGGTCTAGGAACAAGATCCCACACTTCATTCCTTGTAAATTGACCTAATTCATCTTGCATAGCACAAATCCAGTACTCATCAGTAAGAGCTTCCTTGATGTTTTTAGGTTCTATTTTTGAGACAAAACAGGAACCTGAAATCACCTCTCTTGATCTAGTGCTTACACCTCTGTTGGGATCCCCAATTATCAAATCTTTGGGATGATCCTTCTGGATTCTGATGGAGGGAGGTTCGCTGGATTGTTCTGTCCTTGCATCAGTTTGAGTGAAGTCAGGATGATCACTCTTTTCTTCAGTTTCAGTTTGTATGTCAGCAGATGTTCCAACATCTTCTGTAACATCTGAAGGAGCATCATCAATTATCACATTTATGGACTCCATGATAACCTTGGTTCTAGAATTAAATACTCTATAGGCTCTGCTATTTATAGAATATCCAAGGAAAATCCCTTCATCACTTTTAGGATCCATTTTTCTTCTTTGCTCTCTATTAGCCAGAATATAACAATTACTTCAAAAAACATGGAAGTACTTAACTGTGGGTTTTCTGCCCTTCCAGACTTCATAGATTATGGACAAGGTTCCTTTCCTTAGAGTGACTCTATTATGAATGTAACAAGCTGTGTTCATAGCTTCAGCCCAGAAATACAATGGTAACTTTTTAGCATGGATCATAGCTCTTGCTGATTCTTGGATAGTTCTATTCTTCCTCTCAACAATCCCATTCTGTTGAGGAGTAATTGGTGAAGAGTATTCATGATTGATTCCTTCTGAAGAACAGAAATCTAAGAATTTTTGGTTCTCAAACTCCTTTCCATGGTCACTTCTTATTCTGACCACACAACTGGCTTTTTCTCTTTGTATTCTTTGGCATAAATCTTTGAATACATCAAATACATCAGACTTTTCTTTGATAAAATTTATCCATGTATACCTTGAAAAGTCATCAACCACCACATAGGCATACCTCTTACCACCAAGGCTCTCAACCTGCATAGGCCCCATAAGATCCATATGCAATAATTCCAAAACTTTGGATGTTGTCAGATGTTGGAGCTTTGGATAGGACATCTTGGTTTGCTTGCCTATTTGACATTCACCACATATTTTGCCATCATCAATCTTCAGTTTAGGAATACCTCTCACAGCTTCCATAGATATGATTTTCTTTATGCCTCTGAAATGAAGATGACCCAGTCTTTGGTGCCATATTTTCACTTCTTCTTCTTTGGCTAAAGAGCAAGTTGAAGTGAGACTGAAATCTTGAGGTTCCCACATGTAACAGTTGTCTTTAGATCTGGCTCCTCTCATGACAACCTTCTGTTCTTTATTAGACACTATGCATTCAGTTTTGGTAAAGTTTACACTGTAACCTTGATCACATAATTGACTTATGCTGATCAAGTTAGCAGTCAAGCCTTTTACCAGCAGCACATCATCTAGTCTTGGTAAATCTAGACAGTCCAAGGTCCCAACTCCCTTGATTTCTCCTTTAGCTCCATCTCCAAAGGTTACATATCTGGATGAATATGACTTTAAGTATACTAGCAGATTCTTCAATCCAGTCATGTGTCTTGAACATCCACTGTCAAAGTACCAGTCTTCTTTAGCTGATACTCTTAGAGATGTATGAGCTATATGTCGCTCCCGATAAATGAGAATGACTCAAATAAAGGTACAGACGCGAACGGTCGGCGAAAGGATGAAATGAATAGAGTCGCCAGCTAGGCATTTTTATCCCGAAGGAAAGGTAATGCTGCATAGACCTGAGAAAAGATATGGATAAGACGGTTGCGAACCAGAGAGACTGAGAAAGGGGGTTGGTTACAACCTGGGAAGGTATTAGCACCCAGATTGTCCGTCGTACTCGACGGGATCCACGCTTAAAAGATTTGTGTTTTAAAGGGGTAGTGTCAGTGCAATTTGTGTATAAAGAGCTGGAAAAGGATGTATAGGTGTCAGTGTAAAAGAAGTGAAGTGTGTAAATGTACAGTGTCAGTGTAAGAATTGGAATGAGATGCTCAAGATCATGAGGCTAAAAGAATGATGCTGGAAAGAGGGGGAATACACAGAGACTTTTGTTCGATAACTGTTAAGTTACGCCTACGTATCCTCTCGTGCAATGAGGAAGTCAGAACACCGTAGTTCGACCCAAAGAGACTGAAAGATAAATTGACTATTGAACTGCTCACTTGTCTATGCTCAATTGTATGACCTGTCTGGCTCAGGTGCAAACTGTCTTGCATTAGACGGAAGAAGCTAGTTCCCGCTTATGAGTGAATGAGATGAGAAAAGAATCCCGGAGGAGACGATCATTGTTTGTTTTTGTATTTTCAGTCTTTTATTGCTTTTTGGAGTTTGTCATAAGTTAATGAGCTTAAGCCTAAACCAAGGGTTAGTAAACTCATCACATCTTCCCTCTGATTAGGGGTAATGAGAATACCTTAAGTGTGAAGTCAGCATCTCACACTTAATCAACCTGATGTAGGATTAAGATCATTGACCTGCTTTGTGATTAATTAGATGTTTTTGTTGTTTTTGTTTAGTGTTAAGTAATAAGGTTAAGCCATAATCAAGGATTAAACAGACTCATTACACCATCCTAATAGAAGGATAATAGATGAGGATGTTTAAGCTGAGGAAAGCTCCTCAACTTAATCCATGATTAGGGATTAACTTCATGACAAAACAAAACCTTTATTAAATGGATTTTAGTTAATGATAAGATGAAGAAGTGGGTTTTAGGGTTTGTAAGACAGCTTGAGGGGGACTTGTCCATTAACACTAGGGTTAGTCCTTCTTAACCAATTAAGGAAGAATTAGAACCCTAATGCAAGGCCCAAGTTACAAGCTTGATGTCTTGATGATTATTAAGTGAATTGATTAAAGGATTTAAACACATTAAGGGTTTAACACTTAGGATTAAAGTTATACACTCCATCCTAATAGAAGGATGCAGGCATAAACTTAATCACAAAGTCTTAAAGCCTTTAGGGTTTAGTCCCTGATTAGGAGATGAGAAGAGAAGACTCAATGAGACACAAAGGTAAAATCTAAGTGGGGGACTAATCAAAACCCTAATTATTGTCATGCTTGGTTGTTCCTAAGGTTTGTGAGGTTTACAAGAAAGATCTTCAGAGGAACCACCAGGAGGCAGATGAAAGAAGCAAGGAGAAGCAAAGTAACTTGCTTCATTTAAGAAGACAAGTCACTTGAAGAAAGAAAGTAAGATGAAGGAGAATGAGCAAGCTCAATCTCAAACACAAGACAAAATGCAGAAATGATGCATAAGAGGGATGAAAAGAGATTGTGAGAAGTGAAGGCAAATTCACCTCTCAAAACAACTTACCACCTGAAAAGTTAGTGAAAGAAATGCAATGCAATGTAAAATGAGATGAAATGGGATGATGCAAACCAAAACCAGAAGCATGAGTGTGATGTTAATGATGCCAAGAGATGATGCACATATGAGGCAAGGCATGGGAATGATCATACAAACATATGGATGCAAGAGAAACATGCTTAGAACCATGAACATACATGAAAAGTTATGAAATGCAAATGGCATACAACATGATAAATGAAAGATGCAATGATCAAACATGATTCTAATATGTCTTAGGATTTATTATGAATCAAATGGATGCACAAAATGTCATGGCAAGTCATAGTATGCAAACAAATGGAAGATGGATGCAAATGAAAGCCCAAATTAGGGTTTATGATCAATGCACAAAACAAAAATCAAAACCAGAAGCAAACATCATGATAAAAAAATTGAAAATGCATTCAAAGGAACCCTAAACCTATACAAACTCACTGCCCAAAGGAGGGGTTCTAACTCTTAACCTAATGAGGGTTATGAATTTCTTAAGATTGTTAGGGTTTTAAGGTACCTTGTCAAGAAAAATGTCAAACAAATAGGAAATGCAATATCAAATCATGCCAATTTAATCCTATAAACTACATGCTAAACAAGAGGCAATGCAAGAAGAATCAAGGTCCAACTCTTAAAGGCTAGGCAGAAATGAATTTTTGAAGATTGGATCAAAATAATGCTTTAAAATGAAATTAATTCCATGGAAAATTGTCAAAAGACATCAAGATCAAAAAAGAAATTTGGTTTGAGAGTTGGACAATGTTTCTAAATGATTTTAAATGTTTCATGAATTTTTTTGTGATTTTTAAATACCTAAAAGTATTTTTAATTAATTAATTCTCATTAATTAATTAAAAATAAACTTTTAAATGATTTAAAAATAAATTTTAATGCAAAAAATAAAAATAAAAATGTTTTTGGTTTCTGAAAATTAATAAAAGCTTGAATAAAAATTTTCAGAATTTTTCAATGACTTTTACTATTTTTAATAAAATGGACAAAACAAATGAAATAAAAAGGAAAATAAAATGAATTAAATGACAAGTATGCTGAATCAAGGGCTGAGGTTCAAACTGGACGCGCGGGAGTTGACTGCGCGCGTGATCCAGTGACTGAAATTCAAACTGGCTAATATTGATTAATTAATTTAATTAAGTGAGATTAGGGCTAAGTGGAGAATCTGGACCATTGAAACGCGCGGGGGATTGACTAAGTCAGCATCATCTACGCTCCACATTCAAACTTCATTTAATTACACAGATTAACCCTAATTAATTTCAGGTGGCCGGAGAAGACCTTCGGTCGTCTTCTCCGGCCAGACCCTCACCTGAAAGTTGCTAACTTCCTCAAAACGCCATGAAAATGAAACCTAATTGCCCAGAATCCAACCCCATTCAACACTGAATCAAAACCCCCAAACAAAAATCATTTTTTCATCATTAATCAAGCAAATCGAAGCAAAACACATTTAGGGCAGAAAAGTTTCAGAGCAAACATACATCCTGGTTTCTCAACCATTTTAAAAAATAATCATATCCCCATGACCAGGGGAGCTCATAGAATCATTTAAGAACTTAAAATGGAGTTTCTGGAAAAAAGTTTGAGATGGCTACCTGAGATGGAAACTCCTGGTCCTGAGCTTTCTGGCCTTTCCTTTGCTGCAAGTCCACTCCTTTGAACCCTCTGATGATGAAATGAGGCTTAGAAAACTTTGAGGATGGCTGGTTTGAGAGATGGCAGAAGTTCTGTTCAAGGGAGGGTGGTGATCGTGTTTTTGTTTCAGTGACTTTCAGGCTATGGTGATGAGTGGTTTTTGATCAGTGAAGCATGCTGAGTTTGTTTGTGAAGTTTGTTTGTGTGTTTGAAGGTTGTGCTGAGTGTTTCGAATGCTTTTGCAAGTTGGAGCCAAAAGTGATAACTATGGCTTGTGTGTGTTTCAGCTTGAAGTGAATGGTGTGTTATGCTGGCTTTGGTCCATGTATCAAAAGGGGATAGGTCAGAAAGTTGTTGGTGGCCTATGGTGATTGGTATGGGTCTTTGGCCAAAATGTCAACTTGATTTGTACTTGAGGTATGGGCAATGGTATAACTTGCTTTTTGGATTGCTTTGGCTCAGCTTGAATCAAGGAATGCTATGGAAAAAGTCTAGAGGCAATGCAGCAAGTGGTTTGTAATTTGTGATAGGTTTTGCAAGTTGGTTCATGTTTGCCCCCTTTGACATTTCTTGCTCCATAAGTCATAAAAATGAGTGATCCTTTGATGCAATCTGACTTTTAGGTCTTGGTACATGCTTGTATGAAGATTAGAAGTCTATTTGATAGCTCAATTTGCCTTGACAAGTGAATTTGCAACTTTGCCTCTTTGGTAGAAAACTTCAAATTTTGTGATTTTTCCCAACTTTGACAAGCCATAACTTTTGATCCAAAATGAACTAGGTCATGTTCTTGTACTTTTTGAAAAGGGAATGATCCATTCTACAACTTTCATGACCAAAGTTTTTCCATTTGAAACATTTTTGAATCAAAAAGCAAAGGTTGAAAAAGTTTCCCAAAATGGCAATTTTCAACATAAGTCAACTTTCCCAAAAAGTCAACTTTGCAAATGACTTGAAATTCTTCAATTTTGTGAACTTCTAACATCTTTTATGATCAAATAAAGATCATACATAATTAAAATGATGAAGAACACCCCTTGGTTGGGTCATTGGGGGCCTCAAATGCCCTGATTTTACACTGACTTGCTCAAAAAGTCAACTCTTGATCAGATGACTTCCCCATGGAATTTCTTCATGAAACTTGATGTGCATGATCCCTATACCATATAGATACCAATAGAAACAAGAATGACCCAAAAATTTGGAGTTATGGCCTCTGAAACCAAAACCCTAATTCTAGGTCATCTGTGCAGTTAAACCTGGCTCTGCTTCCATGCCATTCTCAGTTCTTGTGATTTTTTGACATTCTTGACTTTGAGGAGATATAATATGATGCTTGAACATACATGGACCCCTTTGAAGTGATTGATGGCCTTTGGAGTGGCCCAAGAAGCTCTTGGATTGCTCAGATCACAAACCCTAGATGCAAATGACTTAGAAGCTATGCAGTGAAGCAAAAATGTGGTATGAGATGCTATGATTGGATTTATGCATATGAGGATATCACAAGTCATGGTGTGAATGAGTGAGGGAAAATTTGGGGTGTTTACAGCTGCCCCTATTCAAGCATGAGTTAGCTGTGCAGGATGTAAGCAACGGCTTAACAGGCAAACAAGATAACTTGTGGTTGAATACCAGAGACAGTCCAAAATTTGCACTCACATAATGAAGAAGAAAAGGGATATAGATTGTAAAAAGGAAAATAAAGTATAATTATAAAGTGCGAGCGACGGAGGACGACCGTCGAGCAAAGGACGACTGCTGGGGATGAAACAATGACGGGGACGACCGACATGCTGGGGAAGATGCGAGAAATAAAGCAATGACGGGGACGGCCGACATGCTGGGGGATATGAGATTATGATGGGGACGGCCATCAAGTAAAGCTACAAGGTTCTCTGGGGAATATGTAAAAATTAAATGATGGGGTACGGTCATCAGGTTCATAAAGTAATGCAAGCAACGATGGGGACGGCCATCGGGCTAAACTGATGAAGGACGATCATCAGGAAAAGGAAAAGGGACCACGACGGGGACGGCCATCGGGTTAAAGAATAAATGAAATAATGATGAGGGGCGGTCATCAAAGGTGAAGGACGATCACCTGGCAGGGGATGGCTGCTCTGTTGGGGATAAGATGAGGGACGGTCATCTGGCAGGGTACGGCTGCCGAAAGTATCGCGACATAGGACGAATACCGGATAAAAGGTCAACGATGGGGACGGCCATCGGACGAGCATGATGAAGGACGATCATCAAGAGGTGAAGGACGATCACCTAGCAGGGGACGGCTGCTCTCAAGGTTTATCATGACATAGGACGAATGTCAGATAACAAAGATCAACGATGGGGACGGCCATCGGATAAAAATGATGAAGGACGATCATCAAAAGGTGAAGGACGATCACCTGGCAGGGTACGGCTGCCAAATATCACGACACAGGACGAATGTCGGATAGAAAAGGTCGACGATGGGGACGGCCATCGGATGAGCATGATGAAGGACGATCATCAAGAGGTGAAGGACGATCACCTAGCTGCTCTCAGGATTTATCATGACATAGGACGAATGTCAGATAGAAAAGAAATTTTGCTTTGCGGGCGATCTACTGGGGAATAGTAAACACGGACGAGTGTTTATATTCAAGAAAGGTATAAGTGTTTTGACGTTGTGTATAGATTAAAGATGCGGACGAGCATCCCTAAGACTACGATACGGACGAGTATCGGGTAGAATAAATACTGACACGTGTTCAGAGATGATGATACGGACGAGTATCAACTGGTTAACAAAGAACACGGACGAGTGTTGATTCTGAGGGGACTCTTCTGGGGAAAAGTAGACACAGATGAGTGTCTAATTTCAAGAAGACGAGAGTGTTTGACACAGTGTATGGATTAAAGATGCGGGCGAGCATCCCTAAGACTATGATACGGACGAGTATCAGGTAGAAACAAACGCTTGACGCATGTTCTGAGATGATGGTACGGACGAGTACCAACTGGTTAACAAAGAACACGGACTAGTGTCGAATCTGAGAGGGTATAAGTGGTGTATACAAGATACGGACGAGTATCTGTATAAGTGAAATAAGAGTAATAAGTATGAGTGGTGTATAGACGGGTATTTAACCTGCTGGGGGAGAGTGACACGGGCGAGTGTCAAGAGGTATATTATAAACAAGTATGCTTTACAAAGTGTTTAGGTAACTATGCTGGGGAAAGTGACACGGACGGATGTCAAGAAAGTTATATATATATACGTATCTGTGAGTGCAAAGGGGACGCTTTGGCTTTTTGCTGGGGGTATGACACGGACGGGTGCCACAAGGAGTATGTACTGGTGTTTGCGGGTGTAAGGCAACTGCTTTAGCTCTTCGCTGGGGAATCTAGGGAGCATTCTGTATATTGTTGATGGATTGTCATTATTCACAAGTGTTTGATTCAGACCATGACTTATGATTATGCAACATGTTTGATTTTTGCCGTAATGCTCCGTATTAGACGGAATGCTACGCTTTATGGGGAGAATATGATGCGAATGCTATGATTATGCAAAAGATACCGATCCGGGATTCGGATCCCGTTGCAACGAAGATCTCTGGTTGATCTGCTTGAAGTGGATATCCCAGCTGGGGATGAGATCATTGAGATGTATCTGCTTGGAGGAATAGGTCACTGATAGACCTATCTTAGTAATGTGGGACCCAGCTAGGGTTTGTAGAAGCTTTCGTCACTCTGTTGTGATTCCTTCATGCGTTGCTTTTCCGGGTAGAGGTTGACATTTTGTGGGGAGATGGTTCCCTGGCTTCTGTACTTGGCTGTGGAGGAAGAAAGATTGGCATCTCGGCCGGGGAGAAGTAGCAAGTGGCAACTCAGCTGGGGAGAAAAACACTTTGGGTGCTAAGACTGAGTGAATGTTGATTTGCCAGCTTGCTGGGGTGAAGCTTTCATGCCCCATGTCGTGTTTTGGATACCTGCAATCCTGCAAAGATAGAAACGTACAAGTAATCCCGAGGTATCCCTTACCGGATTCCATCATAGGAGTCTAGACACTCCCGGGAGTAAACATATTTCCTGCAAGCACATATTCTTTAAAAGAGAAGCACCTGTATTCATGCAATCAGTATCTTATAGACATCAGACATTTTGCAAATGAAAATAAAATGTACGAGACGAGACATGACTGAAAATCTGATTTTATTAATTCATATGCCCTGAATTGGCAAGATACAGTCAAAGAAACATATCCCCTAAAATGAGGAGATTGTTACAAATTGAAAAACAAAATAATGGCAATGTTGACGACGCTTCAAGTAGCTTCCTTCTTGCTATGACTCGTATGACATTTGACACTCTTCTCGTCTTGCTTTCTGAAGAAGGCTGATTCTGAAAGAAACTTGATCCTTTCGAAGCTTACCAAGTTGTAAGTGATACAGACGAATTCAGAATGCAGTTGTTCGCTTATTCCCTTATTTTGCATGGATCGCCCTTTCGGGTTTTCAATCCATCGGGATACCCATTTTTGCCTGAGTTGTCCAATGTGGCTTTTCAACTCAGCGGGTGTACATCTTTTGTTTATTTTCCCTTATTTTTGCCCGAGTCTCTTATTCTGTTTTTGACTCGCCGGGATGCCCTATTTTTGCCTGGACTTACATTCTGTTTTTATGTCCAGCGGGTCATTTTTTACGCGAAGTATTTTTTAACTGCATCTGAATTCACAGGGGACGGGAAATCTTCGCCATCCATAGTGCTGAGCATGAGTGCTCCACCGGAGAAAACTTTCTTTACTACGAATGGTCCTTCATAGTTTGGAGTCCATTTGCCCCTGTGGTCTGTATGAGGAGGGAGGATTCTTTTCAGCACAAGATCTCCTACTTGGTACTCTCGGAGCCTAACTTTCTGATCGAAGGCTTTCTTCATTCTTTTCTGATACAACTGTCCATGACAGATTGCAGCCAATCTTTTCTCTTCAATCAGAATTAGTTGCTCATATCGGGATCGGACCCATTCTGCTTCGTTCAGCTTAACATCCATCAGTACCCGTAGGGAAGGTAATTCAACTTCAACTGGTAGGACTGCTTCCATACCATACACAAGTTGATACGGCGTTGCCCCAGTGGATGTTCTGATTGACGTACGGTACCCATGCAAGGCAAATGGTAGCATTTCATGCCAGTCTTTGTAGGTGACTACCATCTTCTGCACAATCTTCTTGATATTCTTATTAGCTGCCTCAACAACGCCGTTCATCTTTGGCCTGTAAGGAGAAGAGTTGTGGTGTTGGATCTTGAAGTCCCGGCATAGCTCTGCCATCATTTTGTTGTTTAAATTGGAACCATTATTAGTAATGATTCGTTCGGGCACTCCATACCGACAGATGATATCCCTCTTCAGAAATCGGGCTACCACTTGCCTTGTAACATTTGCATAGGATGCTGCTTCAACCCACTTGGTGAAATAGTCAATAGCAACCAGGATGAATCTGTGGCCGTTTGAAGCAGTCGGTTCAATCTTGCCAATCATATCAATGCCCCACATGGCGAAGGGCCAGGGTGAAGACATCACATTCAGAGGATTGGGAGGCACATGCACCTTATCCGCATAAATCTGGCATTTATGGCATTTTCTAGCATAGGCATAACAGTCGGCGTCCATTGTGATCCAGTAATAGCCTGATCTTAGCAACTTTTTAGCCATGGCATGTCCTCCAGCATGGGTACCAAAAGATCCTTCGTGCACCTCGTGCATCAACAAGTCTGCTTCTGATCTATCAACGCATCTGAGGAGTACCATATCAAAGTTTCTCTTGTACAGGGAACCATCAGTATTCAGGAAGAAACTACCAGCAAGCCTCCTCAAAGTCTTCTTATCATTGGAAGATGCCCCAGGTGGGTATGTTTGATCCTCCAAGAAGCACTTAATGTCATGGAACCAAGGCTTATCATCTTTGACAATGTCTGCTGCAAATACATATGCTGGTCTGTCAAGTCTGGACACTGAAATTCGAGGTACAAAGTTGACAGCTTGAACTTTGATCATTGATGAAATGGTAGCCAGAGCATCTGCAAACTGATTCTCATCTCGAGGGATATACTCAAGCTTGACCGTTGTGAAGAAAGTCAATAACCTCCTTGTATAATCCCTGTAAGGTATCAGATGATCCTGGTGGGTGTACCATTTGCCGTTGGTTTGATTAACTACCAGAGCTGAATCTCCGAATACAGTCAATGTTTTGATCCTGAGGTCAATGGCTTCCTCAAGACCCATAATGCAAGCTTCGTATTCAGCTTCGTTGTTAGTGCAGTTGAAGGTGAGTTTTGCCGAGAAAGGCAAGTGAACTCCCTTAGGTGTAATGAGTACTGCACCAACACCACGACCATTCATATTAACAGCCCCATCAAACATCATAGTCCATTCCTCTTCCGGGTCAGGCCCTTCAGTGTGAATAGGCTCTTCATGATCTTTTGCTTTTATGAACATGATGTCTTCATCAGGGAAGTCAAATCTCATAGGCTGGTAGTCATCAATAGGTTGCTCAGCAAGATAATCAGACAATACACTGCCCTTGATGGCTTTCTGAGATGTGTACTGGATATTCTGTGAGGATCATTTGCCATCTTGCAACCCGTCCGGTAAGCGCTGGCTTCTCAAAAATGTACTTAACTGGGTCCATCTTGGAGATCAATAAAGTGGTGTGGGTCAACATATACTGTCTCAGTCGGCGAGCAGCCCACGCTAAAGCACAACAAGTTTTCTCGAGCAATGAATAACGTTGTTCACAGTCGGTAAACTTTTTGCTCAGGTAGTAAATTGCATACTCTTTTCGACCAGACTCGTCATGCTGGCCCAGCACACACCCCATTGACTCTTCTAATACTGTCAAGTACATTATCAGAGGTCTTCCTTCCACTGGAGGCATAAGGATTGGAGGTTCTTGCAAGTACTCCTTGATCTTGTCAAAAGCCTTCTGGCAGTCTTCGTTCCACCTGACTGTTTGTTCCTTTCTCAACAGCTTGAACAAGGGCTCACAGGTTGCAGTAAGGTGAGATATGAACCTTGAAATGTAGTTCAATCTACCCAGAAACCCCCGAACTTCTTTTTCAGACTTCGGTGCAGGCATTTCTTGAATGGCTTTGACTTTATCAGGGTCAACTTCAATCCCTTTCTCGCTTACAATAAATCCCAGCAGCTTACCAGATCGCACCCCGAATGTGCACTTGTTGGGGTTCAACTTCAGCTGGTACTTCCTCAGACGCTTGAATAGTTTCAGCAGATTTACCAGGTGGTCTTCCTCTGTGAGGGACTTGGCAATCATGTCATCCATATAACACTCGATTTCTTTATGGATCATATCGTGGAATAATGTTACCATAGCCCGTTGATATGTTGCACCCGCATTCTTCAATCCGAATGGCATCACCTTGTAATAGAACGTGCCCCAGGGTGTGATGAAAGTTGTCTTCTCCATGTCTTCAGGTGACATCTTGATCTGATTGTATCCTGAAAATCCGTCCATGAAGGAGAATACCGAGAACTGAGCCGTATTATCAACCAATACATCAATGTGAGGTAATGGGAAGTCATCTTTCGGGCTGGCTCTGTTCAGATCCCGGTAGTCAACACACATCCTCACTTTGCCGTCTTTCTTTGGCACAGGTACAATATTAGCAACCCACGGTGGATAGCTAGTTACAGCAAGGAACCCGGCGTCCCACTGTTTTTGTACCTCTTCCTTTATCTTCATTGCCATATCTGGGCGAGTACGGCGCAGCTTCTGTTTTACTGGCGGGCAATCTTCTTTTAATGGCAGCTTGTGCATGACAATATCGGTGTCCAACCCTGGCATGTCCTGATAAGACCAAGCAAACACATCCACATACTCTCGAAGCATATCAATCAGTTGCTCTTTCACTGAGTCTTGTAAACAGGCCCCGATCTTAACCTCTTTCACGTCTTCTTTCGTACCAAGATTAATCGTTTCAATCTCCTCCTGGTGAGGAGTGATGACCTTCTCCTCTTGACTTAACAACCTGGCTAGCTCTTCGGGAAGCTCATAATCTTCTTCAACCCCTTCATCAGCTTGATTGATTGGATTGTCAAAGTCATACGAAGTCATAGCTGTGTTGTTGTCGGTGCGGTCTGAAAGGCACTCTCTGCAAGGGTTTAGATTGTTCGTTTTAGTGATCGATTTTAATCTTGTTTAGAAAAAGTGGAAGGGAATTATCATTTTGGAAAACATTGCCATTTTATTTTTATACAAAAAGAAGAAGAATGAAAAACAGTGAGCAGAAAAGAAAAAGACTCATTTGCAAAAGACGTCCGATATTCATTGATTGATCTGTTTGCACAAAATTACAAGATGGCCCGATTACAAAATGAGTCTTGTCATCTTGGGCAAGATGCAAGACTTGATGCATGCTTAAAAAATACAGGAAATAATAATTACTCTGCAGGAGTAACCCTTATAATTTCCTGGGAAGACCAGTTTGAGACACGGCTCCCCGGGATCCTTGGACGTATCCAGCTCTCCAGGTTGCGCTCATCTTCCGACTCATTTTCCAAGTTGTTTACTGCATCTGGGGTGAGCATCCCCCCACTGACAAAACTGGGCTTCTTAGCAGCCTCCGATTGATCTTGTTGAGTTGGTTTGTAACCCAACCCAAATCTGTCCTCTTTCTTCTCCACAGGCAACAGCTTGCCCCAGCCTTGGGCATTCCCCTCTTCAACAACCTTCCTGGCTTGCTGATAAGATGTCATGGAGGTTCCAAGTATAGAAGATGCTTCATTGATGTTCAGGGCTTCGAATCCCTGGCTCATGGTTTCATGGATCTCTCCATCCATCTCAATATATTTGTATGTAGCCAGGTGGCTAACAAAAATATCTTCTTCACCACAAATGGTGATGATCTGGCCCTCCCACTCGAATTTTAACTTCTGGTGAAGGGTAGACGTAACTGCGCCAGCGGCATGGATCCAAGGTCTACCCAACAAACAGCTGTAGGCCGGCTGAATGTCCATCACATAGAAGGTAATTTTAAACGTCTGTGGGCCAACCATCACAGGTAGATCAATCTCTCCTAGCACTGATCTCTTAGAGCCGTCAAATGCTCTCACTACCAAATTACTTGGACGCAATGCTAAGCCATCATACTCCAGCTTCACCAAGGCTTTCTTTGGTAAAACATTGAGTGAAGACCCAGTGTCTACCAGTACATGTGATAGAACAGCACCCTTGCATTCCAGGGTGATGTGTAAAGCCTTGTTGTGGTTACATCCCTCAGTTGTTAAATCAGCATTGGTAAAACCCAATCCATGGCTGGTATTGACATTTGCTACCACGGTCTCCAGCTGATTAACGGTGATCTCCTCTGGCACATATGCTGCGTGCAAGACTTTTAGTAATGCGTTCCGGTGAGCTTCGGAACACATCAGCAGGGATAAAATGGAGATTTTTGAGGGAGTTTGGTGAAGCTGATCCACCACTTTGTAGTCACTCCTCTTGATAATTCTCATAAACTCGTCTACATCTTGTTCAAAAGATGTCTTCTGTGTTTCTTTGAGAATGGGATCTTCAGATATTACACTCTTTCCCTTTGCTTTGGCAGCAGCTTCTGCTTCGGCATTAGGTCTTTGTGATTGCGAGGCAAAAAGGCGTCCGCTTCTGGTGAAGCCTCCACCTCCCCCGACATTATCAACCTGTGGAGAAGATGTTGAAGAGTCAAGAGTGATCCTCTCCCCATTGCAGTAAAGATCAGAGCCATAATGCCAAGGGATGGCATTACTGCTTTCATATGGAACTGGCCCAGGTACCGTGATGGTAATCGGGCTGACTGCAGCAGAGGAGGGTGTTGAAATAGTGTGTGGATCGTAGTAGATGGTAACCGGTGTCTTGGCAGGAGATGCCACTGTTTGTTGTTGAAAATTATTGTTCGGAGGAATACTTGACGGATCATAATAAATGGTGACTGCTGAGATATTTGCTGGTGTTGTAGGAGAAGATTCTGAATAGAGGGGTGCTGATGTTGTAGAAGGAATGTTTGTTGATATTTGGTTTGTTGAAGTGATATTTGAAGCAATTGTTGATGAAACTGAAGAATTGTTTGGAATAATTGTTGTTGCAGTTGTAGGAGACTCAGGAACTGTTGTCAGAGAGATTGCTGGATTTGAAGGTGTTGATGTTGTTATTTGAAGTAGGCCACTCTGGATGAGACCATCTATGCCGCTTCTCAAGTTATCACATCCATTTACCGAAATGTTGCAATAACCGCACCCGAGCTCACACCCGGGAAATATCTGGTATTCTAAGAGTTGAGCTTTAATCTCTACCAGGGGTGTCCGAATCTGCCCAACACTGGTTATTAAGAAAGACAGCTTATCTTCCTCAATAGCATTAATTCTGGGTCCTCCGTGGTTGGGCATGGGGTTCTTGTTAACATTTGGCGGGGGTGCAAAGTTTAGAGCTTTAGAATCTACCAGGTCTTGTACCTTCATCTGTAAAGCTCTGCACTTCTCTGTACTGTGGCCAGGTGCATTGGAGTGAAAAGCACATTTGGCGTTGGCGTCATAATTTCTTGGCAGACTGGAAGGATCTGGTGGTGCCAACGTCCTTAACTCAACCAAGTTGAGCTTCAGGAGCTGTGGCAATAAAGCGGCATAAGGCATAGGGATTGGATCAATCACCCTATTGGCCTGAGATGGTCTCTGTTGAAATGGTCTTTGTTGATTGTTGTTGTTGTTGTTGTTGTAGTTTCTCTGAGGCGGATATTGAACTTGTTGCTGGTAATGGGGTTGTTGCTGTTGTTGATATGCTGGTTGCTGAGGAATTGGAGCGGGAATAGTGACTGCTGCCACTGACCTATGAACATATTGTGGTCTGCCCCTGCTGGCCTGAATAGCATTAGTCTCACCGATTCTTCTTGGACCCACAAAAGGTTTTCTGGGGTTGCTGGACGAGCTCGCACCATTGTCAGAAATCTTACCCATCTTTAATAGGCTTTCAATCCTTTCTCCAGCTATGATTACGTCAGCGAAGCTGGTGGAAGAAAAGGCAGCTAGCCTGTCAATGTATGTCCCTTGGAGGGTGTTCATAAACATGTCGGCCATTTCCATTTCCGACATGGGTGGCTGGACAGCAGCAGCAAGCTGTCTCCACCTCTGGGCGTATTCCCGGAAGCTTTCCCTGGATGACTGCGACATTCCCATCAGGAGGGTCCTGTTAGGAGCCATATCCAAGTTGTACTGGTACTGTCTGATGAAGGCCTTAGCTAGGTCCTTCCAGCATCTGATGGTTGCTCTAGTCAAGTGAGAGTACCATTCCCTTGAAGCTCCAGTTAAACTATCTTCAAAATAAAACATCCATAGTTTCTCATCCATGGTGTACGCCTTCAGCCTCCCCAGAAAGGATTGCAAGTGGGTTTGGGGACAGGAAGTTCTGTTGTACTTCTCGAAGCACGGAGGTTTAAACTTGTGGGGAATCCTTACCCCGTCCACTAGACCCATATCCATAACATCAAAGCCCAGGGAATTCTGAGACTCCAGGGATCTCAATTTCTCAGCAATTTCATCTAGCCTTCTGTCATAGGCTTCATCCCCAGCTCCCATCACAGTGAATTGATCCTCTTGGGGGTCTTCTTGTAATACTCTGCCTGCAGTGGCATTCCCTTGCACATTAGCAGGGATGTTGATCTCTGGATGAAGGTGGGGCCCATACACAGGTGGGTTAACATGAGGCTGAACCCTCTCATTGTTGCTTGTTCCCCCAGTCCCTAGATGGGGTTCCTCCTGGGTCTGCCTTTCTACTAATGCCCTTAATCTCTCTTGGCTCTGTGCCAATCCATTCATCACCTCCATAAACTGGGTCATCTGATTTCTCATCTCCAGTCTCTCATTGGCCATTTGAGTCCTGACCTCTGTAAGGTCCTGCTGTACTTGGTCCATTTGTATACCCGGAAGGTTGTTGCGAGTGGGATATATGTGCGGACGGTTGAGAGGAAACACCCGTCGCCGAGCAATAGTTCCTGAATCACAATAGAGTTAGTAATAAACAAAACAAAAACCTACAAAACAAATCAAAGAGTTAGTATGCAATGCAGTATGCTTATTTGCTTCCAAGGTATCCGGCTTGGCATTTGGTTTTGACCTTTCCAGACCCCTGAGGAAGGTGCTTTGATGTTGCTTGGGAGAAAGAGATTCAAATGAAACAAACTAATATATTACAAAATGGTTAATCATACATAGTTTGTTCTTTACAATACACGCCCTTGAGGGGTCAAAAATACAACATAAGAAAGAAAAGTACATGAAATGAAAGCAACAACAAGCAAAAGTCAGACACCAAGACCAAACTCATCCTCCCTAACTTCCTTCAGAAGTGCTTCAGTTACAGGATCAGCTGGATGCTCAGTGAGGTTCCTGATAAGAAGATTCCTGGTGGCAATAGCAGTGGTTAGCTTCTTGTGTCTGCTCTGGTCCTTTGACCTCTTCACACCAGCCCTAAGCTTCAATTCTGAGATCTCCTTCTGGGCTGCTAGCAGGGTTTCCTGTTGCTCCTTTGCATTAGCCTCCAACTGCTCAATCTTGTCATGAGTTCTCTTATCCTCCTGAGTGCGAGCTTCAGTGATCCTGACCCACCTAGCTTGGCTCTCTTTCAGATAGAGATCAGTCCTGGCCTTCTGGAACTGGGCCTCTTTACAGGCATTCTTTAAAATCTGCTCCCCAGCCCTTGACTTGATGTAGTCCTCTGACTTTTCAATCCTGGCTAGATGCTCCACCTTAAGCTTTTATAACCTTTCAATGTCCAGACGACCATCACTCCTCTCCCAGAGGGTTCTCTTCAGGGCTTCAGCCAAATTCTCATTCCTCTCTTTCAGTTTCTCAAACTCTTCCAGGCTGACAGTGGCTGGAGGTGGTGTTGTGGATGGCCCAGGTGCATCCTCAATGGTGAAGGGCATCCCAGAAATTTGAGCCCTGGCATGAGACCACTCATAATATTGAGCTGAGGCCACATTGTTGCATCTCCCAAGAATGGTCATTCCTTTGGTCTGGACATTGTCCCAAGCCCAGGATGCTTGCCTAACAATAGCCAGATTAGGCTTAACCTCGCAATAAAGGGTCTCAGCTAGATCTTGCACTCTAGGAGGGTGGACCAATGCATAGCCCAATTGTCTTTTGAATAGCAGAGGGTTGTAGTTGATGCAACCCTTCACTCCTATCAGAGGTACATTGGGGAACTGCCCACAACTAGTAATGATGTCTCTGCCCTTGGTGCTCTGGGTGCACCACCTGATGTCATCTGAGGTCAAAGAAACAAGCCTCCTAGCCCAATTCTTCTGTTGGTGAGGATTCAATAAGGTATCAGTCTTGGGCAAGTGTTTGAGCAACCAGGTATGGAACAGGGGAGCACAGCATCTCACCAACCTTCCCCTTTGCTTTTCATTCCTTTGGTGAACAGAGTAGTAGAAATCTCCCAGTAAGGTGGGCACTGGGTTCCTCAGAATGAAAAGATGGATTGCACTCTTGCTAATAAACCTAGGCTCATCTGCAAATAATATAACCCCATATATGCTGAGGGCTAATAATGCACAGACTGCCTTCCATTCTCCCAAGGAGGTCTTCAGGATAGCCTGAGAGGTCAAGAAATCCAAGTGCAGACCAGAGATTCCAGCCTTTGTTGTCATGTTCTGCTCAATCAGAATGGGTTCCAGATACAGTGCCTTTGACACCTCTTCATTACTGGGAAAAGCCATCTCAGGGTTGAAGGGGACACCACCCCTGACAGGTACACCAATCAGTGATGAATACTCTTCCAACAAGGGTCCCAATTGAAAATTCTGGAAGGTGAAGCACCTCAGAGGGGGATCATAGAACTGTAGGCAAGTATGAATCAAGCTCCTCTGGGAAGGGTCCAAATCCATAACCACATCAAGGATGCCTCCATAATGTTCTCTGAATAGTGGTATATGGTCTGGAGTAATAAGGGCCTGGACCTTCCTGATGCCAGTCAGCTCAGGCTCAAAGAAATGATATGAGATGTTGCTCTTCTTGGGTGCCATGTCTGCTGATGAAGAGTTAAGACAGATGCTGATGATGGAGACTAACACTGAAGATGAACCACTGATAGGCCAATACTGGTGATGCAGGTGACTGAAGCAAGGTAGCTGATGAAGGTTGCTGAAGCAAATATCTGGTGAACAAAGGGCCTATGCAGATGAAGGGGTCAAAACCAAGCCAAATGTAATATGGATACCCTGAAAAACAAATAAACACATGTTAAATGATGCAATGAGGATGTATGCAAATGATATGCAAGGGTTTGTGATCAAGCTGGATCTGACTACTGCCTTGGTATAAGTCCATGTATGTTCAAGAAATCCAGATGGAGGTTCATAAGTCCAGTAACCAAGGTGGGGGACTCAAATAAAGAGCCACATATCCAGGGTTAAATCACAAGAACTGTCCAAAGTGAAGCATTCTCAAACACAATAAGTATCAGGGTATGATGTGGCCAATGGTTCCTGCAAACCTGTAAACAGCCCAACCCCCTCACAGGTGATGTTCTAAAACAAGGATCCTCAGACTTGGATCAGTTATGAGAAGTGTAAACACTTCTAACCCGGAGGTACAGTGTTTACAATAACCATAAAAGATCCTCCTCTAATTCACCTCAGTTTCTGAAGGTCATAATAAAGGTCACCCAGACTTAGCAGGCTTCCCAGATAGCCCTAGCACTACAGGAGATCTGTAGCACAGAGTTCTCAAGAAGAAACCCATATCTGAACCGTGTTTCATATTCCCGCACCAGACCGAAATGGAATGGGAAAGAATATGAACCACTCTAGCCTAGGTGTCACTTAGGTCCCAGGTATAGGACCTTAAACTCTCAATAGAACACCCACCCACCGAAGCAACAAAACCAGATCCAGCCAGAACAGTATGACAGTATGATAATATAAAGCTGTAAAGAAAGAAATAATTGTACATAAAGCAGTAAATAAAACAAATATACAAACACAAATAGCACATAACACCCCAGTAAATACAAACCAAACAAGCGCTAGGAGGAACCCACAAAAAGAACCAGAAGCCCTGGTTACAATATAAGGGTCCCCAGCAGAGTCGCCAAGCTGTCGCTCCCGATAAATGAGAATGACTCAAATAAAGGTACAGACGCGAACGGTCGGCGAAAGGATGAAATGAATAGAGTCGCCAGCTAGGCATTTTTATCCCGAAGGAAAGGTAATGCTGCATAGACCTGAGAAAAGATATGGATAAGACGGTTGCGAACCAGAGAGACTGAGAAAGGGGGTTGGTTACAACCTGGGAAGGTATTAGCACCCAGATTGTCCGTCGTACTCGACGGGATCCACGCTTAAAAGATTTGTGTTTTAAAGGGGTAGTGTCAGTGCAATTTGTGTATAAAGAGCTGGAAAAGGATGTACATGTGTCAGTGTAAAAGAAGTGAAGTGTGTAAATGTACAGTGTCAGTGTAAGAACTGGAATGAGATGCTCAAGATCATGAGGCTAAAAGAATGATGCTGGAAAGAGGGGGAATACACAGAGACTTTTGTTCGATAACTGTTAAGTTACGCCTACGTATCCTCTCGTGCAATGAGGAAGTCAGAACACCGTAGTTCGACCCAAAGAGACTGAAAGATAAATTGACTATTGAACTGCTCACTTGTCTATGCTCAAGTGTATGACCTGTCTGGCTCAGGTGCAAACTGTCTTGCATTAGACGGAAGAAGCTAGTTCCCGCTTATGAGTGAATGAGATGAGAAAAGAATCCCGGAGGAGACGATCATTGTTTGTTTTTGTATTTTCAGTCTTTTATTGCTTTTTGGAGTTTGTCATAAGTTAATGAGCTTAAGCCTAAACCAAGGGTTAGTAAACTCATCACATCTTCCCTCTGATTAGGGGTAATGAGAATACCTTAAGTGTGAAGTCAGCATCTCACACTTAATCACCCTGATGTAGGATTAAGATCATTGACCTGCTTTGTGATTAATTAGATGTTTTTGTTGTTTTTTTTAGTGTTAAGTAATGAGGTTAAGCCATAATCAAGGATTAAACAGACTCATTACACCATCCTAATAGAAGGATAATAGATGAGGATGTTTAAGCTGAGGAAAGCTCCTCAACTTAATCCATGATTAGGGATTAACTTCATGACAAAACAAAACCTTTATTAAATGGATTTTAGTTAATGATAAGATGAAGAAGTGGGTTTTAGGGTTTGTAAGACAGCTTGAGGGGGACTTGTCCATTAACACTAGGGTTAGTCCTTCTTAACCAATTAAGGAAGAATTAGAACCCTAATGAAAGGCCCAAGTTACAAGCTTGATGTCTTGATGATTATTAAGTGAATTGATTAAAGGATTTAAACACATTAAGGGTTTAACACTTAGGATTAAAGTTATACACTCCATCCTAATAGAAGGATACAGGCATAAACTTAATCACAAAGTCTTAAAGCCTTTAGGGTTTAGTCCCTGATTAGGAGATGAGAAGAGAAGACTCAATGAGACACAAAGGTAAAATCTAAGTGGGGGACTAATCAAAACCCTAATTATTGTCATGCTTGGTTGTTCCTAAGGTTTGTGAGGTTTACAAGAAAGATCTTCAGAGGAACCACCAGGAGGCAGGTGAAAGGAGCAAGGAGAAGCAAAGTAACTTGCTTCATTTAAGAAGACAAGTCACTTGAAGAAAGAAAGTAAGATGAAGGAGAATGAGCAAGCTCAATCTCAAACACAAGACAAAATGCAGCAATGATGCATAAGAGGGATGAAAAGAGATTGTGAGAAGTGAAGGCAAATTCACCTCTCAAAACAACTTACCACCTGAAAAGTTAGTGAAAGAAATGCAATGCAATGTAAAATGAGATGAAATGGGATGATGCAAACCAAAACCAGAAGCATGAGTGTGATGTTAATGATGCCAAGAGATGATGCACATATGAGGCAAGGCATGGGAATGATCATACAAACATATGGATGCAAGAGAAACATGCTTAGAACCATGAACATACATGAAAAGTTATGAAATGCAAATGGCATACAACATGATAAATGAAAGATGCAATGATCAAACATGATTCTAATATGTCTTAGGATGTATTATGAATCAAATGGATGCACAAAATGTCATGGCAAGTCATAGTATGCAAACAAATGGAAGATGGATGCAAATGAAAGCCCAAATTAGGGTTTATGATCAATGCACAAAACAAAAATCAAAACCAGAAGCAAACATCATGATAAAAAAATTGAAAATGCATTCAAAGGAACCCTAAACCTATACAAACTCACTGCCCAAAGGAGGGGTTCTAACTCTTAACCTAATGAGGGTTATGAATTTCTTAAGATTGCTAGGGTTTTAAGGTACCTTGTCAAGAAAAATGTCAAACAAATAGGAAATGCAATATCAAATCATTCCAATTTAATCCTATAAACTACATGCTAAACAAGAGGCAATGCAAGAAGAATCAAGGTCCAACTCTTAAAGGCTAGGCAGAAATGAATTTTTGAAGATTGGATCAAAATAATGCTTTAAAATGAAATTAATTCCATGGAAAATTGTCAAAAGACATCAAGATCAAAAAAGAAATTTGGTTTGAGAGTTGGACAATGTTTCTAAATGATTTTAAATGTTTCATGAATTTTTTTGTGATTTTTAAATACCTAAAAGTATTTTTAATTAATTAATTCTCATTAATTAATTAAAAATAAACTTTTAAATGATTTAAAAATAAATTTTAATGCAAAAAATAAAAATAAAAATGTTTTTGGTTTCTGAAAATTAATAAAAGCTTGAATAAAAATTTTCAGAATTTTTCAATGACTTTTACTATTTTTAATAAAATGGACAAAACAAATGAAATAAAAAGGAAAATAAAATGAATTAAATGACAAGTATGCTGAATCAAGGGCTGAGGTTCAAACTGGACGCGCGGGAGTTGACTGCGCGCGTGATCCAGTGACTGAAATTCAAACTGGCTAATATTGATTAATTAATTTAATTAAGTGAGATTAGGGCTAAGTGGAGAATCTGGACCATTGAAACGCGCGGGGGATTGACTAAGTCAGCATCATCTACGCTCCACATTCAAACTTCATTTAATTACACAGATTAACCCTAATTAATTTCAGGTGGCCGGAGAAGACCTTCGGTCGTCTTCTCCGGCCAGACCCTCACCTGAAAGTTGCTAACTTCCTCAAAACGCCATGAAAATGAAACCTAATTGCCCAGAATCCAACCCCATTCAACACTGAATCAAAACCCCCAAACAAAAATCATTTTTTCATCATTAATCAAGCAAATCGAAGCAAAACACATTTAGGGCAGAAAAGTTTCAGAGCAAACATACATCCTGGTTTCTCAACCATTTTAAAAAATAATCATATCCCCATGACCAGGGGAGCTCATAGAATCATTTAAGAACTTAAAATGGAGTTTCTGGAAAAAAGTTTGAGATGGCTACCTGAGATGGAAACTCCTGGTCCTGAGCTTTCTGGCCTTTCCTTTGCTGCAAGTCCACTCCTTTGAACCCTCTGATGATGAAATGAGGCTTAGAAAACTTTGAGGATGGCTGGTTTGAGAGATGGCAGAAGTTCTGTTCAAGGGAGGGTGGTGATCGTGTTTTTGTTTCAGTGACTTTCAGGCTATGGTGATGAGTGGTTTTTGATCAGTGAAGCATGCTGAGTTTGTTTGTGAAGTTTGTTTGTGTGTTTGAAGGTTGTGCTGAGTGTTTCGAATGCTTTTGCAAGTTGGAGCCAAAAGTGATAACTATGGCTTGTGTGTGTTTCAGCTTGAAGTGAATGGTGTGTTATGCTGGCTTTGGTCCATGTATCAAAAGGGGATAGGTCAGAAAGTTGTTGGTGGCCTATGGTGATTGGTATGGGTCTTTGGCCAAAATGTCAACTTGATTTGTACTTGAGGTATGGGCAATGGTATAACTTGCTTTTTGGATTGCTTTGGCTCAGCTTGAATCAAGGAATGCTATGGAAAAAGTCTAGAGGCAATGCAGCAAGTGGTTTGTAATTTGTGATAGGTTTTGCAAGTTGGTTCATGTTTGCCCCCTTTGACATTTCTTGCTCCATAAGTCATAAAAATGAGTGATCCTTTGATGCAATCTGACTTTTAGGTCTTGGTACATGCTTGTATGAAGATTAGAAGTCTATTTGATAGCTCAATTTGCCTTGACAAGTGAATTTGCAACTTTGCCTCTTTGGTAGAAAACTTCAAATTTTGTGATTTTTCCCAACTTTGACAAGCCATAACTTTTGATCCAAAATGAACTAGGTCATGTTCTTGTACTTTTTGAAAAGGGAATGATCCATTCTACAACTTTCATGACCAAAGTTTTTCCATTTGAAACATTTTTGAATCAAAAAGCAAAGGTTGAAAAAGTTTCCCAAAATGGCAATTTTCAACATAAGTCAACTTTCCCAAAAAGTCAACTTTGCAAATGACTTGAAATTCTTCAATTTTGTGAACTTCTAACATCTTTTATGATCAAATAAAGATCATACATAATTAAAATGATGAAGAACACCCCTTGGTTGGGTCATTGGGGGCCTCAAATGCCCTGATTTTACACTGACTTGCTCAAAAAGTCAACTCTTGATCAGATGACTTCCCCATGGAATTTCTTCATGAAACTTGATGTGCATGATCCCTATACCATATAGATACCAATAGAAACAAGAATGACCCAAAAATTTGGAGTTATGGCCTCTGAAACCAAAACCCTAATTCTAGGTCATCTGTGCAGTTAAACCTGGCTCTGCTTCCATGCCATTCTCAGTTCTTGTGATTTTTTGACATTCTTGACTTTGAGGAGATATAATATGATGCTTGAACATACATGGACCCCTTTGAAGTGATTGATGGCCTTTGGAGTGGCCCAAGAAGCTCTTGGATTGCTCAGATCACAAACCCTAGATGCAAATGACTTAGAAGCTATGCAGTGAAGCAAAAATGTGGTATGAGATGCTATGATTGGATTTATGCATATGAGGATATCACAAGTCATGGTGTGAATGAGTGAGGGAAAATTTGGGGTGTTTACAGCTGCCCCTATTCAAGCATGAGTTAGCTGTGCAGGATGTAAGCAACGGCTTAACAGGCAAACAAGATAACTTGTGGTTGAATACCAGAGACAGTCCAAAATTTGCACTCACATAATGAAGAAGAAAAGGGATATAGATTGTAAAAAGGAAAATAAAGTATAATTATAAAGTGCGAGCGACGGAGGACGACCGTCGAGCAAAGGACGACTGCTGGGGATGAAACAATGACGGGGACGACCGACATGCTGGGGAAGATGCGAGAAATAAAGCAATGACGGGGACGGCCGACATGCTGGGGGATATGAGATTATGATGGGGACGGCCATCAAGTAAAGCTACAAGGTTCTCTGGGGAATATGTAAAAATTAAATGATGGGGTACGGTCATCAGGTTCATAAAGTAATGCAAGCAACGATGGGGACGGCCATCGGGCTAAACTGATGAAGGACGATCATCAGGAAAAGGAAAAGGGACCACGACGGGGACGGCCATCGGGTTAAAGAATAAATGAAATAATGATGAGGGGCGGTCATCAAAGGTGAAGGACGATCACCTGGCAGGGGATGGCTGCTCTGTTGGGGATAAGATGAGGGACGGTCATCTGGCAGGGTACGGCTGCCGAAAGTATCGCGACATAGGACGAATACCGGATAAAAGGTCAACGATGGGGACGGCCATCGGACGAGCATGATGAAGGACGATCATCAAGAGGTGAAGGACGATCACCTAGCAGGGGACGGCTGCTCTCAAGGTTTATCATGACATAGGACGAATGTCAGATAACAAAGATCAACGATGGGGACGGCCATCGGATAAAAATGATGAAGGACGATCATCAAAAGGTGAAGGACGATCACCTGGCAGGGTACGGCTGCCAAATATCACGACACAGGACGAATGTCGGATAGAAAAGGTCGACGATGGGGACGGCCATCGGATGAGCATGATGAAGGACGATCATCAAGAGGTGAAGGACGATCACCTAGCTGCTCTCAGGATTTATCATGACATAGGACGAATGTCAGATAGAAAAGAAATTTTGCTTTGCGGGCGATCTACTGGGGAATAGTAAACACGGACGAGTGTTTATATTCAAGAAAGGTATAAGTGTTTTGACGTTGTGTATAGATTAAAGATGCGGACGAGCATCCCTAAGACTACGATACGGACGAGTATCGGGTAGAATAAATACTGACACGTGTTCAGAGATGATGATACGGACGAGTATCAACTGGTTAACAAAGAACACGGACGAGTGTTGATTCTGAGGGGACTCTTCTGGGGAAAAGTAGACACAGATGAGTGTCTAATTTCAAGAAGACGAGAGTGTTTGACACAGTGTATGGATTAAAGATGCGGGCGAGCATCCCTAAGACTATGATACGGACGAGTATCAGGTAGAAACAAACGCTTGACGCATGTTCTGAGATGATGGTACGGACGAGTACCAACTGGTTAACAAAGAACACGGACTAGTGTCGAATCTGAGAGGGTATAAGTGGTGTATACAAGATACGGACGAGTATCTGTATAAGTGAAATAAGAGTAATAAGTATGAGTGGTGTATAGACGGGTATTTAACCTGCTGGGGGAGAGTGACACGGGCGAGTGTCAAGAGGTATATTATAAACAAGTATGCTTTACAAAGTGTTTAGGTAACTATGCTGGGGAAAGTGACACGGACGGATGTCAAGAAAGTTATATATATATACGTATCTGTGAGTGCAAAGGGGACGCTTTGGCTTTTTGCTGGGGGTATGACACGGACGGGTGCCACAAGGAGTATGTACTGGTGTTTGCGGGTGTAAGGCAACTGCTTTAGCTCTTCGCTGGGGAATCTAGGGAGCATTCTGTATATTGTTGATGGATTGTCATTATTCACAAGTGTTTGATTCAGACCATGACTTATGATTATGCAACATGTTTGATTTTTGCCGTAATGCTCCGTATTAGACGGAATGCTACGCTTTATGGGGAGAATATGATGCGAATGCTATGATTATGCAAAAGATACCGATCCGGGATTCGGATCCCGTTGCAACGAAGATCTCTGGTTGATCTGCTTGAAGTGGATATCCCAGCTGGGGATGAGATCATTGAGATGTATCTGCTTGGAGGAATAGGTCACTGATAGACCTATCTTAGTAATGTGGGACCCAGCTAGGGTTTGTAGAAGCTTTCGTCACTCTGTTGTGATTCCTTCATGCGTTGCTTTTCCGGGTAGAGGTTGACATTTTGTGGGGAGATGGTTCCCTGGCTTCTGTACTTGGCTGTGGAGGAAGAAAGATTGGCATCTCGGCCGGGGAGAAGTAGCAAGTGGCAACTCAGCTGGGGAGAAAAACACTTTGGGTGCTAAGACTGAGTGAATGTTGATTTGCCAGCTTGCTGGGGTGAAGCTTTCATGCCCCATGTCGTGTTTTGGATACCTGCAATCCTGCAAAGATAGAAACGTACAAGTAATCCCGAGGTATCCCTTACCGGATTCCATCATAGGAGTCTAGACACTCCCGGGAGTAAACATATTTCCTGCAAGCACATATTCTTTAAAAGAGAAGCACCTGTATTCATGCAATCAGTATCTTATAGACATCAGACATTTTGCAAATGAAAATAAAATGTACGAGACGAGACATGACTGAAAATCTGATTTTATTAATTCATATGCCCTGAATTGGCAAGATACAGTCAAAGAAACATATCCCCTAAAATGAGGAGATTGTTACAAATTGAAAAACAAAATAATGGCAATGTTGACGACGCTTCAAGTAGCTTCCTTCTTGCTATGACTCGTATGACATTTGACACTCTTCTCGTCTTGCTTTCTGAAGAAGGCTGATTCTGAAAGAAACTTGATCCTTTCGAAGCTTACCAAGTTGTAAGTGATACAGACGAATTCAGAATGCAGTTGTTCGCTTATTCCCTTATTTTGCATGGATCGCCCTTTCGGGTTTTCAATCCATCGGGATACCCATTTTTGCCTGAGTTGTCCAATGTGGCTTTTCAACTCAGCGGGTGTACATCTTTTGTTTATTTTCCCTTATTTTTGCCCGAGTCTCTTATTCTGTTTTTGACTCGCCGGGATGCCCTATTTTTGCCTGGACTTACATTCTGTTTTTATGTCCAGCGGGTCATTTTTTACGCGAAGTATTTTTTAACTGCATCTGAATTCACAGGGGACGGGAAATCTTCGCCATCCATAGTGCTGAGCATGAGTGCTCCACCGGAGAAAACTTTCTTTACTACGAATGGTCCTTCATAGTTTGGAGTCCATTTGCCCCTGTGGTCTGTATGAGGAGGGAGGATTCTTTTCAGCACAAGATCTCCTACTTGGTACTCTCGGAGCCTAACTTTCTGATCGAAGGCTTTCTTCATTCTTTTCTGATACAACTGTCCATGACAGATTGCAGCCAATCTTTTCTCTTCAATCAGAATTAGTTGCTCATATCGGGATCGGACCCATTCTGCTTCGTTCAGCTTAACATCCATCAGTACCCGTAGGGAAGGTAATTCAACTTCAACTGGTAGGACTGCTTCCATACCATACACAAGTTGATACGGCGTTGCCCCAGTGGATGTTCTGATTGACGTACGGTACCCATGCAAGGCAAATGGTAGCATTTCATGCCAGTCTTTGTAGGTGACTACCATCTTCTGCACAATCTTCTTGATATTCTTATTAGCTGCCTCAACAACGCCGTTCATCTTTGGCCTGTAAGGAGAAGAGTTGTGGTGTTGGATCTTGAAGTCCCGGCATAGCTCTGCCATCATTTTGTTGTTTAAATTGGAACCATTATTAGTAATGATTCGTTCGGGCACTCCATACCGACAGATGATATCCCTCTTCAGAAATCGGGCTACCACTTGCCTTGTAACATTTGCATAGGATGCTGCTTCAACCCACTTGGTGAAATAGTCAATAGCAACCAGGATGAATCTGTGGCCGTTTGAAGCAGTCGGTTCAATCTTGCCAATCATATCAATGCCCCACATGGCGAAGGGCCAGGGTGAAGACATCACATTCAGAGGATTGGGAGGCACATGCACCTTATCCGCATAAATCTGGCATTTATGGCATTTTCTAGCATAGGCATAACAGTCGGCGTCCATTGTGATCCAGTAATAGCCTGATCTTAGCAACTTTTTAGCCATGGCATGTCCTCCAGCATGGGTACCAAAAGATCCTTCGTGCACCTCGTGCATCAACAAGTCTGCTTCTGATCTATCAACGCATCTGAGGAGTACCATATCAAAGTTTCTCTTGTACAGGGAACCATCAGTATTCAGGAAGAAACTACCAGCAAGCCTCCTCAAAGTCTTCTTATCATTGGAAGATGCCCCAGGTGGGTATGTTTGATCCTCCAAGAAGCACTTAATGTCATGGAACCAAGGCTTATCATCTTTGACAATGTCTGCTGCAAATACATATGCTGGTCTGTCAAGTCTGGACACTGAAATTCGAGGTACAAAGTTGACAGCTTGAACTTTGATCATTGATGAAATGGTAGCCAGAGCATCTGCAAACTGATTCTCATCTCGAGGGATATACTCAAGCTTGACCGTTGTGAAGAAAGTCAATAACCTCCTTGTATAATCCCTGTAAGGTATCAGATGATCCTGGTGGGTGTACCATTTGCCGTTGGTTTGATTAACTACCAGAGCTGAATCTCCGAATACAGTCAATGTTTTGATCCTGAGGTCAATGGCTTCCTCAAGACCCATAATGCAAGCTTCGTATTCAGCTTCGTTGTTAGTGCAGTTGAAGGTGAGTTTTGCCGAGAAAGGCAAGTGAACTCCCTTAGGTGTAATGAGTACTGCACCAACACCACGACCATTCATATTAACAGCCCCATCAAACATCATAGTCCATTCCTCTTCCGGGTCAGGCCCTTCAGTGTGAATAGGCTCTTCATGATCTTTTGCTTTTATGAACATGATGTCTTCATCAGGGAAGTCAAATCTCATAGGCTGGTAGTCATCAATAGGTTGCTCAGCAAGATAATCAGACAATACACTGCCCTTGATGGCTTTCTGAGATGTGTACTGGATATTCTGTGAGGATCATTTGCCATCTTGCAACCCGTCCGGTAAGCGCTGGCTTCTCAAAAATGTACTTAACTGGGTCCATCTTGGAGATCAATAAAGTGGTGTGGGTCAACATATACTGTCTCAGTCGGCGAGCAGCCCACGCTAAAGCACAACAAGTTTTCTCGAGCAATGAATAACGTTGTTCACAGTCGGTAAACTTTTTGCTCAGGTAGTAAATTGCATACTCTTTTCGACCAGACTCGTCATGCTGGCCCAGCACACACCCCATTGACTCTTCTAATACTGTCAAGTACATTATCAGAGGTCTTCCTTCCACTGGAGGCATAAGGATTGGAGGTTCTTGCAAGTACTCCTTGATCTTGTCAAAAGCCTTCTGGCAGTCTTCGTTCCACCTGACTGTTTGTTCCTTTCTCAACAGCTTGAACAAGGGCTCACAGGTTGCAGTAAGGTGAGATATGAACCTTGAAATGTAGTTCAATCTACCCAGAAACCCCCGAACTTCTTTTTCAGACTTCGGTGCAGGCATTTCTTGAATGGCTTTGACTTTATCAGGGTCAACTTCAATCCCTTTCTCGCTTACAATAAATCCCAGCAGCTTACCAGATCGCACCCCGAATGTGCACTTGTTGGGGTTCAACTTCAGCTGGTACTTCCTCAGACGCTTGAATAGTTTCAGCAGATTTACCAGGTGGTCTTCCTCTGTGAGGGACTTGGCAATCATGTCATCCATATAACACTCGATTTCTTTATGGATCATATCGTGGAATAATGTTACCATAGCCCGTTGATATGTTGCACCCGCATTCTTCAATCCGAATGGCATCACCTTGTAATAGAACGTGCCCCAGGGTGTGATGAAAGTTGTCTTCTCCATGTCTTCAGGTGACATCTTGATCTGATTGTATCCTGAAAATCCGTCCATGAAGGAGAATACCGAGAACTGAGCCGTATTATCAACCAATACATCAATGTGAGGTAATGGGAAGTCATCTTTCGGGCTGGCTCTGTTCAGATCCCGGTAGTCAACACACATCCTCACTTTGCCGTCTTTCTTTGGCACAGGTACAATATTAGCAACCCACGGTGGATAGCTAGTTACAGCAAGGAACCCGGCGTCCCACTATTTTTGTACCTCTTCCTTTATCTTCATTGCCATATCTGGGCGAGTACGGCGCAGCTTCTGTTTTACTGGCGGGCAATCTTCTTTTAATGGCAGCTTGTGCATGACAATATCGGTGTCCAACCCTGGCATGTCCTGATAAGACCAAGCAAACACATCCACATACTCTCGAAGCATATCAATCAGTTGCTCTTTCACTGAGTCTTGTAAACAGGCCCCGATCTTAACCTCTTTCACGTCTTCTTTCGTACCAAGATTAATCGTTTCAATCTCCTCCTGGTGAGGAGTGATGACCTTCTCCTCTTGACTTAACAACCTGGCTAGCTCTTCGGGAAGCTCATAATCTTCTTCAACCCCTTCATCAGCTTGATTGATTGGATTGTCAAAGTCATACGAAGTCATAGCTGTGTTGTTGTCGGTGCGGTCTGAAAGGCACTCTCTGCAAGGGTTTAGATTGTTCGTTTTAGTGATCGATTTTAATCTTGTTTAGAAAAAGTGGAAGGGAATTATCATTTTGGAAAACATTGCCATTTTATTTTTATACAAAAAGAAGAAGAATGAAAAACAGTGAGCAGAAAAGAAAAAGACTCATTTGCAAAAGACGTCCGATATTCATTGATTGATCTGTTTGCACAAAATTACAAGATGGCCCGATTACAAAATGAGTCTTGTCATCTTGGGCAAGATGCAAGACTTGATGCATGCTTAAAAAATACAGGAAATAATAATTACTCTGCAGGAGTAACCCTTATAATTTCCTGGGAAGACCAGTTTGAGACACGGCTCCCCGGGATCCTTGGACGTATCCAGCTCTCCAGGTTGCGCTCATCTTCCGACTCATTTTCCAAGTTGTTTACTGCATCTGGGGTGAGCATCCCCCCACTGACAAAACTGGGCTTCTTAGCAGCCTCCGATTGATCTTGTTGAGTTGGTTTGTAACCCAACCCAAATCTGTCCTCTTTCTTCTCCACAGGCAACAGCTTGCCCCAGCCTTGGGCATTCCCCTCTTCAACAACCTTCCTGGCTTGCTGATAAGATGTCATGGAGGTTCCAAGTATAGAAGATGCTTCATTGATGTTCAGGGCTTCGAATCCCTGGCTCATGGTTTCATGGATCTCTCCATCCATCTCAATATATTTGTATGTAGCCAGGTGGCTAACAAAAATATCTTCTTCACCACAAATGGTGATGATCTGGCCCTCCCACTCGAATTTTAACTTCTGGTGAAGGGTAGACGTAACTGCGCCAGCGGCATGGATCCAAGGTCTACCCAACAAACAGCTGTAGGCCGGCTGAATGTCCATCACATAGAAGGTAATTTTAAACGTCTGTGGGCCAACCATCACAGGTAGATCAATCTCTCCTAGCACTGATCTCTTAGAGCCGTCAAATGCTCTCACTACCAAATTACTTGGACGCAATGCTAAGCCATCATACTCCAGCTTCACCAAGGCTTTCTTTGGTAAAACATTGAGTGAAGACCCAGTGTCTACCAGTACATGTGATAGAACAGCACCCTTGCATTCCAGGGTGATGTGTAAAGCCTTGTTGTGGTTACATCCCTCAGTTGTTAAATCAGCATTGGTAAAACCCAATCCATGGCTGGTATTGACATTTGCTACCACGGTCTCCAGCTGATTAACGGTGATCTCCTCTGGCACATATGCTGCGTGCAAGACTTTTAGTAATGCGTTCCGGTGAGCTTCGGAACACATCAGCAGGGATAAAATGGAGATTTTTGAGGGAGTTTGGTGAAGCTGATCCACCACTTTGTAGTCACTCCTCTTGATAATTCTCATAAACTCGTCTACATCTTGTTCAAAAGATGTCTTCTGTGTTTCTTTGAGAATGGGATCTTCAGATATTACACTCTTTCCCTTTGCTTTGGCAGCAGCTTCTGCTTCGGCATTAGGTCTTTGTGATTGCGAGGCAAAAAGGCGTCCGCTTCTGGTGAAGCCTCCACCTCCCCCGACATTATCAACCTGTGGAGAAGATGTTGAAGAGTCAAGAGTGATCCTCTCCCCATTGCAGTAAAGATCAGAGCCATAATGCCAAGGGATGGCATTACTGCTTTCATATGGAACTGGCCCAGGTACCGTGATGGTAATCGGGCTGACTGCAGCAGAGGAGGGTGTTGAAATAGTGTGTGGATCGTAGTAGATGGTAACCGGTGTCTTGGCAGGAGATGCCACTGTTTGTTGTTGAAAATTATTGTTCGGAGGAATACTTGACGGATCATAATAAATGGTGACTGCTGAGATATTTGCTGGTGTTGTAGGAGAAGATTCTGAATAGAGGGGTGCTGATGTTGTAGAAGGAATGTTTGTTGATATTTGGTTTGTTGAAGTGATATTTGAAGCAATTGTTGATGAAACTGAAGAATTGTTTGGAATAATTGTTGTTGCAGTTGTAGGAGACTCAGGAACTGTTGTCAGAGAGATTGCTGGATTTGAAGGTGTTGATGTTGTTATTTGAAGTAGGCCACTCTGGATGAGACCATCTATGCCGCTTCTCAAGTTATCACATCCATTTACCGAAATGTTGCAATAACCGCACCCGAGCTCACACCCGGGAAATATCTGGTATTCTAAGAGTTGAGCTTTAATCTCTACCAGGGGTGTCCGAATCTGCCCAACACTGGTTATTAAGAAAGACAGCTTATCTTCCTCAATAGCATTAATTCTGGGTCCTCCGTGGTTGGGCATGGGGTTCTTGTTAACATTTGGCGGGGGTGCAAAGTTTAGAGCTTTAGAATCTACCAGGTCTTGTACCTTCATCTGTAAAGCTCTGCACTTCTCTGTACTGTGGCCAGGTGCATTGGAGTGAAAAGCACATTTGGCGTTGGCGTCATAATTTCTTGGCAGACTGGAAGGATCTGGTGGTGCCAACGTCCTTAACTCAACCAAGTTGAGCTTCAGGAGCTGTGGCAATAAAGCGGCATAAGGCATAGGGATTGGATCAATCACCCTATTGGCCTGAGATGGTCTCTGTTGAAATGGTCTTTGTTGATTGTTGTTGTTGTTGTTGTTGTAGTTTCTCTGAGGCGGATATTGAACTTGTTGCTGGTAATGGGGTTGTTGCTGTTGTTGATATGCTGGTTGCTGAGGAATTGGAGCGGGAATAGTGACTGCTGCCACTGACCTATGAACATATTGTGGTCTGCCCCTGCTGGCCTGAATAGCATTAGTCTCACCGATTCTTCTTGGACCCACAAAAGGTTTTCTGGGGTTGCTGGACGAGCTCGCACCATTGTCAGAAATCTTACCCATCTTTAATAGGCTTTCAATCCTTTCTCCAGCTATGATTACGTCAGCGAAGCTGGTGGAAGAAAAGGCAGCTAGCCTGTCAATGTATGTCCCTTGGAGGGTGTTCATAAACATGTCGGCCATTTCCATTTCCGACATGGGTGGCTGGACAGCAGCAGCAAGCTGTCTCCACCTCTGGGCGTATTCCCGGAAGCTTTCCCTGGATGACTGCGACATTCCCATCAGGAGGGTCCTGTTAGGAGCCATATCCAAGTTGTACTGGTACTGTCTGATGAAGGCCTTAGCTAGGTCCTTCCAGCATCTGATGGTTGCTCTAGTCAAGTGAGAGTACCATTCCCTTGAAGCTCCAGTTAAACTATCTTCAAAATAAAACATCCATAGTTTCTCATCCATGGTGTACGCCTTCAGCCTCCCCAGAAAGGATTGCAAGTGGGTTTGGGGACAGGAAGTTCTGTTGTACTTCTCGAAGCACGGAGGTTTAAACTTGTGGGGAATCCTTACCCCGTCCACTAGACCCATGTCCATAACATCAAAGCCCAGGGAATTCTGAGACTCCAGGGATCTCAATTTCTCAGCAATTTCATCTAGCCTTCTGTCATAGGCTTCATCCCCAGCTCCCATCACAGTGAATTGATCCTCTTGGGGGTCTTCTTGTAATACTCTGCCTGCAGTGGCATTCCCTTGCACATTAGCAGGGATGTTGATCTCTGGATGAAGGTGGGGCCCATACACAGGTGGGTTAACATGAGGCTGAACCCTCTCATTGTTGCTTGTTCCCCCAGTCCCTAGATGGGGTTCCTCCTGGGTCTGCCTTTCTACTAATGCCCTTAATCTCTCTTGGCTCTGTGCCAATCCATTCATCACCTCCATAAACTGGGTCATCTGATTTCTCATCTCCAGTCTCTCATTGGCCATTTGAGTCCTGACCTCTGTAAGGTCCTGCTGTACTTGGTCCATTTGTATACCCGGAAGGTTGTTGCGAGTGGGATATATGTGCGGACGGTTGAGAGGAAACACCCGTCGCCGAGCAATAGTTCCTGAATCACAATAGAGTTAGTAATAAACAAAACAAAAACCTACAAAACAAATCAAAGAGTTAGTATGCAATGCAGTATGCTTATTTGCTTCCAAGGTATCCGGCTTGGCATTTGGTTTTGACCTTTCCAGACCCCTGAGGAAGGTGCTTTGATGTTGCTTGGGAGAAAGAGATTCAAATGAAACAAACTAATATATTACAAAATGGTTAATCATACATAGTTTGTTTTTTACAATACACGCCCTTGAGGGGTCAAAAATACAACATAAGAAAGAAAAGTACATGAAATGAAAGCAACAACAAGCAAAAGTCAGACACCAAGACCAAACTCATCCTCCCTAACTTCCTTCAGAAGTGCTTCAGTTACAGGATCAGCTGGATGCTCAGTGAGGTTCCTGATAAGAAGATTCCTGGTGGCAATAGCAGTGGTTAGCTTCTTGTGTCTGCTCTGGTCCTTTGACCTCTTCACACCAGCCCTAAGCTTCAATTCTGAGATCTCCTTCTGGGCTGCTAGCAGGGTTTCCTGTTGCTCCTTTGCATTAGCCTCCAACTGCTCAATCTTGTCATGAGTTCTCTTATCCTCCTGAGTGCGAGCTTCAGTGATCCTGACCCACCTAGCTTGGCTCTCTTTCAGATAGAGATCAGTCCTGGCCTTCTGGAACTGGGCCTCTTTACAGGCATTCTTTAAAATCTGCTCCCCAGCCCTTGACTTGATGTAGTCCTCTGACTTTTCAATCCTGGCTAGATGCTCCACCTTAAGCTTTTATAACCTTTCAATGTCCAGACGACCATCACTCCTCTCCCAGAGGGTTCTCTTCAGGGCTTCAGCCAAATTCTCATTCCTCTCTTTCAGTTTCTCAAACTCTTCCAGGCTGACAGTGGCTGGAGGTGGTGTTGTGGATGGCCCAGGTGCATCCTCAATGGTGAAGGGCATCCCAGAAATTTGAGCCCTGGCATGAGACCACTCATAATATTGAGCTGAGGCCACATTGTTGCATCTCCCAAGAATGGTCATTCCTTTGGTCTGGACATTGTCCCAAGCCCAGGATGCTTGCCTAACAATAGCCAGATTAGGCTTAACCTCGCAATAAAGGGTCTCAGCTAGATCTTGCACTCTAGGAGGGTGGACCAATGCATAGCCCAATTGTCTTTTGAATAGCAGAGGGTTGTAGTTGATGCAACCCTTCACTCCTATCAGAGGTACATTGGGGAACTGCCCACAACTAGTAATGATGTCTCTGCCCTTGGTGCTCTGGGTGCACCACCTGATGTCATCTGAGGTCAAAGAAACAAGCCTCCTAGCCCAATTCTTCTGTTGGTGAGGATTCAATAAGGTATCAGTCTTGGGCAAGTGTTTGAGCAACCAGGTATGGAACAGGGGAGCACAGCATCTCACCAACCTTCCCCTTTGCTTTTCATTCCTTTGGTGAACAGAGTAGTAGAAATCTCCCAGTAAGGTGGGCACTGGGTTCCTCAGAATGAAAAGATGGATTGCACTCTTGCTAATAAACCTAGGCTCATCTGCAAATAATATAACCCCATATATGCTGAGGGCTAATAATGCATAGACTGCCTTCCATTCTCCCAAGGAGGTCTTCAGGATAGCCTGAGAGGTCAAGAAATCCAAGTGCAGACCAGAGATTCCAGCCTTTGTTGTCATGTTCTGCTCAATCAGAATGGGTTCCAGATACAGTGCCTTTGACACCTCTTCATTACTGGGAAAAGCCATCTCAGGGTTGAAGGGGACACCACCCCTGACAGGTACACCAATCAGTGATGAATACTCTTCCAACAAGGGTCCCAATTGAAAATTCTGGAAGGTGAAGCACCTCAGAGGGGGATCATAGAACTGTAGGCAAGTATGAATCAAGCTCCTCTGGGAAGGGTCCAAATCCATAACCACATCAAGGATGCCTCCATAATGTTCTCTGAATAGTGGTATATGGTCTGGAGTAATAAGGGCCTGGACCTTCCTGATGCCAGTCAGCTCAGGCTCAAAGAAATGATATGAGATGTTGCTCTTCTTGGGTGCCATGTCTGCTGATGAAGAGTTAAGACAGATGCTGATGATGGAGACTAACACTGAAGATGAACCACTGATAGGCCAATACTGGTGATGCAGGTGACTGAAGCAAGGTAGCTGATGAAGGTTGCTGAAGCAAATATCTGGTGAACAAAGGGCCTATGCAGATGAAGGGGTCAAAACCAAGCCAAATGTAATATGGATACCCTGAAAAACAAATAAACACATGTTAAATGATGCAATGAGGATGTATGCAAATGATATGCAAGGGTTTGTGATCAAGCTGGATCTGACTACTGCCTTGGTATAAGTCCATGTATGTTCAAGAAATCCAGATGGAGGTTCATAAGTCCAGTAACCAAGGTGGGGGACTCAAATAAAGAGCCACATATCCAGGGTTAAATCACAAGAACTGTCCAAAGTGAAGCATTCTCAAACACAATAAGTATCAGGGTATGATGTGGCCAATGGTTCCTGCAAACCTGTAAACAGCCCAACCCCCTCACAGGTGATGTTCTAAAACAAGGATCCTCAGACTTGGATCAGTTATGAGAAGTGTAAACACTTCTAACCCGGAGGTACAGTGTTTACAATAACCATAAAAGATCCTCCTCTAATTCACCTCAGTTTCTGAAGGTCATAATAAAGGTCACCCAGACTTAGCAGGCTTCCCAGATAGCCCTAGCACTACAGGAGATCTGTAGCACAGAGTTCTCAAGAAGAAACCCATATCTGAACCGTGTTTCATATTCCCGCACCAGACCGAAATGGAATGGGAAAGAATATGAACCACTCTAGCCTAGGTGTCACTTAGGTCCCAGGTATAGGACCTTAAACTCTCAATAGAACACCCACCCACCGAAGCAACAAAACCAGATCCAGCCAGAACAGTATGACAGTATGATAATATAAAGCTGTAAAGAAAGAAATAATTGTACATAAAGCAGTAAATAAAACAAATATACAAACACAAATAGCACATAACACCCCAGTAAATACAAACCAAACAAGCGCTAGGAGGAACCCACAAAAAGAACCAGAAGCCCTGGTTACAATATAAGGGTCCCCAGCAGAGTCGCCAAGCTGTCGCTCCCGATAAATGAGAATGACTCAAATAAAGGTACAGACGCGAACGGTCGGCGAAAGGATGAAATGAATAGAGTCGCCAGCTAGGCATTTTTATCCCGAAGGAAAGGTAATGCTGCATAGACCTGAGAAAAGATATGGATAAGACGGTTGCGAACCAGAGAGACTGAGAAAGGGGGTTGGTTACAACCTGGGAAGGTATTAGCACCCAGATTGTCCGTCGTACTCGACGGGATCCACGCTTAAAAGATTTGTGTTTTAAAGGGGTAGTGTCAGTGCAATTTGTGTATAAAGAGCTGGAAAAGGATGTACATGTGTCAGTGTAAAAGAAGTGAAGTGTGTAAATGTACAGTGTCAGTGTAAGAACTGGAATGAGATGCTCAAGATCATGAGGCTAAAAGAATGATGCTGGAAAGAGGGGGAATACACAGAGACTTTTGTTCGATAACTGTTAAGTTACGCCTACGTATCCTCTCGTGCAATGAGGAAGTCAGAACACCGTAGTTCGACCCAAAGAGACTGAAAGATAAATTGACTATTGAACTGCTCACTTGTCTATGCTCAAGTGTATGACCTGTCTGGCTCAGGTGCAAACTGTCTTGCATTAGACGGAAGAAGCTAGTTCCCGCTTATGAGTGAATGAGATGAGAAAAGAATCCCGGAGGAGACGATCATTGTTTGTTTTTGTATTTTCAGTCTTTTATTGCTTTTTGGAGTTTGTCATAAGTTAATGAGCTTAAGCCTAAACCAAGGGTTAGTAAACTCATCACATCTTCCCTCTGATTAGGGGTAATGAGAATACCTTAAGTGTGAAGTCAGCATCTCACACTTAATCACCCTGATGTAGGATTAAGATCATTGACCTGCTTTGTGATTAATTAGATGTTTTTGTTGTTTTTTTTAGTGTTAAGTAATGAGGTTAAGCCATAATCAAGGATTAAACAGACTCATTACACCATCCTAATAGAAGGATAATAGATGAGGATGTTTAAGCTGAGGAAAGCTCCTCAACTTAATCCATGATTAGGGATTAACTTCATGACAAAACAAAACCTTTATTAAATGGATTTTAGTTAATGATAAGATGAAGAAGTGGGTTTTAGGGTTTGTAAGACAGCTTGAGGGGGACTTGTCCATTAACACTAGGGTTAGTCCTTCTTAACCAATTAAGGAAGAATTAGAACCCTAATGAAAGGCCCAAGTTACAAGCTTGATGTCTTGATGATTATTAAGTGAATTGATTAAAGGATTTAAACACATTAAGGGTTTAACACTTAGGATTAAAGTTATACACTCCATCCTAATAGAAGGATACAGGCATAAACTTAATCACAAAGTCTTAAAGCCTTTAGGGTTTAGTCCCTGATTAGGAGATGAGAAGAGAAGACTCAATGAGACACAAAGGTAAAATCTAAGTGGGGGACTAATCAAAACCCTAATTATTGTCATGCTTGGTTGTTCCTAAGGTTTGTGAGGTTTACAAGAAAGATCTTCAGAGGAACCACCAGGAGGCAGGTGAAAGGAGCAAGGAGAAGCAAAGTAACTTGCTTCATTTAAGAAGACAAGTCACTTGAAGAAAGAAAGTAAGATGAAGGAGAATGAGCAAGCTCAATCTCAAACACAAGACAAAATGCAGCAATGATGCATAAGAGGGATGAAAAGAGATTGTGAGAAGTGAAGGCAAATTCACCTCTCAAAACAACTTACCACCTGAAAAGTTAGTGAAAGAAATGCAATGCAATGTAAAATGAGATGAAATGGGATGATGCAAACCAAAACCAGAAGCATGAGTGTGATGTTAATGATGCCAAGAGATGATGCACATATGAGGCAAGGCATGGGAATGATCATACAAACATATGGATGCAAGAGAAACATGCTTAGAACCATGAACATACATGAAAAGTTATGAAATGCAAATGGCATACAACATGATAAATGAAAGATGCAATGATCAAACATGATTCTAATATGTCTTAGGATGTATTATGAATCAAATGGATGCACAAAATGTCATGGCAAGTCATAGTATGCAAACAAATGGAAGATGGATGCAAATGAAAGCCCAAATTAGGGTTTATGATCAATGCACAAAACAAAAATCAAAACCAGAAGCAAACATCATGATAAAAAAATTGAAAATGCATTCAAAGGAACCCTAAACCTATACAAACTCACTGCCCAAAGGAGGGGTTCTAACTCTTAACCTAATGAGGGTTATGAATTTCTTAAGATTGCTAGGGTTTTAAGGTACCTTGTCAAGAAAAATGTCAAACAAATAGGAAATGCAATATCAAATCATTCCAATTTAATCCTATAAACTACATGCTAAACAAGAGGCAATGCAAGAAGAATCAAGGTCCAACTCTTAAAGGCTAGGCAGAAATGAATTTTTGAAGATTGGATCAAAATAATGCTTTAAAATGAAATTAATTCCATGGAAAATTGTCAAAAGACATCAAGATCAAAAAAGAAATTTGGTTTGAGAGTTGGACAATGTTTCTAAATGATTTTAAATGTTTCATGAATTTTTTTGTGATTTTTAAATACCTAAAAGTATTTTTAATTAATTAATTCTCATTAATTAATTAAAAATAAACTTTTAAATGATTTAAAAATAAATTTTAATGCAAAAAATAAAAATAAAAATGTTTTTGGTTTCTGAAAATTAATAAAAGCTTGAATAAAAATTTTCAGAATTTTTCAATGACTTTTACTATTTTTAATAAAATGGACAAAACAAATGAAATAAAAAGGAAAATAAAATGAATTAAATGACAAGTATGCTGAATCAAGGGCTGAGGTTCAAACTGGACGCGCGGGAGTTGACTGCGTGCGTGATCCAGTGACTGAAATTCAAACTGGCTAATATTGATTAATTAATTTAATTAAGTGAGATTAGGGCTAAGTGGAGAATCTGGACCATTGAAACGCGCGGGGGATTGACTAAGTCAGCATCATCTACGCTCCACATTCAAACTTCATTTAATTACACAGATTAACCCTAATTAATTTCAGGTGGCCGGAGAAGACCTCCAGTCGTCTTCTCCGGCCAGACCCTCACCTGAAAGTTGCTAACTTCCTCAAAACGCCATGAAAATGAAACCTAATTGCCCAGAATCCAACCCCATTCAACACTGAATCAAAACCCCCAAACAAAAATCATTTTTTCATCATTAATCAAGCAAATCGAAGCAAAACACATTTAGGGCAGAAAAGTTTCAGAGCAAACATACATCCTGGTTTTTCAACCATTTTCAAAAATAATCATATCCCCATGACCAGGGGAGCTCATAGAATCATTTAAGAACTTAAAATGGAGTTTCTGGAAAAAAGTTTGAGATGGCTACCTGAGATGGAAACTCCTGGTCCTGAGCTTTCTGGCCTTTCCTTTGCTGCAAGTCCACTCCTTTGAACCCTCTGATGATGAAATGAGGCTTAGAAAACTTTGAGGATGGCTGGTTTGAGAGATGGCAGAAGTTCTGTTCAAGGGAGGGTGGTGATCGTGTTTTTGTTTCAGTGACTTTCAGGCTATGGTGATGAGTGGTTTTTGATCAGTGAAGCATGTTGAGTTTGTTTGTGTGTTTGAAGGCTGTGCTGAGTGTTTCGAATGTTTTTGCAAGTTGGAGCCAAAAGTGATAACTATGGCTTGTGTGTGTTTCAGCTTGAAGTGAATGGTGTGTTATGCTGGCTTTGGTCCATGTATCAAAAGGGGATAGGTCAGAAAGTTGTTGGTGGCCTATGGTGATTGGTATGGGTCTTTGGCCAAAATGTCAACTTGATTTGTACTTGAGGTATGGGCAATGGTACAACTTTCTTTTTTGCCTGCTTTGGCTCAGCTTGAATCAAGGAATGCTATGGAAAAAGTCTAGAGGCAATGCAGCAAGTGGTTTGTAATTTGTGATAGGTTTTGCAAGTTGGTTCATGTTTGCCCCCTTTGACATTTCTTGCTCCATAAGTCATAAAAATGAGTGATCCTTTGATGCAATCTGACTTTTAGGTCTTGGTACATGCTTGTATGAAGATTAGAAGTCTATTTGATAGCTCAATTTGCCTTGACAAGTGAATTTGCAACTTTGCCTCTTTGGTAGAAAACTTCAAATTTTGTGATTTTTCCCAACTTTGACAAGCCATAACTTTTGATCCAAAATGAATTAGGTCATGTTCTTGTACTTTTTGAAAAGGGAATGATACATTCTACAACTTTCATGACCAAAGTTTTTCCATTTGAAACATTTTTGAATCAAAAAGCAAAGGTTGAAAAAGTTTCCCAAAATGGCAATTTTCAACATAAGTCAACTTTCCCAAAAAGTCAACTTTGCAAATGACTTGAAATTCTTCAATTTTGTGAACTTCTAACATCTTTTATGATCAAATAAAGATCATACATAATTAAAATGATGAAGAACACCCCTTGGTTGGGTCATTGGGGGCCTCAGATGCCCTGATTTTACACTGACTTGCTCAAAAAGTCAACTCTTGATCAGATGACTTCCCCATGGAATTTCTTCATGAAACTTGATGTGCATGATCCCTATACCATATAGAGACCAATAGAAACAAGAATGACCCAAAAATTTGGAGTTATGGCCTCTGAAACCAAAACCCTAATTCTAGGTCATCTGTGCAGTTAAACCTGGCTCTGCTTCCATGCCATTCTCAGTTCTTGTGATTTTTTGACATTCTTGACTTTGAGGAGATATAATATGATGCTTGAACATATATGGACCCCTTTGAAGTGATTGATGGCCTTTGGAGTGGCCCAAGAAGCTCTTGGATTGCTCAGATCACAAACCCTAGATGCAGATGACTTAGAAGCTATGCAGTGAAGCAAAAATGTGGTATGAGATGCTATGATTGGATTTATGCATATGAGGATATCACAAGTCATGGTGTGAATGGGTGAGGGCAAATTTGGGGTGTTTACACTATATATGCAATACCCTTCTTTGACCATTTGTATTGAGGTTTCTTTTGATACCTTTGCCCTGTGCAGTGTCCATTAGTAGAGCTCCAAGGTTGTTTGTTGAACTTGTTCTTGGGCATGTAGCTTTGATCAGCATGAGGACTAGCTTTAGGTACCCATACTTTCTTGATGACCTCTGTCTTCTGCTTAGGGGGTTGCTGATATCTTTGAGGTTGATGTCTATGCAGCACTTTCTTGGTAACCTCTATCTTCTGCTTAGGAGGTTGTTGATACATCTGAATTGGATATCCATGCAACTTATAGCAATGAGGTTTGATATGTCCAAACCTTCCACAATGATGACATCTCCATCTTTGATACTTCTTCTTCATTATGTTCTTTACATGATGTTGAGACATCTGTTGGAACATTATGTTTGACTTTGTGTTCTTTTCATGATGTTGAAGCATCTGTTGGGACATCTTGTTTGACTGTATGGAGTTTGAAGTAGTTTTATTGGTGCTAGCTTCAACCTATGAACTTTGTTAAATCCCAGTCCACTTCTATCCCCAGAATGCTTATTGTTGTTGAGAATAGCATCCAGTGTGCTTGAGCTACTGTTCATCATTTTAACAGATTTGGACATATGCTCTAACTTGGAGTTGAGAAGACTTACTTCACCTTTCAAGGTGTCAATGATCTCTAGATCACTTGTTTTTTCATCCTTTAGTGCCTCAATCTGCTTCTTTTGCTTTATACTCTCCATGCATATTTCAGTGCTCCTTTTAACCAGTTCTCTGTATGATTGCTCAAGCTCTTCAAAAGTAAGCTCCCCATCACTGGATTCACTTTCAGATTCACATAATCCAGCTAGAGCAGTGATATGCTTAGCTGATTCTTCTTCTGAATCACCTCCTGAGTCTTCATCAGACCAGGTTATAGAGAGACCTTTCTTTTGCCTTTTTAAATAGGTAGGACATTCATTTCTGATGTGTCCATATCCTTCACATCCATGACATTTAATCCCTTTTTCTTGACTGGTCTTTTCATCATAATTTGACCTTTTATTAGCATCATAAGGTCTTTTGTTCTCGGAAGAGTTTGTGTATCTTCCACTTGGTATGGACTTGTCTTCCATCTTTCTGAGAATCTTTTTGAATTGTCTTCCAAGCATAGCAATGTTTTCTGATAAATTTTCTTCAGGTTCTGATTCATTATTTTCTTCTTCTTTATCAGTATTTGACACCAAGGCTATACTTTTGTTTTTCTTTACAATTGTGTCATTCATTCCCATCTCAAATGTTTGAAGGGAACCAATGAGCTCTTCAACTTTCATTGTGCATATGTCTTGAGCTTCTTCTATTGCTGTGACCTTCATGTCAAATCTTTTTGGCAAAGATCTGAGAATCTTTCTTACAAGCTTTTCATCAGTCATCTTTTCTCCCAAAGCTCCAGAAGTATTGGCTATTTCTAAGATGTTCATGTAGAACTCATGAATTGTCTCATCTTCCTTCATTCTCAAGTTTTTAAACTTGGTGGTGAGAAGTTGAAGTCTTGACATCTTCACCTTTGATGTTCCTTCATGAGTTGTTTTGAGAGTGTCCCAAACATCTTTGGCCAGCTCACAGTGATGCACAAGTCTGAAGATGTTCCTATCAATGCCATTGAATAAAGCATTTAAGGCCTTGGAGTTGCCAAGTGCTGAATCTTCTTCCTCCTTACTCCATTCTTCTTCAGGTTTCAACACTTTTGCTCCATCTTTGGTGTCTTGGACAGGGTGCTCCCATCCATTATTGACTGCTTTCCAGGCCCTATTGTCAAGTGATCTTAAGAATGCTACCATTCTTGGCTTCCAGTAGTCATAATTAGACCCATCCAATATAGGTGGTCTGTTTACAGATCCTACATCTCTGTCCATGTTTCCAGAATTTGCAGTCCCTAGATCTCACCCAGTTAAACAGGCAGGGTGCCTGCTCTGATGCCAATTGAAATTCTGTGATCAGGTACGAGATGTCGAATGAGATGTTTAAACACTTGAAGACTTAACTAAAACTTAAAGTGCAGGAAAATTAAACAACACAGGAATTTGTTAACCCAGTTCAGTGTATAACCACACTTACATCTGGAGGCTACCAAGCCAGGAAGGAAATCCAATATAAGTAATATTAATTCTAGACTTAAACCACCCAGTTTAATCTTTCACTTAATATCTACTCAATGCAATTTCTACCTAAGACACAACTTAGATATGAGTACCAACTCACTCCCCCTCAATCACACAGTGATATGTTTACAAGTTTAATAAAATTGAAGTCATACTTCAAACAAAACAGCTTGATCTTACTTCACAGTTTCAATCAAGACACAAATACACTTTTGCTTAAAAGCTCATAAAGTGGTACAATTAAAACAACCTGCTATTAAAACACAAAACACCCTATTTGGTCTTCTTAATTTCGTACTCTATTCTGAGAGTTTCTGTTGCTTAAATAGGTGTTTGGATTTTGGGCTTTCTGTAGGTTTATCCAATCCTGATACGCATGTTGTCATCACCTTGAATTAGGGTTTGTTACTTCCTAGATTCTAGGTGATTCAGTTCTTCTGATTATGCTGAAGTCACATAACAAAACTCCCTACAGATGCGCCTTCTTCTGTTTTATCCATCCATAATTAATTCCAGATAACTTCCCTTAATTTACTCAGTTCTGTTAGTCATTAATTAATTCTGGTAGCAGGTTTGAGATGTCACAACATCTGGTGTGACATCCTGAAAAATGAACTTATTTCATTAACTGATACAATGTCCCAATATCTGGTGTGACATCCTGAATTAAGTTCATTTACTTATACTCTGTTTAATAATGTCCCAACATTTGATGTGACATCCAGAACTAAATTCAACACTTCTTGTTGGTCAAAACTTCTGCCAATTTTAAACATCTACAAATTGCATAAAGAGAAAACCCTACAAAAGTACTCTCTCGCCCTGGGCAGAGCGAGAGGTTAACACAAAATCATTACTTAGATAGGCGAACGACAGATGGGATATCAACAGCAGTCCAATTCTGGCACAAAGCTCCATGCACAACAAAGTCTGGTAAATCCTCTTCAGAATCATCCTCAGTAATTGCGTCAACTTCTGGTGGAGTTGGACTCATGAAGCCCCCACTACGGAAACTTTCTTGTATTGGGAAGATGACCCCTTCGTCCCTTGTAAATCTTGCAGATTCGGGCGAAAAACCGACTCCTTCACGGGCCTTATTCTCGCTTAAAACCACGACCTTTCCCCATCCTTCAGACGAACCACTCTCAACAACATGTCGAGCATCTTTGAAAGAAGAAATGGATGCCCCTTTCTTCTTTACTTCTTTATCAGTAATGGTTAGGGCCTGGAAACGGGTTCCAATAGCATCTTCTGGTTCCACATATGAAAAAGAGTAGAGATGACTCACAATCATAGCCTGCTCCCCAAACACTGTCACCAACTTTCCTTGACTTACAAACTTGAGTTTTTCATGCAAAGTTGAAGTTACGGCCCCTGCTTCGTGGATCCAAGGGCGGCCCAATAAGCAACTATATGCAACCTTGATGTCCATCACTTGGAACGTGATATGAAAGGTATAAGGTCCAATCGTTATAGGTAAGTCCACCTCTCCGATAACGGTCTTCCGGGATCCATCAAAAGCTTTGACAATAACCCCACTGACTCTCATAGGAGTGCCCTGAAAGGCTAACATCGAGAGAGTTGACTTTGGCATAACATTTAGTGAGGAGCCGGTGTCTATTAGCACACTAGACAAAGCGTCGGTCTTGTAATTAACAGAGATATTCAATGCCATGTTGTGGTTTCTTCCCTGCTCCGGGAGCTCCTCGTCACAGAAGCTAAGATTGTTGCAAACAGTTATATTCGCAACAATATTGTCGAATTGGCCAATGGTGACATCATGATCCACAAATGCTTGCTCTAAAACCTTCTGCAAAGCCTCCTGATGCGCCTCAGAGCTCATCAGAAGAGACAAGATTGAAATTCTCGAAGGCGTGCTCAAAAGCTGATCCACTACGTTGTACTCGCTTTTCCTGATCATCTTTAGCACTTCATCATCTCCCTTGCTTTGATTTGTATTGCTTGACTGGCCTACTTGCTTAAAAGTGTTCTCCAATGGGGTTTCTTTATGCATCACAGTTTCTTTAGCTTTGTTAGGGAATACCCTCCCGCTTCTGGTAACTCGGCTGACATCAGCAATGTTGACAAGGGATGGTAATGGAACCTCCCTTCCGTTTTCAATCATGGTTGCATTATATTTGTATGGTACGGTCCTTTCAGACTGGTATGGCATTGGTCCTGGTACAACAATGACCAATGGAGTTGCAGCGATCCTCCTACTGTCGTAAGTGATCTCTATGGGTCCTGGTTCATTAAATTGTGGTATTATGACAAATGCCTCTTCATCAATTTCAACATCATTAGGGTTTCTAGGATACATTATTCTGATAGACCTTTGATCCAACATCCTCTGGAGATCTTCTCGTACTAAACGGCACCCCCGCGGATTAACGGAACAGATTCTGCATGCATCGTAATCATGTATCCCGTTATGGAAGTAGATAAGCTCTGCCAGTTCTGCATGTTTTTGCACTAAGGACCCTCTAATCAATCTGACATCGTAAACATCATAGTCCCCTGGACAACCGTGCACCATATTCACTGAGGTCCTTCCGTGTGGAGGCAAAGGATTCGCTTGAATATTCAGATTGGTATCTTTAAACGTCAAAACACCATTTTTAATCAAATTCTGGACATCGGCCTTAAAACCATAACAGTTTTCAATATTGTGGCCTGGCCCACCTTGATGATAAATGCAAAACTGGTCAGCTTTGAACCCATAAGTGGGATTCCTGGGCGGAGGGAGGGGAGGTCTTGTTTGAATATGCCCCTTTTGCAGTAGTGCTGGAAATAACTCTGCGTAAGTCATTGGTATGGGGTCGTAAACGGGTGTTCTCGGAATACGATTGTTGTTGTACTAGGGGTGAGCCTGTTGTGGAGGCTGTTGTTGCCGCTGCTGGAATTGTTGAGGTTGATGTTGATGTTGGTTTTGTGGAGTGGTTTGTTGATTTTGAGGGAAAATGGCCGGTAATTGGGACCTGAAGCTGTATTGACAATCAGGGTGATTGCAGCCACCTACTGCTGATAACTTCTTCTCTGGTGAATGGCACTAACATCCTGCTCTTTCTTTTTGTGGAAACCGTTTCCGAATTTCCTGATGCCACTGGATGACCCCGCTTCCTTCACTAAACGCCCTTCTCTAACGGCCTCTTCAAGCCGCATTCCCATATTTACTATTTCAGTAAAGTCGCTGGGTGCGCTTGCGATCATGCGGTCGTAATAAAACGTGCTCAACGTCTTCAGATAAATCTTGGTCATTTCTTTTTCTTCCAGAGGTGGGGATATTTGAGCCGCGACCTCACGCCACCGTTGAGCATATTCTTTGAAATTTTCCTTGTCCTTCTGCGACATGCTCCGGAGTTGATCTCTGTCCGGGGCCATGTCAAGGTTGTACTTATACTGTCGGATGAAAGCTTCTCCTAGGTCGTTGAAGGTCCGGATTTTTGCACTGTCCAAACTCATATACCACTTTAGGGCAGCACCTGTCAAGCTGTCCTGGAAATAATGGATCAGTAACGAGTCATTGTCCTGCTGGGTGGACATCTTTCGGGCGTACATGATTACGTGGCTTTGAGGACACGAGTTTCCCTTATATTTTTCGAACTCAGGTACTCTGAACTTGTGCGGAACCCTGACATTGGGGACCAAGCAAAGATCAGAAGCCTTTCTTCCAAACAGATCTTGGCCTCGGAGTGCTTTAATCTCGTTTTGCATTTCTAGAAAACGATCCCGGAACTCATCCAATCTCTCGTCTACTCCCGCATTTTCGCTTGGTGCTGTGTGGAAGGGGGGATCTTCGTTGTAATGGGCAGTGTGTACTACAGGCTGAGGAGTAGTCATTACAGCAGCGATGTGTGAGACGTGTGGTTGTTGATTCTCCGGTATGAAATCACGAGGGATGCCCCACGGGAAACCAGTGGTTACAACATGTTGGGAATCATTGCTAGGGGCCGCGGTCGTTGGGATGGCCATGGCCTCGGTCCTCTGTCCAGTCTCCTGAGAATTTTGAGATGTCTGAATCTGCGCAGCGGCCATTGTCTCCATCATATTGGTAAGCCTTTCCAAACTATCCTTTAAAGCAGTCACTTCTCCCCTGAGCTCTTGATTTTCCTACTCGAGTCTTTCCATCCTCCTGCGACGGTCGGCTCCGGTTTTGTATGGACGAAACAGTTTGACGACTGGGTAAAAAGACACGTATGAGCCTCATGTTTAACAAAATGCAGTAAATGATGGAAATGTATGAATGCCATGCCACAAAATGTCAATTTCAGGAAAAACAATCACTAATATCAAAATTTTAATGTGCAGCTTTCAAAACATCATAGAAGTCAAGGACTATAGGAAAACTCCAAACTTCATTCATTCTCAAACAATCAAGACTTAAAATATCAAGTACAAATATTCTGGTTCGTTAACTATTACAAAAATAACGCCAATTCCCTTCTTAAATAAACAAAATAAATAAAGAAAAATAAATTACAACAGTAAAACTAATTCTTGGACCTCTGGGCACTACATTCCTTCACCTCTTCCTTGAAAGTCTTCAACATGTTTTGGCACATTGAGAGAAAGTAACTCACAGCTGGGTAGAATCCATCGTCTTCGAATTCCCCTCTTGCCATAGAAAGCCGGAAAGGTAATTCTTCCATCTGCAAGTTGCACCATTCAATAAGCCGATTAAGCTTATCACGATACATATCTCTTTCTCTAATCCGATCTTGTACAGCTTGCTCGTATCCTTGGAAGTGACCCTGCACCTCATCTCTCACTGACTCCCAAATGTCGCGATCTTTGAGAAAAACCTCATATTGTTCCTTCCAATACCGGGCGTTTCCTTCAGCACGATTCACCTCTTGACATTTGTAATTCCAATCTTCCATGGTGAACTGTGAGACATTCATAGCCTGAATCCTAAGCTCATATTCCTGATTTGAGCTTCTCACTGCCTCCTCAAGTGTTGTGGTAAGCTCTGCAATTTTCTTTTCAAATTCAACTCTTTCAATCTTTGCTTTTTTAGTCGCCCGGATATACCAATCCTCGTTATTCGCACTCTTCCTGCAAACCCTGTTCAAATCTTCTTTTAAGTGAACCACCCTACCATAAGTCTGGTCCAGACACCCTTTGACATTATTCTTCTTTCGCTCTTCTTCATTAGCTTTTTCTTGAATTGCTTCGAACTGAGCAGTTTTACGAGCCAAGTCATACTTTAACTCATTCCTTTCGTGGGTGACCCGGTGCAATTTTGAACTAAGTTCTTCGTTTTCCTTCCCAAGATTGGCTACCTTAATTCGAAGTTCCTCTACTTCTTCCAAGGATATTGGTTCATGCGCAGGAGGTTTGGGGAGTGCTTCTCCGGAAAATGGTAGCTTGACGATTTGGACCCTTTCAAGAACCCACTGCCGGTAAGGTGTCCTGACCACTCCATCTCTTTTCCTTAACTCAGAGCCTTTGGTGTGAACCTTTTCCCAGGAATGACATATTCTGAAGAGTAATGCTGGATCATCCACACCTCTGTTGTGAAGAATCATCTCTTCTAATTCGGCGTCTTCTGGCTTTCCCAGCATAGGATACTCGTGTTGCCGTATGGCCAAGATGGGGTTGTAACTAATGCACCCCTTTGATCCCATCAATGGCACATTTCTGAAATTCTCACAGCTCATAATGATTCGGTCAATATCCAACTTATTGGAATACCAGGCGATGTCTCTTTCAATGAGGGAAGCTAACATTTGGGACCATTCCTCGCCTGTCATCTTGGGAATTAAAGCATTGCGTTTGAAGATGTGAGATGTGAGCCATTTATACAGTAATGGGAAGCAAAAGGTCAAAACAACGCCTTTCTTCTCGTGACGGAGATGGAGATTATAGAACACGTCTGCCAATAACGGATACACCGGGCTCTGACCTTCTTTCCAAACTGCCCAGAATATATTAATTGCCGCCATGTCAATGAAATCTTCGAAAGTTGGAAATAAAACCAAACCGTAAATAAGGAGAGCTAATACATTGACTGAAGCAGCCCATTGACGTTCCTTTATTAACTTCTTGCTTTCTTGCTCTAAAAATAGCCTCTGGAAACCCCAAAACTCTCTTTTCTGCTTCCAGTTAGCTTTAGCTGTGGCAGTGGGGATCTGAAGAGCTTCCGCTAATACTTCCACCTTAAGGTCCCGACTAACGAGGGTGTAAGGTGCCTTTCCCTTCATAGAAAAACCCAAGAACCCTTCAAACTCTCCTAGAGACGGTGTTAGCTGAAAGTCCTGAAACAAGAAACTTCGCATCGGCGGATCATAGAACTGGGCCAAAGCTGTGAGAGTCGGGATTTGTACGTCGACTTCCAGGAGATGAAGCACTTGGCCAAACCTTACTTCAATAGCCCTTTTGTAGGAAGCGGGCATTTTCTCCAAGCAATCCATAAGAACAACAGTATTTGGTGAGAAAGCTTTCAACTATAGAGCCTTCCTTTTTTCTGAACTCATGACTGCTTTGAATGCGGAAAAAAAACAAATAGATGTGTTTCCCTGAAATAACAAGATGTGTAAGTTATGATGCATATGCTACATGATCATGAATGCACAAAGTTGGATCCGGGATAACGATGGGAGCTTGGAACTCCTAAAATGTAGGCTCTAGAGGGTCGGTCTATATCTTTCTACCCATAATGCCCACTCACATGATAGCTTTCTATAGCGATGGTATAGGAAAAACCCAAGGTCATGGACGTTTATCGTATTAACGCCCCGCCGCAGGCTAGCTGCATTGTGACGATAATGACGATAAGGTCTACCTTGAATGGATTTCTCATGCTAGGCGTGCAAGGAGCGAGTCCTTGGAGCCTAACATTACACAACTACCAAAATTGAAACAGGTTCTAGGGGGTCCCAGAATCACAGCCCTTTCATGAATCAGGTCACGCGACAAGCTAGCTGCGTTGTGACAAGATCTACGAAAAGTCTAACTATCTGGGGGAGCTTTCATGCTAGGCGTGCAAGGAGCGAGTCCTTGGAGACTAACACTAATAACATCCAAATCTAAGCTTAGGTGTTCCCTCTTCTTTTTCAAAACTCAGATTTCAAGATTCAAGCACACAATCCTTCCCGTGACGTAATCCCGAAATCCAACAGGAGAATATAATAATGAACAATATAATGAAAAGGGAAAGCAATAAACAAGCATATAAAATGTTAATGGTAAATAAAGAAGACAAACAAACAAACCAAACAAACGTAAACTATCTTAAGCTAGGCTCGACTCTCTTATGCATAAGGCATTTATTTCCCCAGCAGAGTCGCCAGTTGCCATACCTCGAAAAATACGATCCTAAAATGAACAACTGAGTCGCCACCTAATTCTATTTATTCTACGAGAGAAAAGGGAGATATAGACACAACCTAAATTTGATAAGAAATGGTCAACGAAACCACTAATCTAAGTTCGAGAGTCAGTTACGCAAAGGGAAGGTGTTAGGCCCCCCTCACGTCCGTTGTACTCAACGAGAACCTCTTAGTCTAATTTGCGCTTAAATGTTAACTTGTATTATTGTCTTCTTTTAATGATTGCTTTTAAGGAAATGTTTCGATTATTATTCGTTATGGGGAAAGGTTAAGTTTTTTATTATTATGATGGAGAGATAGTTAATTTTTTTATTATTGTGACGGAAAAATGATTGGATTTTTTATTATTGTGATTTATGACGGAGAAATGATTAAGTTTTTTATTATTGTGCTCGCGAAGGATTAAAATCCCCGTGCCTACGTATTCCCTTGTGCAATGGGAAAGTCAGAGCTTCATAGTTCGTGCTACTACGATTTGTGTTTTTTTTATTGAACGATTGTTTAAAATGATTTCTACTGCTAAGCCTTGGCTTATTTGCGAGATAGAAAGATTTAAACAGTGTTCGTTTGAGAAAAAGATATACGAATGGCGATTGGACACATCGCGTGAGGCTAGCCCAGTTGCGGTCCAATCCAGAACGTGCGGAATGCTAGACTCCGAAGTTCTGTTTTCGTATTAAATTAATAAGATAGTTTGAATATTTTAGTATACGAATGGTGATTGGACACATCGCGTGAGGCTAGCCCAGTTGCGGTCCAATCCAGAACGTGCGGAATGCTAGACTCCAGAGTTCTGTTTTTCGTATTAAATTAATAAGTTGGATAATTGTTTTTTAGGTGTTCTTTAGGTTTATTTATTTTAATAACAAAGGAGTGAGCGAAACATTACGCGTGAGGCTAGCCCAGTTGTGATTCGTTCTAGAACGTGCGGAGTGCTAGACTTCGGAGTTCTATTCTTTGTTAAATTAGTTAAGATATATGAAAGTAGTGCAGATGGCGATCACATAAGTGATCGACTTACGTGTGTGTAAAATGTGAATGATTGAATGCACTTATTTGAGGTTGGGCCAAGAAACATTATTTAATAAAAAAAATCCGGGACGATTATCCTTGAAGTAATTGTGTTTATTAATCGGTTTACTTAATAAATTAAGGTCGAAAAGCAAAATATCATTCAAGTTTGTACAAGTCATACCTCGTTTTAAATTAATTAAATGGTGGACAAGAAATATAATCAGACGTCATACAGGTGAAACGATCACAAGATAATTAAACAACCAACTATGGGATTATACGACTTCTAAATCAACTAAGTAAGTTTATATGAAAATAAATAATAATAATAAAATATGTATGTTTTATATTCTAAAGATAATATATTATTGTAACACGGTGGGAGAACTGACTTTAGTTATGTTGCGGATAGCAAGAGTCGCCACCGACTTTTATTTTATCCAAAGGAAAGGGCATAAAAGAACAGGAAAGACCTTAAAAGATTTTTGGGTTCGGGGGGTAGGTTATGTAAAGGGAAGGTGTTAGCATCATTTACATCCATGGTTATCCATGGGCTCTTAGTTACTTAGCTCACTTTAAAATGTTTTTGAAAAGTGTAGTGTGTGATTAGAAATTTCCTTAAGTACTTTATAATGATCCATGTACGGATATATATAAAGACTTTGTTTTGAAAATTTGTTTGAAAATGTGAAGTGTTTTTGAAATGTTTTGAAAAGGTGAGCAAGTACATAAGAGAAACCTACCCTAAGCTAAATCTTTTCTGTTCTTAAATATCCTTTAAATGGTAAGACTATCCCTATTATTAAGGAATAGGTAGTCATTACCTTGGATGTTATGAGGGACAAGTAAAGGGTCATCTGTGATTAGGCAACTGTAAGGTGTACTAGCAACTCGAAGGGACTTATCATCTTTTATTCGAAAGGGACAAGATCATTTACTAAGGCAACGTCGAAGGGACTTGATCTTATAATCTTTAAAGGGACAAGATGATGTTAATGAGAGAAGGGACTTTGCTTTATACACCTTACTTGACCTTTTATTTAGGCAACATGAGAGGTAACCCTTAAGAAGTGAGATGGCGATCCAAGATCGACTTACGTGTGTGCGTGTACAAGTTCAATTATTTATCTTATAATTAGTGATCTAAATTCAATTTTAAGATACAAACATGTTTACACTCCCTATTTTACTAACCATGGCAATTTAAATAAATAATAAAAGTTCTACAACTATTACATAATTTGCACAATTACATTATAATAATAATAATAAAATATCTTAAATAAATAAGCATATAATAAATAAATAGGTTAGTAATGATAAATAAAATAAATATAAAATAGGTTAGTATAATAATATAATATAGGAAACAAATTAAAAGTTCAAATTTAAATAAATAATGATTTTTAAGAATTTAAATAAAAGATATAAATAATTATTATTATGTACTTATAAATATGATTAATAGTTTTAATAAATTAATTATATATACATATTAGAAATATTTAATAATTATAATTATACAAGCATAATAAAATAAGAAATTATTAAAAAAAAAAAAAGAAAATTAAAGTTTTGAAAACAAATTAGGGTTTTACAAAATAAATTAGGGTTTATAAAAATATTAGGTTTTTCTTTAATTATTAATTTACATATAAATAATTTATTTACAATATATATATATATATATATATATATATATATATATATATATATATATATATATATATATATATATATATATATATATATATATATATATATATATATATATATATATATATATATATATATATATAATATTAATAATATGAACATATAATGAAATAAGTATAAATAAATTTATTAATAAAGTTTGAATTTTTAAAATATAAGTTTTTGAATTATATATAAGAAAATAATATAAATATTTTATTTTAGACATTTATTATTAATTAAATTAATTAAATATAATATAAACAAAACAAAATAAATGAAAAAATGAGAAAAAAAACATACCTGGGGCTGGGATTCGAACCCAGGCCCTAGGCTTCACATCTCCAGGACCAACCTCCCTTCCACTGGGTTGTGCATGCGCTAGTGATATTGAATGAGCCTCAATGCGTTTTGTTCTCTAACCTGTAAAAATCATAAAAAAAGCAAAACAACACAAAATGGCCTGGGGGGATTCGAACCCAGGACCATCAACCTCATGCGCACACACACAAACCAACTGAACCAACGCTACTTTCAGGAAATATTACACAAATAATTTCAAATCAGGTTTTCGTGCCAAGGCTGCTTCATCTTCAACCTATTACCTGCGAAATTTCCTGCGTTTTCCTCTGCGAATTTTCCTGCAAATTTTCAAAACCAGAATCCTATGTTTTTTTAATCATCAAGCAAATCGTAACATCAATTCAAATTAAAAGCCCAGATCAATTATACAAGTCTCATAGATCGCAACCATGTTCTTATATTTCGTTTAAAGGCCCTAAATGCTTGGTTCCTGATTTGAAGCTTCAAACCCTAGCAATGGTGAATTTCGACACAGTCCATAATAATTGAATTAAATCATCCAGAAAGTTTCTAAACATCACAACAAACACAAATCAAAAGTTAGTTTTCATTAACAATGTGTAAATCATTCAAATCGAAAAATTTTAAAACATGAAGAAGATGCATTTGGTTTTCACGATTCAAGGCATAAATGAATGATGTTATGATCCAGAATCAATCCATGAACTCCAACGAACAAGTTGCAACCTTTGGTTTGTCTTGAAAGAGGCTCTAAGTATCAAACCGAATTGGTGTTTTTAGTGTGAAAATTGAAACTTTGTTCTTACCCTTGGAGGCTGCAATTTCATCCCCTCTCATTGGCAATGTATTTGTGTATATATATGGATTGAATTAGGTCAGAAACATGCTATAACTCTTTGGATTTTTTGGATGTTTGAAGATTGAAAAAGATATGTCATAAAACTTGATTTTCTTTTGATCCAACATTGCAATTTTGAGACAATCTTCATAATTTTTGTATCAATTAAATCCAATTAACTTTTATGACATTCTAGAAGCAAAATATTTTTAAATCTTCATCATTTTATATTTTATTTGAATTTAAAATGATTTTTAATATAAAAATTCATAATAAATAAAAGTAAAATTATGAAAATTATGAAAATATTAAATAAATTTCGTGCATGATGTCATGGAACACATTGGGTCACAAAAAAGTCAGCCCATTTGAAGAATTACGGTTTTAAGACCCCATTTACTTCATAAACCACTCAAAAATTTCCCAATTTTGCAAGGGCACAAATCCTTCAATTTTAATGCTATGATGGTGTTCTTGGACATTTTGGAAAGCTTAAAGAGTTCTATAACCAAACTCTTTGGTTTCATGTCCATATCTTTTACCATTCTCAAGTTATGCTCTTTTGAAGTTGTTGACTTTTTGTTGACTTTTAAAAGGACCTATAATGTCTTAGCTCATACCTTCCAAATGAAGCATTTTTGGGCTTGGCTTGTGAGACACAAAGTTGTATAGAATTCAATTTCCTTCAAAATGAGCTTTGGATGGAAAAAATTTGATGAAGCATGTGAAAGTTATGGCTGGTCAAAGTCCAGTTGACTTTTCCTGAGGAAACCCTAATTTAGAAACTCCTGATTCTTGATGATCTGAAATCTCCTTGATGAATCAAGATCAACCCTTGATCAAATAATGAATTTTACTTCATATACTTGATATTGGCAAAAAATCATGAAGTTTGACTTTGGTTTGACCACATTTGACCTCAATTTGACTTCAGTTTGACTTTTTAACTACTTTGACTGATTTTAACCTATCTGATTATCTGACTGAGCAAATCTTTTGGGAAAGTCTTGAAACTTGACATGGGGATTCTTGAACACATATAGGATGCTATGAAGCTCACTTGAAGTCTTGGAAGTCCATTTAGCCTGATTAAAGTCAAAACCCTAGTTTAGGATGCAGTGCTTAGGAGGATGCATTGTCTGAGGGATTTGTCAAACTTTCTGACTAATTGTTAACTTTGTGAACCTTGTGAACCTCATGAGATATATTGTGATCCTTGTGAGACTCTTAGTACACAATGACTTGTCTTGTGGAGGGCAAATTTTGGGGTGCAACAGCTGCCCCTGTTCAATTTTCTGAAACCTGAGGGGTTAGATTGGTATATGTGCCAGTCGTGACCTGGAAGGTTGAAGGGGATTGAACACAAAAGCCCAAAAATTTGCACTCACCAGTATATAGAGTAACACTGAGGATTAGTTGTATATGCTTGAGTGGGCTTGAAGATGCCACTTGGAGGAATTGGAGATGGGCTTAGAGATGCCATCTGGAGATGGGCTTGGAGATGCCATCTAAAGTATCAGGATGTGATGATGTCTTTATGTTGATACTGGATATCAGTACTAGGTCTTTGTATAGGCCGTCTCTGAATCATTTATGCAACATGATTTGAGTTGTTGGATGGACCAGTAGAAATAAATCTTGTGATGATTATCTCTTCAGGAAATATCTTGGATTACAGACTGTTTGCCTATTCTCCAAGGTCAAAAGAACGTCAGGATTTGTTCTTCTGAATAATATCTTGAACCAGGGAATGGATCTTTTTACAGACCGTTTGCCTGCTATTCAAGGGCCAAAAGAACGTCAGGATTTGTTCTTCTGAATAATGTCTTGAACCAGGGGATGGATCTTTTTACAGACTGTTTGTCTGTTATTCAAGGGCCAAAAGAACGTCAGGATTTGTTCTTAAGGGTCAAAAGAACGTCAGGATTTGTTCTTCTGAAAAATATCTTGAACCAGGGAATGGATCTTTTTACAGACCGTTTGCCTGCTATTCAAGGGCCAAAAGAACGTCAGGATTTGTTCTTAAGGGTCAAAAGAACGTCAGGATTTGTTCTTTTGAAAAATATATTGAACCAGGGAATGGATCTTTTTACAGACCGTTTTCCTGCTATTCAAGGGCCAAAAGAACGTCAGGATTTGTTCTTAAGGGTTAAAAGAACGTCATGATTTGTTCTTCTGAAAAATATCTTGAACCAGGGAATGGATCTTTTTACATACCGTTTGCCTGCTATTCAAGGGCCAAAAGAACGTCAGGATTTGTTCTTTTGAAAAATATCTTGAACCAGGGAATGGATCTTTTTACAGACCGTTTGCCTTCTATTCAAGGGCCAAAATAACGTCAGGATTTGTTCTTCTGAATAATGTCTTGAACCAGGGAAGGGATCTTTTTACAGACCGTTTGCCTGCTATTCAAGGACATCTTGAGCAAATGTATGGATCATTTCTAACCCGTTGTAAGTTGTTGATATTGTTTTACCTGCATATAACTATCCTGCAAGGAGAATGTTAGTTTATGCATTATGTATGCATGCATAGTATGATGCACTTAAGTAATGTATTATGTACTTATAGATATGTATGTTATGGTATGATGTAGATGATGTATGTATGAATCATGCAGCCTGAAGCGTCTGGATATCTTCGTATAACAACTGTTGGCCAGGGAAAATAAATCCCAATTCGTTGCTGAAGAATATGAGGAACTCGTTCCCGTTTCGTTTGATAACATAGTATTCATAACCTCCCATCTTCGTTCGATAGTATGGTATCCATAACCTACCGTCTTCGTTTGTCGTACTCCTGTTGAAGGAATAATTTCCTGAGTATCCCGACTGAGGATAAAAGAGATGGACATAAATTCCAGGAGAGATGTAGCTCGAAGTATTTATGAAGATGGATTTTCCCTACTAGGGGATTTGTAGCTGTCTTGTGGGGATGAACCGGCGAAGCTTCGTTGAATTCCTTCCCTTGTTCGTCCTTAGTAAATACTATTACTGCATTTCATGCATTTCTGGTAAACATCAATCATATTAAGCATTTATGCATTTCTGGTAAACATCAATCATATTCAAAAGCATACATACATTCAAACACAACCAATGGACGTTTCACTTATGTAAATAGGGTAAAAGTAAATCTGGATTCAAAGATGGAATTTTATTTATATCACAAAGTGGCCCATACATAGGCAAGTTGGTACAAGGAGACAAAAATCCTAGTAAGAGGAATTCGTCATAAAATTTTACAAAACAAAGAAAATCAGCTATGTGGGAAATAATCCTATTGAGTTTCAATTCTACTATTTCCATTATCTTCAAGTATCTCATCTTCTGTTGTTGAGACGGAAACGATTGGATTGAGCTTTATCTGTTCGAGCTTGAGTAAGTAGCATAACTGGTTGTAGTTTCATGGGTGATCCCAACGAGACATAGTCATACACTTTAATCCTTAACTTTTGCCTGGATTGCCCTTTCAGGTTTTCAATCCACCAGGATACCCTTTTTTGCCCAAGCCGCCTTTTAAGGTTTTCGACTTGCCGGGTGTACATTTTTCATATATATATATATATCCCTAATTTTTGCCCGAACCCTTTTGGTTCGCCGGGATGCCCTTATTTTTGCCTAGGCCAGTCAACCTAGCGGGTCTCTTTTTATGCGTAGTATTTTTAAACTATGTCTGCGTTTACAGGCCGTGGGAAGTCTTCACCATCCATAGTAGTAAGCATCATGGCACCTCCTGAGAATATTGTTTTAACTACAAATGGACCTTCATAAGTAGGAGTCCACTTGCCCCTAGGATCACCCTGTGGTAGTATGATACGCTTGATTACCAAGTCACCAGCCTGATATACCTTTGGCTTAACCTTCTTATTAAAAGCTTTGATCATCCGTTTCTGATACATCTGGCCATGACAAACAACTGCCAACCTCTTCTCATCAATCAAATTTATCTGGTCAAGTCGGGTCTGAATCCACTCATCTTCATCCAAGCCTGCATCCTTCATAATTCTTAAGGAGGGGATCTGAACTTCAATGGGCAGAACTGCTTCCATACCATAGACTAAGGAGAATGGGGTTGCCCCTGTTGAAGTACGTATTGTAGTACGATAACCATGAAGAGCAAATGGTAACATCTCATGCCAATCCTTATAAGTGATAGTCATCTTCTGTAGAATCTTCTTAATGTTCTTATTAGCAGCTTCTACTGCCCCATTCATCTTCGGACGATACGGAGAAGAGTTGTGATGCTTAATCTTGAACTGCATGCAGAGATCAATAATCATAGTGTTGTTCAGATTAGAGCCATTGTCAGTAATAATCCTTTCAGGAATGCCATATCTGCAGATGAGATTATTCTTAATGAATCGAGCCACCACATTTTTAGTAACAGATGCAAATGAAGCTGCCTCCACCCATTTTGTAAAGTAATCAATAGAAACCAGGATGAAACGATGCCCATTAGAAGCAGTAGGCTTGATCTCACCAATCATATCAATGCCCCACATGGCAAAAGGCCAAGGAGCAGTCAACACATTCAATGGTGATGGAGGTATATGTACTTTATCAGCATAGATTTGACACTTGTGACATGTTCTGGAATGTTGATAGCAGTCAGCTTCCATGGTAGACCAATAGTAACCTGCTCTCAATATCTTCTTTGCCATGGTATGTGTAACACGGTGGGAGAACTGACTTTAGTTATGTTGCGGATAGCAAGAGTCACCACCGACTTTTATTTTATCCAAAGGAAAGGCATAAAAGAATAGGAAAGACCTTTTAAAAGATTTTTGGGTCCGGGGGATAGGTTATATAAAGGGAAGGTGTTAGCACCCTTTATATCCATGGTTATCCATGGGCTCTTAGTTACTTAGCTCACTTTAAAATGTTTTTGAAATGTGAAGTGTGTGAATAGAAATTTTCTTAAGAGTTTTATAATGATCCATGTACGGATGCGTAAAAAACCTTTGTTTTGAAAATTGTTTTAAAATGTGTGAAATGTTTGAAATATTTTTGAAAAGTGAGCAAGTATCTAAGAGGAACCTACCCTAAGTTTAAGTCTTTTCTGTTCTTGAATCCTTTAAATGGTAAGACTATCCCTATTATTAAGGAATAGGTAGTCATTACCTTGGATGTAAGGGACAAGTAAAGGGACATCTGTTTATTTAGGCAACTGTGGGGTGTATAAGCAATTCGAAGGGACTTATCATCTTTATTCGAAAGGGACAAGATCATTACGAAGGCATCATTCGAAGGGACTTGATCTTTTTATCTGTTTAAGAGGGACTAGATGATGTGAGATTAGGGACTTTGCTTTATACACCCTACTTGACCTTTTTGTAATATGCAACATGAGAGGTATCCTTAAGGAAGTGAGATGGCGATCAAAGATCGACTTACGTGTGTGAGTGTACAATTTTAATATTTATCTTTTAAATTAGTGATCTAAATTGATTTTAAACATACAAACATGTTACACTCCCTATTTTACTAACCATAGCATAAAATAAATATTTAATAATAATATTACAATATTACATAAAGGAAGCAATTACAAAATAATAATAATTAACAAATTAAGCAAAAATAATAATAATAAGCAAAAATAATAATAATAAATAATTAAGCAAAATAAATAATAATAAGTAATTGGGTTAGTAAAAAATAATAATAAAAATAATACAAAGTTAAATGGGGTTAGTAATAATAAAATATCATATAAACATAATTAATAATATTAACATAATAATTAAAAAATCAATTTTTATAAATAATTATTATTAAGACTAATAAGAAAATATAAGCAATTATACTAAATGTTATAAAGTTTTAAGTTAAAAATTAAGTTAATTATAAACATATTATGAAAATAAAATTATAATTACAAAATTAAATTAACAAGTTTTAAGCATATATTAAAAATTATTTACATATAAGAATTAAGTTATAAACAAATTATATAATATATATACATGATTAAATAATAAATAAAATTTAAAAATTAAAATAGAATTAAATATTAAATAGAAGAAAATTAGGGTTTATGAAAATTATTAGGATTAATTAGGTTTCTTACAAAATATTTTAGGTTTTAGAAAATTAGGGTTTATATACATATTTCTAGAATAATAAAATAACTATATATAATTTAACAATATTAATAATTTACAAAAAAAAAAAAAGTTTTTCTTATAAAATTAAAATTAAAAGAATGAATTTTAAAATAATATGTACATCCTATTTAGTATTTGAATTTGTTTAAAGTAGAAAATTAATTAAATAATCAAAAATTAAAGAAAAGGATGAAAAAATAAAAACCTGCTTGGGCTGGGATTTGAACCCAGTCCCTAAGCTTGCAACCTCCAAGACTAGCCTTTCATCCACTGGGCAATGCGCGCGCTGGCGTTAGAAGCAGGGGACTAATCCCTTTTGTTCATAACTTGGAAAAATCATAAAAAAGAAAGCAACACAAAAGGCCTGGGGGGGATTCGAACCCAGAACCTTTACTCAATTCACAAACACACTTACCATTCCAGCCGGGAGGGCGCTTCTGTTAACTAATCCACAACATTGCATAATATATTAAGTTTAACAATTGAACTAGAAAAAATAATAAAATTGCTGAGGCCAGGATTCGATCCCTGGACCTAAGCCTCACACGCGCGTCCCTTAACCAACTGAGCCAACCACACAATTGTGAAACAAATTACAGATAATTGAATAAAATATTAAAACAGAATTCAAAAACCAAAAACGCGCGCTGGCTACATCTTCAACCTTGGGATTTCGCAGGTTTTCCTGCGAAATTTCCTAGGAAATTTCCTGCAATTTTTCCTGCGCACAAACCCTGCCAATTTCATATCATCATAAACATGTACGATTTCATCAAATTGATTACATTTTCATGATCCCCAGACATCACACAGTTCAATTATAGTCTTAGAATTAATTTATATTAACTAAATCAAAGGATCCCAAATTCTATTCAAAAACCCTAGCCATGGCAACTTGCGGTTTAGGGCTTGGTTCTTCAATCTTTTTGTCCAGAAATCATCTAGGCATCATACTCAACACAAATACATGGTTAGAATGCATTATTACTACACAAATAATGAAAATCGAAAAAAATATAAACAAGAACAAGGTTGGTTCGATTTATGCAATATGAGATGTTTTAGATGCAAATAAGCATTGAGAATGATTCAAGGATGTCCAATAAACATGTCTCAACCTTCAAATTGGCTTGAAAGAGCTTGGATTATCAAATCCGAATTTGAAATTTAGTGACTTTTTTGAATATGTGAACTTACTCTTGGAGGCCAGAATTTCGTGTCCAATGCATTAGGTTATGTTGTCTACTTATAGTACAATGGAACTAGGTCAAAATAATTGATTGTTGTATGAAGTTTTTGATTGAAAAAGATTGAAAAAGATTAGGACTTAAACTTCAAATATTTGTGAATTCAACCTTTCTATTTCAAGCCAATCATCATGATTCTTATATCAATTTGATCCAAATCATCTTTATGACTTTCTAGAAACAATATCCCATTTAAATATTTGATTTTTCTATTTTATTTTAATTTAAAATGATTTTAGATGAATAAAATCAAAATAAATAAAATAAAATAATAAAAAATCTGAATATTTGAGGGTTGGGTCGTGCATGAAGTATTGGTATGGATTGGATCATTATATGGCAAGCCCATTTAGAAAAAATTGGTTTTAAACCTCCATTTTCTTCATAAACCAACCAAAAATTTCCCAACTTTACAAGGGCACAAATCCTTCAATTTTAATGCTATGAGGATGTTCTTGGACATTTTGGAAAGCTTGAAGAGTCCTCTAACCAACCCCACTGGTTTCATGTCCATATCATTTACCATTCTCAAGTTATGCCCTTTTGAAGTTGTTGACTTTTTGTTGACTTTCAAAAGGACCTATAATGTCTTAGCTCATACCTTCCAAATGAAGCATTTTTGGGCTTGGCTTGTGAGACACAAAGTTGTAGAGAATTCAATTTCCTTCAAAATGAGCTTTGGATAGAAAATTGGTGATGAAGCATGTGAAAGTTATGGCTGGTCAAAGTTTAGTTGACTTTTCCTGAGGAAACCCTAATTTAGAAACCTCTGATTCTTGATGATCTGAAATATCCTTGATGAATCATGATCAACCCTTGATCAAATGATGAATTTTACTTCATATACTTGATGTTGGCAAAAAAATCATGAAGTTTGACTTTGGTTTGACCACAGTTGACCTCAGTTTGACTTTTTAACTGCTTTGACTGATTTTGACTTATCTGATCATCTGACTGAGCAAACCTTTGAGAAAAGTCTTGAAACTTTTCATGGGGGTTCTTAAACACATATAAGATGTTATGAAGCTCACTTGAAGTCTTGGAAGTCCATTTAGCCTGATTAAAGTCAAAACCCTAGTTTTGGATGCACTGCTTAGGAGGATGCATTGTCTGAGGGAATTGTCAAATCTTCTGACTATTTGTGAACTTTGTGAACCTTATGAACCTCATAAGATGTCTTGTGAACCTTGTGAACTTCATGGGAGGTCTTGTGAACTTTGTGAACCTCATGAAAGGTCTTGTGAACCTTGTGAACCTCATAAGATGTCTTGTGAACCTTGTGAACTTCATGGGAGGTCTTGTGAACCTTGTGAACCTCATGAAAGGTCTTGTGAACCTTGTGAACCTCATGAAAGGTCTTGTAAGTATTGTGAACCTTGTGAACCTCATAAAGTGTCTTGTAAACTTCATGAACCTCATGAAAGGTCTTGTGAACTTTGTGAACCTCATGAAAGGTCTTGTAAGTATTGTGAACCTTGTGAACCTCATAAAGTGTCTTGTAAACTTCATGAACCTCATGAAAGGTCTTGTGAACTTTGTGGACCTCTTAGTACATAAAACCTTGTATTGTGAGGGCAAATTTTGGGGTGCAACAGCTGCCCCTGTTCAATTTTCTGAAACCTGAGGGGTTAGATTGGTATATGTGCCAGTCGTGACCTGGAAGGTTGAAGGGGATTGAACACAAAAGCCCAAAAATTTGCACTCACCGGTGCGTAGAGTGATACTGATGACTAGTTGAATATGCTTGAGTGGGCTTAAAGATGCCACTTGGAGAAACATTCTTCAGATACAAATTTCTTGGAGGATAAAGCAGTCCAACATATGAAGATATAATGATAGCTTTCAGGAGAATAAACAACGTCCCGAGGTAGTGGTGATAGCTTTCAGGAAGATAAACAACGTCCCGAGGTAGTAGTATGCTTTCAGAAGGATAAACAACATTCTGAGGAAATGATAACCTTTGGGAAGATAAACAACGGCCCAAGGTCATGATAGCTTTCAGGAAGATAAACAACGTCCCGAGGAAATGATATGCTTTCAGAAGGATAAACAACGTTCTGAGGAAATGATATGCTTTCAGGAGGATAAACAACGTCCCGAGGAAATGATAGGCTTTCAGAAGGATAAGCAACGTTCTGAGGGAATGATGTAACCTTTGGGAAGATAAACAACGTCCCAAGGTCAAGATATGCTTTCAGGAAGATAACCAACGTCCTGAGGTATAAGAAGCTTTCAGGAGGATAAACAACGTCCTGAGGAAATGATAACTTTTGGGAAGATAAACAACGGCCCAATAGTCACAATTTGTTGATGAAATTTGTCTGCTGGAGAATTAACCTGAAAGACAAGATTATAACATTTTGTATGATAATATTAGTTTATGCATTATGTATGCATGTATAATATGATGCACTTAAGTAATGTATTATGTATCTATGTATATGTATGTTATGATGTAAATGATGTATGTATGTATCATGCAGCCTGAAGCGTCTGGATATCTTCGTATAACAACTGCTGGCCAGGGAAAATAAATCCCGATTTGTTGCCGGAGAATATGAGGAACTCGTTCCCGTCTTGTTTGATAATATAGTATATATAACCTCCCGTCTTCGTTCGATAGTAGAGTATACATAACCTCCCGTCTTCGTTCGATAGTAGGGTATACATAACCTCCCGTCTTCGTTCGTTGTACTCCTATTGGAAGAGTAAATTCCCGACTATCCGTATGAGGATAAAAGAGATGGATATAAATTCCAGGGGAGATGTGACTTGAAGTACTTATGAAGATGGATTTGCCCTACTGGGGGACTTGTAGCTGTCTTGTAGGGATGAACCGGTGAAGCTTCGTTGAAATCCTTCCCTCGTTCGTCCTTAGTAAATACTATTACTGCATTTTCATGCATTTCTGGTAAACATCAATCATATTAAGCATTTATGCATTTCTGGTAAACATCAATCATATTCAAAAGCATACATACATTCAAACACAACCAATGGACGTTTCGCTTATGTAAATAGGGTAAAAGTAAATCAGGACTCAAAAATGGAACTTTATTTATATCAAAAAGTGACCTATACATAGGTAGGTTTGTACAAGGAGACAGAAATCCTAGTAAGAGGAATTTGTCATAAAAGTTTTACAAAACAAAGAAAATCAGCTATGTGGGAAATAATCCTATTGAGTTCCAATTCTACTATTGCCATTATCTTCAAGTATCTCATCTTCTTCTGTTGAGACGGAAACGATTGGATTGAGCTTTATCTGTTCAAACTTGAGTAAGTAACACAACTGGTTGCAGTTTCATGGGTGATCCAAACGAGACATAGTTGTTGCACCCCAAAATTTGCCCTCCACAAGACAAGTCATTGTGTACTAAGATGCTCACAAGGATCACAAGGTTCACAAGACATCTCATGAGGTTCACAAGGTTCACAAAGTTCACAATTAGTCAGAAAGTTTGACAATTCCCTCAGACAATGCATCCTCCTAAGCAATGCATCATAAACTAGGGTTTTGACTTTCATCAGGCTAAATGGACCCCCAAGACTTCAAATGAGCTTCATAACATCTTATATGGGTTTAAGAATCCCCATGTCAAGTTTCAAGACTTTCCCAAAAGATTTGCTCAGTCAGATGATCAGATAGGCTAAAATTAGTCAAGGCAGTCAAAAAGTCAAACTGAGGTCAACTGGGGTCAAACCAAAGTCAAACTTCATGATTTTTTGCCAACATCAATTATATGAAGTAAAATTCATCATTTGATCAAGGGTTGATCATGATTCATCAAAGAGATTTCAGATCATCAAGAATCAGGAGTTTCTAGATTAGGGTTTTCATAGGAAAAATCAACTGAACTTTGTGTCGCTCCCGACAAATGAGACAGGCTCAGATGAAGGTACAGACGCGAACGGTCGGCGAAGGGAACAATGAGAACACACAGCCGTGAACTCACTGGAGGATGAATAGAGTCGCCAGCTAGGCATTTTTATCCCGGAGGAAAGGCAATGCTGCATAGACCTAGAAAGACATGGATAAGACGGTTGCGAACCAGAGAGACTGAGAAAGGGGGTTGGTTACAACCTGGGAAGGTATTAGCACCCAGATTGTCCGCCGTACTCGACGGGATCCACGCTTAAAAGATTTGTGTTTTAAAGGGGTAGTGTCAGTGCAATTTGTGTATAAAAGGGTTGGAAGAAAATGTACAGGTGTCAGTGTAAAGGAAGTGTAAAGTGTATAAATGATGTGTCAGTGTAAGGATGAGAATGAATTGCTCAAGATTATGAGGCTAAAGAATAAAGCTAGAAGGAGGGGGAATATACAGAGACTTTTGTTCGATAACTGTTAAGTTATGCCTACGTATCCTCTCGTGCAATGAGGAAGTCAGAACACCGTAGTTCGACCCAAAGAGACTGAAAGATGAATTGACTAATGAACTGCTTACTTGTCTATGCTCAAGTGTATGACCTGTCTGGCTCAGGTGCTAACTGTCTTGCATTAGACGGAAGAAGCAAGTTCTCGTTTGTGAGTGAATGAGATGAGAAAAGAATCCCGGAGGAGACGATTATTGTTTGTTTTGAGTGTTTTCAGTCTTTTATTGCTTTTGAGAATTTGTCATAAGTTGATGAGCTTAAGCCTAAACCAATGGGTTAGTAAACTCATCACATCTTCCCTCTGATTAGGGGTAATGAGAATACCTTAAGTGTGAAGTCAGATTCTCACACTTAATCACCTTTGGTGTAGGATTAAGATCATTAACCTACTTGTGATTATTTAGATGTTTTTGGTGTTTTTGTTTAGTGTTGAGTAATGAGGTTAAGTCATAATCAAGGATTAAACAGACTCATTACACCATCCTAAGAGAAGGATAATAGGTGAGAATGTTTAAGCTGAGGAAAGCTCCTCAACTTAATCCATGATTAGGGATTAAACTCATGACAAAACAAGCCTTTGATTAAGTGGATTTTATTGAATGATAAGATGATGAAGTGAGTTTTATGATTTGTAAGACAACTTGAGGGGGACTTGTCCATTAACACTAGGGTTAGTCCTTCTTAACCAGTTAAGGAAGAATTAGAACCCTAATGCAAGGCCCAAGTTACAAGTGTGATGTCTTGATACTTATTAAGTGGATTGATTAAGAGATTTAAACACATTAAGGGTTTAACACTTAGGATTAAAGTTATACACTCCATCCTAAGAGAAGGATGCAGGTATAAACTTAATCACAAAGCCTTAAAGCCTTTAGGGTTTAGTCCCTGATTATGAGATGAGAAGAGAAGACTCAAGGAGAAACACAAAGGTAAAACTATGAGGGGAGACTAATCAAAACCCTAATTCATTGTCATGCTTGGTTGATCCTAAGGTTTGTGAGGTTTTCAAGGATAATCTTCAAAGGAGCCACCAGGGAGCAGATGAACAGGATCAAGAGAAGCAAAGTGACTTGCTTCATTCAAGAAGTCAAGTCACTTGAAGAAAGAAAGTGGGAGGAAGAAGAATGAGCAAGCTCAAACTCAAACACAAATAGGGATGCAGCAATGGATGCAAGAGAGATGGAAAGAAAAGGTTATGAGAAGTGAAGGCAAATTCACTTCTCAAGTTTACTTACCACCTGAAATGTTAGAAAGAAATGCAATGCAATGCAAAATGAGATGAAATGACATGATGCTAAACAAAACCAGAAGCATGTTGATGATGATTATGATGTTATGAGGTGCTGCAAACATGAGGCATGGCATGGAGATGCTCATACAAGATCATGGATGCAAATGATGCAAGTTAAGGAGCATGAACAAACATGAAATGTTATGAAGCATACAAGACAAATGTCATGGCAAATATGTAATGCAATGATCAAACATGCTTTCTGTGTGTCTTAAGATGTCAAATGAATTACAAGAATGTACAAAATGCAAAGACAAGTCATGTTATGCAAGGAAATGCAAATGAAAGCTCAAATTAGGGTTTAAGGATCAAACATCAAACAAAAACCCAAAACAGAAGCAAACCCTAAGATAAAAAATGGAAAAATGCCATCCTAAGAAACCCTAAACCTATACTAAACCAAGGTCCAAAGGGGAAGTCTCAACTCTTAACCAATCCTAAGATATGATTTTTCTAAGTTATTAGGGTTTTTTAGGGTTCTTAACAAAAGAAATGCCAAACAATTAGAAAATGCAAGATCAAATTATGACCATTTAACCCTAGAAACTACATGCCAAACACAAAACAAAGCAAAAAGAACCAATGTCCAACTCTTCCTAGATAGGCAGAAATGAATTTTTGAATTTAGGATCAAATTAATGCATAAAAAATGATTTAATTCAATGAAAAATTCTTAAAATGCATCAAGATCAAAAAAGAAATTTGGTTTGAAGGTTGGACAATGTTTCTAAATGTCTTAGAACATTTCATGAATTTTTTTGTAATTTTTAAATACCTAAAAGTATTTTTAATTAATTAATTCCCATTAATCAATTAAAAATAATCTTTTAAATATTTAAAAATGCTTTTTTAATGATAAAAAATAAAATAAAAATATTTTTGTGTCATAAAAATTATTTAAACTCTTAGGAAAAAGTTTCATAATTTTTAAGAATTTTTAGCTATTTTAAAATAATTATGCAAAACAAAAGAAAAATAAAAGAAAATAAATGAATTTTAAATGAAATAAGTGAAAGTATGCTGATCCAACGCGTGAGATTCAAAGTGACCAGGGAGGGAATTGACTGCGTGCCACATCTCACGGCCCAGATTCAAATTTCTTAATTAATGCTTAAAACCCTAACCCTGCCGTTAATTACAATCAGGCGACCGGAACAGTGTTCCGGTCGTCTTCTCCGGCCATCCCCAGAATCAATCTCTCTCCCTAGGCCAAATCAGAAGCCCTAAGTCTCCAGAATCCATCTACCAACTATCTTAAGCACGAATCTATCATCAAATCATGTTTAAACTCACACACAAACAAGAATCGAAGCAAATAAAATTCTAGGTCAAACTTTCAGAAGACCACTACATACTCATTTCTGGCTTATTTTCAAAAGTAAAGAGATCCCAATGATCAGTGTAACATGCACAACAAGATTTTAACAAGAGAAACGAGTTCTGGGAAAAAAGTTCATGGTGTCACCTGAGATGGAGCTCTTGATTCAGGGGCTCTTTGGATGATTCTTTGGCTCAATCTGGTCCCAATGGTCCACCTTTGAAGCTTTGGATGCTTAGCTGGAGTTTAAACAACCTCCTGAGTGAGTTTGCAACAGCTCTGACCAAGGGAGGATGAAAATCGTATTTGAGATATAGGGTGTTTCAGGCCAAAACAAAGGGTGGTTTCTGGTCAGTGAGGTGAGTGGAGATTGTTGGTGAAGTTTGTTCTTGTGTTTGAGGTTTATGGAAGGAGATTCGATGGAAAATGCAGGCTGAAGTGAAGAATGGCAATGGGGTATTCTTGCTCAGATCAAGCCTGGCTCTTGGTGCTTTCTACTCAATGAGGCAAGGTGAGATGATCAGTGAAGTTGGCTTGAGTGTTTGGTGGCTGGGCAGAGGGATTCGAAACAAAATGCAAATGGGAGTGTTTTTGTGAATGTGAATGTGTAGAGTGTTTCAGGCCTGCTTAGTACATGGAATGGCTTGCAAAATGATATGTTATTTTAATCCAAGTGGCCAGAGGATGTGACATGGCCTGTGGTGATAGGTAAGTTTACTTTTGCAAAAAGGTCAACTTTTGTGTAAGGCAAGTATGGGCAGCTTCTAGGCTAGTACAAGGCTGGTTCTGGTGCAGCATGGTGAGTGTGTGAAGCTAGCTTGGTTCAGCAGCCAATGCATCAAGTGGTGGAAGTGTCATGAGTGTTTTGCAAGTTGTTGCCTTTATGGTTCACATGTGACTATTCTTGCTACACAAACCATAAACATGAGGGATCCTTGGTCCAAATCTGATTTTTAGTGCTCATGGAATGTTTGCATACTGGTTTGAAGTGAATTAGAGGTCACATTGGGCTTTGGTTCATGACTTTGCAAAATTTCCATTTGAAGCATGCCTTGAAAATCAATGATTTTAGCCAACTTTGTCATGCCATAACTTTTGATCCAAGAAAGAGTTTGATCATGTTCTTGTACTTTTTGAAAAGGGAAAGATGAGATCTACAACTTTCATGACCAAAGTTTTTCCATTTGAAACCTTTTTGGATCAAGAATCAAGGCTTGAAAAATGACCTAAAATGATGCATTCTTGAAAAGTCAACTATGCCCAAAAAGTCAACATTTGCAAAAACCCTAAATTCTTGATTTTTGTGAACTTAAACCCTCTTCCATGATCAAATAAAGATCATATACACTCAAAATGATGAAGATCACCCATTGGTTGGGTCATTGGGGGCCTCAGATGCCCTGATTCTACACTGACTTGTCTGAAAAGTCAACCCTTGATCAGATGACTTCCCCATGGAATTTCTTCATGAAATTTGATATGCATACTCCCTATACCATATAGAGACCAATGGAAACAAGAATGACCAAAAAATTTGGGGTTATGGCCTCTGAAACCAAAACCCTAATTTTCAGTCAACTGTGCAGTTCATCCTGGCTCTGCATCCACTCAAGCCCTAGTTCTTGTGATTCCTCTGCAATTTTGACTTTGAGGAGATGAAATATGATATAAGAACACACATGGACCACTTTGAGTTGATTGGTTGCCTTTGGAGTGGCTCAAGATGCCCTGAGATTGCTCAGATCACAAACCCTAGGTGCAGATGACTTAGAAACTATGCAGTGAATCAAAAATGAGATGTGAGATGATATGATTGAACTTATGAATATGAGAATGATCACAAGCCATGGTGAAATGGGTGAGGGCAAATTTGGGGTGTTTACACTTTGACCAGCCATAACTTTCACATGCTTCATCAAAATTTTTCCATCCAAAGCTCATTTTGAAGGAAATTGAATTCTATACAACTTTGTGTCTCACAAGCCAAGCCCAAAAATGCTTCATTTGGAAGGTATGAGCTAAGACATTATAGGTCATTTCAAAAGTCAACAAAAAGTCAACATCTTCCAAAGAGCATAACTTGAGAATGGTAAAAGATATGGACATGATACCAAAGAGGTTTGTTAGAGGACTCTTTAAGCTTTCCAAAATGTCCAAGAACACCTTCATAGCCTTAAAATTGAGGGACTTATGTCCTTGCAAAGTTGGGAAATTTTTGAGAGGTTTATGAAGCAAATGGGGTCTTAAAACCATAATTCACCAAATGGGCTTGCTTTTTTATGATCCAAACACTTCCATGACATCATGCACGAATTAAAAATTATTTATTCATATTTTTATTTATTTTATTTTATTTATTATGATTTTTTACATTAAAAATCATTTTAAATCAAAATAAAATATAAAAGTGTGAATATTTGATTTGATTTTGCTTCTAGAAATTCTTAAAGGCCATTTAAAAGTTAATTGGAATCATATAAAATCAGATCAACCAAAATAGTAAGGAGATATTAGATTTTTTTTCAATATTTGAATCATATCTTTCTTCATGATCAAGCTATCCAAAAGTCCAAAGAATAGATTGGTTTTTTGACCTAATTTTCTTTTACTATATAACCACAACAACATCACAAGACAAAAAAAAAGGATGGAGAGCAAGAGAATGATATTCATACTTTAAAATTTCACATAATTCAAAATTAGGTTTTCACAATCCACCACTTTTACTAGTTGATTAAAGGCTGCAAATGAATCCTTGAGGTTTCCTGAACCTATTCCAATCATCCTCATCATCAAATTCATGCCAAATCATACAAACCAAATTCATATTCTTGCCTTTCTTTTGATTTTTTTCAATTTCAATGATTTACGCATGATTAATTGATTTTGATTACATAATATGTTTGTTTGATTGTGTAGATGGTTTTTGGATAGTTGGATTTAAGTTTCGATGCAGGAATCATAGGGCACCATGGAGAACTAAACTATTGGTTAATCTGCTGTAATCTGTTTTCGTCGATACTTCTAAGGCTGCAGTAGTGATAAGCATTACAGGCTGACAGGTGAGAGGAAGAAGATGGTGTGTAGCATGCGCTGATTGGCCTAGTGACAAAGACCTAAGGTTGAAAGTATGAGGGCATGAGTTCAACACTCATTCCCAATATTTTGGCAAAGAAACATGGGTTCTTCATCATTTTTTTTTCTTCCTTAATTTATCTTTTAAACATGGCTAACCTATTATTTTTAATTAACTTTTTTTAACAAATCTTTTTTTTATTAAATTTAGGTTAGCATTTTTTATTAGTATTATTACTTTTATATTTAGGTTTATTAAAACCTCAAACTTTTTTTTTTTATAAAAACCTTAATCAACCTTTAAATGTTTTTTAATTTAATTAATTCTCATAATTCATTTTTCTTAGATTTATTTAATTATTAGGCTATTTTAATATAAACTGATTATATATTTTCTTTTGTAAAACTCAACCTTGGGACATTTTGTTTTACTAACATGTTTTATTTTTATTTTTATTATATAATAGGTATTCGTTACACTTATTCATATGCAGACAACCTAGTGGCAAGGAACTGAGGTTTGGAGCATTTTGATGAAGAAACATGGGTGTCCCAGTGACAAAGAACTCAATGAAGCAAAAAAGGCAAACCCCTAATATTTTGGGTATCTCTAACTTTATTTTTCCCTTTTTCATCAAATTATGTATTTTCTTTGAATTTCCTTATTATTATTATTAAACTAATTTCAAAAAGATAAAACAAAGATTTTTTTTTTAAAACTTATATTTTTTTTCATAAACCTTAATTTTTTCCCTAAACCTTAATTTTAAACCTAAATCTTAATTTTTTTCATAAACTTTAAACCCTAAAAATTTAGCCCTAATCTTTATCTTAAAACCCAAATTTCGCCATAATTTTTACCCTAAAATTTTTCCTAAACCTTAAATTTTTTTTCCTCAAATACTAACCCTAATTTTTCTTCTTACCCTAAAAATTAACTTATTTTTCTAAACCCTAATTATTAATCCTTATTTTTATTAATATGTAAATGACTTTAATATTTTGTTTATTATTATTAAATTTATTATATTTTCTTAATTAACTACTAAAAAATTTTCAATATTTATTTAACTTAAAAATAATTTTTCTTTTTAAATTCTTATTTTCTTTATTATTCTAACCATTATTATTGTTAATATTTTATTATTACTAATATTTGATTTTGTGGTTTATTTATTATTCTTATTATATTTATTATTATTATTTTATTTTAATTATTATGTATCTGCTAAAGCCATGTAATAGTCGTAGGTTTATTCTTGTTTCTATTTTATGTTTATAAATATTTTCATTGCGTGGTTAGTAACTACAGGGTGTGCATAACATGTTTGTGATTAAAATTAATTTAGAAAATTAATTAAATAAGATAAATACTTGAACATGAACACTCACACACGTAAGTCGATCTTTGATCGCCATCCTACACTTTCTAAGGTTACCTCTCATGTTGCCTAAATCAAAAGGTCAAGTAAGGTGTCTAAAAGCAAGGTCCCTTCTCATAAAATATCATCAAGTCCCTTTAAAGATTATAAGATCAAGTCCCTTCGATGTTGCCTACGTAAATGATCTTGTCCCTTTTGAATAAAAGATGATAAGTCCCTTCGTATTGCTAAGACACCTTACAGTTGCCTAAACACAGATGACCCTTCACATGTCCCTTATAACATCCAAGGTAATGACTACCTATTCCTTAATAATAGGGATAGTCTTACCATTGAAAGAACATTTAAGAACAGTAAAGATCTAAACATAGGGTAGGTTCCTCTTAAGTACTTGCTCACTTATTCAAAAATACTTCATTACACTTTACATCTTTAAACAATTTTCAAAACAAAGTCTTTATATATATCCATACAAGGATCATTATAAAGTACTTAAGAAAATTTTTAATCACACACTACACTTCTCAAAACAGTTTAAAGTGAGCTAAGTAACTAAGAGCCCATGGATAACCATGGATGTAAAGGGTGCTAACACCTTCCCTTTACATAACCTACCCCCCGAACTCAAAATCTTTTTAAGGTCTTTCCTGTTCTTTTATGTCCTTTCCTTATGGATAAAATAAAAGTCGGTGGCGACTCTTGCTATCCGCAACATTTAACTAAAGTCAGTTCTCCCACCGTGTTACAGAACTGGCGACTCTGCTGGGGATTTAATAAAAGAGGGGTACCCTTAGGAATTAGATCACTTTAAAATTGTTTGCCTTGTTTGCTTTACTTTACTTGTTGGGTGCTCTTATGTGTGAAAGATCCTAACCCGGATCTAGTGTACCTTAGGTAAATGGCAATAGACCAAGGAAACTGTACGGCGTATACCGATATGGTTGATCTGGTGGCCATAGTTAGTGTGACTTCTTGGTTGGTGCTTATGTTCCTTAAGTCAAGTTGAGGATAATATGAGGCTGCCATATGTTGTCAATACACTAACTAGCTTTTAGTTCCCTAGTCATCCCATCTTGGCCTTTAGAAAGTAGTGAGATAACCGGCTTTAGTAAAGACTGAAGTTGGTTGATACTCGATGCTACACTCATTGAGATCCTAAACTTGGAGGGTTTTGGTTGGAAAGTAAGTTGCCTACTGAACAACCACCCTTGGGAAGGATCAATGATATTGAGATCCCTTAGAACCTGGTTACTTTATAGGACAGGATGAACCAACTAAACTTCAGGGGAGGGTACTTACCTTTAAACCTCATGCAAGCCTTCAAACCTAGGGCTATTGTGTGACTTGTTTGTGTGTGCCACATGTTTGTGATTGAGCATAACATTATAGCATCATCATGCATCATAAGCATAGCATTTTCCCTAACCATTTCAAGGACCAAAGGATTTATCTTTGTTCTTTGTTGCAGGTCATGGCTTCTGCTCGTAGGAATACTATCCGGATCAACTTTGTAGGAATACCTCCTAAGCTTAAAGAATTGGTCTCTCAAGTTTCTGAAAATTCCCAGTTCATCAAGAGGCATGATCACCTATTGGATCTAGTCACTTCAGGGTTCAATGAAGATATGATGAGTGTCCTATTTCAGTTCTTTGATCCTAAACATCATTGCTTCACATTCCCCGACTATCAACTAGTTCCTATAATGGAAGAGTTCTCTAAACTACTGGGTATACCTATCCTTGATCAGAAACCCTTCACGGGATTGGAAAAAGAGCCTAAATCTGAAGTCATTGTTGCAGCCCTACATTTGAAGAAATCAGACATTGTCCTAGAAACAAGAAGTGGAGTTAATGGTATTCTTGCTAAGGTATTGATGGAGAAAGCTCAAGTGTTCCTGAAGGCTATGAGTTATGATGCTTTTGAGGAGATCTTAGCCCTATTGATCTATGGCTTAGTATTGTTCCCCAATCCAGACCAGTTCGTAGACGTTCACGCCATCAACATATTTCTGACTCATAATCCAGTACCTACATTACTCGGAGACATATTACACTCTCTTCATACTCGTACTACGAAGGCACGAGGAACTCTGATGTGTTGCATACCTCTATTGTCTAGGTGGTTTATTTCTCACCTTCCTCGATCAGTAATGAATAATGAACAAGGGTTAAGGTTGTCTAAAAGGATCATGTCACTTTCTCATTCAGACATTCATTGGTGTTCTATATCTATGGAGAATGTTACTATCATTGACCGTTGTGGGGAATTCCCCAATGTGCCACTCCTTGGCATAAAAGGGGGCATTACCTACAATCCTTCTTTAGCTCTACGCCAGTTTGATTATGCTCGGAGCAATGGTCCTCATGACATGCTTATTCAAGGAATTGTGTTCGACTACGACAACGATCTGCAAGGTTACCGTCAAAGGTTCATACGAGCATGGGGTAAAGTGAACAAGGTTGACAGCAAGACTCTGGAACCAAAGTACTCCATTCCAATGGAACCTTACCTCAGATGGGTGCGATCTCGTGCTCAGACTCTTATGATGCCATATCCTGCCATCCTACCAGTTACTATGGAGTCCGTTGCTGAAGGAGATACTTCCTATATCATTCTTCATCCAGACATGCCCACTGACATGGAGGAGTTATAGAGGTCCTGGATCCAGTTGAAGGAGCAAAGGGATACTTTTGAGACTCATTACAAAGCAAGTCAAGAAAGAATCCTGGAGTTAACAAAACAACTTCACGAGGAGCGGAATCTCAACTCATACCTCAATACAAAGAGGAAACGTCCTTGGGAGATTTAAAACCCCATTTTTTGTATTCATTTCATTTTTATTGTAAGCCCAAGGGGCAAACAAGTTTATTGATTACTAATAAAAGTTTACTTTCTGGTTGTTTAAACAAATTTAAATCTTGCGGTCCTTGAAAACATTGCATATGCATTTACATACCATGTCATTGCATCACAGGTTTCTTATGAACAAGTATCTTATCTTCTCGCTGTTTATTTCAGCAGAAATGGCTCTCGAACAATCTGTCAAAGATCTTCAAGCTCGGAATGCTCAGTTTCAAGAAGCGATTCTGAATTTGTCCAAGGGGCAAGAAGAGTTGAAAGCACTCCTCTCTAAGGACATGAAGAAGAAGAATCCTGAGGACAACAAAGATGATCAGCTGAAACAACTACAAGCTGAGATAACAGAGATGAGGATTCATATGAATGGCCAAATGGCTCTTATCCAGAGTTTGGCCCAGGGGCAAGAAGAGCTGAGAAGCTTTGTCAATAAGCTTCGGCATAACAGAGTTGGGAATCTAATCATCAGTCAACCTCCATTGAAACAAGCTGACTTGGCTGAAAGGAAAGTAAGGATAAGATAAGGAAAGAGACATGCTACTGACCATCCTTCAATGGAAGAAAGAAGGCCTTGTAAGGTTAATCCACTTCTATACAAGGAATGTAGAAGACAGTTCATCCGGTTCAACACACCAATGTCACAAGTTTTGCAATGCCTGTTGGAGATGAAGCTGATTTCCTTGGAAAATTCTCCTAAAAATCCTAATACCTCTTCTCCTCGCTATAATCCCAAAGCAAGGTGTATGTACCACTCCGACAGTCCCGGACACGACACAAATAACTGTTAGGCATTGAAGAATAAGATTCAAGACCTAATTGACGAAGGAATACTCGAGGTTACGCCAGAAGGCCAGGTTGAGTTCTTCTATCGTCCATCAAGCATCAAAGTTTCCAAATAACTGGAGTGACAAGTTTAGAGGAAGAGACTTTGAGAACATTTGAATTTTCATTTCTAATTTCTTTTGTTTGTTTAAACATTTACTATTATGTTAAACTTTTGTTTTCATTAATGCATTGCATATGTTTGTCTTGAATTAATCCATTCGTTTCACTATATTTTGAACTATGCTTCATATTTCTATTTTGTGATATTTAACTCCTGATAAAGCTATAAGCCTATAGAGGGAGGATGACGAAAACAATACCATAATATTAGGCAGTATGCTTTTGAACAGACTATGCTGACGATGTACAGGCATTGTTTCAATTCCTAAATAGTGGAGATATAAGGAAGTTAATCCCTAGTCAACCCTTTTGAGCCTATGAAGTAGGAGTTTTCTTTCTCACACAACTTAAAACCCTTATTCATAACCTGGGGCAGGGTAGTTACTCGGTTAACTCAAATATGCCAATTATTTGTGTTGTACACAACTAATGATGGTTCGCTGTAATCATTAAACTTGACAATCAATATCTAGCAAAAGAAAAAGCTTGCTAAGTCAAAACCTATGAAGGAGACTTAATAAAAATTGAGATATCCCGCTGACTGTAATCTTAAAACAAACAGTTCAGGCAAAAGGAAGGGATAATAAAGCAAAAAAAAAAGAAAAAGAAAAAAGAGGTCACTATGAATCCTCAACAAAGAAAGATGACTGAATGTTCAAATAAATTTTGGTTTCTGAACCATCACAAATGTCAGTGTTACAATTCCAAACTCCTTTGAGCCTCAATGCATAAGTTAACTGAGCATAAGACTGAAGAACATCATGGAGATTGGGTTGGGTACAAATAAAATTTGAGCCTTTATCCTTTGTTTCTTAAACCGTGAACCAGGCCACGTTACAACCCTTTAAAAGTCCTAACTGAAGCAAGGTTAGTTCGAAAGCGTACTGCTACAAAAAGGTATCCTGACTCCTTTAGGGCTTATTATAAAACTTGAGTTAATATCACAGTTTTCATAAAAATTGTTTTTCTAAAATAACTTTTTTTTCAAAACTTCAAGACAAACATAAGCATTGCATTTTTGAAAATATTTGTTTGCATATACCTGAGTATTTGATAAATAGAGAAACTTACAGGATGAATGCTCAATAAACCAAAGTTCTTCCGATAAACAAAGTTGCTTCCTGGATCAAAGTCCATGTATATAAAGGGGCATAGTCATTATCTCCCAATCAAGGGGACATGCCATGATACTGCCTAACTCATTTGGGGCAATCAGGACAGGATTCAACTATGTTAAGTAGCCAGGGGAAGATCTCCTCGTTTATCTAAGTTACCAAGGGTAACATTACAGAGTTCATAATGCCAGGGGCATAGTCACTGTTTCCCAATCAAGGGGGCATACCAAGTTACTGTTCAATTCATTCGGGGCAATCAGGTCCAGATTCAACAGTGCTTAATAGCCATGGGCAACTCTCCTCATATATTTGAATTACCAAGGGTAACATTACAAAGTTCATGATGTCAAGGGCATATTATTGTGGGGCATTCTGCTTATTTCTCTTGAGGTAACTACATTCAGATACTTCCATTATGGGACAATTCATCTTCAACCAAGGGGCAATGCTTTCTTTTCAAATCTAATATCCGGAGCGTATATGGTCCATCACAATTTGAAGACACGTTCCTCTCATTGTATTACCTTGATATTGGATTCTCAGCAGAAGTCATTGTGGAAATTAATTGTCTACGCCAGTAGTATCGGATGGTGTCAGTATCATGTCTTCAGATCCAGCTATGAGGATTTCTGGGAAGGTATTCAGGAAAGTTAAGAATCTCAGGAGCTCTAAATCCAATTGGTTATACACTCTCAAAGTTGAAACGATTCTGTTTTTGAGTTCAGCTTTACTTTTCCCTCTTTATTCAGGATTACTTTTCCTCTTTTACTAAAGCGAAAAATGTTTGTTGGTTATGTTTGAATGTATATATGCTTTGAATATGATTGATGCTTACCAGAAATGCATGAAATGCAGTAATAGTATTTACTAAGGACGAACGAGGGTAGTAGTTCAACGAAGCTTCGCCGGTTCATCCCCACAAGACAACTACAAATCCCCAGCAAGGGCAAATCTATCTTGATAGATACTCCGAGTTACATCTCCCCTTGAATTTATGTCCATCTCTTTTATCCTCAGTCGGGATACTCAGGAACTTATTCCTTCAATAGAAGTACGACGAACGAAGACGTGAAGTTGTAAATACAATACTATCAAACAAGACGGGAACGAGTTTCTCATATTCTTCAGCAACGAATCGGGATTTATTTTCCCTAGCCAGCAGTTGTTATACAAAGATATCTAGACGCTTCAGGATGCATGATTCATACATACATCATTTATATCATACCATAGCATATACATAATGCATAATACATTTACTTAGGTGCATCATACTATGCATGCAAACATATTGCATAAACTAACCTATTCCTTGCAGGATGGTTATATGCAGATAAAAAAATATCAACAACTTACAACGGGTCAGAAATGATCCATACACTACTCAAGATATCCTCGAATAGAAGGCAAACGGTCTGTAAAAAGATCCATTCCCTGGTTCAAGACATTTTTCAGAAGAACAAATCCTGACGTTCTTTTGACCCTTAAGAGCAAATCCTGACGCTCTTTTGGCCCCTTGTTCAAGACTTTTTCAGAAGAACAAATCCTGACGTTCTTTTGACCCTTAAGAGCAAATCCTGACGCTCTTTTGGCCCCTTGTTCAAGACTTTTTCAGAAGAACTAATCCTGGCGTTCTTTTGACCCTTAAGAGCAAATCCTGACGCTCTTTTGGCCCCTTGTTCAAGACTTTTTCAGAAGAACAAATCCTGACGTTCTTTTGACCCTTAAGAGCAAATCCTGACGCTCTTTTGGCCCCTTGTTCAAGACTTTTTCAGAAGAACAAATCCTGACGTTCTTTTGACCCTTAAGAGCAAATCCTGACGCTCTTTTGGCCCCTTGTTCAAGACTTTTTCAGAAGAACAAATCCTAACATTCTTTTGACCCTTAAGAGCAAATCGTGACGCTCTTTTGGCCCCTTGCTCAAGACTTTTTTAGAAGAACAAATCCTGACGTTCTTTTGACCCTTAAGAGCAAATCCTGACGCTCTTTTGGCCCCTTGTTCAAGACTTTTTCAGAAGAACAAATCCTGACGTTCTTTTGACCCTTAAGAGCAAATCCTGACGCTCTTTTGGCCCCTTGTTCAAGACTTTTTCAGAAGAACAAATCCTGACGTTCTTTTGACCCTTAAGAACAAATCCTGACGTTCTTTTGACCCTTAAGAACAAATCCTGATGTTCTTTTGGCCCCTTGAATAGCAGGAAAACGGTCTGTAAAAAGATCTATTCCCTGGTTCAAGACATTTTACTCAGAAGAACAAATCGTGACGTTCTTTTGATCCTTAAGAACAAATCCTGACGTTCTTTTGGCCCTTGGAGAATAGGCAAACGGTCTGTACAAAGATCCATTCCCTAATCCAAAATATTTCCAGAAGAGATAATCATCACAAGATTTATTTCTACTGGTCCATCCAACAATTCAAATCATGTTGCATAAATGATTCAGAGACGGTTTATACAAAGACCTAGTACTGATATCCAGTATCAACATCAGAACATTACCACATCCAGATATTTTAGATGGCATCTCTAAGCCCATCTCCAGGTCATCCTGATGGCATCTCTAAGCCCATCTCCAGTTCATTTTTGATGGCATCTCTAAGCCCATCTCCAGTTCTTCCAAGTGGCATCTTCAAGTCCACTCAAGCATACACAACTAATCATCAGTATTACTCTATGCACTGGTGAGTGCAAATTTTTGGGCTTTTATGTTCAATCCCCTTCAACCTTCCAGGTCACGACTGGCACATATACCAATCTAACCCCTCAGGTTTCAGAAAATTGAACAGGGGCAGCTGTTGCACCCCAAAATTTGCCCTCCACAAGACAAGTCATTGTGTACTAAGAGGCTCACAAGGATCACAAGGTTCACAAGACATCTCATGAGGTTCACAAGGTTCACAAAGTTCACAATTAGTCAGAAAGTTTGACAATTCCCTCAGACAATGCATCCTCCTAAGCAATGCATCATAAACTAGGGTTTTGACTTTCATCAGGCTAAATGTACCCCCAAGACTTCAAATGAGCTTCATAACATCTTATATGGGTTTAAGAATCCCCATGTCAAGTTTCAAGACTTTCCCAAAAGATTTGCTCAGTCAGATGATCAGATAGGCTAAAATTAGTCAAGGCAGTCAAAAAGTCAAACTGAGGTCAACTGGGGTCAAACCAAAGTCAAACTTCATGATTTTTTGCCAACATCAATTATATGAAGTAAAATTCATCATTTGATCAAGGGTTGATCATGATTCATCAAAGAGATTTCAGATCATCAAGAATCAGGAGTTTCTAGATTAGGGTTTTCATAGGAAAAATCAACTGAACTTTGACCAGCCATAACTTTCACATGCTTCATCAAAATTTTTCCATCCAAAGCTCATTTTGAAGGAAATTGAATTCTATACAACTTTGTGTCTCACAAGCCAAGCCCAAAAATGCTTCATTTGGAAGGTATGAGCTAAGACATTATAGGTCATTTCAAAAGTCAACAAAAAGTCAACATCTTCCAAAGAGCATAACTTGAGAATGGTAAAAGATATGGACATGATACCAAAGAGGTTTGTTAGAGGACTCTTTAAGCTTTCCAAAATGTCCAAGAACACCTTCATAGCCTTAAAATTGAGGGACTTATGTCCTTGCAAAGTTGGGAAATTTTTGAGAGGTTTATGAAGCAAATGGGGTCTTAAAACCATAATTCACCAAATGGGCTTGCTTTTTTATGATCCAAACACTTCCATGACATCATGCACGAATTAAAAATTATTTATTCATATTTTTATTTATTTTATTTTATTTATTATGATTTTTTACATTAAAAATCATTTTAAATCAAAATAAAATATAAAAGTGTGAATATTTGATTTGATTTTGCTTCTAGAAATTCTTAAAGGCCATTTAAAAGTTAATTGGAATCATATAAAATCAGATCAACCAAAATAGTAAGGAGATATTAGATTTTTTTTCAATATTTGAATCATATCTTTCTTCATGATCAAGCTATCCAAAAGTCCAAAGAATAGATTGGTTTTTTGACCTAATTTTCTTTTACTATATAACCACAACAACATCACAAGACAAAAAAAAAAGGATGGAGAGCAAGAGAATGATATTCATACTTTAAAATTTCACATAATTCAAAATTAGGTTTTCACAATCCACCACTTTTACTAGTTGATTAAAGGCTGCAAATGAATCCTTGAGGTTTCCTGAACCTATTCCAATCATCCTCATCATCAAATTCATGCCAAATCATACAAACCAAATTCATATTCTTGCCTTTCTTTTGATTTTTTTCAATTTCAATGATTTACGCATGATTAATTGATTTTGATTACATAATATGTTTGTTTGATTGTGTAGATGGTTTTTGGATAGTTGGATTTAAGTTTCGATGCAGGAATCATAGGGCACCATGGAGAACTAAACTATTGGTTAATCTGCTGTAATCTGTTTTCGTCGATACTTCTAAGGCTGCAGTAGTGATAAGCATTACAGGCTGACAGGTGAGAGGAAGAAGATGGTGTGTAGCATGCGCTGATTGGCCTAGTGACAAAGACCTAAGGTTGAAAGTATGAGGGCATGAGTTCAACACTCATTCCCAATATTTTGGCAAAGAAACATGGGTTCTTCATCATTTTTTTTTCTTCCTTAATTTATCTTTTAAACATGGCTAACCTATTATTTTTAATTAACTTTTTTTAACAAATCTTTTTTTTATTAAATTTAGGTTAGCATTTTTTATTAGTATTATTACTTTTATATTTAGGTTTATTAAAACCTCAAACTTTTTTTTTTTATAAAAACCTTAATCAACCTTTAAATGTTTTTTAATTTAATTAATTCTCATAATTCATTTTTCTTAGATTTATTTAATTATTAGGCTATTTTAATATAAACTGATTATATATTTTCTTTTGTAAAACTCAACCTTGGGACATTTTGTTTTACTAACATGTTTTATTTTTATTTTTATTATATAATAGGTATTCGTTACACTTATTCATATGCAGACAACCTAGTGGCAAGGAACTGAGGTTTGGAGCATTTTGATGAAGAAACATGGGTGTCCCAGTGACAAAGAACTCAATGAAGCAAAAAAGGCAAACCCCTAATATTTTGGGTATCTCTAACTTTATTTTTCCCTTTTTCATCAAATTATGTATTTTCTTTGAATTTCCTTATTATTATTATTAAACTAATTTCAAAAAGATAAAACAAAGATTTTTTTTTTAAAACTTATATTTTTTTTCATAAACCTTAATTTTTTCCCTAAACCTTAATTTTAAACCTAAATCTTAATTTTTTTCATAAACTTTAAACCCTAAAAATTTAGCCCTAATCTTTATCTTAAAACCCAAATTTCGCCATAATTTTTACCCTAAAATTTTTCCTAAACCTTAAATTTTTTTTCCTCAAATACTAACCCTAATTTTTCTTCTTACCCTAAAAATTAACTTATTTTTCTAAACCCTAATTATTAATCCTTATTTTTATTAATATGTAAATGACTTTAATATTTTGTTTATTATTATTAAATTTATTATATTTTCTTAATTAACTACTAAAAAATTTTCAATATTTATTTAACTTAAAAATAATTTTTCTTTTTAAATTCTTATTTTCTTTATTATTCTAACCATTATTATTGTTAATATTTTATTATTACTAATATTTGATTTTGTGGTTTATTTATTATTCTTATTATATTTATTATTATTATTTTATTTTAATTATTATGTATCTGCTAAAGCCATGTAATAGTCGTAGGTTTATTCTTGTTTCTATTTTATGTTTATAAATATTTTCATTGCGTGGTTAGTAACTACAGGGTGTGCATAACATGTTTGTGATTAAAATTAATTTAGAAAATTAATTAAATAAGATAAATACTTGAACATGAACACTCACACACGTAAGTCGATCTTTGATCGCCATCCTACACTTTCTAAGGTTACCTCTCATGTTGCCTAAATCAAAAGGTCAAGTAAGGTGTCTAAAAGCAAGGTCCCTTCTCATAAAATATCATCAAGTCCCTTTAAAGATTATAAGATCAAGTCCCTTCGATGTTGCCTACGTAAATGATCTTGTCCCTTTTGAATAAAAGATGATAAGTCCCTTCGTATTGCTAAGACACCTTACAGTTGCCTAAACACAGATGACCCTTCACATGTCCCTTATAACATCCAAGGTAATGACTACCTATTCCTTAATAATAGGGATAGTCTTACCATTGAAAGAACATTTAAGAACAGTAAAGATCTAAACATAGGGTAGGTTCCTCTTAAGTACTTGCTCACTTATTCAAAAATACTTCATTACACTTTACATCTTTAAACAATTTTCAAAACAAAGTCTTTATATATATCCATACAAGGATCATTATAAAGTACTTAAGAAAATTTTTAATCACACACTACACTTCTCAAAACAGTTTAAAGTGAGCTAAGTAACTAAGAGCCCATGGATAACCATGGATGTAAAGGGTGCTAACACCTTCCCTTTACATAACCTACCCCCCGAACTCAAAATCTTTTTAAGGTCTTTCCTGTTCTTTTATGTCCTTTCCTTATGGATAAAATAAAAGTCGGTGGCGACTCTTGCTATCCGCAACATTTAACTAAAGTCAGTTCTCCCACCGTGTTACAGAACTGGCGACTCTGCTGGGGATTTAATAAAAGAGGGGTACCCTTAGGAATTAGATCACTTTAAAATTGTTTGCCTTGTTTGCTTTACTTTACTTGTTGGGTGCTCTTATGTGTGAAAGATCCTAACCCGGATCTAGTGTACCTTAGGTAAATGGCAATAGACCAAGGAAACTGTACGGCGTATACCGATATGGTTGATCTGGTGGCCATAGTTAGTGTGACTTCTTGGTTGGTGCTTATGTTCCTTAAGTCAAGTTGAGGATAATATGAGGCTGCCATATGTTGTCAATACACTAACTAGCTTTTAGTTCCCTAGTCATCCCATCTTGGCCTTTAGAAAGTAGTGAGATAACCGGCTTTAGTAAAGACTGAAGTTGGTTGATACTCGATGCTACACTCATTGAGATCCTAAACTTGGAGGGTTTTGGTTGGAAAGTAAGTTGCCTACTGAACAACCACCCTTGGGAAGGATCAATGATATTGAGATCCCTTAGAACCTGGTTACTTTATAGGACAGGATGAACCAACTAAACTTCAGGGGAGGGTACTTACCTTTAAACCTCATGCAAGCCTTCAAACCTAGGGCTATTGTGTGACTTGTTTGTGTGTGCCACATGTTTGTGATTGAGCATAACATTATAGCATCATCATGCATCATAAGCATAGCATTTTCCCTAACCATTTCAAGGACCAAAGGATTTATCTTTGTTCTTTGTTGCAGGTCATGGCTTCTGCTCGTAGGAATACTATCCGGATCAACTTTGTAGGAATACCTCCTAAGCTTAAAGAATTGGTCTCTCAAGTTTCTGAAAATTCCCAGTTCATCAAGAGGCATGATCACCTATTGGATCTAGTCACTTCAGGGTTCAATGAAGATATGATGAGTGTCCTATTTCAGTTCTTTGATCCTAAACATCATTGCTTCACATTCCCCGACTATCAACTAGTTCCTATAATGGAAGAGTTCTCTAAACTACTGGGTATACCTATCCTTGATCAGAAACCCTTCACGGGATTGGAAAAAGAGCCTAAATCTGAAGTCATTGTTGCAGCCCTACATTTGAAGAAATCAGACATTGTCCTAGAAACAAGAAGTGGAGTTAATGGTATTCTTGCTAAGGTATTGATGGAGAAAGCTCAAGTGTTCCTGAAGGCTATGAGTTATGATGCTTTTGAGGAGATCTTAGCCCTATTGATCTATGGCTTAGTATTGTTCCCCAATCCAGACCAGTTCGTAGACGTTCACGCCATCAACATATTTCTGACTCATAATCCAGTACCTACATTACTCAGAGACATATTACACTCTCTTCATACTCGTACTACGAAGGCACGAGGAACTCTGATGTGTTGCATACCTCTATTGTCTAGGTGGTTTATTTCTCACCTTCCTCGATCAGTAATGAATAATGAACAAGGGTTAAGGTTGTCTAAAAGGATCATGTCACTTTCTCATTCAGACATTCATTGGTGTTCTATATCTATGGAGAATGTTACTATCATTGACCGTTGTGGGGAATTCCCCAATGTGCCACTCCTTGGCATAAAAGGGGGCATTACCTACAATCCTTCTTTAGCTCTACGCCAGTTTGATTATGCTCGGAGCAATGGTCCTCATGACATGCTTATTCAAGGAATTGTGTTCGACTACGACAACGATCTGCAAGGTTACCGTCAAAGGTTCATACGAGCATGGGGTAAAGTGAACAAGGTTGACAGCAAGACTCTGGAACCAAAGTACTCCATTCCAATGGAACCTTACCTCAGATGGGTGCGATCTCGTGCTCAGACTCTTATGATGCCATATCCTGCCATCCTACCAGTTACTATGGAGTCCGTTGCTGAAGGAGATACTTCCTATATCATTCTTCATCCAGACATGCCCACTGACATGGAGGAGTTATAGAGGTCCTGGATCCAGTTGAAGGAGCAAAGGGATACTTTTGAGACTCATTACAAAGCAAGTCAAGAAAGAATCCTGGAGTTAACAAAACAACTTCACGAGGAGCGGAATCTCAACTCATACCTCAATACAAAGAGGAAACGTCCTTGGGAGATTTAAAACCCCATTTTTTGTATTCATTTCATTTTTATTGTAAGCCCAAGGGGCAAACAAGTTTATTGATTACTAATAAAAGTTTACTTTCTGGTTGTTTAAATAAATTTAAATCTTGCGGTCCTTGAAAACATTGCATATGCATTTACATACCATGTCATTGCATCACAGGTTTCTTATGAACAAGTATCTTATCTTCTCGCTGTTTATTTCAGCAGAAATGGCTCTCGAACAATCTGTCAAAGATCTTCAAGCTCGGAATGCTCAGTTTCAAGAAGCGATTCTGAATTTGTCCAAGGGGCAAGAAGAGTTGAAAGCACTCCTCTCTAAGGACATGAAGAAGAAGAATCCTGAGGACAACAAAGATGATCAGCTGAAACAACTACAAGCTGAGATAACAGAGATGAGGATTCATATGAATGGCCAAATGGCTCTTATCCAGAGTTTGGCCCAGGGGCAAGAAGAGCTGAGAAGCTTTGTCAATAAGCTTCGGCATAACAGAGTTGGGAATCTAATCATCAGTCAACCTCCATTGAAACAAGCTGACTTGGCTGAAAGGAAAGTAAGGATAAGATAAGGAAAGAGACATGCTACTGACCATCCTTCAATGGAAGAAAGAAGGCCTTGTAAGGTTAATCCACTTCTATACAAGGAATGTAGAAGACAGTTCATCCGGTTCAACACACCAATGTCACAAGTTTTGCAATGCCTGTTGGAGATGAAGCTGATTTCCTTGGAAAATTCTCCTAAAAATCCTAATACCTCTTCTCCTCGCTATAATCCCAAAGCAAGGTGTATGTACCACTCCGACAGTCCCGGACACGACACAAATAACTGTTAGGCATTGAAGAATAAGATTCAAGACCTAATTGACGAAGGAATACTCGAGGTTACGCCAGAAGGCCAGGTTGAGTTCTTCTATCGTCCATCAAGCATCAAAGTTTCCAAATAACTGGAGTGACAAGTTTAGAGGAAGAGACTTTGAGAACATTTGAATTTTCATTTCTAATTTCTTTTGTTTGTTTAAACATTTACTATTATGTTAAACTTTTGTTTTCATTAATGCATTGCATATGTTTGTCTTGAATTAATCCATTCGTTTCACTATATTTTGAACTATGCTTCATATTTCTATTTTGTGATATTTAACTCCTGATAAAGCTATAAGCCTATAGAGGGAGGATGACGAAAACAATACCATAATATTAGGCAGTATGCTTTTGAACAGACTATGCTGACGATGTACAGGCATTGTTTCAATTCCTAAATAGTGGAGATATAAGGAAGTTAATCCCTAGTCAACCCTTTTGAGCCTATGAAGTAGGAGTTTTCTTTCTCACACAACTTAAAACCCTTATTCATAACCTGGGGCAGGGTAGTTACTCGGTTAACTCAAATATGCCAATTATTTGTGTTGTACACAACTAATGATGGTTCTCTGTAATCATTAAACTTGACAATCAATATCTAGCAAAAGAAAAAGCTTGCTAAGTCAAAACCTATGAAGGAGACTTAATAAAAATTGAGATATCCCGCTGACTGTAATCTTAAAACAAACAGTTCAGGCAAAAGGAAGGGATAATAAAGCAAAAAAAAAAGAAAAAGAAAAAAGAGGTCACTATGAATCCTCAACAAAGAAAGATGACTGAATGTTCAAATAAATTTTGGTTTCTGAACCATCACAAATGTCAGTGTTACAATTCCAAACTCCTTTGAGCCTCAATGCATAAGTTAACTGAGCATAAGACTGAAGAACATCATGGAGATTGGGTTGGGTACAAATAAAATTTGAGCCTTTATCCTTTGTTTCTTAAACCGTGAACCAGGCCACGTTACAACCCTTTAAAAGTCCTAACTGAAGCAAGGTTAGTTCGAAAGCGTACTGCTACAAAAAGGTATCCTGACTCCTTTAGGGCTTATTATAAAACTTGAGTTAATATCACAGTTTTCATAAAAATTGTTTTTCTAAAATAACTTTTTTTTCAAAACTTCAAGACAAACATAAGCATTGCATTTTTGAAAATATTTGTTTGCATATACCTGAGTATTTGATAAATAGAGAAACTTACAGGATGAATGCTCAATAAACCAAAGTTCTTCCGATAAACAAAGTTGCTTCCTGGATCAAAGTCCATGTATATAAAGGGGCATAGTCATTATCTCCCAATCAAGGGGACATGCCATGATACTGCCTAACTCATTTGGGGCAATCAGGACAGGATTCAACTATGTTAAGTAGCCAGGGGAAGATCTCCTCGTTTATCTAAGTTACCAAGGGTAACATTACAGAGTTCATAATGCCAGGGGCATAGTCACTGTTTCCCAATCAAGGGGGCATACCAAGTTACTGTTCAATTCATTCGGGGCAATCAGGTCCAGATTCAACAGTGCTTAATAGCCATGGGCAACTCTCCTCATATATTTGAATTACCAAGGGTAACATTACAAAGTTCATGATGTCAAGGGCATATTATTGTGGGGCATTCTGCTTATTTCTCTTGAGGTAACTACATTCAGATACTTCCATTATGGGACAATTCATCTTCAACCAAGGGGCAATGCTTTCTTTTCAAATCTAATATCCGGAGCGTATATGGTCCATCACAATTTGAAGACACGTTCCTCTCATTGTATTACCTTGATATTGGATTCTCAGCAGAAGTCATTGTGGAAATTAATTGTCTACGCCAGTAGTATCGGATGGTGTCAGTATCATGTCTTCAGATCCAGCTATGAGGATTTCTGGGAAGGTATTCAGGAAAGTTAAGAATCTCAGGAGCTCTAAATCCAATTGGTTATACACTCTCAAAGTTGAAACGATTCTGTTTTTGAGTTCAGCTTTACTTTTCCCTCTTTATTCAGGATTACTTTTCCTCTTTTACTAAAGCGAAAAATGTTTGTTGGTTATGTTTGAATGTATATATGCTTTGAATATGATTGATGCTTACCAGAAATGCATGAAATGCAGTAATAGTATTTACTAAGGACGAACGAGGGTAGTAGTTCAACGAAGCTTCGCCGGTTCATCCCCACAAGACAACTACAAATCCCCAGCAAGGGCAAATCTATCTTGATAGATACTCCGAGTTACATCTCCCCTTGAATTTATGTCCATCTCTTTTATCCTCAGTCGGGATACTCAGGAACTTATTCCTTCAATAGAAGTACGACGAACGAAGACGTGAAGTTGTAAATACAATACTATCAAACAAGACGGGAACGAGTTTCTCATATTCTTCAGCAACGAATCGAGATTTATTTTCCCTAGCCAGCAGTTGTTATACAAAGATATCTAGACGCTTCAGGATGCATGATTCATACATACATCATTTATATCATACCATAGCATATACATAATGCATAATACATTTACTTAGGTGCATCATACTATGCATGCATACATATTGCATAAACTAACCTATTCCTTGCAGGATGGTTATATGCAGATAAAAAAATATCAACAACTTACAACGGGTCAGAAATGATCCATACACTACTCAAGATATCCTCGAATAGAAGGCAAACGGTCTGTAAAAAGATCCATTCCCTGGTTCAAGACATTTTTCAGAAGAACAAATCCTGACGTTCTTTTGACCCTTAAGAGCAAATCCTGACGCTCTTTTGGCCCCTTGTTCAAGACTTTTTCAGAAGAACAAATCCTGACGTTCTTTTGACCCTTAAGAGCAAATCCTGACGCTCTTTTGGCCCCTTGTTCAAGACTTTTTCAGAAGAACTAATCCTGGCGTTCTTTTGACCCTTAAGAGCAAATCCTGACGCTCTTTTGGCCCCTTGTTCAAGACTTTTTCAGAAGAACAAATCCTGACGTTCTTTTGACCCTTAAGAGCAAATCCTGACGCTCTTTTGGCCCCTTGTTCAAGACTTTTTCAGAAGAACAAATCCTGACGTTCTTTTGACCCTTAAGAGCAAATCCTGACGCTCTTTTGGCCCCTTGTTCAAGACTTTTTCAGAAGAACAAATCCTAACGTTCTTTTGACCCTTAAGAGCAAATCGTGACGCTCTTTTGGCCCCTTGCTCAAGACTTTTTTAGAAGAACAAATCCTGACGTTCTTTTGACCCTTAAGAGCAAATCCTGACGCTCTTTTGGCCCCTTGTTCAAGACTTTTTCAGAAGAACAAATCCTGACGTTCTTTTGACCCTTAAGAGCAAATCCTGACGCTCTTTTGGCCCCTTGTTCAAGACTTTTTCAGAAGAACAAATCCTGACGTTCTTTTGACCCTTAAGAACAAATCCTGACGTTCTTTTGACCCTTAAGAACAAATCCTGATGTTCTTTTGGCCCCTTGAATAGCAGGAAAACGGTCTGTAAAAAGATCTATTCCCTGGTTCAAGACATTTTACTCAGAAGAACAAATCGTGACGTTCTTTTGATCCTTAAGAACAAATCCTGACGTTCTTTTGGCCCTTGGAGAATAGGCAAACGGTCTGTACAAAGATCCATTCCCTAATCCAAAATATTTCCAGAAGAGATAATCATCACAAGATTTATTTCTACTGGTCCATCCAACAATTCAAATCATGTTGCATAAATGATTCAGAGACGGTTTATACAAAGACCTAGTACTGATATCCAGTATCAACATCAGAACATTACCACATCCAGATATTTTAGATGGCATCTCTAAGCCCATCTCCAGGTCATCCTGATGGCATCTCTAAGCCCATCTCCAGTTCATTTTTGATGGCATCTCTAAGCCCATCTCCAGTTCTTCCAAGTGGCATCTTCAAGTCCACTCAAGCATACACAACTAATCATCAGTATTACTCTATGCACTGGTGAGTGCAAATTTTTGGGCTTTTGTGTTCAATCCCCTTCAACCTTCCAGGTCACGACTGGCACATATACCAATCTAACCCCTCAGGTTTCAGAAAATTGAACAGGGGCAGCTGTTGCACCCCAAAATTTGCCCTCCACAAGACAAGTCATTGTGTAATAAGAGGCTCACAAGGATCACAAGGTTCACAAGACATCTCATGAGGTTCACAAGGTTCACAAAGTTCACAATTAGTCAGAAAGTTTGACAATTCCCTCAGACAATGCATCCTCCTAAGCAATGCATCATAAACTAGGGTTTTGACTTTCATCAGGCTAAATGTACCCCCAAGACTTCAAATGAGCTTCATAACATCTTATATGGGTTTAAGAATCCCCATGTCAAGTTTCAAGACTTTCCCAAAAGATTTGCTCAGTCAGATGATCAGATAGGCTAAAATTAGTCAAGGCAGTCAAAAAGTCAAACTGAGGTCAACTGGGGTCAAACCAAAGTCAAACTTCATGATTTTTTGCCAACATCAATTATATGAAGTAAAATTCATCATTTGATCAAGGGTTGATCATGATTCATCAAAGAGATTTCAGATCATCAAGAATCAGGAGTTTCTAGATTAGGGTTTTCATAGGAAAAATCAACTGAACTTTGACCAGCCATAACTTTCACATGCTTCATCAAAATTTTTCCATCCAAAGCTCATTTTGAAGGAAATTGAATTCTATACAACTTTGTGTCTCACAAGCCAAGCCCAAAAATGCTTCATTTGGAAGGTATGAGCTAAGACATTATAGGTCATTTCAAAAGTCAACAAAAAGTCAACATCTTCCAAAGAGCATAACTTGAGAATGGTAAAAGATATGGACATGATACCAAAGAGGTTTGTTAGAGGACTCTTTAAGCTTTCCAAAATGTCCAAGAACACCTTCATAGCCTTAAAATTGAGGGACTTATGTCCTTGCAAAGTTGGGAAATTTTTGAGAGGTTTATGAAGCAAATGGGGTCTTAAAACCATAATTCACCAAATGGGCTTGCTTTTTTATGATCCAAACACTTCCATGACATCATGCACGAATTAAAAATTATTTATTCATATTTTTATTTATTTTATTTTATTTATTATGATTTTTTACATTAAAAATCATTTTAAATCAAAATAAAATATAAAAGTGTGAATATTTGATTTGATTTTGCTTCTAGAAATTCTTAAAGGCCATTTAAAAGTTAATTGGAATCATATAAAATCAGATCAACCAAAATAGTAAGGAGATATTAGATTTTTTTTCAATATTTGAATCATATCTTTCTTCATGATCAAGCTATCCAAAAGTCCAAAGAATAGATTGGTTTTTTGACCTAATTTTCTTTTACTATATAACCACAACAACATCACAAGACAAAAAAAAAAGGATGGAGAGCAAGAGAATGATATTCATACTTTAAAATTTCACATAATTCAAAATTAGGTTTTCACAATCCACCACTTTTACTAGTTGATTAAAGGCTGCAAATGAATCCTTGAGGTTTCCTGAACCTATTCCAATCATCCTCATCATCAAATTCATGCCAAATCATACAAACCAAATTCATATTCTTGCCTTTCTTTTGATTTTTTTCAATTTCAATGATTTACGCATGATTAATTGATTTTGATTACATAATATGTTTGTTTGATTGTGTAGATGGTTTTTGGATAGTTGGATTTAAGTTTCGATGCAGGAATCATAGGGCACCATGGAGAACTAAACTATTGGTTAATCTGCTGTAATCTGTTTTCGTCGATACTTCTAAGGCTGCAGTAGTGATAAGCATTACAGGCTGACAGGTGAGAGGAAGAAGATGGTGTGTAGCATGCGCTGATTGGCCTAGTGACAAAGACCTAAGGTTGAAAGTATGAGGGCATGAGTTCAACACTCATTCCCAATATTTTGGCAAAGAAACATGGGTTCTTCATCATTTTTTTTCTTCCTTAATTTATCTTTTAAACATGGCTAACCTATTATTTTTAATTAACTTTTTTTAACAAATCTTTTTTTTATTAAATTTAGGTTAGCATTTTTTATTAGTATTATTACTTTTATATTTAGGTTTATTAAAACCTCAAACTTTTTTTTTTATAAAAACCTTAATCAACCTTTAAATGTTTTTTAATTTAATTAATTCTCATAATTCATTTTTCTTAGATTTATTTAATTATTAGGCTATTTTAATATAAACTGATTATATATTTTCTTTTGTAAAACTCAACCTTGGGACATTTTGTTTTACTAACATGTTTTATTTTTATTTTTATTATATAATAGGTATTCGTTACACTTATTCATATGCAGACAACCTAGTGGCAAGGAACTGAGGTTTGGAGCATTTCCATGAAGAAACATGGGTGTCCCAGTGACAAAGAACTCAATGAAGCAAAAAAGGCAAACCCCTAATATTTTGGGTATCTCTAACTTTATTTTTCCCTTTTTCATCAAATTATGTATTTTCTTTGAATTTCCTTATTATTATTATTAAACTAATTTCAAAAAGATAAAACAAAGATTTTTTTTTAAAACTTATATTTTTTTTCATAAACCTTAATTTTTTCCCTAAACCTTAATTTTAAACCTAAATCTTAATTTTTTTCATAAACTTTAAACCCTAAAAATTTAGCCCTAATCTTTATCTTAAAACCCAAATTTCGCCATAATTTTTACCCTAAAATTTTTCCTAAACCTTAAATTTTTTTTTCTCAAATACTAACCCTAATTTTTCTTCTTACCCTAAAAATTAACTTATTTTTCTAAACCCTAATTATTAATCCTTATTTTTATTAATATGTAAATGACTTTAATATTTTGTTTATTATTATTAAATTTATTATATTTTCTTAATTAACTACTAAAAAATTTTCAATATTTATTTAACCTAAAAATAATTTTTCTTTTTAAATTCTTATTTTCTTTATTATTCTAACCATTATTATTGTTAATATTTTATTATTACTAATATTTGATTTTGTGGTTTATTTATTATTCTTATTATATTTATTATTATTATTTTATTTTGATTATTATGTATCTGCTAAAGCCATGTAATAGTCGTAGGTTTATTCTTGTTTCTATTTTATGTTTATAAATATTTTCATTGCGTGGTTAGTAACTACAGGGTGTGCATAACATGTTTGTGATTAAAATTAATTTAGAAAATTAATTAAATAAGATAAATACTTGAACATGAACACTCACACACGTAAGTCGATCTTTGATCGCCATCCTACACTTTCTAAGGTTACCTCTCATGTTGCCTAAATCAAAAGGTCAAGTAAGGTGTCTAAAAGCAAGGTCCCTTCTCATAAAATATCATCAAGTCCCTTTAAAGATTATAAGATCAAGTCCCTTCGATGTTGCCTACGTAAATGATCTTGTCCCTTTCGAATAAAAGATGATAAGTCCCTTCGTATTGCTAAGACACCTTACAGTTGCCTAAACACAGATGACCCTTCACATGTCCCTTATAACATCCAAGGTAATGACTACCTATTCCTTAATAATAGGGATAGTCTTACCATTGAAAGAACATTTAAGAACAGTAAAGATCTAAACATAGGGTAGGTTCCTCTTAAGTACTTGCTCACTTATTCAAAAATACTTCATTACACTTTACATCTTTAAACAATTTTCAAAACAAAGTCTTTATATATATCCATACAAGGATCATTATAAAGTACTTAAGAAAATTTTTAATCACACACTACACTTCTCAAAACAGTTTAAAGTGAGCTAAGTAACTAAGAGCCCATGGATAACCATGGATGTAAAGGGTGCTAACACCTTCCCTTTACATAACCTACCCCCCGAACTCAAAATGTTTTTAAGGTCTTTCCTGTTCTTTTATGTCCTTTCCTTATGGATAAAATAAAAGTCGGTGGCGACTCTTGCTATCCGCAACATTTAACTAAAGTCAGTTCTCCCACCGTGTTACAGAACTGGCGACTCTGCTGGGGATTTAATAAAAGAGGGGTACCCTTAGGAATTAGATCACTTTAAAATTGTTTGCCTTGTTTGCTTTACTTTACTTGTTGGGTGCTCTTATGTGTGAAATATCCTAACCCGGATCTAGTGTACCTTAGGTAAATGGCAATAGACCAAGGAAACTGTACGGCGTATACCGATATGGTTGATCTGGTGGCCATAGTTAGTGTGACTTCTTGGTTGGTGCTTATGTTCCTTAAGTCAAGTTGAGGATAATATGAGGCTGCCATATGTTGTCAATACACTAACTAGCTTTTAGTTCCCTAGTCATCCCATCTTGGCCTTTAGAAAGTAGTGAGATAACCGGCTTTAGTAAAGACTGAAGTTGGTTGATACTCGATGCTACACTCATTGAGATCCTAAACTTGGAGGGTTTTGGTTGGCAAGTAAGTTGCCTACTGAACAACCACCCTTGGGAAGGATCAATGATATTGAGATCCCTTAGAACCTGGTTACTTTATAGGATAGGATGAACCAACTAAACTTCAGGGGAGGGTACTTACCTTTAAACCTCATGCAAGCCTTCAAACCTAGGGCTATTGTGTGACTTGTTTGTGTGTGCCACATGTTTGTGATTGAGCATAACATTATAGCATCATCATGCATCATAAGCATAGCATTTTCCTTAACCATTTCAAGGACCAAAGGATTTATCTTTGTTCTTTGTTGCAGGTCATGGCTTCTGCTCGTAGGAATACTATCCGGATCAACTTTGTAGGAATACCTCCTAAGCTTAAAGAATTGGTCTCTCAAGTTTCTGAAAATTCCCAGTTCATCAAGAGGCATGATCACCTATTGGATCTAGTCACTTCAACTTTCTCATTCAGACATGATGAGTGTTCTGTTTCAGTTCTTTGATCCTAAACATCATTGCTTCACATTCCCCGACTATCAACTAGTTCCTACAATGGAAGAGTTCTCTAAACTACTGGGTATACCTATCCTTGATCAGAAACCCTTCACGGGCTTGGAAAAAGAGCCTAAATCTGAAGTCATTGTTGCAGCCCTACATTTGAAGAAATCAGACATTGTCCTAGAAACAAGAAGTGGAGTTAATGGTATTCTTGCTAAGGTATTGATGGAGAAAGCTCAAGTGTTCCTGAAGGCTATGAGTTATGATGCTTTTGAGGAGATCTTAGCCCTATTGATCTATGGCTTAGTATTGTTCCCCAATCCAGACCAGTTCGTAGACGTTCACGCCATCAACATATTTCTGACTCATAATCCAGTACCTACATTACTCGGAGACATATTACACTCTCTTCATACTCGTACTACGAAGGCACGAGGAACTCTGATGTGTTGCATACCTCTATTGTCTAGGTGGTTTATTTCTCACCTTCCTCGATCAGTAATGAATAATGAACAAGGGTTAAGGTTGTCTAAAAGGATCATGTCACTTTCTCATTCAGACATTCATTGGTGTTCTATATCTATGGAGAATGTTACTATCATTGACCGTTGTGGGGAATTCCCCAATGTTACTATCATCGACTTGCCGGGTGTACATTTTTTTATATATATCCCTAATATTTGCCCGAACCCTTTTGGTTCGCCGGGATGCCCTTATTTTTGCCTAGGCCAGTCAACCTAGCGGGTCTTTTTTTATGCGTAGTATTTTTTAACTATGTCTGCGTTTAAAGGCTGTGGGAAGTCTTCACCATCCATAATAGTAAGTATCATGGCACCTCCTGAAAACAATGTTTTGACCACAAATGGTCCCTCATATGTTGGAGTCCACTTGCCCCTAGGATCACCCTTTGGTAATATGATACGCTTGATTACCAAGTCACCAACCTGATATACCTTTGGCTTAACCTTCTTGTTAAAAGATTTGATCATTCGTTTCTGGTACATCTGGCCATGACAAACTGCTGCTAGTCTCTTCTCATCAATTAAATTTATCTGGTCAAGTCGAGTATGAATCCACTCATCTTCATCCAAGCCTGCATCCTTCATAATTCTTAAGGAGGGAATCTGAACTTCAATGGGCAGAACTGCTTCCATACCATAAACCAAGGAGAATGGAGTTGCCCCTGTTGAAGTACGTATTGTAGTACGATAACCATGAAGAGAAAATGGTAACATCTCATGCCAATCCTTGTAAGTAACAGTCATCTTTTGTACAATCTTCTTAATGTTCTTATTAGCAGCTTCAACTGCCCCATTCATCTTCGGACGGTACGGAGAAGAGTTGTGATGCTTAATCTTGAACTGCGTGCAGAGATCAGTAATCATAGTGTTGTTCAGATTAGAGCCATTGTCAGTAATAATCCTTTCAGGGATGCCATACCTACATATGAGATTATTCTTGATGAATCGAGCCACCACATTCTTAGTAACAGATGCAAATGAAGCCGCCTCTACCCACTTCGTAAAGTAATCAATAGCAACCAGGATGAAACGATGCCCATTAGAAGCTGTAGGCTTGATCTCACCAATCATATCAATGCCCCACATGGAAAAAGGCCAAGGAGCAGTCAACACATTCAATGGTGATGGAGGTATATGTACTTTATCAGCATAGATTTGACACTTGTGACAAGTTCTGGAGTGTTGATAGCAGTTAGCTTCCATGGTAGACCAATAGTAACCTGCTCTCAATATCTTCTTTGCCATAGTATGACCACTAGAATGAGTGCCAAAGATCCCATCATGCATATCTTCCATAATCTCTGTTGCTTCTTTCTTATCCACACAACGAAGCAAAGTTGAATCATGATTGCGCTTGTACAAAATCCCATTACTCAAAAAGAACTTAGCAGAAAACCTTCTCAGAAACTTCCTATCTTTGACAGATGCCCCTTCAGGGAACTCCTGAGCTTCAAGATATCTTTTTACTTCATAGAACCAAGGCTTCTCCTCTGCCCCTTCAGTGTCAATATCATTGCAGTATGCAGGCTTCTCAAATCTATCAATAGTAATCTTGGGAGCTTCATCATCCCAACTGATCTCAAACATGGATGCCATGGTGGCCAAGGCATCTGCCAACTGATTCTCTCTTCGTGGAATATGTCCAAAGGTAATCTCTTTGAAATGTGGGATCAAAGACAACACATGCTCTCTGTATGGAATGAGATTATCATGCTTGGTATCCTAATCTCCTTTAATCTGACTTACTACCAAGGCTGAATCTCCATATACATCAAGGAACTGAATCTTCATATCAATAGCAGCTTTAATACCCAGGATACATGCCTCATACTCAGCCATGTTATTAGTACAATAGAAACAAAGTCTGGCAGTAATCGGGGTATGACAACCTTCAGGGGAACTAATCACAACACCAACACCATTACCAAGAGCATTAGAAGCTCCATCAAAAACCATAGTCCATCGAGATCCTTGTTCAGGTCCGTCATATTGTCCAGGTTCTTTGGTAATAATCATAATGTCTTCATCGGGGAACTCAAAACTCATTGACTGGTAATCATCCACTGCTTGATGAGCCAAATGATCAGCTACAACACTTCCTTTAATGGCCTTCTGAGTAGTATACTGTATATCATATTCTGTCAAGATCATTTGCCATCTTGCAATTCTTCCGGAGAGAGCAGGTTTCTCAAATATGTACTTGATTGGATCCATCTTTGAGATCAATAAGGTAGTATGAGTCAACATATACTGTCTTAGTCGGCGAGCAGCCCATGCCAAAGCGCAGCAAGTTTTCTCGAGCAGTGAGTATCTTGTTTCACAGTCGGTAAACTTTTTGCTAAGGTAGTATATTGCCTGCTCTTTTCGACCAGACTCGTCATGTTGCCCCAATACACACCCCATTGAGTTGTCTAACACTGTTAAGTACATAATCAAGGGTCTTCCATCAACTGGTGGCATCAGAATTGGTGGTTCTAGCAGATACTTCTTGATTTCATCAAACGCTATCTGGAACTCATCATTCCATTCCATCACCTGATCTTTCTTCAACAACTTGAAGATTGGCTCACAGGTAGCAGTCAATTGGGAAATAAATCTTGCAATGTAATTCAGTCGTCCCAAGAAACCTCTAACTTCCTTCTCAGTACGGGGAGCTGGCATCTCTCGTATAGCTTTCACTTTTGCAGGATCCACTTCAATACCTTTTCCACTGACAATGAAACCCAAGAGCTTACCAGATCTAACTCCAAAAGTACACTTGTTTGGGTTCAATCTCAACTTATATTTATTCAACCTCTCAAACAACTTATGCAGATGATCAAGATGTTGTTCTTCATTCTGGGACCTGGCTATCATATCATCCACATACACCTCTATCTCATGATGAATCATATCGTGAAACAAAGCCACCATAGCACGCTGATATGTTGCCCCTGCATTTTTCAAACCAAATGGCATCACCTTATAACAAAAAGTGCCCCACTGTGTAACAAATGTTGTCTTCTCCATATCTTCAGGTGCCATCTTGATCTGATTGTAACCAGAGAAACCATCCATAAAGGAGAATACCTTATGCTGAGCAGTATTGTCTACCAGAACATCAATATGAGGAAGTGGAAAATCATCTTTGGGGCTAGCCTTGTTCAAATCCCTGTAGTCCACACACATACGTACCTTACCATCTTTCTTAGGTACCGACACCACATTTGCAACCCACTGAGGATAAGAAGTCACAGCTAAGAACCCTGCATCAAACTGTTTCATTACCTCTGCTTTAATCTTCTCTGACATTTCAGGACGCATACGACGAACCTTCTGTTTCTTTGGACGACAATCTTCTTTCACTGGTAAACGGTGAACCACAATGTCTGTATCCAATCCTGGCATATCTTCGTAGGACCAAGCAAAGATCTCCACATAGTCACGTAACATCTGAATTAGTCTGCTCTTGACACTATCCTCCAATTCAGCCCCTATCTTGACCTCTTTCCTGTTCTCTTCAGTTCCCAGATTCACAACTTCGACTGGCTCTTCATGTGGCAGTATAGCTTTCTCTTCTTGTTGTAACAACCTAGCAAGCTCTACAGGTACTTCACAATCGTCCTTATTTCCGTCTTCAGTTTGATAGATTGGATTCTCGAAATTATAATTGGCAATAGTAGAACTGTTATCAACAGGATCCAGAGTGGATGAGGATCTGCATTTTAGTGATGTGGGTGTGTGTAAGAACACATAGCTGATAAAACAAAAATAAAAGAAAAAGAAAGACAAGGAACACAATATTTACGAAAACGAAACGTCCACTGATTTTTATTGAATGAAGTATGCAAATGAAATGACAGCCCGTAACAAGCACACCATTGTGCCCCGGGTAAGGCACAAGGCTTGAGAGTTTTAATTGTTTAAGAAATTACAAACTTAAAAGTAACAACACAGTAATAGTATTTACTCCTGACTAATGGAGATAGGAATAACATCTTCAGCCTTCCAGTTATTGAGCCCAGCACCCACAGTAGGAAAAATCCAAGCATCCAAGTTGTAGTCTTCATCATAGTCACCCACAACATTGATTTGATTCTTCATAATCCCCTGATTAGTGATACGAACAGCACGAGCACGACGAACAACCTTCTGGGACTCTGCAGTGAAACCCAAACCAAACTTGTCAAACTTGTAAGGGATATCAGGAAGCTGACCCCAAATAGTACAACCACCTTCATCCACCACAGCTCTAGCATCTTTGAGGGAGGCCATTGTTGGAGGTACTCTGGTGACCACAGGAACTTTCTTGACAATAGGAGGAGCTTCATAATCATTAACAATCCAAGGAACCACTTCAAATGTCTGACACGGAGTTTCAACATATTCACCTTCCACTTCAAGGTACTTAAAGGTGTTCACATGGCTAACCACATATCCTTCCTCTCCATAAACAGTGACAACTTTCCCTTCTACCGGATATCTCAGCTTCTGATGTAATGTAGAGGTTACAGCACCTGCCCCATGGATCCAGGGACGCCCAAGCAAACAAGAATATGACGGACGAATATCCATGACATAAAAGGTAGCATTGAAAACCTGAGAACCAACTTTGATTGGGAGATCAATTTCTCCATGCACCACTCTTCTCGAACCATAAAAAGCCTTCACCGCTATGTTACTGGGTTTCAACACAGCATCTTCTGGACTAAGCTTATTCAGGACTTCTTTGGGCAACACATTCAGAGAGGAACCATTGTCTATCAATACATGTGACAGGGTAGTGCCCCTGCATTCAATTGAGATATGCAGAGCCCTGTTATGATCCCTCTTGGCAGGAGTCAAATCAGCATCAGAGAAACCTAACCCATTATCATAGGTCAAGTGTGTAACACAATTCTCAAACTGGTCAACAGAAATTTCATTGGGTACATGAGCAGTCTTCAGAAACTTAATCAAGGCCTTGGCATGAGCCTCAGAACACAACAACAAAGACAACATAGAAATCTTGGAGGGAGTATGCCCCAACTGATCAACAATGTCATAATCACTCTTGCGAATGATTTTCAATACTTCTTCCATCTGCTAAGCAAGATCATCAACAACTGGCACATCATTTGATATAGGTTCAATAACAGGACCTTTGCCCCGAGCATCAGTGGTGGAGGTAGCAGCTGGAGTAACTGCATTCTTGGAGGTAACTGGAGGAGAGAAAACTCTTCCGCTTCGTGTGATCTTACTAGATCCAGCAATATTATCAACATCAACAGGCATATCAGCTAAGGGTTCCTGCTTAACACCATGGATATAAACATCAGACCCATAATGCCAAGGCACAGCTTTATCGGAAGTATACGGAATAGGACCAGGAGTGGTAATGACCATAGGAGCCACTCTAGCTTCAGCAACAATCTTCACAGGGCCTTCAACAGTAATCTTAATTGAACCCTTATGAGTGATTTTGACAGGTCTTTTAGAAGTGATCCTTACCGGTACTTTATCAACCATATCCACCTCTTCAATCTTCGCACGCTGAGTTATATGATCAACCATACTCTCTACGGAAGGTGGAGTCCTCTCAAACACTATGATATATTTATCCATGAGACGTTGAATTCCATCTCTCAATCTCCAGCAACTATCCGGCTTATAGGTACAATACAAACAATCTTCACGACAACCTGGAAAGAACCCAGCTTGTACTAGCTTCTTCTTAATGACAGACAATGGTGTGGTCAACTCTGCAACTGAATAAATATGTGAATTTTCATCAATGGCATTGACAGTCTTCTCATGATTTGGCATGGGAGCAGTAATCACATTTGGAGTACCCGGAGGGTCAAACTCAATCTCTCCAGCCTCAATCATATCTTGAATTTTGTTCTTCAGTACCCAGCAACTATTGGTATCATGTCCCTAACAGTTCGAATGATATGCACATCGTGCATTAGGATTGTACCTGGGAGAGGTAACATTAGGATTCTGAGGAGCATCTTTCAGAGTGATAAGTTCAGCCTTCAACAAGTGTTGCAATGCCTGAGCCATTGACATGTTGATCTTAGTGAACTGCCTTCTAGCCCTCTGTTGGTTGCCCTGTGGCTGCTCTGGTGTTGTAGGAGTTGGATTTGAGATGTGAACTGCACTCACAGGCTGATGCTTTCTATTACGATCAGGTTGACCATAAACATCATTTGACTCTTTCTTCCCACTGGGAGGCTTCTTTGCAGCACTTGATGAAGAAGCACCCACTTGAATCTTGCCACTCCTGATACCACTTTCTACACGCTCTCCTGTCATTATCAACTCAGTGAAGCCAGATGATGAGCTTCCAATGAGATGACTGTAAAAAGGACCATTCAATGTACACACGAACATATCAACTAACTCCCTGTCAGTTAGAGGGGGTTGCACTCTTCCAGCCAAGTCTCTCCACTTCTGAGCATACTCTTTGAAGCTCTCTTTAGCACCCATAGACATGCTCTGAAGTTGCATGCGAGTAGGGGCTAAATCAGCATTGTATTGATATTGCTTATAGAAGGCTTCATCAAGATCATTCCAATCCCGGATGTTGACACTCTCCAACTGATAGTACCATTCCAATTGAGCTCCAGATAAGCTCTCTTGGAAGAAATGGATCCACAACTTCTTGTCAGCAGTATGAGGTTGGATTCTCCTGACATAAGATCTCAGATGTAGCTTGGGACAAGAGACACCATCATAAACAACAAAAGTAGGAACCTTGAAACCAATGGGTATGACTACCCCAGATATCAAACTCAAGTCTTCAAAATCCAGCCCAGAAGATTTCTGTAATTCCATAGCATCCATTCTATCCACCAGCATCTTGAACTTATCCTCATTAGGCTCATGATAGTAATTAGCTTCAGAATCAGAGTCCCCCATTGTGTTGTGGAGACTGCCTCCCTCTTTATCAGACTCTTCAGACTCATAGTCTTCAACCTGTTCTTTGGTCTTGATAGGACCTCTGAACCTTCTTCCCATGTTGATCAGGCCACCTGACCTCCTAGTCTTCTTAGTCTTCTTGGCCAGCAGTGTCTTCAATTCATCCTGCCCCTTGGACAAGTTCAGGATCAGCTCTTGGAACTGTGCATTTTGGGCCTGGAGATCCTTAACTGTTTGTTCAAGAGCCATTGCTGAAATAAACAGCGAGAAGATGAGAAACCTGTGCACAATAAACCTGTGATGCAATGATATGGAATGTAAATGTATATGCAATGTTTTCAAGGACCGCAGGATTTAAATTTGCTTAAACAAACAAGAAGGTAAACTTTTATTAGTAATAAATTTGTTTTGCCTCTTGGGCTTAAAGAAAATGAAATGCAATAAATACAAGAGATGGGGTTTTAAGTCTCCCATGGACGTTTCCTCTTTGTGTTGAGGTATGAGTTGAGATTCCGCTCCTCGTGAAGTTGCTTTGTTAGTTCCAGGATTCTTTCTTGGCTTGCTTTGTAATGAGCCTCGAATGTATCCCTTTGCTCCTTCAACTGGATCCAGGATCTCTGTAAATCTTCCATGTCAGTAGGCATGTCTGGGTGAAGGATAGTATAAGTAGTATCTCCTTCAGCAACAGGTTCCATGGTAACTGGCGGGATAGCAGGATATGGCATCATGAGAGTCTGAGCACGAGATCGCACCCATCTGAGATAAGCTTCCATAGGAATAGTGTACTTAGGCTCCAGAGTCTTGCTGTCAACCTTGTTCACTTTTCCCCATGCTCGTATGAATCTTTGACGGTAACCTTGAAGATCGTTGTCGTAGTCAAACACAATACCTTGAATCAACATGTCATGTGGACCATTACTCCGAGCGTAACCAAACTGTCGTAAAGCTAAGGAAGGGTTGTAAGTAATGCCTCCTCTTATGCCTAGAAGTGGCACATTAGGAAACTCCCCACAACGGTCAATGATAGTGACATTCTCCATAGATCTAGAGCACCAATGAATATCTGAATGTGAGAGTGACATAATCCTTTTGGACCATCTGAACCCTTGCTCATTCTTCATCACTGATCGAGGAAGGTGAGAAATAAACCACCTAGAAATCAAAGGTATGCAACACATCAGAGTTCCTCGTGCCCTTGTAGTACGAGTATGAAGAGAGTGCAGAATGTCTCCAAGTAATGTAGGCACTAGATTGTGACTCGGAAATATGTTGATGGCATGAACATCTATGAACTGGTCTGGATTAGGGAACAATGTTAAGCCATATATCAGCAAGGCTAAGATCTCCTCAAAAGCATCATAGCTCATAGCCTTCAAGAACACTTGAGCCCTCTCTATCAACACCTTGGCAAGAATACCCTTAACTCCGCTTCTTGTTTCTAGAACAATGTCAGACTTCTTCAGATGTAGAGCTGCAGCAATAACCTCAGGTTTAGGCTCTTTTTCCAAGCCTGTGAATGGTTTCTGATCAAGAACAGGTATACCCAGAAGTTTAGAGAACTCTTCCATTGTAGGAACCAGCTGGTAGTCGGGGAATGTGAAGCAATGGTGCTTAGAATCAAAGAACTGAAACAGAACACTCATCATGTCTTAATTGAACCCTAAAGTAACTAGATCCAGTAGGTGACCATGTCTCTTGATGAACTGGGAGTGTTCAGACACTTAAGAAACCAACTCTTTAAGCTTAGCAGGTATGCCTACAAAGTTGATCCGGATAGTGTTTCTACGAGCAGAAGCCATGACCTGCAACAAAGAACAAAGATAAATCCTTTGGTCCTTGAAATGGTTAGTGAAAATGCTATGCTTATGATGCATGATGATGTCATGATGTTATGCTCAATCACAAACATGTGGCACACACAAACAAATCACACCATAGCTCTAGTATTAAAGGCTTGCATGAGGTTCAAAGGTAAGTACCCTCCCCTGAAGTTTAGATGGTTCATCCTGTCCTACAAAAGTAACCAGGTTCTAAGGGATCTCAATATCATTGATCCTTCACAAGGGTGGTTGTTCAGAAGGCAACTTACTTGCCAACCAAAACCCTCCAAGTTTAGAATCTCAATGAGCGTAGCATCGAGTATCAACCAACTTCAGTCTGCACCAAAGCCGGTTATCTCACTACTTTCTAAAGGCCAAGATGGGATAACTAGGGTTCTAAAAGTTATTTAGTGCATTGACAACATATGGCAGCCTCATATTATCCTCAACTTGACTTAAGGAACATAAGCACCAACCAAGAAGTCACACTAACTATGGCCACCAGATCAACCATATCGGTATACGCCGTACAGTTTCCTTAGTCTATTGCCTTTTACCTAAGGTACACTAGATCCAGGTTAGGATCTTTCACACATAAGAGCATCCCAACAGATAAGTATAAAGCAAACAAGGCAAACAATTTTAAAGTGATCTAATTCCTAAGGGTACCCCTCTTTAATATTAAGTCCCCAGCAGAGTCGCCAGTTCTGTAACACGGTGGGAGAACTGACTTTAGTTATGTTGCGGATAGCAAGAGTCGCCACCGACTTTTATTTTATCCATAAGGAAAGGACATAAAAGAACAGGAAAGACCTTAAAAAGATTTTGAGTTCGGGGGGTAGGTTATGTAAAGGGAAGGTGTTAGCACCCTTTACATCCATGGTTATCCATGGGCTCTTAGTTACTTAGCTCACTTTAAACTGTTTTGAGAAGTGTAGTGTGTGATTAAAAATTTTCTTAAGTACTTTATAATGATCCTTGTATGGATATATATAAAGACTTTGTTTTGAAAATTGTTTAAAGATGTAAAGTGTAATGAAGTATTTTTGAATAAGTGAGCAAGTACTTAAGAGGAACCTACCCTATGTTTAGATCTTTACTGTTCTTAAATGTTCTTTCAATGGTAAGACTATCCCTATTATTAAGGAATAGGTAGTCATTACCTTGGATGTTATAAGGGACATGTGAAGGGTCATCTGTGTTTAGGCAACTGTAAGGTGTCTTAGCAATACGAAGGGACTTATCATCTTTTATTCGAAAGGGACAAGATCATTTACGTAGGCAACATCGAAGGGACTTGATCTTATAATCTTTAAAGGGACTTGATGATATTTTATGAGAAGGGACCTTGCTTTTAGACACCTTACTTGACCTTTTGATTTAGGCAACATGAGAGGTAACCTTAGAAAGTGTAGGATGGCGATCAAAGATCGACTTACGTGTGTGAGTGTTCATGTTCAAGTATTTATCTTATTTAATTAATTTTCTAAATTAATTTTAATCACAAACATGTTATGCACACCCTGTAGTTACTAACCACGCAATGAAAATATTTATAAACATAAAATAGAAACAAGAATAAACCTACGACTATTACATGGCTTTAGCAGATACATAATAATCAAAATAAAATAATAATAATAAATATAATAAGAATAATAAATAAACCACAAAATCAAATATTAGTAATAATAAAATATTAACAATAATAATGGTTAGAATAATAAAGAAAATAAGAATTTAAAAAGAAAAATTATTTTTAGGTTAAATAAATATTGAAAATTTTTTAGTAGTTAATTAAGAAAATATAATAAATTTAATAATAATAAACAAAATATTAAAGTCATTTACATATTAATAAAAATAAGGATTAATAATTAGGGTTTAGAAAAATAAGTTAATTTTTAGGGTAAGAAGAAAAATTAGGGTTAGTATTTGAGAAAAAAAAATTTAAGGTTTAGGAAAAATTTTAGGGTAAAAATTATGGCGAAATTTGGGTTTTAAGATAAAGATTAGGGCTAAATTTTTAGGGTTTAAAGTTTATGAAAAAAATTAAGATTTAGGTTTAAAATTAAGGTTTAGGGAAAAAATTAAGGTTTATGAAAAAAAATATAAGTTTTAAAAAAAAATCTTTGTTTTATCTTTTTGAAATTAGTTTAATAATAATAATAAGGAAATTCAAAGAAAATACATAATTTGATGAAAAAGGGAAAAATAAAGTTAGAGATACCCAAAATATTAGGGGTTTGCCTTTTTTGCTTCATTGAGTTCTTTGTCACTGGGACACCCATGTTTCTTCATGGAAATGCTCCAAACCTCAGTTCCTTGCCACTAGGTTGTCTGCATATGAATAAGTGTAACGAATACCTATTATATAATAAAAATAAAAATAAAACATGTTAGTAAAACAAAATGTCCCAAGGTTGAGTTTTACAAAAGAAAATATATAATCAGTTTATATTAAAATAGCCTAATAATTAAATAAATCTAAGAAAAATGAATTATGAGAATTAATTAAATTAAAAAACATTTAAAGGTTGATTAAGGTTTTTATAAAAAAAAAAGTTTGAGGTTTTAATAAACCTAAATATAAAAGTAATAATACTAATAAAAAATGCTAACCTAAATTTAATAAAAAAAAGATTTGTTAAAAAAAGTTAATTAAAAATAATAGGTTAGCCATGTTTAAAAGATAAATTAAGGAAGAAAAAAAAATGATGAAGAACCCATGTTTCTTTGCCAAAATATTGGGAATGAGTGTTGAACTCATGCCCTCATACTTTCAACCTTAGGTCTTTGTCACTAGGCCAATCAGCGCATGCTACACACCATCTTCTTCCTCTCACCTGTCAGCCTGTAATGCTTATCACTACTGCAGCCTTAGAAGTATCGACGAAAACAGATTACAGCAGATTAACCAATAGTTTAGTTCTCCATGGTGCCCTATGATTCCTGCATCGAAACTTAAATCCAACTATCCAAAAACCATCTACACAATCAAACAAACATATTATGTAATCAAAATCAATTAATCATGCGTAAATCATTGAAATTGAAAAAAATCAAAAGAAAGGCAAGAATATGAATTTGGTTTGTATGATTTGGCATGAATTTGATGATGAGGATGATTGGAATAGGTTCAGGAAACCTCAAGGATTCATTTGCAGCCTTTAATCAACTAGTAAAAGTGGTGGATTGTGAAAACCTAATTTTGAATTATGTGAAATTTTAAAGTATGAATATCATTCTCTTGCTCTCCATCCTTTTTTTTTGTCTTGTGATGTTGTTGTGGTTATATAGTAAAAGAAAATTAGGTCAAAAAACCAATCTATTCTTTGGACTTTTGGATAGCTTGATCATGAAGAAAGATATGATTCAAATATTGAAAAAAAATCTAATATCTCCTTACTATTTTGGTTGATCTGATTTTATATGATTCCAATTAACTTTTAAATGGCCTTTAAGAATTTCTAGAAGCAAAATCAAATCAAATATTCACACTTTTATATTTTATTTTGATTTAAAATGATTTTTAATGTAAAAAATCATAATAAATAAAATAAAATAAATAAAAATATGAATAAATAATTTTTAATTCGTGCATGATGTCATGGAAGTGTTTGGATCATAAAAAAGCAAGCCCATTTGGTGAATTATGGTTTTAAGACCCCATTTGCTTCATAAACCTCTCAAAAATTTCCCAACTTTGCAAGGACATAAGTCCCTCAATTTTAAGGCTATGAAGGTGTTCTTGGACATTTTGGAAAGCTTAAAGAGTCCTCTAACAAACCTCTTTGGTATCATGTCCATATCTTTTACCATTCTCAAGTTATGCTCTTTGGAAGATGTTGACTTTTTGTTGACTTTTGAAATGACCTATAATGTCTTAGCTCATACCTTCCAAATGAAGCATTTTTGGGCTTGGCTTGTGAGACACAAAGTTGTATAGAATTCAATTTCCTTCAAAATGAGCTTTGGATGGAAAAAATTTGATGAAGCATGTGAAAGTTATGGCTGGTCAAAGTTCAGTTGATTTTTCCTATGAAAACCCTAATCTAGAAACTCCTGATTCTTGATGATCTGAAATCTCTTTGATGAATCATGATCAACCCTTGATCAAATGATGAATTTTACTTCATATAATTGATGTTGGCAAAAAATCATGAAGTTTGACTTTGGTTTGACCCCAGTTGACCTCAGTTTGACTTTTTGACTGCCTTGACTAATTTTAGCCTATCTGATCATCTGACTGAGCAAATCTTTTGGGAAAGTCTTGAAACTTGACATGGGGATTCTTAAACCCATATAAGATGTTATGAAGCTCATTTGAAGTCTTGGGGGTACATTTAGCCTGATGAAAGTCAAAACCCTAGTTTATGATGCATTGCTTAGGAGGATGCATTGTCTGAGGGAATTGTCAAACTTTCTGACTAATTGTGAACTTTGTGAACCTTGTGAACCTCATGAGATGTCTTGTGAACCTTGTGATCCTTGTGAGCCTCTTAGTACACAATGACTTGTCTTGTGGAGGGCAAATTTTGGGGTGCAACAGCTGCCCCTGTTCAATTTTCTGAAACCTGAGGGGTTAGATTGGTATATGTGCCAGTCGTGACCTGGAAGGTTGAAGGGGATTGAACACAAAAGCCCAAAAATTTGCACTCACCAGTGCATAGAGTAATACTGATGATTAGTTGTGTATGCTTGAGTGGACTTGAAGATGCCACTTGGAAGAACTGGAGATGGGCTTAGAGATGCCATCAAAAATGAACTGGAGATGGGCTTAGAGATGCCATCAGGATGACCTGGAGATAGGCTTAGAGATGCCATCTAAAATATCTGGATGTGGTAATGTTCTGATGTTGATACTGGATATCAGTACTAGGTCTTTGTATAAACCGTCTCTGAATCATTTATGCAACATGATTTGAATTGTTGGATGGACCAGTAGAAATAAATCTTGTGATGATTATCTCTTCTGGAAATATTTTGGATTAGGGAATGGATCTTTGTACAGACCGTTTGCCTATTCTCCAAGGGCCAAAAGAACGTCAGGATTTGTTCTTAAGGATCAAAAGAACGTCACGATTTGTTCTTCTGAGTAAAATGTCTTGAACCAGGGAATAGATCTTTTTACAGACCGTTTTCCTGCTATTCAAGGGGCCAAAAGAACATCAGGATTTGTTCTTAAGGGTCAAAAGAACGTCAGGATTTGTTCTTAAGGGTCAAAAGAACGTCAGGATTTGTTCTTCTGAAAAAGTCTTGAACAAGGGGCCAAAAGAGCGTCAGGATTTGCTCTTAAGGGTCAAAAGAACGTCAGGATTTGTTCTTCTGAAAAAGTCTTGAACAAGGGGCCAAAAGAGCGTCAGGATTTGCTCTTAAGGGTCAAAAGAACGTCAGGATTTGTTCTTCTAAAAAAGTCTTGAGCAAGGGGCCAAAAGAGCGTCACGATTTGCTCTTAAGGGTCAAAAGAACGTTAGGATTTGTTCTTCTGAAAAAGTCTTGAACAAGGGGCGAAAAGAGCGTCAGGATTTGCTCTTAAGGGTCAAAAGAACGTCAGGATTTGTTCTTCTGAAAAAGTCTTGAACAAGGGGCCAAAAGAGCGTCAGGATTTGCTCTTAAGGGTCAAAAGAACGTCAGGATTTGTTCTTCTGAAAAAGTCTTGAACAAGGGGCCAAAAGAGCGTCAGGATTTGCTCTTAAGGGTCAAAAGAACGCCAGGATTAGTTCTTCTGAAAAAGTCTTGAACAAGGGGCCAAAAGAGCGTCAGGATTTGCTCTTAAGGGTCAAAAGAACGTCAGGATTTGTTCTTCTGAAAAAGTCTTGAACAAGGGGCCAAAAGAGCGTCAGGATTTGCTCTTAAGGGTCAAAAGAACGTCAGGATTTGTTCTTCTGAAAAATGTCTTGAACCAGGGAATGGATCTTTTTACAGACCGTTTGCCTTCTATTCGAGGATATCTTGAGTAGTGTATGGATCATTTCTGACCCGTTGTAAGTTGTTGATATTTTTTTATCTGCATATAACCATCCTGCAAGGAATAGGTTAGTTTATGCAATATGTATGCATGCATAGTATGATGCACCTAAGTAAATGTATTATGCATTATGTATATGCTATGGTATGATATAAATGATGTATGTATGAATCATGCATCCTGAAGCGTCTAGATATCTTTGTATAACAACTGCTGGCTAGGGAAAATAAATCCCGATTCGTTGCTGAAGAATATGAGAAACTCGTTCCCGTCTTGTTTGATAGTATTGTATTTACAACTTCACGTCTTCGTTCGTCGTACTTCTATTGAAGGAATAAGTTCCTGAGTATCCCGACTGAGGATAAAAGAGATGGACATAAATTCAAGGGGAGATGTAACTCGGAGTATCTATCAAGATAGATTTGCCCTTGCTGGGGATTTGTAGTTGTCTTGTGGGGATGAACCGGCGAAGCTTCGTTGAACTACTACCTTCGTTGAACCTTGTGAACCTCATGAGATATATTGTGATCCTTGTGAGCCTCTTAGTACACAATGACTTGTCTTGTGGAGGGCAAATTTTGGGGTGCAACAGCTGCCCCTGTTCAATTTTCTGAAACCTGAGGGGTTAGATTGGTATATGTGCCAGTCGTGACCTGGAAGGTTGAAGGGGATTGAACACAAAAGCCCAAAAATTTGCACTCACCAGTATATAGAGTAACACTGAGGATTAGTTGTATATGCTTGAGTGGGCTTGAAGATGCCACTTGGAGGAATTGGAGATGGGCTTAGAGATGCCATCTGGAGATGGGCTTGGAGATGCCATCTAAAGTATCAGGATGTGATGATGTCTTTATGTTGATACTGGATATCAGTACTAGGTCTTTGTATAGGCCGTCTCTGAATCATTTATGCAACATGATTTGAGTTGTTGAATGGACCAGTAGAAATAAATCTTGTGATGATTATCTCTTCAGGAAATATCTTGGATTACAGACTGTTTGCCTATTCTCCAAGGTCAAAAGAACGTCAGGATTTGTTCTTCTGAATAATATCTTGAACCAGGGAATGGATCTTTTTACAGACCGTTTGCCTGCTATTCAAGGGCCAAAAGAACGTCAGGATTTGTTCTTCTGAATAATGTCTTGAACCAGGGGATGGATCTTTTTACAGACTGTTTGTCTGTTATTCAAGGGCCAAAAGAACGTCAGGATTTGTTCTTAAGGGTCAAAAGAACGTCAGGATTTGTTCTTCTGAAAAATATCTTGAACCAGGGAATGGATCTTTTTACAGACCGTTTGCCTGCTATTCAAGGGCCAAAAGAACGTCAGGATTTGTTCTTAAGGGTCAAAAGAACGTCAGGATTTGTTCTTTTGAAAAATATATTGAACCAGGGAATGGATCTTTTTACAGACCGTTTTCCTGCTATTCAAGGGCCAAAAGAACGTCAGGATTTGTTCTTAAGGGTTAAAAGAACGTCATGATTTGTTCTTCTGAAAAATATCTTGAACCAGGGAATGGATCTTTTTACAGACCGTTTGCCTGCTATTCAAGGGCCAAAAGAACGTCAGGATTTGTTCTTTTGAAAAATATCTTGAACCAGGGAATGGATCTTTTTACAGACCGTTTGCCTGCTATTCAAGGGCCAAAATAACGTCAGGATTTGTTCTTCTGAATAATGTCTTGAACCAGGGAAGGGATCTTTTTACAGACCGTTTGCCTGCTATTCAAGGACATCTTGAGCAAATGTATGGATCATTTCTAACCCGTTGTAAGTTGTTGATATTGTTTTACCTGCATATAACTATCCTGCAAGGAGAATGTTAGTTTATGCATTATGTATGCATGCATAGTATGATGCACTTAAGTAATGTATTATGTACTTATGGATATGTATGTTATGGTATGATGTAGATGATGTATGTATGAATCATGCAGCCTGAAGCGTCTGGATATCTTCGTATAACAACTGTTGGCCAGGGAAAATAAATCCCAATTCGTTGCTGAAGAATATGAGGAACTCGTTCCCGTTTCGTTTGATAACATAGTATTCATAACCTCCCATCTTCGTTCGATAGTATGGTATCCATAACCTACCGTCTTCGTTTGTCGTACTCCTGTTGAAGGAATAATTTCCTGAGTATCCCGACTGAGGATAAAAGAGATGGACATAAATTCCAGGAGAGATGTAGCTCGAAGTATTTATGAAGATGGATTTTCCCTACTAGGGGATTTGTAGCTGTCTTGTGGGGATGAACCGGCGAAGCTTCGTTGAATTCCTTCCCTTGTTCGTCCTTAGTAAATACTATTACTGCATTTCATGCATTTCTGGTAAACATCAATCATATTAAGCATTTATGCATTTCTGGTAAACATCAATCATATTCAAAAGCATACATACATTCAAACACAACCAATGGACGTTTCACTTATGTAAATAGGGTAAAAGTAAATCTGGATTCAAAGATGGAATTTTATTTATATCACAAAGTGGCCCATACATAGGCAAGTTGGTACAAGGAGACAAAAATCCTAGTAAGAGGAATTCGTCATAAAATTTTACAAAACAAAGAAAATCAGCTATGTGGGAAATAATCCTATTGAGTTTCAATTCTACTATTTCCATTATCTTCAAGTATCTCATCTTCTGTTGTTGAGACGGAAACGATTGGATTGAGCTTTATCTGTTCGAGCTTGAGTAAGTAGCATAACTGGTTGTAGTTTCATGGGTGATCCCAACGAGACATAGTCATACACTTTAATCCTTAACTTTTGCCTGGATTGCCCTTTCAGGTTTTCAATCCACCAGGATACCCTTTTTTGCCCAAGCCGCCTTTTAAGGTTTTCGACTTGCCGGGTGTACATTTTTCATATATATATATATATCCCTAATTTTTGCCCGAACCCTTTTGGTTCGCCGGGATGCCCTTATTTTTGCCTAGGCCAGTCAACCTAGCGGGTCTCTTTTTATGCGTAGTATTTTTAAACTATGTCTGCGTTTACAGGCCGTGGGAAGTCTTCACCATCCATAGTAGTAAGCATCATGGCACCTCCTGAGAATATTGTTTTAACTACAAATGGACCTTCATAAGTAGGAGTCCACTTGCCCCTAGGATCACCCTGTGGTAGTATGATACGCTTGATTACCAAGTCACCAGCCTGATATACCTTTGGCTTAACCTTCTTATTAAAAGCTTTGATCATCCGTTTCTGATACATCTGGCCATGACAAACAACTGCCAACCTCTTCTCATCAATCAAATTTATCTGGTCAAGTCGGGTCTGAATCCACTCATCTTCATCCAAGCCTGCATCCTTCATAATTCTTAAGGAGGGGATCTGAACTTCAATGGGCAGAACTGCTTCCATACCATAGACTAAGGAGAATGGGGTTGCCCCTGTTGAAGTACGTATTGTAGTACGATAACCATGAAGAGCAAATGGTAACATCTCATGCCAATCCTTATAAGTGATAGTCATCTTCTGTAGAATCTTCTTAATGTTCTTATTAGCAGCTTCTACTGCCCCATTCATCTTCGGACGATACGGAGAAGAGTTGTGATGCTTAATCTTGAACTGCATGCAGAGATCAATAATCATAGTGTTGTTCAGATTAGAGCCATTGTCAGTAATAATCCTTTCAGGAATGCCATATCTGCAGATGAGATTATTCTTAATGAATCGAGCCACCACATTTTTAGTAACAGATGCAAATGAAGCTGCCTCCACCCATTTTGTAAAGTAATCAATAGAAACCAGGATGAAACGATGCCCATTAGAAGCAGTAGGCTTGATCTCACCAATCATATCAATGCCCCACATGGCAAAAGGCCAAGGAGCAGTCAACACATTCAATGGTGATGGAGGTATATGTACTTTATCAGCATAGATTTGACACTTGTGACATGTTCTGGAATGTTGATAGCAGTCAGCTTCCATGGTAGACCAATAGTAACCTGCTCTCAATATCTTCTTTGCCATGGTATGTGTAACACGGTGGGAGAACTGACTTTAGTTATGTTGCGGATAGCAAGAGTCACCACCGACTTTTATTTTATCCAAAGGAAAGGCATAAAAGAATAGGAAAGACCTTTTAAAAGATTTTTGGGTCCGGGGGATAGGTTATATAAAGGGAAGGTGTTAGCACCCTTTATATCCATGGTTATCCATGGGCTCTTAGTTACTTAGCTCACTTTAAAATGTTTTTGAAATGTGAAGTGTGTGAATAGAAATTTTCTTAAGAGTTTTATAATGATCCATGTACGGATGCGTAAAAAACCTTTGTTTTGAAAATTGTTTTAAAATGTGTGAAATGTTTGAAATATTTTTGAAAAGTGAGCAAGTATCTAAGAGGAACCTACCCTAAGTTTAAGTCTTTTCTGTTCTTGAATCCTTTAAATGGTAAGACTATCCCTATTATTAAGGAATAGGTAGTCATTACCTTGGATGTAAGGGACAAGTAAAGGGACATCTGTTTATTTAGGCAACTGTGGGGTGTATAAGCAATTCGAAGGGACTTATCATCTTTATTCGAAAGGGACAAGATCATTACGAAGGCATCATTCGAAGGGACTTGATCTTTTTATCTGTTTAAGAGGGACTAGATGATGTGAGATTAGGGACTTTGCTTTATACACCCTACTTGACCTTTTTGTAATATGCAACATGAGAGGTATCCTTAAGGAAGTGAGATGGCGATCAAAGATCGACTTACGTGTGTGAGTGTACAATTTTAATATTTATCTTTTAAATTAGTGATCTAAATTGATTTTAAACATACAAACATGTTACACTCCCTATTTTACTAACCATAGCATAAAATAAATATTTAATAATAATATTACAATATTACATAAAGGAAGCAATTACAAAATAATAATAATTAACAAATTAAGCAAAAATAATAATAATAAGCAAAAATAATAATAATAAATAATTAAGCAAAATAAATAATAATAAGTAATTGGGTTAGTAAAAAATAATAATAAAAATAATACAAAGTTAAATGGGGTTAGTAATAATAAAATATCATATAAACATAATTAATAATATTAACATAATAATTAAAAAATCAATTTTTATAAATAATTATTATTAAGACTAATAAGAAAATATAAGCAATTATACTAAATGTTATAAAGTTTTAAGTTAAAAATTAAGTTAATTATAAACATATTATGAAAATAAAATTATAATTACAAAATTAAATTAACAAGTTTTAAGCATATATTAAAAATTATTTACATATAAGAATTAAGTTATAAACAAATTATATAATATATATACATGATTAAATAATAAATAAAATTTAAAAATTAAAATAGAATTAAATATTAAATAGAAGAAAATTAGGGTTTATGAAAATTATTAGGATTAATTAGGTTTCTTACAAAATATTTTAGGTTTTAGAAAATTAGGGTTTATATACATATTTCTAGAATAATAAAATAACTATATATAATTTAACAATATTAATAATTTACAAAAAAAAAAAAAGTTTTTCTTATAAAATTAAAATTAAAAGAATGAATTTTAAAATAATATGTACATCCTATTTAGTATTTGAATTTGTTTAAAGTAGAAAATTAATTAAATAATCAAAAATTAAAGAAAAGGATGAAAAAATAAAAACCTGCTTGGGCTGGGATTTGAACCCAGTCCCTAAGCTTGCAACCTCCAAGACTAGCCTTTCATCCACTGGGCAATGCGCGCGATGGCGTTAGAAGCAGGGGACTAATCCCTTTTGTTCATAACTTGGAAAAATCATAAAAAAGAAAGCAACACAAAAGGCCTGGGGGGGATTCGAACCCAGAACCTTTACTCAATTCACAAACACACTTACCATTCCAGCCGGGAGGGCGCTTCTGTTAACTAATCCACAACATTGCATAATATATTAAGTTTAACAATTGAACTAGAAAAAATAATAAAATTGCTGAGGCCAGGATTCGATCCCTGGACCTAAGCCTCACACGCGCGTCCCTTAACCAACTGAGCCAACCACACAATTGTGAAACAAATTACAGATAATTGAATAAAATATTAAAACAGAATTCAAAAACCAAAAACGCGCGCTGGCTACATCTTCAACCTTGGGATTTCGCAGGTTTTCCTGCGAAATTTCCTAGGAAATTTCCTGCAATTTTTCCTGCGCACAAACCCTGCCAATTTCATATCATCATAAACATGTACGATTTCATCAAATTGATTACATTTTCATGATCCCCAGACATCACACAGTTCAATTATAGTCTTAGAATTAATTTATATTAACTAAATCAAAGGATCCCAAATTCTATTCAAAAACCCTAGCCATGGCAACTTGCGGTTTAGGGCTTGGTTCTTCAATCTTTTTGTCCAGAAATCATCTAGGCATCATACTCAACACAAATACATGGTTAGAATGCATTATTACTACACAAATAATGAAAATCGAAAAAAATATAAACAAGAACAAGGTTGGTTCGATTTATGCAATATGAGATGTTTTAGATGCAAATAAGCATTGAGAATGATTCAAGGATGTCCAATAAACATGTCTCAACCTTCAAATTGGCTTGAAAGAGCTTGGATTATCAAATCCGAATTTGAAATTTAGTGACTTTTTTGAATATGTGAACTTACTCTTGGAGGCCAGAATTTCGTGTCCAATGCATTAGGTTATGTTGTCTACTTATAGTACAATGGAACTAGGTCAAAATAATTGATTGTTGTATGAAGTTTTTGATTGAAAAAGATTAGGACTTAAACTTCAAATATTTGTGAATTCAACCTTTCTATTTCAAGCCAATCACCATGATTCTTATATCAATTTGATCCAAATCATCTTTATGACTTTCTAGAAACAATATCCCATTTAAATATTTGATTTTTCTATTTTATTTTAATTTAAAATGATTTTAGATGAATAAAATCAAAATAAATAAAATAAAATAATAAAAAATCTGAATATTTGAGGGTTGGGTCGTGCATGAAGTATTGGTATGGATTGGATCATTATATGGCAAGCCCATTTAGAAAAAATTGGTTTTAAACCTCCATTTTCTTCATAAACCAACCAAAAATTTCCCAACTTTACAAGGGCACAAATCCTTCAATTTTAATGCTATGAGGATGTTCTTGGACATTTTGGAAAGCTTGAAGAGTCCTCTAACCAACCCCACTGGTTTCATGTCCATATCATTTACCATTCTCAAGTTATGCCCTTTTGAAGTTGTTGACTTTTTGTTGACTTTCAAAAGGACCTATAATGTCTTAGCTCATACCTTCCAAATGAAGCATTTTTGGGCTTGGCTTGTGAGACAAAAAGTTGTAGAGAATTCAATTTCCTTCAAAATGAGCTTTGGATAGAAAATTGGTGATGAAGCATGTGAAAGTTATGGCTGGTCAAAGTTTAGTTGACTTTTCCTGAGGAAACCCTAATTTAGAAACCTCTGATTCTTGATGATCTGAAATATCCTTGATGAATCATGATCAACCCTTGATCAAATGATGAATTTTACTTCATATACTTGATGTTGGCAAAAAAATCATGAAGTTTGACTTTGGTTTGACCACAGTTGACCTCAGTTTGACTTTTTAACTGCTTTGACTGATTTTGACTTATCTGATCATCTGACTGAGCAAACCTTTGAGAAAAGTCTTGAAACTTGTAATGGGGGTTCTTAAACACATATAAGATGTTATGAAGCTCACTTGAAGTCTTGGAAGTCCATTTAGCCTGATTAAAGTCAAAACCCTAGTTTTGGATGCACTGCTTAGGAGGATGCATTGTCTGAGGGAATTGTCAAATCTTCTGACTATTTGTGAACTTTGTGAACCTTGTGAACCTCATAAGATGTCTTGTGAACCTTGTGAACTTCATGGGAGGTCTTGTGAACTTTGTGAACCTCATGAAAGGTCTTGTGAACCTTGTGAACCTCATAAGATGTCTTGTGAACCTTGTGAACTTCATGGGAGGTCTTGTGAACCTTGTGAACCTCATGAAAGGTCTTGTGAACCTTGTGAACCTCATGAAAGGTCTTGTAAGTATTGTGAACCTTGTGAACCTCATAAAGTGTCTTGTAAACTTCATGAACCTCATGAAAGGTCTTGTGAACTTTGTGAACCTCATGAAAGGTCTTGTAAGTATTGTGAACCTTGTGAACCTCATAAAGTGTCTTGTAAACTTCATGAACCTCATGAAAGGTCTTGTGAACTTTGTGGACCTCTTAGTACACAAAACCTTGTATTGTGAGGGCAAATTTTAGGGTGCAACAGTATGCCCACTAGAATGAGTGCCAAAGATCCCATCATGCATATCTTCCATAATCTCTGTTGCTTCCTTCTTATCCACACAACGAAGCAAAGTTGAATCATGATTGCGCTTGTACAAAATTCCATTACTCAAGAAGAACTTAGCAGCAAACCTTCTCAGAAACTTCTTATCTTTGACAGATGCCCCTTCAGGGAACTCCTGAACTTCAAGATATCTTTTCACTTCATAGAACCAAGGCTTCTCCTCTGCTTCTTCAGTGTCAATCTCATTGCAGTATGCAGGTTTCTCAAATCTATCAATAGTAATCTTGGGAGCTTCATCATCCCAGCTGATCTCAAACATAGATGCCATGGTGGCTAGTGCATCTGCCAACTGATTTTCTCTTCGTGGAATGTGTCCGAAGGTAATCTCTTTGAAATTTGGGATTAAAGACAATACATACTCTCTGTAAGGAATGAGATTATCATGCTTGGTATCCCAATCTCCTTTGATATGGCTTAATACCAGGGCTGAATCTCCATACACGTCAAGGAACTGAATCTTCATATCAATGACAGCTTTGATACCCAGGATACATGCCTCATACTCAGCCATGTTATTGGTACAATAGAAACAAAGTCTGGCAGTAATCGGGGTATGACAACCTTCGGGGGAACTGGTCACAACCCCAACACCATTACCAAGTGCATTAGAAGCTCCATCAAAAACCATAGTCCATCGGGATCCTTGTTCAGGTCCGTCATATTGTCCAGGTGCTTCGGTAATAATCATTATGTCTTCATCAGGGAATTCAAAACTCATTGACTGATAATCATCCACTGCTTGATGAGCCAAATGATCAGCTACAACACTTCCTTTAATGGCCTTCTGAGTAGTATACTGTATATCATATTCTGTTAAGATCATTTGCCATCTCGCTATTCTTCCGGAGAGAGCAGGTTTCTCGAATATGTACTTGATTGGATCCATCTTCGAAATCAATAAGGTAGTATGAGTCAACATATATTGTCTTAGTCGGCGAGCAGCCCATGCCAAAGCGCATCAAGTTTTCTCGAGCAGTGAGTATCTTGTTTCACAGTCGGTAAACTTTTTGCTAAGGTAGTATATTGCCTGCTCTTTTCGACCAGACTTATCATGTTGCCCCAACACACACCCCATTGAGTTGTCTAACACTGTTAAGTACATAATCAAGGGTCTTCCATCAACTGGTGGCATCAAAATTGGTGGTTCTAACAGATACTTCTTGATTTCATCAAATGCTGTCTGGCACTCATCATTCCATTCCATTACCTGATCTTTCTTCAATAGTTTGAAGATTGGCTCATAGGTAGCAGTTAATTGGGAAATAAATCTTGCAATGTAATTCAATCGTCCCAAGAAACCTCTAACCTCCTTCTCAGTACGGGGAGCTGGCATCTCTTGTATAGCTTTCACTTTTGCAGGATCCACTTCAATACCTTTTCCACTGACAATGAAACCCAGGAGTTTACCAGACCTAACTCCAAAAGTACACTTGTTTGGGTTCAATCTCAACTTATATTTCTTCAACCTTTCAAACAACTTATGCAGGTGATCAAGATGTTGCTCTTCATTCTGAGACCTGGCTATCATATCATCCACGTACACCTCAATCTCATGATGAATCATATCATGAAACAAAGCCATCATAGCACGCTGATATGTTGCCCCGACATTCTTTAAACCAAATGGCATCACTTTATAACAAAAAGTGCCCCATTGTGTAACAAATGTAGTCTTCTCCATATCTTCTGGTGCCATCTTGATCTGATTGTAACCAGAGAAACCATCCATAAAAGAGAATACCTTATGCTGAGTAGTGTTGTCTACCAGAACATCAATGTGAGGAAGTGGAAAGTCATCTTTGGGGCTGGCCTTGTTCAAATCCCTGTAATCCACGCACATACGTACCTTACCATCTTTCTTAGGTACCGGTACCACATTTGCAACCCACTGAGGATAAGAAGTCACAGCTAAGAACCCTGCATCAAATTGTTTCATTACCTCTGCTTTAATCTTCTCTGACATCTCAGGACGCATGCGACGAACCTTCTGCTTCTTTGGACGACATACTTCTTTTACTGGTAAACGGTGAACCACAATGTCTGTATCCAACCCTGGCATATCTTCATAAGACCAAGCAAAGATCTCCACATAATCATGTAACATTTAAATCAATCTGCTCTTAACACCATCCTCTAATTCAGCCCCTATTTTGACCTCTTTCCTGTTTTCTTCAGTTCCCAGATTCACAACTTCGACTGGCTCTTCATGTGGCTGTATAGCTTTCTCTTCTTGTTGTAACAACCTAGCAAGCTCTACAGGTACTTCACAATCGTCCTCATTTCCATCTTCAGCTTGATAGATCGGATTCTCGAAATTATAATTGGCAATAGTAGAACTGTTATCAACCGGATCCAGAATGGATGAGGATCTGCATTTTAGTGATGTGGGTGTGTGTAAGAACACATAGCTGATAAACAAGAATAAAATAAAAGAAAGACAAGGAACACAATATTTACGAAAACGAAACGTCCACTGATTTTTATTGAATGAAGTATGCAAATGAAATGACATCCCGAAACAAGCATACCATTGTGCCCCGGGTAAGGCACAAGGCTTAAAAGTTTAATTGTTCACAAATTACAAACTTTAAAAGTAATAACACAGTAATAGTATTTACTCCTGACTAAAGGAGATAGGAATAATATCTTCAGCTTTCCAGTTATTGAGCCCATCACCCACAGTAGGAAAAATCCAAGCATCCAAGTTGTAGTTTTCATCATAGTCATCCACAGCATTGATCTGATCTTTCATGACCCCTTGGTTGGTGATACGAACAACACGAGCACGACGAATAGCCTTCTGGGACTCTGCAGTGAAACCCAAACCAAACTTGTAAGGAATGTCAGGAAGCTGACCCCAAATAGTACAACCACCTTCATCCACCACAGCTCTAGCATCCTTGAGGGAGGCCATTGTAGGAGGTACTCTGGTGACCACAGGAACTTTCTTGACAACAGGAGGAGCTTCAAAATTATTAACAACCCAAGGAACTACTTCAAACGTCTGGCATGGAGTTTCAACATATTCACCTTCCATTTCGAGATATTTAAATGTGTTGACATGGCTAATCATATGTCCTTCCTCTCCGTAAACAGTGACAACTTTTCCCTCTACTGGATATCTCATCTTCTGATGTAAAGTAGAAGTTACAGCACCTGCCCCATGGATCCAGGGGCGTCCAAGCAAACAAGAATACGAAGGACGAATATCCATTACATAAAAGGTAGCATTGAAGACCTGAGAACCTACTTTGATTGGGAGATCTATTTCTCCATGCACCACTCTTCTTGAACCATCAAAAGCCTTTACCACTATATTACTGGGCCTCAACACGGCATCTTCAGGACTAAGCTTATTCAGAACTTCTTTGGGCAACACATTCAGCGAGGAACCATTGTCTATTAACACATGTGACAGGGTAGTTCCCCTACATTCAATGGAGATATGTAGAGCCCTATTATGATCCCTCTTAGTAGGAGTTAAATCAGCATCAGAGAAACCTAACCCATTATCGTAGGTCAAGTGTGCAACACAATTTTCAAACTGGTCTAAAGAAATATCATTTGGTACGTGAGCAGTCTTCAAAAATTTGATCAAAGCTTTAGCATGAGCCTCAGAACACAACAATAAAGACAACATAGAAATCTTGGAGGGAGTATGCCCCAATTGATCAACAACATCATAATCACTCTTGCGGATGATCTTCAGTACTTCTTCCATCTGCTTAGAAAGGTCATCAGCAGTTGGTACATTAGTTTTCACAGGTTCAATAACAGGACCTTTGCCCCGAGCATCAGCAGTGGAGGTAGTAGTTGGATTAACTGAATTCTTGGAAGCAGCCGAAGAAAAGAAAACTCTTGCACTTCGTGTGATCTTACTAGATCCAGCAATATTGTCAACATCAAGGTTTTCATCAGCAACAGGTGTCTCAGCTAAGGGTTCCTGCTTAACACCATGAATATAAACATCGGAGCCATAATGCCAAGGCACCGCTTTATCAGAAGTATACGGAATAGGACCAGGAGTGGTAATGATCATAGGAGCCACTCTAGCTTCAGCAACAATCTTCACAGGGCCTTCAGCAGTAATCTTAATTGGACCCTTATGAGTGATTTTGACAGGACCCTTGGAAGTAATCCTTACCGACACTTTATCAATCATATCTACCTCTTCAACCTTCGCACCTTGAGTTATATGTTCCACCATGCTCTCTACAGAAGGTGTCCTCTCAAACAATATTGTGTAATTGTCCATGAGGCGTTGAATGTCGTCCTTCAACTTCCAGCAACTATCCGGTTTATAAGCACAATAGAAACAATCTTCATTACAACCTGGAAAGAACCCAGCTTGTACCAACTTCTTCTTAATAACAGACAATGGTGTAGTCACATCTGCAACTGAGAAAATGTGCGAAACTTCATCAATGGCATTAACAGTCTTCTCATGATTTGGCATGGGAGTAGTAATCACATTTGGAGTACCCGGAGGGTCAAACTCAATCTCTCCAGCATCTATCATATCTTGAATCTTATTCTTCAATATCCAGCAATTATTGGTATCATGTCCTGGGCAATTAGAATGATATGCACATCATGCATTAGGATTGTACCTGGGAGAGGTAACATTGGGGTTCTGAGGAGGCTCCTTCAAAGTGATGAGTTCACCATTCAACAAGTGTTGCAAGGCTTGGGCCAGTGACATGTTGAACTTGGTGAACTTTCTTCTAGGCCTCTGTTGATTGTTCTGTGGTTGTTCTGGTGTTGCAGGAGTAGGATTGGAGATATGAACTGCACTCACGGATTGGTGCCTCCTATTACGATCAGGTTGACCATAAACAACATTTGACTCCTTCTTCCCACTAGGGGGCTTCTTTGTAGTACTTGATGAGGAAACACCCACTTGTATCTTGCCACTCCTTATACCACTTTCTACGCGCTCTCCTGTCATTATCAACTCAGTGAAGCCAAATGATGAGCTTCCAATGAGATGACTATAAAAAGGACCATTCAATGTACACATGAACATATCCACTAACTCCCTGTCAGTTAGATGAGGTTGTACTCTTCCAGCCAAGTCTCTCCACTTCTGGGCATACTCCTTGAAATTCTCTTTAGCACCCATAGACATGCTTTGGAGTTGCATGCGAGTAGGGGCTAGATCAGCATTGTATTGATACTGCTTATAAAAGGCCTCAGCAAGATCATTCCAATCACGGATGTTGACACTCTCCAATTGATAGTACCATTCCAATTGAGCTCCAAACAAGCTCTCTTGGAAGAAATGGATCCACAACTTCTTATCAGCAGTATGAGGTTGGATCCTCTAGACATAGGACCTCAGATGCAGCTTGGGACAAGAGACACCATCATAAACTACAAAAGTAAGGACCTTGAAACCAATGGGTATAACCACTCCAGATATCAAACTCAGGTCTTCAAAATCTAGCCCAGAAGACTTTTGCAATTCCATAGCATCCATTCTATCCACCAGCATCTTGAACTTATCTTCATTAGGATCATGATAGTAGTTAGCTTCAGAATCAGAATCCCCCATTGTATTATGGAGACTGCCTCCCTCTTTCTCAGACTCCTCAGACTCATAATCTTCAACCTGTTCCTTGGTCTTGACAGGACCTCTGAACCTTCTTCCCATGTTGATGAGGCCTCCTGACCTTCTAGTCTTCTTAGTCTTCTTGGCCAGCAGTGTCTTCAATTCATCCTGCCCCTTGGACAAGTTGAGGATCAGCTCTTGGAACTGTGCATTTTGTGCCTGGAGATCTTTGACTGTTTGTTCAAGAGCCATTGCTGAAATAAACAGCGAGAAGATAAAAAACCTGTGCACAAGAAACCTGTGATGCAATGATATGGTGTATAAATGCGTATGCAATGTTTTCAAGGACCGTAGGATTTAAATTTGTTTAAACAACCAGAAAGTAAACTTTTATTAGTAATCAATAAACTTGTTTGCCAATTGGCTTACAATCAAAAATGAAATGAATACAGATATGGGGTTTTAAGTCTCCCATGGACGTTTTCTCTTTGTGTTGAGGTATGAGTTGAGATTCCGCTCCTCGTGAAGTTGCTTTGTTAGCTCCAGGATTCTTTCTTGACTTGCTTTGTAATGAGCCTCGAAAGTATCCCTTTGCTCCTTCAACTGGATCCAGGATCTCTGTAAGTCTTCCATGTCATGGGCATGTCTGGGTGAAGGATGGTATAAGAAGTATCTCCTTCAGCAACAGGCTCCATAGTAACTGGCAGAATGGCAGGATATGGCATCATGAGAGTCTGAGCACGAGATCGCACCCATCTGAGGTAAGCTTCCATAGGAATAGTGTACTTGGGCTCCAGAGTCTTGCTGTCAACTGTCGCTCCCGGGATTTTCATCCTAGTACAAATGCGAAAGTGGCGCGGAAAAGGTTAGAGTCGCCAGCCAGACATTTTTATCCCAATGGAATGGGAAAGGTAATGTTGCACAAACCTGAGGAAGAAGGAAAGGATAAGATCCTGCGAACCAAAGATCTGAGTTTGGGAGTCGGTTACGAACTGGGAAGGTATTAGCACCCCAGATCGTCCGTCGTACCCGACGGGATCCACGCTTGCTTGCTTTGTTTCAAAGGGTGAGAAAAGTAAGATGCTGCTGAATAAAACCGCTAACTGGAAATTGGAAATGAGAAATGAGAAAGGAACTGAAATAAGAAAATGGAAAGAAAGGGGGAAATGTAGGGAAAATAAAGAATGTGCTCGAACGGGCCTTACCCCGCTGCCTACGTACCTCATCGGGATAATGAGGATCAGAGTCGACGTAGTTCGCCTAACTAAGGCGGGAACTATTTGTTTGTGTTTTTTACAGCTGGAACTGCGTATGTCTATGCTCAGGTGTTGCAGGCTCGTCTGGTACGAGTGCGTTTACCGTCTTGCATGTGAGACAAGTCGTCGCGAGTTCGCGTTGTGAGTGAATGAGATGAGAAGAGAAGTTCCCGCAGGATAGTCGCTTGTTATTTGTTTTTGTCTTTTAAAAGAAGTGTTTTGAATTTTGTTTGTGAACTGTCTTGTACTAAGACCTATCCATCACGGGAAGTATTTACACCTCGCCCCGAAACAGGACACGTATAAACATTCCGCAACAAAGTCTCGTGTCGTACAAGATTGTTCGATTTTTATTAAGTGTTTTATTGCTTTTCTTTACGAGATGAGAAAGAACGACTCAAGTTGAAAAAAGGGAAAATCTAAGGGACTAAGACTCAATCCTAATTTTGTTTATTTATTTACAAGAGATCCTATGGTTAATGAGATTTTCTATTCCTAAAGAAAGGAACTAGCAACTATTAGAAATCAACTTACTTCCTAATGAAGTTAAGTTGATTCTAAGAACAATGGGGAAGCCTATGCAAGTTATAAGATCAAATGATAAGGCAAAAACATTAAAAATGGACATAAGAAATAAAATTCTAAACAAAACAATTAAAGGCATGAAAAATAGTCTCATTTATTTATTCTAATCCTAATTAAAATGGAACTTTAAGCCTAAGTTCTAAATCCAAGTCAAGCCTAATGTTCATTCTAAAAATCCAAATTAAACTAACCTAAGTCTATATTAAATTTTAAGACTAAATCTAATCCAAACTATTTTTTTATTGGACTTTATTTTCATGGCCTAAACTAATGGGAAACAACACATAACTAAGCCTAAGAACTAATATTCTAAAAATATCTAAACTTCTGGAAAAATTATGAAAATTAAACCATAGGGACCTAAGATTACCTATAACATTGTACTAAAAGAAATCCTAAAAATTCAGAATTTAACTAGGTCTAAAAAATGATTATTTTCAGCTATGAATTAATCCCTAATTTCCAAGAAATTAACCTCTAAAACCTAAGATAAAATGCTCTAAAAAATCTACAAAAATTATCCTAAGTACTTTTATTAGTCATCTAACTACAGTAAAAAAAGTGGGCTAAAAAAGTTACTGGAAGTTACCAAAATAAAATGAACAAGCTCAAGCACAATTAAAGGAAATTCAATAAAAGCTAGTCACAAGAAAAATCATAATTAAATCAAAAAATAACCAAAATTCAGAAAATAAAAATATCAAATATTTCTAAAATGGATTACTAACCTACTCGAATTTTTATAGAATTTTCTAGTGGATTTTACTATTTTAATGAATTATTTATGAACTAATGGAAAATAAAAACTAAAATCTAAGAAAAATAAATGGGGGTGAATTTAGTATGTTCTTTCATTGATTTTTTCAATGGGGCCCAGAAATGGGGGTATTAACAGCAAAAAAACCAGGCCCAGATCGCTGGCTTTCAATGAGGGCACAGCCAGCAATTTTTTTAGTTGTTTTATCATTGGGCCTAGAATGTGGGGTGTGAATAACAAGGGGAAAGAACCCATTTTTGTTGGAAACCAGGGGGTGCGAAAAGCAAATTTTTTAGTTTATTATTTTCTTAATGGGCTTAATGGGTGGTGTTAATAGCAAGCATATATAAAAGGGTGGTCCTAGGAATTAAGAGATTAAATCTTCTTTATTATTGATTAATGGCACCATATTAACGTATTCTAACTATCTTAATATTTATTAATTATATTAATTGAACTTATAATAAACAACAAAAGAAACAAAAGGGGAAATTGGCTGAAGAATCACAAAACCCTAATCTTCTTCCTTGCTCATGCGCCGCCGGACCCCTCATCATCTCCTCCATCTTCTTCCTTGCTCGAATCCGTCCGCCACCATCATCGTCATCTCCTGACACTCTCCACCTTCTTCATCAAACTCTCACAGCCACCATCACCTCCAACCTTCTTCTTCTCCGATTCTTCTCACGCCAAAAAAAACCTAGCGCGACCCCTCCGCCTGAAGACGCCGCCGCAAACCAATGAAAAAGACGAAACCTCCAAGCACTCCCTCTCAACTACTCTACACTCTCATGCTCATCTCTTCCTTCACCACCATCTCGCCGAAAACCTTCGTAAACCTAAACTTTCCTCCCTCTCAAATGCCTCCTTCATCTCAAGAGAACGCAAGGCAAACGAACCCTAGTTTTCGAACTCCAACCTCTAATAATCTATCAAAGCAAAACTCAAACAATTTCATAACTCCTAAGCATTCATCTATTCTATTACCAATTTGCGTTTGCGTACCTGTGAACCGAGGAGTACGATGTGCGGCGGTTACACGGTGAGCTCGATGGCCACGAATCGGTGATAGGTTACGGAGTCCTCGAGGTCGTGGCTAATAGCTGACTGACGATGAAGCTCGCAGGAGAAGATATTGGCTATGTCTGAGCTTCAGCCGGATCCTTCAGAATCAACTGTGTTGTTGTTTAATTTCGGATTTCGCGAATCCTGTGTCAATCTTCTTGTGACCATTTTCGAATGCTTTTGCAGGTTAATTCACGGAGATGCAGGGCCCATTCTTGATTACAGATACCGAAAGTTTGCCAAAGGACACTGAAGGTTAGTGAATGTTGATCAAAGACAGGGGTGTTGAACAACACAAATTACAGAAGATTATCGACTCCGAGACGGTTTCAGTGGCAACTGTAAGAGCCGTGTGATCACTGATTAAAGGTAGATTACAAATCTCCCGAATACAGTTCAAGCTTAAACCTTAGACTCGCAATTATTTCTCCATTCTTTTCCTTGTAATAGACTCTGTAATATCCCTGATTTGCAGGAGGTATAATGCTGTCAATGGATTCACGAATCATAGTGCTGCTCCTTCATTCTTCTTTGCGACTTGCAGCAATCACAATGTAGTATCATTGACGATGGTAGCCATTGCTTGAATCTTGTTTGTAATGGAGGAAATTATGGAGACCAGGGAGAACGTGAGATAGAGACTAATACTGATGAAACTGGGAGATTGAGGAGAGACTGAAAGTGAAGGGTTTGAGAAAAATTGTGTCAGCCTATGAGTTGAAAAAGGGAAGAAGCTGAAATGTGAAGAGTGATTCTGATTTATAGAATCTGGAAGAATACTCTGGAAACTTCAGGTATAGTCAGCTGGCATTTTATTATTTTTCAGTTATGGATGAGGTCTAGCAATTCTGTTATGAGGTTTAGAAATTTTTCTGTTAGTTGTGTGGTGGTTAAGTGGTTCGAAAACAGTTAGGAGAATTGGTTAAGTTAGTTATATTGGTTGAAGAATTCTGTTAGGAAGTTAGGGTTTATAACTGATTTGTAACCGAATTTCATTCTGTTTGCTTTTCTCCAATATTCACTGAGTTTTGGTTCTGTGGGAGAGTTAATCCTGAGAGCTTCTTTTTTTTTGTTAAATATTTTCACACTTCGTCATGAATGTTATCTGGCTTCTGATTTGATTTTCTTGCGTGATTTTTAGGATTAATTTGATGCGAGTTCCTAAATTATGAGAAGAGTCATGAAGAATTTGATCAAGCATTAGTTTTATGCAGGGTGGGAACCGTCGAAGAGAGCTTGCACTTTCAACAACAGCAAAAATACAGAAAGTGAAACCATCTTATCCTCTGGTTGATGGAATCCAGGAAATGCTCCTGGTGCAGCCCGTACTCGCGCGGCAGAGCCTTCTCTCAATGACCTAGTTGCAGTATCCAGCAGGTGGAACTCCATCAGGAGGCATATTTCCTGTGTTTGCTCCGGTCTTGAATTGAGGTATCCGGAACGAACTTGAACCATATCTTTTTTGTATCTTTGAACAGTCAGAATTGGTTGGTTTCTGGGAGTCTACAACACCCCCCTGCTTCAGCTACTCATCTCTTTGGTATGTCTCTACAGGACGCAAGCAACGGTTCCTCGGAGTCTAAGACATCCTCACTGGTCGGAAGTCCATTACACGAGAGCTACCACATAGCATAACTGAGAGTGAAGGCTTCATGCTAAGACCCAATATTGGGAGCTGCGGGATTGGCATAGTCTTCGTACCAGCTCAGTGACTTGGAAGAGCTAGCCCGGTCCGCGAGTGATTTCCATGAAGTTTAAAAGTTATGTAATGAATCAAAAACATGTAATAGACAATCCACTTGCTAACTATTTTTTATCCTAACGAGAGACATTTACCAGAAACATTTATCTGCAAGCCAATATAGGAATGGGTTTTATTTTCTCTTCCACACCTCTCCTTCTTTTTTTTTGATATTCATGAATTCAAAAAATGAAAAATAAGACTTGTATCAACTTCTTTTGGATGCATTATTTTCCTATTTCAATTTCTTTTTACTCTTTACAACCTCATGCATCAAGACTTTAAAACGCAACTTGGATCTAAGGTTTGATACGGAGTTAACAATTGGCAAAGTATGAACTAAGGAAAAGAAATGGACATGGTTTAGAAAGTTTAAATGGACTTGGAATTAGAATGGTTTTCAAGTGTAGGATTTGGTCAATGAATTTGAACGCGAGTATGAACAATTGGGCTAAGAGCCAATTAGGATGAAACGTCACATGGGCTCGAATGGACCAACAAGATAGAATTAGGTTTTATCCTTTGAAATGGACATGAGCTTGGAATAAGTAAGAATTAAGAAAGATGACAACAAAAAACTTAGAACAAATTCTATTCAAACTTTGACAATTGGCATGTGGTTGTAAAAAATGAGAAAATGAATGAGCGACAATTATGCATATTGAAAAGAATAGAGCTTATTAAAAGAGGACTATATGAGGGTAACTGGATATGGACAACAATAAGTGGAAAGATGGATAAAACGAAAATGGAAATAAAAGTGAAACGAAATAATCGGGAATGGTTTATGAAAATGAGAACACGGTAATGGATGGATATGAAATCTTGATCTTAGCCCAAGGTCCATTTTGAATTCTTTCCACAAGCCCATGAACACGACCACTTCTGAACCATTGAATAAATTCCCAGATAAATCACGTCCCTTTGGATCGTCTGAAACATGCCATGACCATTCGAATTAATGAACCTCAACACGCGACAACTTGAACCTTGAATATGCATTGCCTGAGAAATAAACCCACGGCTCAAAAAAACTTGCAATTGTAGTGATCTTTTGACAATTTTGACCAAAATTAGGTCAAGCTTCTATCTGGATTGAAACACAACTGAACAACCGCACTCGAAGTGGAATCAAGATCCCGTAAATTCTCCACCATTTCGATCTCTGACAGATACAGATAAGGTACGAAACCCTAATCCAGTCTAACCTTAATCACGTGCCCAATGAAACAATGAAATGCACTAATATGCTGTTAATGGACTGACGAGAAATACAGATGAATGCAAAATGATACGCCAATTGAGGGAATGAATATGAGGGCAAATTTTGAGGTATTACAGCTGCCCCTATTCAATCATCTGCAAACCTGAACGAATAATTGCAATGGCTTTTATACGTTCGAGGTGTGGAGTGATTGAATACTCGAATAAAACCTGAAAATTTGCACACTGAGGGTAACAGAAATGCCATCTGCCCATTTATTTATTTATTTATTTTTGATTTTGACCTCTGAATAGGTAACGGGGATAGAATCAGGTGGAATAGAATCGATGCAATCACTGCGACTGCTGGACGAACCGAAACCACAAAGAGGGTGCCTGTTGGCGAAACAGGACTTAACGCAACATCAACCGATTTGCGACTCAGATAAGATTAACCAATCTAACACAAAGATGGTATCAACCGATCCATCATCTTCGCACTGAGACGAGACCAAGAGGAACAGGATCATTGTACTTAAATGATAACCCGAGATGCGACTGTTGTACTTAAACGGAGACGCGAAAAAAAATGAGACTGTTGTACTGAAACAAGACTCAAAGACGAGGCCATTGTACTTAAATGGAGACTCGAAAGTGTAAACACCCCAAATTTTCCCTCACCCATTCACACCATGGCTTGTGATCATTTCATATGCATGAGCTCAATCATAACATCTCATATCTCATTTTTGTTTCACTGCATTGGTTCTAAGTCATCTGCATCTAGGGTTTGTGATCTGAGCAATCCAAGAGCTTCTTGAGCCACTCCAAGGGTCATCAATCACTTCAAAGGGGTCTATGTATGTTCAAGCATCATATTATATCCTCTCAAAGTCAAGAATGCCAAAGAATCACAAGAACTGGGATTGGTATGGAGGCAGAGCCAGGTTTAACTGCACAGTTGACCTAAAATTAGGGTTTTGGTTTCAGAGGCCATAACTCCAATTTTTTTGGTCATTCTTGTTTCCATTGGTCTCCATATGGTATAGGGAGTATGCATATCAATTTTCATGAAGAAATTCCATGGGGAAGTCATCTGATCAAAGGTTGACTTTCTGGACAAGTCAGTGCAAAATCAGGGCATCTGAGGCCCCCAATGACCCAACCAAGGGGTGATATTCATCATTTTGAGTGTATATGATCTTTATTTGATCATGGAAGAAGGTTGAAGTTCACAAAATTCAAGAATTACAAGTTTTTGCAAAGTTGACTTTTTAGGGCATGGTTGACTTTTCATGAAATGTCATTTTATGCCACTTTTTCAACCCTTGCTTTTTGATCCAAAAATGCTTCAAATGGAAAAACTTTGGTCATGAAAGTTGTAGATTAGATCTTTCCCTTTTCAAAAAGTACAAGAACATGATCTAATTCATTTTGGATCAAAAGTTATGGTGTGTCAAAGTTGGCAAAAATCACTAATTTTCAAGATATGCCTCAAATGAGAAACTTGCAAAAACTTTGTACCAAGGCATTTGTAACTTCTAATTCATGTCTAACCATCACACAAACATCACATGTGACCAAAAATTCAGAATGAACTAAAAACTTCTCATGTTTCATGGCCTTGGGAGCAAGAAAGTTTCACATGAGCCAAAAATGATCAACTTGCAAAAATCATCATCACACCTCACCCACTTGTTGCCTTGGCTGCTGAACCACCCTAGCCCTCTCCCCTCACCATGCTGCGCCAGCCCACACCCTTGTACTAGCCTAGAACACAACACATGCTTTCCTTACACCAAAGTTGACATTTTGCAAAAGGGACCTTACCAATCAATAAAGGGCAAGTCACATCATCTGACCAATGGGAGTTTTTTATGTGAACAAAATGCTAGCCATTTCACTTATCAAGCAAGGCTGAAACACACAAGAAGATCACATTCACAAACTCACTCCCAAAAGCAAAACCCTTCGAATCTCTCTCCACAACTCACAAACACACAAGCAAACTTCATAAACCTTTTCAACATCCCTCCCTGATCATTAAGCACCCTTCAAAACATCCCAAAGCTCAAAGAATCCCAAATACGATTTCTCTCCCCCATTGAACAGAACCTGCTCAAACCTTCAAACCAGCTACCACAAACCCTTTCCAAGCATTGAAAGCCTCTCAAGAGGTCAAGTGGAGTAGATTGCAAGTAGGAAACTAGCCAGAAAGTGTCAGAGATCAAAGCTCCAGTTCAGGTGAGCTTCATGAACTTTTTTTCCAGAAGCTTGTTTTTAAGTTCATAAATGATTCTCCATGTTCCACTGGTCATGATGATATATTTTGTTTCGAAAATAATTGAGTTTTGAGCATGTATGTTGTTCCTGAAATTTTTTTGACCTAAACCCCTTTTGCTTCGATTCAGCCTTATTGTGTAAAATAAATGTGTTTTGGCTGTTGATTCTTACTCTATGATGTTTGGGGATGGATTCTGGGCAGAGAAATTAGGTTTTAGTGAGCTAGGGTGAAAGTTAGCAATTTTCAGGGAGGATGCTGGCCGGAGAAGATGACCGGAAGTCTTCTCCGGCCACCTGAAAGTCATTAATATGTGATTAGGGTTAGGGCTTCAGGTTTAAATTTCAGGCGTTGGATGGGTTGACTAAGTCTTTTCCCGCGTGCATCCAATGGCTCAGATCTTGTCATTAGTTCTAATTAGGTTTAATTTAATTAATTAATCCAGATTAACCAAGTTTGAATATAGGCCACTAGATCTGGCGCGCAGTCAACAGTTTCAAACCCAGAGCAGATCCTAGCCCTCCATTCAGTTGACTTCAGTCTATTTCATTTTATTTTCATGTTTAATTCATTTGTTTTGTACAATTTATTTAAAATAGCAAAAATGTTTTAAAAATTATGAAACTTTTTGTCAAGAGTTTCATTAATTTTTAAAACACAAAAATATTTTTATTTTCATTTTTAGCATTAAAAAAGTATTTTTAATTATTTAAAGGTTTATTTTTAATTGATTAATGAAAATTAATTTATTAAAAATACTTTTAGGTATTTAAAAATCACCAAAAAATTCATGAATTGTTCTAAGACATTTAGAAACATTGTCCAACCTTCAAACCAAATTTCTTTTTTGATCTTGATGCATTTTGAGAATTTTTCATTGAATTAAAATCATTTTTATGCATTATTTTGATCCAAAGTTCCAAAAATCATTTCTGCCTATCCATGAAGAGTTGGACCTTGATTATTTTTGCATTGCATTGTGTTTAGCATGTAGTTTGTGAGATTAAATGGCCATGATTTGATCTTTCATTTTCCATTTGTTTGACATTTTTCTTGCTAAGGAACCCTAAAACCCTAGAAAACTTAGAAAATTCATAACCCTAATTAGGTTAAGAGTTGAAACCTCTCCTTTGGGCATTGGGTTAGTATTGGATTAGGGGTCCTTTGAGTGCATTTTCAATTTTTTATAATGTTGTTTGCTTCTGATTTTGGTTTTTGTTTGATGTATTGTTCATAAACCCTAATTTGGGCTTCCATATGCATTCATCTTGCATTTTCTTGCATAACTTGACTTGCCATGACATTTCATGCCCCCATTTGATTCATTGAACATCATAAGACATATTGAAAGCATGTTTGGTCATTGCATCTTGCATTTGCCATGTTGTATGACATATGCATTTCATAACCTTTCATGTATGTTCATGGTTCTTAACTTGCCCCATTTGCATTCATAAGCTTGAATGATCATCCCCATGAGTTGTTTCATGTTTGTAGCATCTCATAGCATCATTAGCATCATGTATATGCTTCTGGTTTTGTTTCTCATCATGTCATCTCATCCCATTTTGCATTGCATTGCATTTCTTTTCTAACCTTTCAGGTGGTAAGTGACTTTGAGAAGTGAATTTGCCTTCACTTCTCATAACTTCTCTTCATCTCTTTTCATGCATCCTTGCTGCACTTTTGCATGTGGTTGAGATTGAGCTTGCTCATTCCTCTTCTTCTTACTTTCTTTCTTCAAGTGACTTGACTTCTTGAATGAAGCAAGTTGCTTTGCTTCTCTTGATCCTTTCATCTGCTTCCTGGTGGTTCCATTGAAGATTCTTCTTGCAAGCCTCACAAACCTTAGGAACAACCAAGCATGACAATGATTAGGGTTTTGATTAGTTCCCCATTTAGTTTTACCTTTGTGTCTCTTTTGAGTCTTCTCTTCTCATCTCATAATCAGGGACTAAACCCTAAAGGCTTTAAGGCTTTGAGATTAAGCTTATGCCTGCATCCTTCTATTAGGATGGAGTGTATAACTTTAATCCTAAGTGTTAAAACCTTAATGTGTTTAAATCCTCTAATCAATTCACATAATAATCACCAAGACATCAAACTTGTAACTTGGGCCTTGCATTAGGGTTCTAATTCTTCCTTAATTGGTTAAGAAGGACTAACCCTAGTGTTAATGGACAAGTCCCCCTCAAGTTGTCTTACAAACCCTAAAAATCATTTCATCATCATACCATTAAATAAAATCCACTTAATCAAAGGCTTGTTTTGTCATGAGTTTAATCCCTAATCATGGATTAAGTTGAGGAGCATTCCTCAGCTTAAACATTCTCATCTATTATCCTTCTATTAGGATGGTGTAATGAGTCTGTTTAATCCTTGATTATGGCTTAACCTCATTACTCAACACTAAAAAAAAACACCCAAAAACATCTAAATAATCACAAGTAGGTTAATGATCTTAGTCCTACATCAAAGGTGATTAAGTGTGAGAATCTGACTTCGCACTTAAGGTATTCTCATTACCCCTAATCAGAGGGAAGATGTGATGAGTTTGCTAATCCACTGGTTTAGGCTTAAGCTCATTAACTTATGACAAACTTTCAAAAGCAATAAAAGACTTAAAACTCAAAAAACAAACAATAATCGTCTCCTCCGGGATTCTTTTCTCATCTCATTCACTCACAAACGAGAACTTGCTTCTTCCGTCTAATGCAAGACAGTTTGCACCTGAGCCAGACAGGTCATACACTTGAGCATAGACAAGTGAGCAGTTCATCAGTCAATTTATCTTTCAGTCTCTTTGGGTCGAACTACGGTGTTCTGACTTCCTCATTGCACGAGAGGATACGTAGGCATAACTTAACAGTTATCGAACAAAAGTCTCTGTATATTCACCCTCTTTCCAGCATCTTTCTCTTAGCCTCATGATCTTGAGCATACTCTCATCCTTACACTAACACTGCATATATATCACACTACACTCCTGTTGCACTGACACCTGTACATTCTTTTCCAGCTATTTTATACACAGATTGCACTAGCACTACCCCTTTAAAACACAAATCTTTTAAGCGTGGATCCCGTCGAGTACGACGGACAATCTGGGTGCTAATACCTTCCCAGGTTGTAACCAACCCCCTTTCTCAGTCTCTCTGGTTCGCAACCGTCTTATCCATCTCTTTCTAGGTCTATGCAGCATTGCCTTTCCTCCGGGATAAAAATGCCTAGCTGGCGACTCTTTTCATCTCCAGTGAGTTCACGGCTGTGTGTTCTCATTGTTCCTTTCGCCGACCGTTCGCGTCTGTACCTTTATTTGGGCCCTTCCCACTTATCGGGAGCGACAGCTTGGCGACTCTGCTGGGGAAACTTATATTGCAACCAGGGCTTCTGGTTCTTTTTGTGGGTTCCTCCTAGCGCTTGTTTGATTTGTGTTTACTGGGGTGTTATGTGCTTATTTGTGTTTGTATATTTGTATTTATTTTTGCTTTATGTACAGTTGCTTTACTGTTTTCTTTATAGCTTTGCATATTATCATATTGTCATACTGTGCTGCTGGCTGGATCTGTTGTTTGCTTTGGTGGGTGGGTGTTCCATTGAGAGTTAAGGTCCTATACCTGGGACCTGAGTGACACCTAGGCTAGAGTGGTTCATATTCTTTCCCATTCCATCTCGGTCTGGTGCGGGAATATGAAACACGGTTCAGATATGGGTTTCTTCTTGAGAACTCTGTGTTGCAGATTTCCTGCAATACTAGGGCTATCTGGGAAGCCTGCTAAGTCTGGATGACCTTTTAGTATTGACCTTCAGAAACTGAGGTGAATTAGAGGAGGAACTTTTATGGTTATTGTAAACACTGTACCTCCGGGTTAGAAGTGTTTACACTTCTCATAACTGATCCAAGTCTGAGGATCCTTGTTTTAGAACACCACCTGTGAGGGGGTTGGGCTGTTTACAGGTTTGCAGGTACCTTGACCTCAGAATACCCTGTTACTTTGATGTGATTAAGAATACTCCATGTTGGGACAATTCTTGTGATTCTAAACCCTGGACATGTGGCTCTTTATTTGAGCCCCCCACCTTGGTTACTGGACTTATAGACCTCCATCTGGATTTCTTACACACATGGACTTATATCAGAGCACTTGATCAGATCCAGCTCAGTCACAAACCCTTGCATATCATTTGCATACATAATCATTGCATCATATTGACATTTGCTTATTTGTGTTTCAGGGTATCCATCTTCATTTGGTTTTGGTTTTGACCCCATCTTCAGTATTGACCTATCTTCATCAGCACCTGCTTCAGCTATCAGCTATCTACTTCAGTCACCTGCACCAGCCAATCAGTGGCCCTTTCTTCAGTATCATCATCAGCACTTGCCTCTACTCAGTCTCAACATCATGGCACCTAAAAAGAGCAACATCACCTACCACTTCTTCCAGCCAGAGTTAGCTGACATCAGGAGGATTCAGACCCTGATCACTCCAGACCATATACCATTGTTCAGGGAACACCATGGAGATATACTTGATATGGTTATGGATCTGGACCCCTCACAGAGAAGCCTGATCCACACTTGCCTTCAGTTTTATGATCCCCTACTGAGATGTTTCACTTTTCAGGACTTTCAGCTGGGCCCCTTATTGGAAGAATACTCATCATTAGTTGGTATACCTATCAGGGGTGGAGTCCCTTTCAACCCTGAGATGGTCTTTCCTGGTAATGAAGAGGTAGCAAAGGCATTGCATCTGGAACCAGTCCTGATTGGGCAGCATATGACTTCTAAGGCTGGAATCCCTGGCCTGCATCTGGATTTCTTGATCTCTCAAGCTACCCTGAAAGCTTCTTTAGGAGAGTGGAAAGCAGTCTGTGCTTTATTGGCCTTGAGCATATATGGGATCATATTATTTGCAGATGAGCCTCGATTCATTAGTAAGAATGAAATCCATATGTTCATTCTAAGGAACCCAGTGCCAACTTTATTGGGGGATCTCTACTATTCAGTGCATCAAAGGAATGAAAAGCAAAGGGGAAGATTAGTAAGATGCTGTGCTCCTTTGTTCCATACTTGGCTTCTCAGGCATTTGCCCAGGACAGATGCATTTTTGAACCCTCATCAGCAGAGAAACTGGGCTGGAAGACTTACTACCCTAACTTCAGCTGATATCAGGTGGTGCACCCAAAGCACAAAAGGCAGGGATATCATCACCAGCTGTGGGCATTTTCCCAATGTGCCCCTGATAGGAGTTAAGGGTAGTATTAATTACAACCCTCTGCTGTTCAAAAGACAACTGGGCTATGCACTGGTCCACACTCCTAAGGCACAAGACTTGGTTGAGACTCTTTATTGTGAGAACAAGCCTAATCTGGCTATTGTTAGGCAGGCAGCCTGGGCCTGGGATAATGTGCAGACTAAGGGGGTAACCATCCTGGGGAAGTGTAACAATGTGGCATCAGCACAATACTATGATTGGTCCCATGCCAGGGCTCAATTCTCTGGGATGCCCTTTACTATAGAAGATATGCCTGGGCCTTCCACAACACCACCTCCAGCAACTGTCAGCTTAGAGGAGTTTGAAAAGTTGAAAGAGAGAAATGAGAAGCTGACTCAAGCTCTACAGAAGACCCTCTGGGAGAGGAGTGATGGTAGGTTGGATATTGAGAGGTTAGAAAAGTTGAAGGTGGAGCACTTGGCTAGAATTGAGAAGTCTGAGGATTACATTAAGAAATCTAGGGCTGGAGAACAAATCCTGAAGAATGCTTGCAAGGAAGCCCAATTCCAGAAAGCCAGGACAGACTTGTATCTGAAGGAGAGTCAGACTAGGTGGGTCAGGATCACCGAGGCTCGTACTTTGGAGGACAAGAAGGTCCAAGACAAGATAGAGCAACTGGAAGCTAGTGCAAAAGAGCAGCAGGAGGCCCTGGCAGCAGCCCAGAGGGAGATATCAGAGCTGAAGATCAGAGTTGGAGTGAAGAGGTCAAAGGACCAAAGTCAACACAAGAAGCTAACTGCAGCTGTTACTACCCGGAACCTCCTTATCAGGAACCTCACGGAGCGTCCGGCTGATCCTGTGACCGAAGCACTTCTCAAGGAAGTTCGGGAGGATGAGTTTGGTCTTGGTGTTTGACCATTTGCTTGTTGTTGCTTTCATTCCATGTACTTTTATTTTCTTGTAATGTATTTTGACCCCTCAGAGGGCTTGTATTTGTAAACAAACTGTGTACCATTGGCCTTTTGTAATATATGTACTAGTTTGTTCCATCCGAGTTTACTTCGAAAGCAACATCAACAGCATCTTCAAGGGTCTGGAAGGGTCAAAACTGAATGCCAAGTCGGATACCTTGAAAACAAATAAGCATACTGCATTGCATGCTAACCCTTTGTTTGTTTTGTAGGAGTTTGTTTTATTGTTGCTAACTCTGTTGTGATGTTCAGGAATTATTGCTCGACGCCGGGTATTTCCCCTCAACCGTCCGCACCGATATCCAACCCGTAACAACCTTCCGGGCATACAGATGGATCAGATGCAGCAGGACCTTACAGAGGTCAGGAACCAAATGACCAACGAGAGGTTGGAAATGAGGAACCAAATGACACAGTTTATGGAGGTAATGAACAACATGGCTCAAAGCCAGGAGAGGCTCAGAGCACTGGTGGAAGGGAGAAATCAGGAAGATCATCAGCCAGGGACTGCTGGGACTAGCAACAATGAAAGAGTCCAACCTCATGTCAATCCCCCAGTCTTTGGACCCCACCTCCATCCAGAGGCCAACATCCTTGTCAATATACAAGGGACTGCCACAGCAGGGAGGGTACTACAAGAAGACCCCCAGGAAGACCAGTTCACAGTGATGGGAGCCGGGGAGGAGGCCTATGATAGAAGGCTGGATGAGATAGCTGAGAAATTAAGATCCTTAGAGTCTCAGAACTCTTTGGGTTTTGATGTTATGGATATGGGCTTGGTAGATGGGGTCAGGATTCCCCACAAGTTTAAGCCACCATGCTTTGAGAAGTATAATGGGACTTCCTGTCCCCGGACCCATCTACAATCTTTTCTCGGGAGGCTAAAGGCCTATACCATGGACGAGAAGCTATGGATGTTCTATTTTGAGGATAGCTTGACTGGAGCTTCGAGGGAATGGTATTCCCATCTGACAAGAGCAACTATTAGATGCTGGAAGGACCTGGCAGAGGCCTTCATCAGACAGTATCAGTATAATCTGGATATGGCACCCAACAGGACCCTCCTAATGGGAATGTCACAGTCATCTAGAGAGAGCTTCCGAGAGTATGCTCAAAGATGGAGACAGCTTGCTGCTGCTGTCCAGCCACCTATGTCAGAAAGGGAGATGGCTGATATGTTCATGAACACCCTTCAGGGGACTTACATTGATAGGCTAGCTGCCTTCTCATCTACCAGCTTTGCAGATGTAGTCATAGCCGGGGAGAGAATTGAAAGCCTATTAAAGATGGGTAAGATCTCAGACAACGGTGCAAGCTCATCCAGTAATGCAAGAAAGCCTTTTGCGGGCCCAAGAAGGACTGGTGAGACCAATGCCATCCACACCGACAGGGGCAGGCCCCAATATGTTCATCGATCTGTGGCAGCCGTCACCATTCCCGCCCTAGCTCATCCACAACCAGCTTATCAACCTCCGCAGCAAAACTATCAGCAACAACCTCAGTACCATCAACAAGCTCAGTATCCTCCGAGAAACTACAACAACAGCAACACCAACAACAATAACCAGCAAAGGCCATTCCAGCAGAGGCCATCTCAAGCCAACAGGGTGATCGATCCGATCCCTATGCCATATGCTACATTGCTGCCACAACTCCTGAAACTCAACCTAGTTGAGCTAAGGACATTGGCACCTCCAGATCCCAACAGTCTACCCAGGAATTATGACTCCAACGCCAGATGTGCTTTTCATTCAAATGCACCTGGCCATAGTACAGAAAAGTGCAGAGCCTTGCACATGAAGGTACAAGACCTGGTAGACTCTAAGGCCCTGAATTTCGCACCACCACCCAATGTCAATAAAAATCCTATGCCACACCACGGAGGTCCCAGAACCAACGCTATTGAAGAAGACAAGCCGTCTTATTTGATAACCAGTGTGGGTCAGATTCGGACACCGTTGGTAGAGATTAAGGCTCAGCTCCTCGAATGTCAAATGTTCCCGGGGTGTGAGTTAGGGTGTGCTTACTGCAATATTTCAGTAAACGGGTGCGATAACCTGAGGAATGGCATAGATGGTCTCATTCAGAGTGGCCAACTTCAGATCACCACATCATTTCCAACAAATCCAGCAATCTCATCAGCAACAGTTCCGATATCTCCTACAACTGCAGCAACCATTGTTCCTGACAATTCTTCGGCTTCATCAACAAGTACTTCATCTATCATCTCAACTGATTAGCTATCAACAAATTTTCCTTCTACAACTTCAGCACCACTCCAGTTTGAATCTCCTACAACAACAACGTCCATCCTTCCGACAATATCTCCTACAACATCAGCAACAAATCATGAAGATGTCTCAACTGTCACAATATTTTATGATCCTGAAAACAACTCTGCCTACAACTCAGAAAGTGCTGCTCCCATCAGAGCACCAGTCACAATTTATTATGATCCACAGACTATCACAATCCCTTCTGCAGCTGTCATCAGTCTAGTCACTGTCACAGTGCCTGGACCAGTACCTTATGAAAGCAGTAGGGCCATCCCTTGGCACTACGGCTCTGACGTATACTGCGAAGGAAAGAAAATCACCCTTGAACCATCAACACCTGCACCACAAATAGACAATGTGGGAAGAGGCGGAGGCTTCACTCGAAGCGGACGTCTCTTTGCTCCACAAATTCAAAGACCCACTGCCGAAGCAGAAGCTGCTGCCAAGGCAAAAGGAAAGAGCCCGGTGCAGGAAGATCAAGCTGTTAAGGAAGCTTTGAAAACACCATTCGATCAAGAAGTTGATGAGTTCATGAGAATCATCAAAAAGAGTGATTACAAAATAGTGGATCAGCTTCACCAGACGCCATCCAAGATCTCTATACTATCATTGCTTATGTGCTCCGAAGCCCATCGGAATGCACTACTCAAAGTCTTGCACGCAGCTTACGTGCCTGAAGAGATTACTGTCAATCAGTTGGAAACCGTGGTTGGAAATGTTACTGCTAGCAATGGGCTAGGGTTCACCAATACTGACTTGACAACGGAAGGCCGCAACCATAACAAGGCCTTGCACATCACCATGGAATGTAAAGGTGCAGTCCTTTCCCATGTGCTGGTAGACACAGGGTCATCCCTTAATGTCTTACCGAAAAAGGCCCTGGTGAAGCTAGAGTATGAAGGATTAGCATTGCGTCCCAGTAACCTGGTAGTAAGAGCCTTTGATGGTTCTAAGAGATCGGTTCTGGGAGAAATTGAGCTGCCTGTAACGATTGGCCCACAAACTTTTAAAACGACCTTCTACGTGATGGACATTCAGCCCGCCTACAGCTGTTTGTTGGGTAGACCGTGGATTCATGCCGCTGGCGCAGTAACGTCTACCCTTCACCAGAAGTTAAAATTTGAGTGGGAAGGCCAAGTCGTTACTATCTGTGGGGAGGAGGATATATTTGTTAGCCATCTGGCCACTTATAAGTATATTGAGATGGATGGGGAGATCCATGAAACGATGAGTCAAGGATTTGAGGCCTTGAATGTTAATGAAGCATTTGCTGTATCTGGAATCTCCATGTCATCTTATCAACAAGCCCGGAAGGTTGTTGAGGAAGGAACTGCCCAAGGCTGGGGCAAGGTTTTATCTGTGGAGGAGAAGAAAGACAAATTTGGGTTGGGTTACAGACCAACTCAACAAAATCAAGCAGAGGCTGCTGAGAAGCCCGGTTTTGTCAGTGGGGGGATGCTCACCCCAGATGCTATCAACAATTTGGAAGACGAGCTGGAAGAAGAACGCAACCTGGAAAGCTGGATTCGTCCAAAGGTCCCGGGGAGCAGTATCTCAAACTGGTCTTCCCAGGAAATTATAAGAGTTACTCATGCAGAGTAATTATTATTTCCTGTATTTTATAGCATGCATCAAAGTCTTGCATCTTGCCCAAGATGACAAGACTCATTTTGTAATCGGGCCATCTGTACTTTTTGTGCAAACAAGATTAATCAATGAAATATCAGACATCTTTTTGCAAATGAGTCTTTTTTCTTTTTCGCTCACCGTTTTCCATTTTTTCTTTTTGTACAAAAAAATAAATGGCGATGTTTTCAAAATGACAACTTTATTTCACTTTTCTAAACAAGATTAAAATCGATCACTAAAATGAACAAACTGAACCCTTGCAGAGAGTTCCTTCCAGACAGCACCGACAACAACACGGCTATGACTTCGTATGACTTTGACAATCCAATCAATCAAGCTGATGAAGGGGTTGAAGAAGAATATGAGCTTCCTGAAGAGCTAGCCAGGTTATTGAGGCAAGAGGAGAAGGTTATCACTCCTCATCAGGAGGAGGTCGAAACGATTAATCTTGGTACAGATGAAGACGTGAAAGAGGTTAAAATCGGGGCCTGCCTGCAAGACTCAGTGAAGAGACAACTGATTGATCTACTTCAAGAATATGTGGATGTGTTTGCTTGGTCATATCAAGATATGCCAGGGTTAGACACCGATATAGTTGTGCACAAGCTGCCTTTAAGAGAAGAATGCCCACCAGTTAAACAGAAACTGCGCCGCACCCGCCCAGACATGGCAATGAAGATCAAGGAAGAGGTACAAAAGAAATGGGACGCCGGGTTCCTTGCCGTAACTAGCTATCCGCCGTGGGTTGCTAATATAGTACCTGTGCCTAAGAAAGACGGAAAAGTGAGGATGTGTGTTGACTACCAGGATCTGAACAGAGCCAGCCCAAAAGATGACTTCCCATTACCTCACATTGATGTATTGGTGGATAACACGGCTCAGTTCTCGGTATTCTCCTTCATGGACGGATTTTCAGGATACAATCAGATCAAAATGTCACCTGAAGACATGGAGAAGACAACATTCATCACACCTTGGGGCACGTTCTGTTACAAAGTGATGCCATTCGGACTGAAGAATGCTGGTGCCACATATCAACGGGCTATGGTGACATTATTCCACGATATGATCCATAAAGAAATAGAATGTTATGTGGATGACATGATCGCCAAGTCCCTTACTGAAGAAGATCACCTGGTGAATCTGCTGAAGCTATTCAAGCGTCTGAGGAAATACCAACTGAAGCTGAACCCCAACAAATGCACATTCGGGGTGCGATCTGGTAAGCTGCTGGGCTTTATTGTAAGCGAGAAGGGGATTGAAGTTGACCCTGATAAAGTCAAAGCTATTCAAGAGATGCCTGCACCGAAAATAGAGAAAGAAGTTTGAGGGTTCTTAGGTCGATTGAACTACATCTCACGGTTCATATCTCACCTTACAGCAACCTGTGAACCTTTGTTTAAGTTGTTAAGAAAAGAATAGACGGTCAGGTGGAACGAAGACTGCCAAAGGGCTTTTGACAAGATCAATGAGTACTTACAAGAGCCTCCAATCCTTATGCCTCCAGTTGAAGGAAGACCTCTGATAATGTACTTGACAGTATTAGAAGAGTCAATGGGGTGTGTGCTGGGCCAGCATGACGAGTCTGGTCGAAAAGAGTATGCAATATACTACCTGAGCAAAAAGTTTACCGACTGTGAACAACGTTATTCACTGCTCGAGAAAACTTGCTGTGCTTTAGCGTGGGCTGCTCGCCGACTGAGACAGTATATGTTGACCCACACTACTTTATTGATCTCAAAAATGGACCCAGTCAAGTACATTTTCGAGAAGCCAGCACTTACCGGACGGGTTGCAAGATGGCAAATGATTCTCACGGAATATGACATTCAGTACACCTCTCAGAAAGCTATCAAGGGCAGTGTACTATCTGAATATCTTGCTGAGCAACCTATTGATGACTACCAGCCTATGAGATTTGACTTCCCTGATGAAGACATCATGTTCATAAAATCAAAAGATCGTGAAGAGCCTATTCACACTGAGGGACCTGACCCGGAAGAAGAATGGACTATGATGTTTGATGGGGCTGTTAATATGAATGGTCGTGGTGTTGGTGCAGTACTCATTACACCTAAAGGAGTTCACATGCCTTTTTCGGCAAAACTCACTTTCAACTGCACTAACAACGAAGCTGAATACGAAGCTTGCATTATGGGTCTTGAGGAAGCCATTGACCTCAGGATCAAGACATTGACCGTATTCGGAGATTCAGCTCTGGTAGTTAATCAAACCAACGGAAAGTGGTACACACACCAGGATCATCTGATACCTTACAGGGATTATACAAGGAGGTTATTAACTTTCTTTACAACAATCAAGCTTGAGTATATCCCTCGGGACGAGAATCAGTTTGCAGACGCTCTGGCTACCATTTCATCCATGATCAAAGTTCAAGCTGCCAACTTTGTGCCTCAGATTTCAGTGTCCAGACTTGATAGACCAGCATATGTGTTCGCAGCAGATGTTGTCAAAGATGATAAGCCTTGGTTCCACGACATTAAGTGCTTCTTGGAGGATCAAACATACCCATCTGGGGCATCTTCCAATGATAAGAAGACTTTGAGAAGGCTTGCTGGTAGTTTCTTTCTAAACACTGATGGGTCTTTATACAAAAGGAACTTTGATATGGTACTCCTCAGATGTGTTGACAAGACGAAAGCAGATTTGTTGATGCATGAAGTGCACGAAGGATCCTTTGGTACCCATGCAGGAGGGCATGCCATGGCTAAGAAGTTGTTAAGATCAGGTTATTACTGGATCACAATGGATGCAGATTGTTGTGCTTATGCCAGAAGGTGCCATAAATGCCAGATTTATGCAGATAAGGTGCATGTGCCTCCCAATCCTTTGAACATAATGTCTTCACCATGGCCCTTCGCCATGTGGGGTATTGATATGATTGGCAAGATTGAGCCAACTGCTTCAAATGGCCACAGATTCATCCTGGTCGCCATTGATTATTTCACCAAGTGGGTTGAAGCAGCCTCATATGCAAATGTTACAAGACAAGTGGTAGCCAGATTTCTGAAGAGAGATATCATCTGTCGATATGGAGTTCCCGAGCGAATCATTACTGATAATGGTTCCAATTTAAACAACAAAATGATGGCTGAGTTATGCCGGGACTTCAAGATCCAACACCATAATTCTTCTCCTTACAGGCCAAAGATGAACGGCGCTGTTGAGGCAGCAAATAAGAATATCAAGAAGATTGTGCAGAAGATGGTAGTCACCTACAAAGACTGGCATGAGATGCTACCATTTGCTTTGCATGGGTACCGCACGTCAATCAGGACATCCACTGGGGCAACACCGTATCAACTTGTGTATGGTATGGAAGCAGTCCTACCTGTTGAAGTTGAATTACCCTCTCTACGGGTACTGATGGATGTTAAGCTGAACGAAGCAGAATGGGTTCGATCCCGGTACGAGCAACTGAGTCTGATTGAAGAGAAAAGATTGGCTGCAATCTGTCATGGGCAGCTATATCAGAAAAGGATGAAGAGAGCCTTCGATCAGAAAGTCAGGCACCGAGAGTACCAAGTAGGAGATCTTGTGCTGAAAAGAATCCTCCCTCCTCATACAGACCACAGGGGCAAATGGACTCCAAATTATGAAGGGCCACTCGTGGTAAAGAAAGTTTTCTCTGGTGGAGCACTGATGCTCAGCACCATGGATGGTGAAGACTTCCCGTCCCCTGTGAATTCGGATGCAGTTAAAAAATACTTCGCATAAAAATGACCCGCTGGACATAAAAACAGAATGTAAGTCCAGGCAAAAATAGGGCATCCCGGCGAGTCAAAAACAGAATAAAAGACTCGGGCAAAAATAAGGGAAAATAAACGAAAAATGTACACCCGCTGAGTTGAAAAGCCGCATTGGACAACTCAGGCAAAAATGGGTATCCCGATGGATTGAAAACCCGAAAGGGCGATCCATGCAAAACAAGGGAATAAGCGAACAACTGCACTCTGAATTCGTCTGTATCACTTACAACTTGGCACGCCTCTAAAGGATTAAGCTCCAATCAGAATCAACCTTCTCCAGAAAGCAAGACGAGAAGAACGTCAGAAGTCATACGAGTCATAGCGAAAGGGGAAGCTCCTTTGAAAGCGTCGTCAACATCGCCAGAACTTTGTTTCTCAATTTATAACAATCTCCTCGTTTCAGGAGATTTGTTTCTTTGACTGTATCTCGCCAATTCAGGGCATTTGAATTAATAAAATCAGATTTTTCAGTCATGTTTCGTCTTGTACATTTTTATTTGCAAAGAATGTCTGATGTCTCTAAAAAACTAATTGCATGAGTACAGATGCTTTTTCTCTAAAAAAATAAAAACACGTGCTTACAGGGAATATACTTACTCTCAAAAGTGCTTAACTCCTATGACGGAATCCAGTAAAGGATATCTCGGGACCATTTGTGCGTTTCCTTATCTTTGCAGGATTGCAGGTATCCAGAACGCAACTTGGGGCATGCAAGCTTCATCCCAGCAAGCTGGCAAATCAACACTCATTCTTGGCACCAGAGGTGCTTCCTCCCCAGCCGAGTTGCCACCGGTAACTTTCCCCAGATAAGTTGCCACTTGTCAATTTCCCCAGCCGTAGTGCCAATCATTCTTCCTCAGCAGAATACGAAAAGTCAGGGAACCATCTCCCCACAGAATCCCCAGCCTCTATTCAGAAGAGCAACGCATGAAGGAGTCACAACAGAGTGATGAAGGCTCTTGCAAACCCCAGCTGGGTCCTATATTACAAGGATATGTCAATCAGTGACCTATATCCCCAAGCAGATACATCTCGCCAGATCTACCAATGATCACATCCCCAGCTGGGATGCCCATTTCAAACAGATCAGCCAGAGATCTTCGCAGCGACGGGATCCGAATCCCGGTTTGATATCTTGGCATAATCATGACATTTGCATCATATTCACCCACAAAGCGTAGCATTCCGTCTAATACGGAGCATTACGGCAAAAATCAAACACATAGCATAATCATAAGCCATGTTGTGAATCGAACACTTGTGAATAATAACCATTCATCAAAATGCAGAATACTTTCCCCAAAATCCCCACCAGAGTCCCCAGCAAAAGCAGTTGCCTCACAAATCACAAACACCAGTATATACTCCTTTTGACACCCGTCCGTGTCAGCACTCCCCAGTAAAGTCGCTGAACACTCTTTACAAACAAGACCACCCGTATTACAGATACTTCCTAACACCCGTCCGTGTCAAACCACCAGCAGAAAGCCAAAGACATCATCTTTGCACTCACTTACTTGTATATCTATATTTTTCTTGACACCCATCCGTGTCATATCCCCAGCGCAGTCGCCTACACTTTTACAACCCATATACTTGTTGATACTATACTTTTCTCCTTTTTGACACTCGTCCGTGTCACTCTCCCCAGCAGTTAAATACTCATGCTCACTACTCATGTTACACTTATACAGGTACTCGTCTGTATCTTGTATACATCATTTATATCCCCGCAGATTCAACACTCGCCCGTGTTCTTTGTTAACCAGTTGGTACTCGTCCGTATCATCATCTCAGAACATGTGTCAAGTGTTTGTTTCTACATGATACTCGTCCGTATCATAGTCTTAAGGATGCTCGTCCGCATCTTTAATCCATACACCGAGTCAAACACTTATGTCTTCTTGAATATAGATACTCGTCTGTGTCTACTATTCCCCAGAAAAGTCCCCTCAGATTCAACACTCGTCCGTGTTCTTTGTTAACCCGTTGATACTCGTCCGTATCATCATCTCTGAACACGTGTCAGTATTTGTTTCTGCCTGATACTCGTCCGTATCATAGTCTTAAGGATGCTCGTCCGCATCTTTAATCTATACACAGCATCTAAACACCTATACCTTTTATTTCTTGGATGTAAACACTCGTCCGTGTTTATCACTCCCCAGTAAAGTGAATTTTCTTCTTATCTGACATTCGTCCTATGTCATGATAAACCTTGAGAGCAGCCGTCCCCTGCTAGGTGGTCGTCCTCCACCTCTTGATGGTCGTCCTCCATCATGCTCATCCGATGGCCGTCCCCATCGTCGATTTTTAGCAGCCGTCCCCTGCTAGGTGGTCGTCCTCCACCTCTTGATGATCGTCCTTCATCATTTTATCCAATGGCCGTCCCCATTGTTGATTTTTGGTTATCTGACATTCGTCCTATGTCATGAGAAACCTCGAGAGCAGCCGTCCCCTGCTAGGTGGTCGTCCTCCACCTCTTGATGGTCGTCCTCCATCATGCTCTTCCGATGGCCGTCCCCATCGTTGACCTTTTATCCGGCACTCGTCCTATGTCGCGATTATTTTCGGCAGCCGTACCCTGCCTGGTGGTCGTCCTCCACCTTAGATGACCGTCCCTCATCTTAACCCCAACAGAGCAGCCGTCCCCTGCTAGGTGATCGTCCTTCACCTTTGATGACCGTACCTCATCATCTGTTTATTTCATTTATTCTTTAACCCGATGGCCGTCCCCGTCGTGGTCCCTTTTCTTTTTAGCCCGATGGCCGTCCCCATCGTCGGTTACTTTGCTTTATGAACTTGATGGCCGTCCCCGTCATGTTTCATTAATTCCCAGAGAATCTTACAACTTTATCTTGATGGCCGTCCCCATCATGATCTCTTATTTTTCCCAGCTAGTCGGCCGTCCCCGTCTTGGCTTTGCTTTTTATCCCCAGCATGTCGGCCGTCCCCGTCATTGCTTTATTTCCCACACTTTTCCCAGCATGTCGGCCGTCCCCGTCATTGCTATTTACCCAGCAGTCGTCCTCTGCTCGACGGTCGTCCTCCGTCGCCCACACTTTACAATATACTTTATTTTTCTCTTACAATCTATATCCCTTTTCTTCTTCATTTTGTGAGTGCAAATTTTGGACTGTCTTTGGTATTCAACCACAAGTTATCTTGTTTGCCTGTTAAGCCGTCGCTTACAACCTGCACAGCTAACTCATGTTTGAATAGGGGCAGCTGTAAACACCCCAAATTTGCCCTCACCCATTCACACCATGGCTTGTGATCATTTCATATGCATGAGCTCAATCATAACATCTCATATCTCATTTTTGTTTCACTGCATTGGTTCTAAGTCATCTGCATCTAGGGTTTGTGATCTGAGCAATCCAAGAGCTTCTTGAGCCACTCCAAGGGTCATCAATCACTTCAAAGGGGTCTATGTATGTTCAAGCATCATATTATATCCTCTCAAAGTCAAGAATGCCAAAGAATCACAAGAACTGGGATTGGTATGGAGGCAGAGCCAGGTTTAACTGCACAGTTGACCTAAAATTAGGGTTTTGGTTTCAGAGGCCATAACTCCAATTTTTTTGGTCATTCTTGTTTCCATTGGTCTCCATATGGTATAGGGAGTATGCATATCAATTTTCATGAAGAAATTCCATGGGGAAGTCATCTGATCAAAGGTTGACTTTCTGGACAAGTTAGTGCAAAATCAGGGCATCTGAGGCCCCCAATGACCCAACCAAGGGGTGATCTTCATCATTTTGAGTGTATATGATCTTTATTTGATCATGGAAGAAGGTTGAAGTTCACAAAATTCAAGAATTACAAGTTTTTGCAAAGTTGACTTTTTAGGGCATGGTTGACTTTTCATGAAATGTCATTTTATGCCACTTTTTCAACCCTTGCTTTTTGATCCAAAAATGCTTCAAATGGAAAAACTTTGGTCATGAAAGTTGTAGATTAGATCTTTCCCTTTTCAAAAAGTACAAGAACATGATCTAATTCATTTTGGATCAAAAGTTATGGTGTGTCAAAGTTGGCAAAAATCACTAATTTTCAAGATATGCCTCAAATGAGAAACTTGCAAAAACTTTGTACCAAGGCATTTGTAACTTCTAATTCATGTCTAACCATCACACAAACATCACATGTGACCAAAAATTCAGAATGAACTAAAAACTTCTCATGTTTCATGGCCTTGGGAGCAAGAAAGTTTCACATGAGCCAAAAATGATCAACTTGCAAAAATCATCATCACACCTCACCCACTTGTTGCCTTGGCTGCTGAACCACCCTAGCCCTCTCCCCTCACCATGCTGCGCCAGCCCACACCCTTGTACTAGCCTAGAACACAACCCATGCTTTCCTTACACCAAAGTTGACATTTTGCAAAAGGGACCTTACCAATCAATAAAGGGCAAGTCACATCATCTGACCAATGGGAGTTTTTTATGTGAACAAAATGCTAGCCATTTCACTTATCAAGCAAGGTTGAAACACACAAGAAGATCACATTCACAAACTCACTCCCAAAAGCAAAACCCTTCGAATCTCTCTCCACAACTCACAAACACACAAGCAAACTTCATAAACCTTTTCAACATCCCTCCCTGATCATTAAGCACCCTTCAAAACATCCCAAAGCTCAAAGAATCCCAAATACGATTTCTCTCCCCCATTGAACAGAACCTGCTCAAACCTTCAAACCAGCTACCACAAACCCTTTCCAAGCATTGAAAGCCTCTCAGGAGGTCAAGTGGAGTAGATTGCAAGTAGGAAACTAGCCAGAAAGTGTCAGAGATCAAAGCTCCAGTTCAGGTGAGCTTCATGAACTTTTTTTCCAGAAGCTTGTTTTTAAGTTCATAAATGATTCTCCATGTTCCACTGGTCATGATGATATATTTTGTTTCGAAAATAATTGAGTTTTGAGCATGTATGTTGTTCCTGAAATTTTTTTGACCTAAACCCCTTTTGCTTCGATTCAGCCTTATTGTGTAAAATAAATGTGTTTTGGCTGTTGATTCTTACTCTATGATGTTTGGGGATGGATTCTGGGCAGAGAAATTAGGTTTTAGTGAGCTAGGGTGAAAGTTAGCAATTTTCAGGGAGGATGCTGGCCGGAGAAGATGACCGGAAGTCTTCTCCGGCCACCTGAAAGTCATTAATATGTGATTAGGGTTAGGGCTTCAGGTTTAAATTTCAGGCGTTGGATGGGTTGACTAAGTCTTTTCCCGCGTGCATCCAATGGCTCAGATCTTGTCATTAGTTCTAATTAGGTTTAATTTAATTAATTAATCCAGATTAACCAAGTTTGAATATAGGCCACTAGATCTGGCGCGCAGTCAACAGTTTCAAACCCAGAGCAGATCCTAGCCCTCCATTCAGTTGACTTCAGTCTATTTCATTTTATTTTCATGTTTAATTCATTTGTTTTGTACAATTTATTTAAAATAGCAAAAATGTTTTAAAAATTATGAAACTTTTTGTCAAGAGTTTCATTAATTTTTAAAACACAAAAATATTTTTATTTTCATTTTTAGCATTAAAAAAGTATTTTTAATTATTTAAAGGTTTATTTTTAATTGATTAATGAAAATTAATTTATTAAAAATACTTTTAGGTATTTAAAAATCACCAAAAAATTCATGAATTGTTCTAAGACATTTAGAAACATTGTCCAACCTTCAAACCAAATTTCTTTTTTGATCTTGATGCATTTTGAGAATTTTTCATTGAATTAAAATCATTTTTATGCATTATTTTGATCCAAAGTTCCAAAAATCATTTCTGCCTATCCATGAAGAGTTGGACCTTGATTATTTTTGCATTGCATTGTGTTTAGCATGTAGTTTGTGAGATTAAATGGCCATGATTTGATCTTTCATTTTCCATTTGTTTGACATTTTTCTTGCTAAGGAACCCTAAAACCCTAGAAAACTTAGAAAATTCATAACCCTAATTAGGTTAAGAGTTGAAACCTCTCCTTTGGGCATTGGGTTAGTATTGGATTAGGGGTCCTTTGAGTGCATTTTCAATTTTTTATAATGTTGTTTGCTTCTGATTTTGGTTTTTGTTTGATGTATTGTTCATAAACCCTAATTTGGGCTTCCATATGCATTCATCTTGCATTTTCTTGCATAACTTGACTTGCCATGACATTTCATGCCCCCATTTGATTCATTGAACATCATAAGACATATTGAAAGCATGTTTGGTCATTGCATCTTGCATTTGCCATGTTGTATGACATATGCATTTCATAACCTTTCATGTATGTTCATGGTTCTTAACTTGCCCCATTTGCATTCATAAGCTTGAATGATCATCCCCATGAGTTGTTTCATGTTTGTAGCATCTCATAGCATCATTAGCATCATGTATATGCTTCTGGTTTTGTTTCTCATCATGTCATCTCATCCCATTTTGCATTGCATTGCATTTCTTTTCTAACCTTTCAGGTGGTAAGTGACTTTGAGAAGTGAATTTGCCTTCACTTCTCATAACTTCTCTTCATCTCTTTTCATGCATCCTTGCTGCATTTTTGCATGTGGTTGAGATTGAGCTTGCTCATTCCTCTTCTTCTTACTTTCTTTCTTCAAGTGACTTGACTTCTTGAATGAAGCAAGTTGCTTTGCTTCTCTTGATCCTTTCATCTGCTTCCTGGTGGTTCCATTGAAGATTCTTCTTGCAAGCCTCACAAACCTTAGGAACAACCAAGCATGACAATGATTAGGGTTTTGATTAGTTCCCCATTTAGTTTTACCTTTGTGTCTCTTTTGAGTCTTCTCTTCTCATCTCATAATCAGGGACTAAACCCTAAAGGCTTTAAGGCTTTGAGATTAAGCTTATGCCTGCATCCTTCTATTAGGATGGAGTGTATAACTTTAATCCTAAGTGTTAAAACCTTAATGTGTTTAAATCCTCTAATCAATTCACATAATAATCACCAAGACATCAAACTTGTAACTTGGGCCTTGCATTAGGGTTCTAATTCTTCCTTAATTGGTTAAGAAGGACTAACCCTAGTGTTAATGGACAAGTCCCCCTCAAGTTGTCTTACAAACCCTAAAAATCATTTCATCATCATACCATTAAATAAAATCCACTTAATCAAAGGCTTGTTTTGTCATGAGTTTAATCCCTAATCATGGATTAAGTTGAGGAGCATTCCTCAGCTTAAACATTCTCATCTATTATCCTTCTATTAGGATGGTGTAATGAGTCTGTTTAATCCTTGATTATGGCTTAACCTCATTACTCAACACTAAAAAAAAACACCCAAAAACATCTAAATAATCACAAGTAGGTTAATGATCTTAGTCCTACATCAAAGGTGATTAAGTGTGAGAATCTGACTTCGCACTTAAGGTATTCTCATTACCCCTAATCAGAGGGAAGATGTGATGAGTTTGCTAATCCACTGGTTTAGGCTTAAGCTCATTAACTTATGACAAACTTTCAAAAGCAATAAAAGACTGAAAACTCAAAAAACAAACAATAATCGTCTCCTCCGGGATTCTTTTCTCATCTCATTCACTCACAAACGAGAACTTGCTTCTTCTGTCTAATGCAAGACAGTTTGCACCTGAGCCAGACAGGTCATACACTTGAGCATAGACAAGTGAGCAGTTCATCAGTCAATTTATCTTTCAGTCTCTTTGGGTCGAACTACGGTGTTCTGACTTCCTCATTGCACGAGAGGATACGTAGGCATAACTTAACAGTTATCGAACAAAAGTCTCTGTATATTCACCCTCTTTCCAGCATCTTTCTCTTAGCCTCATGATCTTGAGCATACTCTCATCCTTACACTAACACTGCATATATATCACACTACACTCCTGTTGCACTGACACCTGTACATTCTTTTCCAGCTATTTTATACACAGATTGCACTAGCACTACCCCTTTAAAACACAAATCTTTTAAGCGTGGATCCCGTCGAGTACGACGGACAATCTGGGTGCTAATACCTTCCCAGGTTGTAACCAACCCCCTTTCTCAGTCTCTCTGGTTCGCAACCGTCTTATCCATCTCTTTCTAGGTCTATGCAGCATTGCCTTTCCTCCGGGATAAAAATGCCTAGCTGGCGACTCTTTTCATCTCCAGTGAGTTCACGGCTGTGTGTTCTCATTGTTCCTTTCGCCGACCGTTCGCGTCTGTACCTTTATTTGGGCCCTTCCCACTTATCGGGAGCGACAGAAAGGAATGGGATCATTGTACTTAAATGATAACCCGAGACGTGACCGTTGTACTGAAACGGAGACGCGAACAAATGAGACTGTTGTACTGAAACAAGACTCAAAGACGAGGCCATTGTACTTAAATGGAGACTCGAAAGGAACGGGATCGTTGTACTTAAATGATAACCCGAGACGTGACCGTTGTACTGAAACGGAGACGCGAACAAATGAGACTGTTGTACTGAAACAAGACTCAAAGACGAGACCATTGTACTTAAATGGAGACTCGAAAGAAACGGGATCATTGTACTTAAATGATAACCCGAGACGTGACCATTGTACTTAAACGGAGACGCGAACAAATGAGACTGTTGTACTGAAACAAGACTCAAAGACGAGACCATTGTACTTAAATGGAGACTCGAAAGAAACGGGATCATTGTACTTAAATGATAACCCGAGACGTGACCGTTGTACCGAACGGAGACGCGAAAAAAATGAGACTGTTGTACTGAAACCAGACTCAAAGACGAGACCATTGTACTTAAATGGAAATTCGAAAGGAACGGGATCGTTGTACTTAAACGAGAGCCCAAGACGCGACCGTTGTACTGAAACGGAGACGCGAACAAATGAGACTGTTGTACTGAAACAAGACTCAATTGGGGATAACAACAAGACTTGATAGAAGTAACCACCCTGGGAAACGAAGTTGCATTCTGTAGGTAACACTTCAATCTGATTGGAGATGTAACGGGTCTTATGTAATATACCTCAAAACGGGCCCATGCTGGTATGCATATGTTTGGATTTATGGCGTAATGCTCCATGACGATGGAAATGCTACGCTTTGGAGGATGCAAAAGTAACGATGATTACTGGATGCAAATGCAAATGCAAAAAGGGGGTCTCCCGATGAGGAGACTGCAGGTATCCCAGATAACTTGGATGGGGAGAAACGATGATTACTGCATTGATCTGGTTAATCCTTGTGAGGAAGAAACAACTCTGCGGGGAACGTTGTTAATAATTCACTGGCTCTGAATAGCCGCCACTGCCAAAAATAAATTGGACTTTGAGATTGGAGTGCCAAGACCCTGCTGGAGATGGACCCTTCTTGAACTCTGGTGGGGAAGTGAGGACCCCCTGGCTTGGCTGGGGAACCAAGAGCATGACACTGCTGAGGAAACACCTTGCTGGGGAGGAAAGAACTCCTTGTACTGCTGAGAATTGCCCCTGTCTGAAGGGAAACTTCTGCTCGGGGATGGCACCAACCTTCTGCTGCCTTGCTGGGGGGAGATTTCAACTTCGACCTCTACTGGGGATGATGGAGGATGTAAATGATAAAGCTTCCTGCTGAAGATAAGAGTTTAAGTTGCCCTCGTTGGGGATAAGAAATAAATCCTCTCATGTTGAGAATGAGAGATGTAAGGCGTCTCATGCTGGTGATGAGAGACGATGATACCCTTCTTCTCAAGAAATAACCTCCCATGAGACTTGCTAAGGAATCTTGATCGATGAAGTCCGCAGATGAAACAACTCTTGCAGTACTGTGCCGACACTGGCCTTGCCCCTAGCCCTGGGTTGATAGGTTGCCGACTAATCATGAGTGAACAATGGTTCTTTGCAATTTTCGACTCTCCTCAGATTAAAGTCCATCAGAAGTAAATGTCTCAAGAGGATTTTACAGAAAACATGGCATATGAAATGCCTCAGTGTCTTCAAACTCTTGGAGAGATTCATCGGATCTCGAAATAACTTCCCCAGACTGCATGGTCTGTGCAAGAATTTGCCTCGCAAGGATTCATGAAAAGCCTCATATCACTGTGAGATATTCTGCCCCAGTATTTTGAACTCTGGATAGGTGCCTCTGATTAACCGTCTTCAGGAGAAAGTACTTCCAGTGCTCTTGGGGTGGCCTGCCCCAATACAAGTCTTGAAGTGATCACCTCTGAATGACTGCTTTGAAGAAAACACCCAGATCAACTATTCTTCGAGAGATTGGATCTCGAAGTGATTGCCCCAGTTTGGCTGAAATTTGAATAATGCTTCCACCTAATGGCTCTTTGAGAGATTTGAATCTCGAAGTGATTGCCCCAGCTTGGCTGAATTTTGAAGAGATTGATCGACATGATTGCCCCGGATTAGTTGGCTCTTACCAGGAATGTTGGGAAAGTCCCTACTCAATGGAGTTTTCCTGAAAAGTGCACCTCGACAGATTATCCTTCGGAAGTTTCAAACTTCTCAACTTGGCAAGATTAAGCTTCTGGACTGAGATTCCATACATGGACTTTTATGACGCCAAACAAATGTATGCAAGCAGAAAATGTTTATTCTAAGAATGAAAATTCTAATGCAACACACATGTTAATCTTGAAGTTTTACTGTAAAAAGATGTCTCCATTCTTTGTGAGTGAATCACTGGTTAAGATACGACATTGATTTTTGATGAATGAAAGCATGCACATACAACACCAACAAAGAACTTTTAGCACAACTCATAGGAGTCAAGAACGCGATCTTGTGGTAGTACGCTCTCAAAAATAACCCTGTTTCAGTTAGGACTTTTAAGGGTTGTATCGTGGCCTAGTTCACGGTTATAGAAAACAAAGGATATAGGCTCGAAATTTATTTGTGCCCACCCATCTTCGTGATGTTCTCCATTCCTATGTTCAGCTAGCTTGGCACAAGCGCTCACCTTTCAAAAAGGGGTTTTGTGATGATTGAGGAACCAATTACACTAACGGTTTAAGCACCACTCAGGTTGTTGTTTGGAGTTAGTCATCCCTTCGTCTTTCGTGTCTGTATCACACGACTTTGTTCTTATTCAAGGATCTTTCTGGTGTAATCCTTTTTGTTTTTCGCTTTTGCATTATTTTTCTTATCCCTAACTTTTGCCTGGACTGATTCTTGTGAATCTTTGATCGTGAAGTCCAGCGGGATGCCCTAACTTTTGCCTAAGTAGCTTGTTTTCAAGTTTCGACTTAGCGGGCTTCTTCTTTTTTTTCCTTTTTTTTTTTTTTTTTTTTTGCATTTTGAACAAGTCGCGTGACACTGTTTGTCTTGATTGCTTTGCGAGAGTTGTGACTGCCTCATTCTTTGGTCGACGAAAGATATCCATTGTGGTTTTCAACCTTTGGATCTTTTGACTCGGACAACCACTGTGGTTTTGGGTCTTTGGACCTCTTGATTTGGTACAACGAAAGGTAATGGATCCTCAGATTTGCATTTCTTTTCGAAACTTGAACGATCGGCCCAGCTAGCTGACACCTACCGTGCCCCTGGGTTAAATACAAGGGTTTTTTCATGCGAAAATAAACTCCTACTTCAAGGCTCAAATGGGTTGGCGAGGGTTTATCTTCCTTATATCTCCGGTGTTTAGAAATTTGAAACAAAGCCTGTACATCGTCAACAGGGCCTTACTCGAGAGCACACAATTTTGCGTTTTTGTTTCGTCATTCTCCCTCATAGAGTTTAAGCATGACAATTGGTATTGCAATGTACATATGCAAGATTATAAGTGAATGCGAATGAATTACTTCAAGAAAAACATGTGAGTTTTATTATTGCTACATTCAAAAGTAAACAAATTTCATACAAGTAGACAAATGTTTAGCATATAAAAGAAACTACATGTCGCTCCCGATAAATGAAACAGGGTCAAATAAAGGTACAGACGCGAACGGTCGGCGAGAGGGACAATGAGAACACACAGCCGTGAACTCACTGGAGATGAAAAGAGTCGCCAGCTAGGCATTTTTATCCCGGAGGAAAGGTAATGCTGCATAGACCTAGAAAGAGATGGATAAGACGGTTGCGAACCAGAGAGACTGAGAAAGGGGGTTGGTTACAACCTGGGAAGGTATTAGCACCCAGATTGTCCGCCGTACTCGACGGGATCCACGCTTAAAAGATTTGTGTTTTAAAGGGGTAGTGTCAGTGTAATCTGTGTGTAAAAGAGCTGGAAGGATGTACAGGTGTCAGTGCAAAAGAAGTGTGAAGTGTATGTATACAGTATCAGTGTAATAATAAGAATAAGATGCTCAAGATCATGAGGCTAAAGAATGAAGCTGGAAGGAGGGGGAATATACAGAGACTTTTGTTCGATAACCGTTAAGTTATGCCTACGTATCCTCTCGTGCAATGAGGAAGTCAGAACACCGTAGTTCGACCCAAAGAGACTGAAAGATGAATTGACTTGTGAACTGCTTATTGGCCTATGCTCAAGTGTATGATCTGTCTGGCACAGATGCAAACTGTCTTGCATTAGACGGAAGAAGCAAGTTCCCGTTTATGAGTGAATAAGATGAGAAAAGAATCCCGGAGGAGACGATTATTGTTTGTTTTTGAGTTTTTAATCTTTTATTGCTTTTGAAAGTTTGTCATAAGTTAATGAGCTTAAGCCTAAACCAATGGATTTAGTAAACTCATCGCATCTTCCCTCTGATTAGGGGTAATGAGAATACCTTAAGTGTGAAGTCAGCTTCTCACACTTAATCACCATGATGTAGGATTAAGATCATTAACCTACTTGTGATTATTTAGATGTTTTTGTGGTTTTTGTTTAGTGTTGAGTAATGAGGTTAAGCCATAATCAGGGATTTAAACAAACTTATTACACCATCCTAATAGAAGGATAATAGATGAGAGTGTTTAAGCTGAGGAAAGCTCCTCAACTTAATCCATGATTAGGGATTAAACTCATGACAAAACAAACCTTTATTAAGTGGATTTTATTTAATGATATGATGATGAAGTGAGTTTTATGGTTTGTAAGACAACTTGAGGGGGACTTGTCCATTAACACTAGGGTTAGTCCTTCTTAACCAATTAAGGAAGAATTAGAACCCTAATGCAAGGCCCAAGTTACAAGTGTAATGTCTTGATGATTATTAAGTGAATTGATTAAGAGGATTTAAACACATTAAGGGTTTAACACTTAGGATTAAAGTTATACACTCCATCCTAATAGAAGGATGCAGGCATAAACTTAATCACAAAGCCTTAAAGCCTTTAGGGTTTAGTCCCTGCTTATGAGATGAGGAGAGATGACTCAAAAGAGACCCAGAGGTGAAAACTAAGGGGGGAGACTAATCAAAACCCTAATCATTGTCATGCTTGGTTGTTCCTAAGGTTTGTGAGGTTTTCAAGAGATGTCTTCAATGGAACCACTAGGAAACAGATGAAAGGATCAAGAGAAGCAAAACAACTTGCTTCATTCAAGAAGTCAAGTCACTTGAAGAAAGAAAGTGGGAAGAAGAAGAATGAGCAAGCTCAAACTCAAACACATATAAAAAATGCAGCAATGGATGCAAGAGAGATGAAAAGAAAAGTTATGAGAAGTGAAGGCAAATTCACTTCCCAAAATTACTTACCACCTGAAAGGTTAGAAAAGAAATGCAATGCAATGCAAAATGGGATGAGATTACATGATGAGAAACAAAACCAGAAGCATATACATGATGTTAATGATGTTATGAGATGCTACAAACATGAGGCAGCACATGGAAGTGATCATACAAGTTCATGAATGCAAGTGGAGCAAGCTAAGAAGCATGAATATACATGAAAAGTTATGAAGTGCACATGGCATACAACATGGCAAATACATGATGCAATGATCAAACATGCTTTCAATATGTCTTATGATGTCAAATGAATCAAATGGATGCTTGAAATGTCATGGCAAGTCATGGTATGCAAGCAAGTGCAAGATGAATGCAAAAGGAAGCCCAAATTAGGGTTTATGAACCAAACATCAAACAAAAACCAAAAACAGAAGCAAACCCTAAGATAAAAAATGGAAAATGCCACTCAAAGGACCCCTAATCCTATACTAAACCAATGCCCAAAGGAGAGGTCTCAACTCTTAACCAATCTCAAGTTATGATTTTTACAAGATTCTAGGGTTTTTAGGGGTTCCAAACAAAAGAAATGCCAAACAAATTGGAAATGAGGAATCAAATCATGGCCTTTTTATCTCAAAAACCACATGCTAGACACAATGCAATGCAAGAAGAATCAATGTCCAACTCTTCATGGATAAGCAGAAATGATTTTTTGAACTTAGGATCAAAATAATGCACAAAAATGATTTTAATTCAAAGAAAAATTCTCAAAATGCATCAAGATCAAAAAAGAAATTTGGTTTGAAGGTTGGACAATGTTTCTAAATGTCTTAGAACATTTCATGAATTTTTTTGGTGATTTTTAGATACTTAAAATTATTTTTAATAAATTAATTTCCATTAATTAATTAAAAATAATCTTTTAAATATTTAAAAATACTTTTTTAATGATAAAAATAAAAATAAAAATATTTTTGTGTCATAAAAATTAATAAAACTCTTAAGAAAAAGTTTCATAATTTTTAGACATTTTTTACTATTTTAAATAAATTATGCAAGTTAAATGAAAAAGAAATGAAAATAAATTAAAATAAAAGGAAAGTAAACAGAAGGAATGGCTGAGATTGAGTCTGGATTTGAAAGCATTGACCAGCGCGCATCTGGACGGATGTGGTTCATTCTGAGTTAATTAACCTAATTGTGAATTAATTAATTTAATTAATTGAATTAGGGCTAATCAAAGTGATCTGGGCCCTCTATCCACGCGGGAAGTCAACATTTCAAACAATCCAACGCCCAAGATTCAAATGGCACTAATGACCTGAGATTAGGGCAAATCACTTTCAGGTGACCGGAGGGGAGCTCCGGTCATCTTCTCCGGTGGTATCCAAACCCTAAAACATGATTCAAGCATCTATTCCACAAATTAAACACACCTAAGTGATCCTCTAACATCCTAGGACACGAATCTATGCTCAAACACCATTTAAACATCATGAATCATGCAAATCGAAGAAAACAAAATCCACGGGCAAAATTTCAGAGGGATCATACAAACTCATTTCTCCCTTATTTTTGATTCTGAAACCAACCCCATGACCAGCAAGACATGAATAATCATATTATAACTTAAAATGCAAGCTTTGGGAGAAAGTGTTCATGTTCATACCTGAGCTGGAAAGCTTCAAAACTGAGCTTCCAGAGCCTCCTTTGCGTGCAAATGGACTTCTTTGTCTCCCCTGATGCTAATGGAAGGCTTCAAAGCTCTTGTGGATGGCTGATTTGTGAGGAACAGTTCTGGTGTAGCAGATAGCACAGTCAGGAATGGGGAGGTTTCAGGCCATTCCAATGGTGGATTCCTGCTCTTTTAGGTGTGCTTGACTTGTTGGTGAAGAAAGATGATGTGTTTGATGGCTGGATAAAGGGATTCGAAGAGTTCTGGTTTTGAGGGTGGGAAATGGTGAAGCTTAGTTCATGCTGCTTTCAGGCTTGAATCTTGTTGGTTTCTACTCAATGGAGCATGATGAGATGATTGGTGAAAATGGTTTGGATGTTTGAGGTTTGTGGAGGCAGATTCGAAGAGTTTTGCCAAGTGAGGTGTTTTTGTGTATGTGATGCTATGGTCTGTTGTTGCTTGGCTTCTTGATATGTTTTGCTAGCAGATGGAAAGTATAAACAATTGCAAGTGGCCAGAGGATGTGACATGGCCTGCTGTGATTGGGATGTTTGCTTTTGCCAAAAGTCAACTTTTTGTGTAAGGAAAACATGGCTTGGTTCTAGGCTAGTACAAGGCATGGGGCTGTGCAGCAAGGGTGAGGGGAAGGGCTAGCAAAGTGCAGTAACCAATGTAGCAAGTGGTGGAAAGAATGATCATGAGTTTTTGCAAGTTGTCTTATTTTGGTTTTTTCATGAAAATGCCTTGTTACACAAACCATAAACATGTGATCTTTGGTCCAATTCTGATTTTTAGAGCTCATGGAATGTTTGTGTCATGGTTTGATGTCAACTAGAGGTTACAAACAGCCTTGGTTCATGATTTTGCAAAATTCACATTTGGTGCACACCTTGAAAATCAATGATTTTGGCCAACTTTGTCACACCATAACTTTTGATCCAAGAAGAATTAGATCATGTTCTTGTACTTTTTGAAAAGGGAAAGATGCATTCTACAACTTTCATGACCAAAGTTTTTTCATTTGAAGCATTTTTGGATCAAGAATCAAGGCTTGAAAAGTGACCTAAAATGACACATTCTTGAAAAGTCAACTATACCCTAAAAGTCAACATTTGCAAAAACTCCAAATTCTTGAATTTTGTGAGCTTCAACCTTCTTCCATGACCAAATAAAGATCATATACACTCAAAATGATGAAGATCACCCATTGGTTGGGTCATTGGGGGCCTCAGATGCCCTGATTTTGCACTGACTTGTCCAGAAAGTCAACCCTTGATCAGATGACTTCCCCATGGAATTTCTTCATGAAAATTGATATGTATACTCCCTATACCATATATAGGCTAATGGAAACAAGAATGACAAAAAAAATTGGAGTTATGGCCTCTGAAACCAAAACCCTAATTTTAGGTCAACTGTGCAGTCAAACTTGGCTCTGCATCCATACCAATCCCAGTTCTTGTGATTCTTTGGAAATCTTGACTTTGAGAGGATGTAATATGATACTTGAACACACATGGATCCCTTTGAAATGATTGGTGGCCTTTGGAGTGGCTCAAGAAGCCCTTGGATTGCTCAGATCACAAACCCTAGGTGCAGATGACTTTGAATCTATGCAGTGAATCAAAAATGAGATATGAGATGATATGATTGTATTTATGCATATGAAATGACCACAAGCCATGGTGTGAATGGGTGAGGGCAAATTTGGGGTGTTTACACTACAAATGGAAATGCAGTAAAGAAACTGAATCTTGTCGTAGTTGAGGAAGCTTGGCTCCGTCTGGACCTATCAGTCTTGGATACTTTCAGCGATCAACAGCTCTTTCACGGACTCGTAGTCTTCAATTCGCAGTGGTATAACTAACCACGACAATCATACCTCTTCTTCTGGTTATTCTGACTCTGACACGAGACATCTGAAGGGAGAAGTGAAGCTGAAGAGTAAAGTTGCCTCATAAGGTTGCTCGGAAAGACCTGACGATCTTCTGCCTACGTATCTCCATTGACCCAAGACCAATGAAGAATCAGAGCGACGTAGTTCCCCTCAATAGGGATGAAACTGTACTGCCAAGACGCATCATTACCAAAACAAGAGTATCCGGAATACTTCTGGCTTCAAGACTCCCAATCAAAGAAAGTGTCCTCTCTCTTATATGTTTGGTGCAAAGTTGATAGCTTTCGAGTCGACTAAGTCCTGCACCGTGTGGTGAAAAGCTTTACACCCATCAATATGATGCCCTGGTGCCCCAGAATGAAAATCACAGTTGACATTGGCATCCCGTCCCTCCGGTAGTGAAAAAGGAGGTGGAGACAGCTTGCGAAGCCCAACCAACTTCAATTGAAGAAAATGTTGGAGAAGATCTTTCTCTCCTTTGTTGCCGACCCTGTTGAGGATTACGCTGACGACGATTTTGTTGTTGTGAACGTGTGGCACTTGGGATGATCATAGATGCTGTCTGGTAACGCGAACCTTGATTTCTCTTCTTTCACTGGACACAAACTGCCCCTGCTTCTTCGTACTGCTTCTTTTGCTCATTGGACAACGACTTCTTAGTTCCAGAAGCGGAGGCACCGTTGACCTGAATCTTTCCTCACTTCATCCAATTTTCAATTCTTTCACCAGTCAAGACGATATCAGAAAAACCGTTAGCTGAACAGCCTGCCAAACGTTCTATGAAGTGCCCCGGGAGGGTATCCATGAATAGGTCTATCATTTCTCTCTCCTGCAACGATGGTTGTACTCTGGCTGCGACCTCGCGCCACCTTTGCGCGTATTCCTTAAAGCTCTCGGAGTTCTTTTGTGACATGCTCTGAAGCTGGGTTCGGTTGGGAGCCATGTCAATATTATACTGGTACTGCTTGAGAAAGGCTTCCCCAAGTTCCTTCCAATTACGGACAGAGTTCTTTTCTAGCTTTATGTACCACTCTAACGAACCCCCGGAAAGGCTGTCCTGGAAGTGGTACATCCAAAGCTTCTCTTCTTTCGTATGTGCAGCGATTTTGCGATAGAAGGCCTGCAAGTGAGTTTTCGGGCAAGATCTACCACTGTACTTGTCGAAAACGGGAGGTCTGAACTTTGGAGGATGACCACCCCTGAAACTAGCCCCGTGTCAGCAACGTCAATGCCAAGGGTATCTTTGCATTCTAGAGTCTTCACCTTCTCAGCTAGCATCTGGAAGTCCTGGTTATTGGCCCCAGAACCAAATCCCATATCTTCATTGAGAAAAGTAAATTGATCCTCTTGTCGGTCTGCTACACGAACATGAATTGGACCAACGCCTTCAGGGATAGGAGGCCTACTATCCGTAGATGAGATGACTGTGTTGTTGATCGGATTGCCTTGGGCGTCCAAGGTAATCATTGGAGGATCGACCTGTGGACAATTAAGCTTCTGCATGGTGATTCTCATTTCTTGTTACCCCTGCACTATACTCTGCATTGTTACCATGAACTCCCCCATCTGAGTGCGAAAATCGTTCAACTCGGCTTGTACTGTATTCATGATTTGACTCGGGTAGCGTACTGGTACGGCCGATACTTTTCCTGGAAATGGTCAAATAAATTAGGAAATCCAGATAACTCGTTAGTATGCAAAAATGATATGCGTAAAAATGCCATGTCACTGATCCCACTTCATTCAGATCAGGGGACAGATACCCACGGAGTGCCACATCATAAGATAAACTCTGAGAGTGTGCAGGGAGAAAGTGCTGTGTATCGGGAATTCACAATAAAATTGCCAGGATAAAAGAGTTGCAACAATGGTACCGACACACTTCCATAAAGCAAAGAATACACCTTATACAATTATTTGCCAATAATAATGAAATACAGGAAAATGTCACAATTCACAACAGAAAAACAAAAAGATTCCTTCAACAGCTCTGAAGGTAATCTAGAAACACAATAAAGCAAAAGTCATGTATCAAAGAATCTACATCTCCTAATTTGAGCTTCGTGCAGTCAGCATGGCCAGCTGGATCAAAGGCTTCAGCTCTTGAGGTACCCTTCTGGTGTAATGATCCCTGAATCAATTAGGTATTGGACATTGTGCTTGAAGGCTTTGCACTCGTCGATGGTATGTCCAAATGTTCCAGAGTGGAATTCACACCTGACATCCATATTGTAATCTGGGGGGATGGGGTAAGGCATTGGCAAGGCATTCATTGGCTGAATCAAAGAATTCTCGAGCAAACGGGAAAACACTTGACTAGGAGTAAACACTTCTTCAAATTTCTTGAACTTGAGTCTCCCCTGTTGTTGATAGTTCTGATGCTGAGATGAATTCGAACGCCCAATGTTCTTCTGCACTTTCTTCTTTATGTCGGATTGGTGAATGAGTAGAGGTGATTGGCACGATGTCTTTACGACCCAGAGTGGAGGCACACACCCCTGATTGGGGATAATTCTTGTGGTAAGGAAAGGAGAAGTTCCTCCTAGTGATATGAAATCCTTTGACACATCCCCGTTGATCGGTGCGAACTCGATTACTTTTGCATCAATGAGCTCTTGAACCTGATGCTTAAGCCTTTTGCAGTTTTCCACATGATGACCAGGTGCCCCAGAATGGAAAACACACCTGGCATTGGCGTCAAAATTTGGAGGAAGCTTTTTGGGTGTGGCTGTCATGGTGACAAGTTCAACCAGATTAAGCTCAAGCAAACAAACAAGCAACTGTGCATATGACACCGGGATCAAATCAAACTTGGCTTCAGACGTCTTTGGCATTTGTCTGCGGCTTTTGCCTTTATCTTCCCTTTGATGAACTGGAAGAGTCTTCAAATTGGGAGGCTTAGGATCCCAAAGTTGAGGAGAATTCCCGCGAAACGCTTCCTGATCTTGGAACAAAATCAATGAACTAGGATGACCACCAACTTCTGCAGTAATGAAGGGGAGATGGTGCCTTTCTTGGAGCTTTGGGGCTTCCCTGGTCTGGTTCTCTTGTTTCTTCAGTTGGTAAACCTTCTCCATCAATAGCGTGTGGTCATGGCACAAAGTCTGCATGTCCTCCGAAAGTTGATCCATTCGGACTTTCATTTCAGCTATTTCCGCTCGGCATTGTTCCATATCCACCTCTTGGTGACTGTGATTCAAATTGGCCATTCTGAAGAGTAAACGAAATCAGGATGAGAATCTGTCCCCGAACACCTGTAATGAGAGTAAGGATGCATGCAAATGCCATGTTCGATCATTTCCAAGGGATCCATCTGCTTTGATTCCAATTTGGATATAGGAACATATAATGACATGGTTCAAACATAGGATCTTTGGAAATAGCCGAACATGTATGATAGAATGCTATGATGTTATGTATGCAACAGGCATGTGATCAGTGAAGTGTCTGTGATGTGCCAATCATATAATCAGGCATTGGTGCAAGATCTCAAAATCCAGATATCACAATAATCATCCCTCTGATCCGGGATCCATATCTTAAAACAAGAAATCCAGATCATAAAACTGAACCAAAGGAAAAGTGGGTATGCTGAAGGTATTAGGGTTCCTGCAAACCTGTAAACCCCTCCCAATCTCACGGGTGTGCTACTCGGGTCAACATCATGGACCCTCAAAGCCGAACAGTAATAATACGTTCACCATTTCCGAGAAATGGCTCATGACCAAATCAGGGAATCAGTTTGGCATTATGTACTACTCAGGGAGGTCTCAGTTGAGTCCGGAAAAACAAGCATCCCTCACAAGTCTCTAGCTTCAAGCACTGAATCGAGAAACAATAGTACATTCATCCCGAAGGGTACAATACTATCGTCATACGAATAGTTTTGCTTTAACTGAAATCCTGTGAGAGAACCAGGCTATCCTATGCGAGTCCCTAGTGGGCCCTCGGATGCGAGTGGGTTTGCCAACAAATGTGGTCTGCCACTGTCATCACTGGAGAGGGATGTTTCCACAAAGGTTCTCAATGATCGGTCCCCTGACTGCACATAACTATCAAGGTAGCGCATCAACCCAGAAAGATTCTGGTATCAATACATTCCCGAGAAGGTCGCAAGTCAAGGTGTGGAACTCACTACTACCAACATAGCAAGATGCCATGAAGCCAAAGTGGAACCACTCTAAGTCCTAGGGTGCACTCGAGCCCCGGTTACGAGCTCATCTCACAGTAACCCCATCCCACAGAAAAAATGAAAACCAGCACAGCCAGACAGTCCAGTATAATATGATGCAAGGAAAATAAAATACTGAAAGCGGTAAATAAATGCGGTAAAGTAAAGCTGTAAAGAACTGTTGTAAATGAAAACAGATAAAGCTAAACTAAAGCACTCAGTATCAAACAGATAAACACCCAAAGAAACAAAACCAAACAGGCGCTAGGATTGACTCTACAAGGGAAACCGGAAGAATCAGGTATCGTCCCCAGCAGAGTCGCCAACTGTCGCTCCCGGGATTTTCATCCTAGTACAAACGCGAAAGTGGCGCGGAAAAGGTTAGAGTCGCCAGCCAGACATTTTTATCCCAAAGGAATGGGAAAGGAAATGTTGCACAAACCTGAGGAAGAAGGAAAGGATAAGATCCTGCGAACCAAAGATCTGAGTTCGGGAGTCGGTTACGAACTGGGAAGGTATTAGCACCCCAGATCGTTCGTCGTACCCGACGGGATCCACGCTTGCTTGCTTTGTTTCAAAGGGTGAGAAAAGTAAGATGCTGCTGAATAAAACCGCTAACTGGAAATTGGAAATGAGAAATGAGAAAGGAACCGAAATAAGAAAATGGAAAGAAAGGGGGAAATGTAGGGAAAATAAAGAATGTGCTCGAACGGGCCCTACCCCGCTGCCTACGTACCTCATCGGGATAATGAGGATCAGAGTCGACGTAGTTCGCCTAACTAAGGTGGGAACTATTTGTTTGTGTTTTTTACAGCTGGAACTGCGTATGTCTATGCTCAGGTGTTGCAGGCTCGTCTGGTACGAGTGCGTTTACCGTCTTGCATGTGAGACAAGTCGTCGCGAGTTCGCGTTGTGAGTGAATGAGATGAGAAGAGAAGTTCCCGCAGGATAGTCGCTTGTTATTTGTTTTTGTCTTTTAAAAGAAGTGTTTTGAATTTTGTTTGTGAACTGTCTTGTACTAAGACCTATCCATCACGGGAAGTATTTACACCTCGCCCCGAAACAGGACGCGTATAAACATTCCGCAACAAAGTCTCGTGTCGTACAAGATTGTTCGATTTTTATTAAGTGTTTTATTGCTTTTCTTTACGAGATGAGAAAGAATGACTCAAGTTGAAAAAAGGGAAAATCTAAGGGACTAAGACTCAATCCTAATTTTGTTTATTTATTTACAAGAGATCTTATGGTTAATGAGATTTTCTATTCCTAAAGAAAGGAACTAGCAACTATTAGAAGTCAACTTACTTCCTAATGAAGTTAAGTTGATTCTAAGAACAATGGGGAAGCCTATGCAAGTTATAAGATCAAATGATAAGGCAAAAACATTAAAAATGGACATAAGAAATAAAATTCTAAACAAAACAATTAAAGGCATGAAAAATAGTCTCATTTATTTATTCTAATCCTAATTAAAATGGAACTTTAAGCCTAAGTTCTAAATCCAAGTCAAGCCTAATGTTCATTCTAAAAATCCAAATTAAACTAACCTAAGTCTATATTAAATTTTAAGACTAAATCTAATCCAAACTATTTTTTTATTGGACTTTATTTTCATGGCCTAAACTAATGGGAAACAACACATAACTAAGCCTAAGAACTAATATTCTAAAAATATCTAAACTTCTGGAAAAATTATGAAAATTAAACCATAGGGACCTAAGATTACCTATAACATTGTACTAAAAGGAATCCTAAAAATTCAGAATTTAACTAGGTCTAAAAAATGATTATTTTCAGCTATGAATTAATCCCTAATTTCCAAGAAATTAACCTCTAAAACCTAATATAAAATGCTCTAAAAAATCTACAAAAATTATCCTAAGTACTTTTATTAGTCATCTAACTACAGTAAAAAAAGTGGGCTAAAAAAGTTACTGGAAGTTACCAAAATAAAATGAACAAGCTCAAGCACAATTAAAGGAAATTCAATAAAAGCTAGTCACAAGAAAAATCATAATTAAATCAAAAAATAACCAAAATTCAGAAAATAAAAATATCAAATATTTCTAAAATGGATTACTAACCTACTCGAATTTTTATAGAATTTTCTAGTGGATTTTACTATTTTAATGAATTATTTATGAACTAATGGAAAATAAAAACTAAAATCTAAGAAAAATAAATGGGGGTGAATTTAGTATGTTCTTTCATTGATTTTTTCAATGGGGCCCAGAAATGGGGGTATTAACAGCAAAAAAACCAGGCCCAGATCGCTGGCTTTCAATGAGGGCACAACCAGCAATTTTTTTAGTTGTTTTATCATTGGGCCTAGAATGTGGGGTGTGAATAACAAGGGGAAAGAACCCATTTTTGTTGGAAACCAGGGGGTGCGAAAAGCAAATTTTTTAGTTTATTATTTTCTTAATGGGCTTAATGGGTGGTGTTAATAGCAAGCATATATAAAAGGGTGGTCCTAGGAATTAAGAGATTAAATCTTCTTTATTATTGATTAATGGCACCATATTAACGTATTCTAACTATCTTAATATTTATTAATTATATTAATTCTCTTAATATTTATTAATTATATTAATTGAACTTATAATAAACAACAAAAGAAACAAAAGGGGAAATTGTCTGAAGAATCACAAAACCCTAATCTTCTTCCTTGCTCATGCGCCGCCGGACCCCTCATCATCTCCTCCATCTTCTTCCTTGCTCGAATCCGTCCGCCACCATCATCGTCATCTCCTGACACTCTCCACCTTCTTCATCAAACTCTCACAGCCACCATCACCTCCAACCTTCTTCTTCTCCGATTCTTCTCACGCCAAAAAAAACCTAGCGCGACCCCTCCGCCTGAAGACGCCGCCGCAAACCAATGAAAAAGACGAAACCTCCAAGCACTCCCTCTCAACTACTCTACACTCTCATGCTCATCTCTTCCTTCACCACCATCTCGCCGAAAACCTTCGTAAACCTAAACTTTCCTCCCTCTCAAATGCCTCCTTCATCTCAAGAGAACGCAAGGCAAACGAACCCTAGTTTTCGAACTCCAACCTCTAATAATCTATCAAAGCAAAACTCAAACAATTTCATAACTCCTAAGCATTCATCTATTCTATTACCAATTTGCGTTTGCATACCTGTGAACCGAGGAGTACGATGTGCGGCGGTTACACGGTGAGCTCGATGGCCACGAATCGGTGATAGGTTACGGAGTCCTCGAGGTCGTGGCTAATAGCTGACTGACGATGAAGCTCGCAGGAGAAGATATTGGCTATGTCTGAGCTTCAGCCGGATCCTTCAGAATCAACTGTGTTGTTGTTTGATTTCGGATTTCGCGAATCCTGTGTCAATCTTCTTGTGACCATTTTCGAATGCTTTTGCAGGTTAATTCACGGAGATGCAGGGCCCATTCTTGATTACAGATACCGAAAGGTTGCCAAAGGACCACTGAAGGTTGGTGAATGTTGATCAAAGATAGGGGTGTTGAACAACACAAATTACAGAAGATTATCGACTCCGAGACGGTTTCGGTGGCAACTGTAAGAGCCGTGTGATCACTGATTAAAGGTAGATTACAAATCTCCCGAATACAGTTCAAGCTTAAACCTTAGACTCGCAATTATTTCTCCATTCTTTTCCTTGTAATAGACTCTGTAATATCCCTGATTTGCAGGAGGTATAATGCTGTCAATGGATTCACGAATCATAGTGCTGCTCCTTCATTCTTCTTTGCGACTTGCAGCAATCACAATGTAGTATCATTGATGATGGTAGCCATTGCTTGAATCTTGTTTGTAATGGAGGAAATTATGGAGACCAGGGAGAACGTGAGATAGAGACTAATACTGATGAAACTGGGAGATTGAGGAGAGACTGAAAGTGAAGGGTTTGAGAAAAATTGTGTCAGCCTATGAGTTGAAAAAGGGAAGAAGCTGAAATGTGAAGAGTGATTCTGATTTATAGAATCTGGAAGAATACTCTGGAAACTTCAGGTATAGTCAGCTGGCATTTTATTATTTTTCAGTTATGGATGAGGTCTAGCAATTTTGTTATGAGGTTTAGAAATTTTTCTGTTAGTTGTGTGGTGGTTAAGTGGTTCGAAAACAGTTAGGAGAATTGGTTAAGTTAGTTATATTGGTTGAAGAATTTTGTTAGGAAGTTAGGGTTTATAACTGATTTGTAACCGAATTTCATTCTGTTTGCTTTTCTCCAATATTCACTGAGTTTTGGTTCTGTGGGAGAGTTAATCCTGAGAGCTTCTTTTTTTTTGTTAAATATTTTCACACTTCGTCATGAATGTTATCTGGCTTCTGATTTGATTTTCTTGCGTGATTTTTAGGATTAATTTGATGCGAGTTCCTAAATTATGAGAAGATTCATGAAGAATTTGATCAAGCATTAGTTTTGTGCAGGGTGAGAACCGTCGAAGAGAGCTTGCACTTTCAACAACAGCAAGAATACAGAAAGTGAAACCATTGTATCCTCTGGTTGATGGAATCCAGGAAATGCTCCTGGTGCAGCCCGTACTCGCGCGGCAGAGCCTTCTCTCAATGACCTAGTTGCAGTATCCAGCAGGTGGAACTCCATCAGGAGGCATATTTCCTGTGTTTGCTCCGGTCTTGAATTGAGGTATCCGGAACGAACTTGAACCATATCTTTTTTGTATCTTTGAACAGTCAGAATTGGTTGGTTTCTGGGAGTCTACAACACCCCCCTGCTTCAGCTACTCATCTCTTTGGTATGTCTCTACAGGACGCAAGCAACGGTTCCTCGGAGTCCAAGACATCCTCACTGGTCGGAAGTCCATTACACGAGAGCTACCACATAGCATAACTGATAGTGAAGGCTTCATGCTAAGACCCAATATTGGGAGCTGCGGGATTGGCATAGTCTTCGTACCAGCTCAGTGACTTGGAAGAGCTAGCCCGGTCCGCGAGTGATTTCCATGAAGTTTAAAAGTTATGTAATGAATCAAAAACATGTAATAGACAATCCACTTGCTAACTATTTTTTATCCTAACGAGAGACATTTACCAGAAACATTTATCTGCAAGCCAATATAGGAATGGGTTTTATTTTCTCTTCCACACCTCTCCTTCTTTTTTTTTGATATTCATGAATTCAAAAAATGAAAAATAAGACTTGTATCAACTTCTTTTGGATGCATTATTTTCCTATTTCAATTTCTTTTTACTCTTTACAACCTCATGCATCAAGACTTTAAAACGCAACTTGGATCTAAGGTTTGATACTGAGTTAACAATTGGCAAAGTATGAACTAAGGAAAAGAAATGGACATGGTTTAGAAAGTTTAAATGGACTTGGAATTAGAATGGTTTTCAAGTGTAGGATTTGGTCAATGAATTTGAACGCGAGTATGAACAATTGGGCTAAGAGCCAATTAGGATGAAACGTCACATGGGCTCGAATGGCCCAACAAGATAGAATTAGGTTTTATCCTTTGAAATGGACATGAGCTTGGAATAAGTAAGAATTAAGAAAGATGACAACAAAAAACTTAGAACAAATTCTATTCAAACTTTGACAATTGGCCTGTGGTTGTAAAAAATGAGAAAATGAATGAGCGACAATTATGCATATTGAAAAGAATAGAGCTTATTAAAAGAGGACTATATGAGGGTAACTGGATATGGACAACAATAAGTGGAAAGATGGATAAAACGAAAATGGAAATAAAAGTGAAACGAAATAATCGGGAATGGTTTATGAAAATGAGAACACGGTAATGGATGGATATGAAATCTTGATCTTAGCCCAAGGTCCATTTTGAATTCTTTCCACAAGCCCATGAACACGACCACTTCTGAACCATTGAATAAATTCCCAGATAAATCACGTCCCTTTGGATCGTCTGAAACATGCCATGACCATTCGAATTAATGAACCTCAACACGCGACAACCTGAACCTTGAATATGCATTGCCTGAGAAATAAACCCACGGCTCAAAAAAACTTGCAATTGCAGTGATCTTTTGACAATTTTGACCAAAATTAGGTCAAGCTTCTATCTGGATTGAAACACAACTGAACAACCGCACTCGAAGTGGAATCAAGATCCCGTAAATTCTCCACCATTTCGATCTCTGACAGATACAAATAAGGTACGAAACCCTAATCCAGTCCAACCTTAATCACGTGCCCAGTGAAACAATGAAATGCACTAATATGTTGTTAATGGACTGACGAGAAATACAGATGAATGCAAAATGATACGCCAATTGAGGGAATGAATATGAAGGCAAATTTTAAGGTATTACATCAACCTTGTTCACTTTTCCCCATTCTCGTATGAACCTTTGACGGTAACCTTGCAGATCGTTGTCGTAGTCAAACACAATACCCTGAATAAGCATGTCATGAGGACCATCACTCCGAGCGTAACCAAACTGTCGTAAAGCTAAGGAAGGGTTGTAAGTAATGCCTCCTCTTATTCCTAGAAGTGGCACATTAGGAAACTCCCCACAACGGTCAATGATAGTAACATCCTCCATAGATCTGGAGCACCAATGGATATCTGAATGAGAGAGTGACATAATCCTCTTTGACCACCTGAAACCTTGTTCATTCTTCATCACTGATCGAGGAAGGTGAGAAATAAACCACCTAGATAGCAAAGGTATGCAACACACCAAAGTTCCTCGTGCCCTGGTAGTACGGGTATGAAGAGAATGTAGGATGTCTCCAAGCAATGTAGGCACTGGATTGTGACTCAGGAATATGTTGATGGCATGAACGTCTATGAACTGATCAGGATTGGGGAACAACACTAAGCCATAAATCAACAAGGCTAAGATCTCCTCAAAAGCATCATAGCTCATAGACTTCAAGAACACTTGAGCTTTCTCTATCAACACCTTAGCAAGAACACCCTTAACTCCGCTTCTCGTTTCTAGAACAATGTCTGACTTCTTCAGATGTAGAGCTGCAACAATGACTTCAGGTTTAGGCTATTTCTCTAAGCCTGTGAAAGGTTTCTGATCAAGTACAGGTATACCCAGAAGTTTGTAGAACTCTTCCATTGTACGAACTAGTTGATAGTCAGGGAATGTGAAGCAATGGTGCTTAGGATCAAAGAATTGAAACAAAACACTCATCATGTCTTCATTGAACCCTGAAGTGACTAGATCAAGTAGGTGACCATGTCTCTTGATGAACTGAGAGTTTTCCGAAACTTGAGAGACCAATTCTTTAAGCTTAGGAGGTATGCCTACAAAGTTGATCCTGATAGTATTCCTACGAGCAGAAGCCATGACCTGCAACAAAGAACAAAGATAAATCCTTTGGTCCTTGAAATGGTGAGTGAAAATGCTATGCATATGATGCATGATGATGCTATGATGTTATGTTCAATCACAAACATGTGGCACACACAAACAAGTCACACAATAGCCCTAGGTTTGAAGGCTTGCATGAGGTTTAAAGGTAAGTACCCTCCCCTGAAGTTTAGTTGGTTCATCCTGTCCTAAAAAGTAACCAGGTTCTAAGGGATCTCAATATCATTGATCCTTCACAAGGGTGGTTGTTCAGTAGGCAACTTACTTGCCAACCAAAACCCTCCAAGTTTAAGATCTCAATGAGTGTAGTATCGAGTATCAACCAACTTCAGTCTTCACCAAAGCCGGTTATCTCACTACTTTCTAAAGGCCAAGATGGGATGACTAAGGTTCTAAAAGTCAGTTAGTGTATTGATAACATATGGCAGCCTCATATTATCCTCAACTTTACTTAAGGAACATAAGCACCAACCAAGAAGTCACACTAACTATGGCCACCAGATCAACCATATCGGTATACGCCGTACAGTTTCCTTGGTCTATTGTCATTTACCTAAGGTACACTAGATCCGGGTTAGGATCTTTCACACATAAGAGCACCCAACAAGTAAAGTAAAGCAAACAAAGCAAACAAGTTTAAAGTGATCTAATTCCTAAGGGTACCCCTCTTTTATTAAGTCCCCAGCAGAGTCGCCAGTTCTGTAACACGGTGGGAGAACTGACTTTAGTTATGTTGCGGATAGCAAGAGTCGCCACCGACTTTTATTTTATCCAAAGGAAAGGGCATAAAAGAACAGGAAAGACCTTAAAAGATTTTTGGGTTCGGGGGGTAGGTTATGTAAAGGGAAGGTGTTAGCACCCTTTACATCCATGGTTATCCATGGGCTCTTAGTTACTTAGCTCACTTTAAAATATTTTTGAAAAGTGTAGTGTGTGATTAGAAATTTCCTTAAGTACTTTATAATGATCCATGTACGGATATATATAAAGACTTTGTTTTGAAAATTTGTTTGAAAATGTGAAGTGTTTTTGAAATGTTTTGAAAAGGTGAGCAAGTACATAAGAGAAACCTACCCTAAGCTAAATCTTTTCTGTTCTTAAATATCCTTTAAATGGTAAGACTATCCCTATTATTAAGGAATAGGTAGTCATTACCTTGGATGTTATGAGGGACAAGTAAAGGGTCATCGGTGATTAGGCAACTGTAAGGTGTACTAGCAACTCGAAGGGACTTATCATCTTTTATTCGAAAGGGACAAGATCATTTACTAAGGCAACGTCGAAGGGACTTGATCTTATAATCTTTAAAGGGACAAGATGATGTTAATGAGAGAAGGGACTTTGCTTTATACACCTTACTTGACCTTTTATTTAGGCAACATGAGAGGTAGCCCTTAAGAAGTGAGATGGCGATCCAAGATCGACTTACGTGTGTGCGTGTACAAGTTCAAGTATTTATCTTATAATTAGTGATCTAAATTCAATTTTAAGATACAAACATGTTTACACTCCCTATTTTACTAACCATGGCAATTTAAATAAATAAAAAAAGGTCTACAACTATTACATAATTTGCACAATTACATTATAATAATAATAAAATATCTTATATAAATAAGCATATAATAAATAAATAGGTTAGTAATGATAAATAAAATAAATATAAAAGAGGTTAGTATAATAATATAATATAGGAAACAAATTAAAAGTTCAAATTTAAATAAATAATCATTTTTAAGAATTTAAATAAAAGAAATAAATAATAATAATTATGTACTTATAAATATGATTAATAGTTTTAATAAATTAATTATATATACATATTAGAAATATTTAATAATTATAATTATACAAGCATAATAAAATAAGAAATTATCAAAAAAAAGAAAATTAAAGTTTTGAAAACAAATTAGGGTGTTACAAAATAAATTAGGGTTTATAAAAATATTAGGTTTTTCTTTAATTATTAATTTACATATAACTAATTTATTTACAATATATATATAATATTAATAATATGAACATATAATGAAATAAGTATAAATAATTTTATTAATAAAGTTTGAATTTTTAAAATATAAGTTTTTGAATTATATATAAGAAAATAATATAAATATTTTATTTTAGACATTTATTATTAATTAAATTAATTAAATATAATATAAACAAAACAAAATAAATGAAAAAATGAGAAAAAAAACATACCTGGGGCTGGGATTCGAACCCAGGCCCTAGGCTTCACATCTTCATGACCAACCTCCCTTCCACTGAGCTGCGCATGCGCTAGTGATATTGAATGAGCCTCAATGCGTTTTGTTCTCTAACCTGTAAAAATCATAAAAAAAGAAGAAAAACAACACAAAATGGCCTGGGGGGATTCGAACCCAGGACCATCAACCTCATGCGTACACACACAAACCAACTGAACCAACGCTACTTTCAGGAAATATTACACAAATAATTTCAAATCAGGTTTTCGCGCCAAGGCTGCTTCATCTTCAACCTATTACCTGCGAAATTTCCTGCGTTTTCCTCTGCAAATTTTCAAAACCAGAATCCTATGTTTTTTTAATCATCAAGCAAATCGTAACATCAATTCAAATTAAAAGCCCAGATCAATTATACAAGTCTCATAGATCACAGTTGTTGCACCCCAAAATTTGCCCTCCACAAGACAAGTCATTGTGTACTAAGAGGCTCACAAGGTTCACAAAGTTCACAATTAGTCAGAAAGTTTGACAAATCCCTCAGACAATGCATCCTCCTAAGCACTGCATCCTAAACTAGGGTTTTGACTTTAATCAGGCTAAATGAACTTACAAGACTTCAAGTGAGCTTCATAGCATCCTATATGTGTTCAAGAATCCCCATGTCAAGTTTCAAGACTTTCCCAAAAGATTTGCTCAGTCGGATAATCAGATAGGTTAAAATCAATCAAAGTAGTTAAAAAGTCAAACTGAAGTCAAACTGAGGTCAACTGTGGTCAAACCAAAGTCAAACTTCATGATTTTTTGCCAACGTCAAGTATATGAAGTAAAATTCATCATTTGATCAAGGGTTGATCATGATTCATCAAGGAGATTTCAGATCATCAAGAATCACGAGTTTCTAAATTAGGGTTTCCTAGGAAAAGTCAACTGAACTTTGACCAGCCATAACTTTCACATACTTCATCAAATTTTTTCCATCCAAAGCTCATTTTGAAGGAAATTGAATTCTCTACAACTTTGTGTCTCACAAGCCAAGCCCAAAAATTCTTCATTTGGAAGGTATGAGCTAAGACATTATAGGTCCTTTTAAAAGTCAACAACTTCAAAAGAGCATAACTTGAGAATGGTAAAAGATATGGACATGAAACCAAAGAGGTTGGTTAGAGGACTCTTTAAGCTTTCCAATCCAAGAACACCCTCATAGCATTAAAATTTAAGGATTTGTGCCCTTGAAAAGTTGGGAAATTTTTGAGTGGTTTATGAAGTAAATGGGGTCTTAAAACCATAATTCTTCAAATGGGCTGACTTTTTTGTGACCCAATGTGTTCCATGACATCATGCACGAAATTTATTTAATATTTTCATAATTTTATTCATTTTATTTTTATTTATTATGATTTTTTATATTAAAAATCATTTTAAATTCAAATAAAATATAAAATGATGAAGATTTAAAAATATTTTGCTTCTAGAATGTCATAAAAGTTAATTGGATTTAATTGATACAAAAATTATGAAGATTGTCTCAAGATAGCAATGTTGGATCAAAGTAAAATCAAGTTTTATGACATATCTTTTTCAATCTTCAAACATCCAAAAAATCCAAAGAGTTATAGCATGTTTCTGACCTAATTCAATCCATATATATACACAAATACATTGCCAATGAGAGGGGACGAAAATTGCAGCCTCCAAGGGTAAGAACAAAGTTTCAATTTTCACACTAAAAACACCAATTCGGTTTAATACTTAGAGCCTCTTTCAAGACAAACCAAAGGTTGCAACTTGTTCCTTGGAGTTCATGGATTGATTCTGGATCATAACATCATTCATTTATGCCTTGAATCGTGAAAACCGAATGCATCTTCTTCATGTTTTAAAATTTTTCGATTTGAATGATTTACACATTGTTAATGAAAACTAACTATGGATTTGTGTTTGTTGTGATGTTTAGAAACTTTCTGGATGATTTAATTCAATTATTATGGACTATGTCAAAATTCACCATTGCTAGGGTTTGAAGCTTCAAATCAGGAACTAAGCATTTAGGGCCTTTAAACGAAATCTAAGAACATGGCTGTGATCTATGAGACTTGTATAATTGATCTGGGCTTTTAATTTGAATTGATGTTACGATTTGCTTGATGTTTAAAAAAACATAGGATTCTGGTTTTGAAAATTTGCAGGAAAATTCGCAGAGGAAAATGCAGGAAATTTCGCAGGTAATAGGTTGAAGATGAAGCAGCCTTGGCGCGAAAACCTGATTTGAAATTTGAGCTTATTTTATTATGTATTATTTGTGTAATATTTCCTGAAAGTAGCGTTGGTTCAGTTGGTTTGTGTGTGTGCGCATGAGGTTGATGGTCCTGGGTTCGAATCCCCCCAGGCCATTTTGTGTTGTTTTGCTTTTTTTTATGATTTTTACAGGTTAGAGAAGAAAACGCATTGAGGCTCATTCAATATCACTAGCGCATGCGCAGCCCAGTGTAAGGGAGACTGGTCCTGGAGATGTGAAACCTAGGGCCTGGGTTCGAATCCCAGCCCCAGGTATGTTTTTTTCTCATTTTTTCATTTATTTTTTTTTTGTTTATATTATATTTAATTAATTTAATTAATAATAAATGTCTAAAATAAAATATTTATATTATTTTCTTATATATAATTCAAAAACTTATATTTTAAAAATTCAAACTTTATTAATAAAATTATTTATACTTATTTCATTATATGTTCATATTATTAATATTATATATATATTGTAAATAAATTAGTTATATGTAAATTAATAATTAAAGAAAAACCTAATATTTTTATAAACCCTAATTTATTTTGTAAAACCCTAATTTGTTTTCAAAACTTTAATTTTCTTTTTTTTTTTAATAATTTCTTATTTTATTATGCTTGTATAATTATAATTATTAAATATTTCTAATATGTATATATAATTAATTTATTAAAACTATTAATCATATTTATAAGTACTTAATTATTATTATTTATTTATTTTATTTAAATTCTTAAAAATGATTATTTATTTAAATTTGAACTTTTAATTTATTTCCTATATTATATTATTATACTAACCTCTTTTATATTTATTTTATTTATCATTACTAACCTATTTATTTATTATATGCTTATTTATTTAAGATATTTTATTATTATTATTATAATGTAATTGTGCAAATTATGTAATAGTTGTAGAACTTTTATTATTTATTTAAATTGCCATGGTTAGTAAAATAGGGAGTGTAAACATGTTTGTATCTTATAATTGAATTTAGATCACTAATTATAAGATAAATACTTGAACTTGTACACGCACACACGTAAGTCGATCATGGATCGCCATCTCACTTCTTAAGGGTTACCTCTCATGTTGCCTAAATAAAAGGTCAAGTAAGGTGTATAAAGCAAAGTCCCTTCTATCATTAACATCATCTTGTCCCTTTAAAGATTATAAGATCAAGTCCCTTCGACGTTGCCTTAGTAAATGATCTTGTCCCTTTCGAATAAAAGATGATAAGTCCCTTCGAGTTGCTAGTACACCTTACAGTTGCCTAATCACAGATGACCCTTTACTTGTCCCTCATAACATCCAAGGTAATGACTACCTATTCCTTAATAATAGGGATAGTCTTACCATTTAAAGGATATTTAAGAATAGGAAAGATTTAGCTTAGGGTAGGTTTCTCTTATGTACTTGCTCACCTTTTAAAAACATTTCAAAAACACTTCACATTTTCAAACAAATTTTCAAAACAAAGTCTTTATATATATCCGTACATGGATCATTATAGAGTACTTAAGGAAATTTCTAATCACACACTACACTTTTCAAAAACATTTTAAAGTGAGCTAAGTAACTAAGAGCCCATGGATAACCATGGATGTAAAGGGTGCTAACACCTTCCCTTTGCATAACCTACCCCCCGAACCCAAAAATCTTTTAAGGTCTTTCCTGTTCTTTTATGCCCTTTCCTTTGGATAAAATAAAAGTCGGTGGCGACTCTTGCTATCCGCAACATAACTAAAGTCAGTTCTCCCACCGTGTTACAGAACTGGCGACTCTGTTGGGGATTTAATAAAAGAGGGGTACCCTTAGGAATTAGATCACTTTAAAATTGTTTGCCTTGTTTGCTTTATACTTATCTTGTTGGGTGCTCTTATGTGTGAAAGATCCTAACCCGAATCTAGTGTACCTTAGGTAAATGGAAATAGACCAAGGAAACTGTACGGCGTATACCGATATGGTTGATCTGGTGGCCATAGTTAGTGTGACTTCTTGGTTGGTGCTTATGTTCCTTAAGTTAAGTTGAGGATAATATGAGGCTGCCATATGTTGTCAATACACTAATTAACTTTTAGAAACCTAGTTATCCCATCATGGCCTTTAGAAAGTAGTGAGATAACCGGATTTGGTGAAGACTGAAGTTGGTTGATACTCGATGCTACACTCATTGAGATTCTAAACTTGGAGGGTTTTGGTTGGCAAGTAAGTTGCCCACTGAACAACCACCCTTGTGAAGGATCAATGATATTGAGATCCCTTAGAACCTGGTTACTTTATAGGACCGGATGAACCAACTAAACTTCAGGGGAGGGTACTTACCTTTAAACCTCATGCAAGCCTTCAAACCTAGGGCTATTGTGTGACTTGTTTGTGTGTGCCACATGTTTGTGATTGAACATAACATCATAGCATCATCATGCATCATATGCATAGCATTTTCACTAACCATTTCAAGGACCAAAGGATTTATCTTTGTTCTTTGTTGCAGGTCATGGCTTCTGCTCGTAGGAATACTATCAGGATCAACTTTGTAGGCATACCTCCTAAGCTTAAAGAATTGGTCTCTTAAGTTTCTGAAAACTCTCAGTTCATCAAGAGACATGGTCACCTACTTGATCTAGTCACTTCAGGGTTCAATGAAGACATGATGAGTGTTGTTTCCGTTCTTTGATCCTAAGCATCATTGCTTCACATTCCCTGACTATCAACTAGTTCCTACAATGGAAGAGTTCTCCAAACTTCTGGGTAAACCTGTACTTGATCAGAAACCTTTCACAGGCTTAGAGAAAGAGCCTAAATCTGAAGTCATTGCTGCAGCTCTACATCTGAAGAAGTCAGACATTGTTCTAGAAACGAGAAGCGGAGTTAAGGGTATTCTTGCTAAGGTGTTGATAGAGAAGGCTCAAGTGTTCTTGAAGGCTATGAGCTATGGTGCTTTTGAGGAGATCTTAGCCTTGTTGATTTATGGCTTAGTGTTGTTCCCCAATCCTGATCAGTTCATAGACGTTCATGCCATCAACATATTCCTGAGTCACAATCCAGTGCCTACATTGCTTGGAGACATCCTACATTCTCTTCATACCCGTACTACCAGGGCACGAGGAACTTTGATGTGTTGCATACCTTTGCTATCTAGGTGGTTTATTTCTCACCTTCCTCGACCAGTGATGAAGAATGAACAAGGGTTCAGGTGGTCAAAGAGGATTATGTCACTCTCTCATTCAGATATCCATTGGTGCTCCAGATCTATGGAGAATGTTACTATCATTGACCGTTGTGGGGAGTTTCCTAATGTGCCACTTCTAGGCATAAGAGAAGGCATTACTTACAACCCTTCCTTAGCTTTACGACAGTTTGGTTACGCTCGGAGTGATGGTCCTCATGACATGCTTATTCAGGGTATTGTGTTTGACTACGACAACGATCTGCAAGGTTACCGTCAAAGGTTCATACGAGCATGGGGAAAAGTGAACAAGGTTGACAGCAAGACTCTGGAGCCCAATTACACTATTCCTATGGAAGCTTACCTCAGATGGGTGTGATCTCGTGCTCAGACTCTCATGATGCCATATCCTGCCATTCTGCCAGTTACTATGGAGCATGTTGCTGAAGGAGATACTTCTAATACCATCCTTCACCCAAACATGCCCACTGACATGGAAGACTTACAGAGATCCTGGATCCAGTTGAAGGAGCAAAGGGATACTTTCGAGGCTCATTACAAAGCAAGTCAAGAAAGAATCCTGGAGCTAACAAAGCAACTTCACGAGGAGCGGAATCTCAACTCATACCTCAACACAAAGAGAAAACGTCCATGGGAGACTTAAAACCCCATATCTGTATTCATTTCATTTTTTATTGTAAGCCAATTGGCAAACAAGTTTATTAATTACTAATAAAAGTTTACTTTCTGGTGTTTAAACAAATTTAAATCCTATGGTCCTTGAAAACATTGCATACGCATTTATACACCATATCATTGCATCACAGGTTTCTTCTGCACAGGTTTCTTATCTTCTCGCTGTTTATTTCAGCAATGGCTCTTGAACAAACAGTCAAAGATCTCCAGGCACAAAATGCACAGTTCCAAGAGCTGATCCTGAACTTGTCCAAGGGGCAGGATGAATTGAAGACACTGCTGGCCAAGAAGACTAAGAAGACTAGAAGGTCAGGAGGCCTCATCAACATGGGAAGAAGGTTCAGAGGTCCTGTCAAGACCAAGGAACAGGTTGAAGATTATGAGTCTGAGGAGTCTGAGAAAGAGGGAGGCAGTCTCCATAATACAATGGGGGATTCTGATTCTGAAGCTAACTACTATCATGATCCTAATGAAGATAAGTTCAAGATGCTGGTGGATAGAATGGATGCTATGGAATTGCAAAAGTCTTATGGGCTGGATTTTGAAGACCTGAGTTTGATATCTGGAGTGGTTATACCCATTGGTTTCAAGGTCCCTACTTTTGTAGTTTATGATGGTGTCTCTTGTCCCAAGCTGCATCTGAGATCCTATGTCCGGAGGATCCAACCCCATACTGCTGATAAGAATTTGTGGATCCATTTCTTCCAAGAGAGCTTGTTTGGAGCTCAATTGGAATGGTACTATCAATTGGAGAGTGTCAACATCCGTGATTGGAATGATCTTGCTGAGGCCTTTTATAAGCAGTATCAATACAATGCTGATCTAGCCCCTACTCGCATGCAACTCCAAAGCATGTCTATGGGTGCTAAAGAGAATTTCAAGGAGTATGCCCAGAAGTGGAGAGACTTGGCTGGAAGAGTACAACCTCCTCTAACTGACAGGGAGTTAGTGGATATGTTCATGTGTACATTGAATGGTCCTTTTTATAGTCATCTCATTGGAAGCTCATCATCTGGCTTCACTGAGTTGATAATGACAGGAGAGCGCGTAGAAAGTGGTATAAGGAGTGGCAAGATACAAGTGGGTGTTTCCTCATCAAGTACTACAAAGAAGCCCCCTAGTGGGAAGAAGGAGTCAAATGCTGTTTATGGTCAACCTGATCGTAATAGGAGGCACCAATCTGTGAGTGCAATTCATATCTCCAATCCTACTCCTGCAACACCAGAACAACCACAGAACAATCAACAGAGGCCTAGAAGACAGTTCACCAAGTTCAACATGTCACTGGCCCAAGCCTTGCAACACTTGTTGAAGGGTGAACTCATCACTTTGAAGGACCCTCCTCAGAACCCCAATGTTACCTCTCCCAGGTACAATTCTAATGCACGATGTGCATATCATTCTAATTGCCCAGGACATGATACCAATAATTGCTGGATATTGAAGAATAAGATTCAAGATATGATAGATGCTGGAGAGATTGAGTTTGACCCTCCGGGTACTCCAAATGTGATTACTGCTCCCATGCCAAATCATGAAAAGACTGTCAATGCCATTGATGAAGTTTCGCACATTTCCTCAGTTGCAGATGTGACTACACCATTGTCTGTTATTAAGAAGAAGTTGGTACAAGTTGGGTTCTTTCAAGGTTGTAATGAAGATTGTTTCTATTGTGCTTATAAACCGGATAGTTGCTGGAAGTTGAAGGACGACATTCAACGCCTCATGGACAATTACACAATATTGTTTGAGAGGAAACCTTCTGTAGAGAGCATGGTGGAACATATAACTCAAGGTGCGAAGGTTGAAGAGGTAGATATGGTTGATAAAGTGCCGGTAAGGATTACTTCCAAGGGTCCTGTCAAAATCACTCATAAGGGTCCAATTAAGATTACTGCTGAAGGCCCTGTGAAGATTGTTGCTGAAGCTAGAGTGGCTCCTATGATCATTACCACTCCTGGTCCTATTCCGTATACTTCTGATAAAGCGGTGCCTTGGCATTATGGCTCCGATGTTTATATTCATGGTGCTAAGCAGGAACCCTTAGTTGAGACACCTGTTGCTGATGAAAACCTTGATGTTGACAATATTGTTGGATCTAGTAAGATCACACGAAGTGGAAGAGTTTTCTCTTCTCCGGCTGCTTCCAAGAATACAGTTACTCCAACTACTACCTCCATTGCTAATGCTCGGGGCAAAGGTCCTGTTATTGAACCTGTGCAAACTAATGTACCAACTGCTGATGACCTTTCTAAGTAGATGGAAGAAGTACTGAAGATCATCCGCAAGAGTGATTATGATGTTGTTGATCAATTGGGGCATACTCCCTCCAAGATTTCTATGTTGTCTTTATTGTTGTGTTCTGAGGCTCATGCTAAAGCTTTGATCAAATTTTTGAAGACTGCTCACGTACCAAATGAGATTTCTATAGACCAGTTTGAAAATTGTGTTGCACACTTGACCTATGATAATGGGTTAGGTTTCTCCGATGCTGATTTAACTCCTGCTAAGAGGAATCATAATAGGGCTCTACATATCTCCATTGAATGTAGGGGAACTACCCTGTCACATTTGTTAATAGACAATGGTTCCTCGCTGAATGTGTTGCCCAAAGAAGTTCTGAATAAGCTTAGTCCTGAAGATGCCGTGTTGAGGCCCAGTAATATAGTGGTAAAGGCTTTTGATGGTTCAAGAAGAGTGGTGTATGGAGAAATAGATCTCCCAATCAAAGTAGGTTCTTAGGTCTTCAATGCTACCTTTTATGTAATGGATATTCGTCCTTCGTATTCTTGTTTGCTTGGACGCCCCTGGATCCATGGGGCAGGTGCTGTAACTTCTACTTTACATCAGAAGCTGAGATATCCAGTAGAGGGAAAAGTTGTCACTGTTTACGGAGAGGAAAGACATATGATTAGCCATGTCAACACATTTAAATATCTCGAAATGGAAGGTGAATATGTTGAAACTCCATGCCAGACGTTTGAAGTAGTTCCTTGGGTTGTTAATAATTTTGAAGCTCCTCCTGTTGTCAAGAAAGTTCCTGTGGTCACCAGAGTACCTCATACAATGGCCTCCCTCAAGGATGCTAGAGCTGTCGTGGATGAAGAGTCCCAGAAGGTTGTTCGTCGTGCTCGTGCTGTTCGTATCACCAACCAAGGGGTCATGAAAGATCAGATCAATGCTGTGGATGACTATGATGAAGACTACAACTTGGATGCTTGGATTTTTCCTACTGTGGGTGATGGGCTCAATAACTGGAAAGCTGAAGATATTATTCCTATCTCCTTTAGTCAGGAGTAAATACTATTACTGTGTTATTACTTTTAAAGTTTGTAATTTGTGAACAATTAAACTCTTAAGCCTTGTGCCTTACCCGGGGCACAATGGTATGCTTGTTTCGGGATGTCATTTCATTTACATACTTCATTCAATAAAAATCAGTGGACGTTTCGTTTTCGTAAATATTGTGTTCCTTGTCTTTCTTTTATTTTATTCTTGTTTATCAGCTATGTGTTCTTACACACACCCACATCACTAAAATGCAGATCCTCATCCACTCTGGATCCGGTTGATAACAGTTCTACTATTGCCAATTATAATTTCGAGAATCCGATCTATCAAGCTGAAGATGGAAATGAGGACGATTGTGAAGTACCTGTAGAGCTTGCTAGGTTTTTACAACAAGAAGAGAAAGCTATACAGCCACATGAAGAGCCAGTCGAAGTTGTGAATCTGGGAACTGAAGAAAACAGGAAAGAGGTCAAAATAGGGGCTGAATTAGAGGATGGTGTTAAGAGAAGATCGATTCAAATGTTACATGATTATGTGGAGATCTTTGCTTGGTCTAATGAAGATATGCCAGGGTTGGATACAGACATTGTGGTTCACCGTTTACCAGTAAAAGAAGACTGTCGTCCAAAGAAGCAGAAGGTTCGTCGCATGCGTCCTGAGATGTCAGAGAAGATTAAAGCAGAGGTAATGAAACAATTTGATGCAGGGTTCTTAGCTGTGACTTCTTATCCTCAGTGGGTTGCAAATGTGGTACCGGTACCTAAGAAAGATGATAAGGTACGTATGTGCGTGGATTACAGGGATTTGAACAAGGCCAGCCCCAAAGATGACTTTCCACTTCCTCACATTGATGTTCTGGTAGACAACACTACTCAGCATAAGGTATTCTCTTTTATGGATGGTTTCTCTGGTTACAATCAGATCAAGATGGCCCCAGAAGATATGGAGAAGACTACATTTGTTACACAATGGGGCACTTTTTGTTATAAAGTGATGCCATTTGGTTTAAAGAATGTCGGGGCAACATATCAGCGTGCTATGGTGGCTTTGTTTCATGATATGATTCATCATGAGATTGAGGTGTACGTGGATGATATGATAGCCAGGTCTCAGAATGAAGAGCAACATCTTGATCACCTGCATAAGTTGTTTGAAAGGTTGAAGAAATACAAGTTGAGATTGAACCCAAACAAGTGTACTTTTGGAGTTAGGTCTGGTAAACTCCCGGGTTTCATTGTCAGTGGAAAAGGTATTGAAGTGGATCCTGCAAAAGTGAAAGCTATACAAGAGATGCCAGCTCCTCGTACTGAGAAGGAGGTTAGAGGTTTCTTGGGACGATTGAATTACATTGCAAGATTTATTTCCCAATTAACTGCTACCTGTGAGCAAATCTTCAAATTATTGAAGAAAGATCAGATAATGGAATGGAATGATGAGTGCCAAACAACATTTGATGAAATCAAGAAGTATCTGCTAGAACCACCAATTTTGATGCCACCAGTTGATGGAAGACCCTTGATTATGTACTTAACAGTGTTAGACAACTCAATGGGGTGTGTGTTGGGGCAACATGACAAGTCTGGTCGAAAAGAGCAGGCAATATACTACCTTAGCAAAAAGTTTACCGACTGTGAAACAAGATACTCACTGCTCGAGAAAACTTGATGCGCTTTGGCATGGGCTGCTCGCCGACTAAGACAATATATGTTGACTCATACTACCTTATTGATTTCGAAGATGGATCCAATCAAGTACATATTCGAGAAACCTGCTCTCTCCGGAAGAATAGCGAGATGGCAAATGATCTTAACAGAATATGATATACAGTATACTACTCAGAAGGCCATTAAAGGAAGTGTTGTAGCTGATCATTTGGCTCATCAAGCAGTGGATGATTATAGGTCAATGAGTTTTGAATTCCCTGATGAAGACATTATAATTATTACCAAAGCACCTGGACAATATGACAGACCTGAACAAGGATCCCGATGGACTATGGTTTTTGATGGAGCTTCTAATGCACTTGGTAATGGTGTTGGGGTTGTGATCAGTTCCCCCGAAGGTTGTCATACCCAGATTACTGCCAGACTTTGTTTCTATTATACCAATAACATGGCTGAGTATGAGGCATGTATCCTGGGTATCAAAGCTGCCATTGATATGAAGATTCAGTTCCTTGACGTGTATGGAGATTCAGCCCTGGTATTAAGTCAGATCAAAGGAGATTGGGATACCAAGCATGATAATCTCATTCCTTACAGAGAGTATGTATTGTCTTTAATCCCACATTTCAAAGAGATTACCTTCAGACACATTCCACGAAGAGAAAATCAGTTGGCAGATGCACTAGCCACCATGGCATCTATGTTTGAGATCAGCCGGGATGATGAAGCTCCCAAGATTACTATTGATAGATTTGAGAAACCTGCATACTGCAATGAGATTGACACTGAAGAAGCAGAGGAGAAGCCTTGGTTCTATGAAGTGAAAATATATCTTGAAGTTCAGGAGTTCCCTGAAGGGGCATCTGTCAAAGATAAGAAGTTTCTGAGAAGGTTTGCTGCTAAGTTCTTCTTGAGTAATGGAATTTTGTACAAGCGCAATCATGATTCAACTTTGCTTCGTTGTGTGGATAAGAAGGAAGCAACAAAGATTATGGAAGATATGCATGATGGGATCTTTGGCACTCATTCTAGTGGGCATACCATGGCAAAGAAGATATTGAGAGTAGGTTACTATTGGTCTACCATGGAAGCTGACTACTATCAACATTCCAGAACATGTCACAAGTGTCAAATCTATGTTGATAAAGTACATATACCTCCATCACCATTGAATGTGTTGACTGCTCCTTGGCCTTTTGCCATGTGGGGCATTGATATGATTGGTGAGATCAAGCCTACTGCTTCTAATGGGCATCGTTTCATCCTGGTTGCTATTGATTACTTTACAAAATGGGTGGAGGCAGCTTCATTTGCATCTGTTACTAAAAATGTGGTGGCTCGATTCATTAAGAATAATCTCATCTGCAGATATGGCATTCCTGAAAGGATTATTACTGACAATGGCTCTAATCTGAACAACACTATGATTACTGATCTCTGCATGCAGTTCAAGATTAAGCATCACAACTCTTCTCCGTATCGTCCGAAGATGAATGGGGCAGTAGAAGCTGCTAATAAGAACATTAAGAAGATTCTACAGAAGATGACTATTACTTATAAGGATTGGCATGAGATGTTACCATTTGATCTTCATGGTTATCGTACTACAATACGTACTTCAACAGGGGCAACCCCATTCTCCTTAGTCTATGGTATGGAAGCAGTTCTGCCCATTGAAGTTCAGATCCCCTCCTTAAGAATTATGAAGGATGCAGGCTTGGATGAAGATGAGTGGATTTAGACCTGACTTGACCAGATAAATTTGATTGATGAGAAGAGGTTGGCAGCTGTTTGTCATGGCCAGATGTATCAGAAACGGATGATCAAAGCTTTTAATAAGAAGGTTAAGCCAAAGGTATATCACGCTGGTGACTTGGTAATCAAGCGTATCATACTACCACAGGGTGATCCTAGGGGCAAGTGGACTCCTACTTATGAAGGTCCATTTGTAGTTAAAACAATATTCTCAGGAGGTGCCATGATGCTTACTACTATGGATGGTGAAGACTTCCCACAGCCTGTAAACGCAGACATAGTTAAAAAATACTACGCATAAAAAGAGACCCGCTAGGTTGACTGGCCTAGGCAAAAATAAGGGCATCCCGGCGAACCAAAAGGGTTCGGGCAAAAATTAGGGATATATATATGAAAAATGTACACCCGGCAAGTCGAAAACCTTAAAAGGCGGTTTGGGCAAAAAAGGGTATCCTGGTGGATTGAAAACCTGAAAGGGCAATCCAGGCAAAAGTTAAGGATTAAAGCGTATGACTATGTCTCGTTGGGATCACCCATGAAACTACAACCAGTTATGCTACTTACTCAAGCTCGAACAGATAAAGCTCAATCCAATCGTTTCCGTCTCAACAGCAAAAGATGAGATACTTGAAGATAATGGCAATAGTAGAATTGAAACTCAATAGGATTATTTCCCACATAGCTGATTTTCTTTGTTTTGTAAAATTTTATGACGAATTCCTCTTACTAGGATTTCTGTCTCCTTGTACCAACTTGCCTATATATGGGCCACTTTGTGATATAAATAAAATTCCATCTTTGAATCCAGATTTACTTTTACCCTATTTACATAAGCGAAACGTCCATTAGTTGTGTTTGAATGTATGTATGCTTTTGAATATGATTGATGTTTACCAGAAATGCATAAATGCTTAATATGATTGATGTTTACCAGAAATGCATGAAATGCAGTAATAGTATTTACTAAGGACGAACGAGGGAAGGAATTCAATGAAGCTTCGCCGGTTCATCCCCACAAGACAGCTACAAATCCCCCAGTAGGGCAAATCCATCTTCATAAATACTTCGAGCTACATCTCCCCTGGAATTTATGTCCATCTCTTTTATCCTCAGTCGGGATACTCAGGAAATTATTCCTTCAACAGGAGTACGACAAATGAAGACGGTAGGTTATGGATACCATACTATCGAACGAAGACGAGAGGTTATGAATACTATGTTATCAAACGAAACGGGAACGAGTTCCTCATATTCTTCAGCAACGAATCGGGATTTATTTTCCCTGGCCAACAGTTGTTATACGAAGATATCCAGACGCTTCAGGCTGCATGATTCATACATACATCATCTACATCATACCATAACATACATATCAATAAGTACATAATACATTACTTAAGTGCATCATACTATGCATGCATACATAATGCATAAACTAACATTCTCCTTGCAGGATAGTTATATGCAGGTAAAACAATATCAACAACTTACAACGGGTTAGAAATGATCCATACATTTGCTCAAGATGTCCTTGAATAGCAGGCAAACGGTCTGTAAAAAGATCCCTTCCCTTGTTCAAGACATTATTCAGAAGAACAAATCCTGACGTTCTTTTGGCACTTGAATATCAGGAAAACGATCTGTAAAAAGATCCATTCCCTGGTTCAAGATATTTTTCAAAAGAACAAATCCTGACGTTCTTTTGACCCTTAAGAACAAATCCTGACGTTCTTTTGGCCCTTGAATAGCAGGCAAACGGTCTGTAAAAAGATCCATTCCCTGGTTCAAGATATTTTTCAGAAGAACAAATCCTGACGTTCTTTTGACCCTTAAGAACAATTCCTGACGTTCTTTTGGCCCTTGAATAGCATGCAAACAGTCTGTAAAAAGATCCATTCCCTGGTTCAAGATATTTTTCAGAAGAACAAATCCTGACGTTCTTTTGACCCTTAAGAACAAATCCTGACGTTCTTTTGGCCCTTGAATAGAAGGCAAACGGTCTGTAAAAAGATCCATTCCCTGGTTCAAGACATTATTCAGAAGAACAAATCCTGACGTTCTTTTGGCCCTTGAATAGAAGGCAAACGGTCTGTAAAAAGATCCATTCCCTGGTTCAAGATATTATTCAGAAGAACAAATCCCGACGTTCTTTTGACCTTGGAGAATAGGCAAACAGTCTGTAATCCAAGATATTTCCAGAAGAGATAATCATCACAAGATTTATTTCTACTGGTCCATTCAACAACTCAAATCATGTTGCATAAATGATTCAGAGACGGCCTATACAAAGACCTAGTACTGATATCCAGTATCAACATAAAGACATCATCACATCCCGATACTTTAGATGGCATCTCCAAGCCCATCTCAAATTCCTCCAAGTGGCATCTTTAAGCCCACTCAAGCATATACAACTAATCATCAGTGTTACTCTATATACTGGTGAGTTTACATTTTTGGGCTTTTGTGTTCAATCCCCTTCAACCTTCCAGGTCACGACTGGCACATATACCAATCTAACCCCTCAGGTTTCAGAAAATTGAACAGGGGCAGCTGTTGCACCCCAAAATTTGCCCTCCACAAGACAAGTCATTGTGTACTAAGAGGCTCACAAGGTTCACAAGACATCTCATGAGATTCACAAGGTTCACAAAGTTCACAATTAGTCAGAAAGTTTGACAAATCCCTCAGACAATGCATCCTCCTAAGCATTGCATCCTAAACTAGGGTTTTGACTTTAATCAGGCTAAATGGACTTACAAGACTTCAAGTGAGCTTCATAGCATCCTATATGTGTTCAAGAATCCCCATGTCAAGTTTCAAGACTTTCCCAAAAGATTTGCTCAGTCGGATAATCAGATAGGTTAAAATCAGTCAAAGTAGTTAAAAAGTCAAACTGAGGTCAACTGTGGTCAAACCAAAGTCAAACTTCATGATTTTTTGCCAACATCAAGTATATGAAGTAAAATTCATCATTTGATCAAGGGTTGATCATGATTCATCAAGGAGATTTCAGATCATCAAGAATCACGAGTTTCTAAATTAGGGTTTCCTCAGGAAAAGTCAACTGAACTTTGACCAGCCATAACTTTCACATGCTTCATCAAACTTTTTCCATCCAAAGCTCATTTTGAAGGAAATTTAATTCTCTACAACTTTGTTTCTCACAAGCCAATCCCAAAAATGCTTCATTTGGAAGGTATGAGCTAAGACATTATAGGTCCTTTTAAACGTCAACAACTTCAAAAGAGCATAACTTGAGAATGGTAAAAGATATGGACATGAAACCAAAGAGGTTGGTTATAGGACTCTTTAAGCTTTCCAAAATGTCCAAGAACACCCTCATAGCATTAAAATTGAAGGATTTGTGCCCTTGCAAAGTTGGGAAATATTTGAGTGGTTTATGAAGTAAATGGGGTCTTAAAACCATAATTCTTCAAATGGGCTGACTTTTTTGTGACCCAATGTGTTCCATGACATCATGCACGAAATTTATTTAATATTTTCATAATTTTATTCATTTTATTTTTATTTATTATGATTTTTTATATTAAAAATCATTTTAAATTCAAATAAAATATAAAATGATGAAGATTTAAAAATATTTTGCTTCTAGAATGTCATAAAAGTTAATTGGATTTAATTGATACAAAAATTATGAAGATTGTCTCAAGATAGCAATGTTGGATCAAAGGAAAATCAAGTTTTATGACATATCTTTTTCAATCTTCAAATATCCAAAAAATCCAAAGAGTTATAGCATGTTTCTGACCTAATTCAATCCATATATATACACAAATACATTGCCAATGAGAGGGGACGAAAATTGCAGCCTCCAAGGGTAAGAACAAAGTTTCAATTTTCACACTAAAAACACCAATTCGGTTTAATACTTAGAGCCTCTTTCAAGACAAACCAAAGGTTGCAACTTGTTCCTTGGAGTTCATGGATTGATTCTGGATCATAACATCATTCATTTATGCCTTGAATCGTGAAAACCGAATGCATCTTCTTCATGTTTTAAAATTTTTCGATTTGAATGATTTACACATTGTTAATGAAAACTAACTATGGATTTGTGTTTGTTGTGATGTTTAGAAACTTTCTGGATGATTTAATTCAATTATTATGGACTGTGTCGAAATTCACCATTGCTAGGGTTTGAAGCTTCAAATCAGGAACCAAGCATTTAGGGCCTTTAAACGAAATCTAAGAACATGGATGTGATCTATGAGACTTGTATAATTGATCTGGGCTTTTAATTTGAATTGATGTTACGATTTGCTTGATGTTTAAAAAAACATAGGATTCTGGTTTTGAAAATTTGCAGGAAAATTCGCAGAGGAAAACGCAGGAAATTTCGCAGGTAATAGGTTGAAGATGAAGCAGCCTTGGCGCGAAAACCTGATTTGAAATTTGAGATTATTTTATTATGTATTATTTGTGTAATATTTCCTGAAAGTAGCGTTGGTTCAGTTGGTTTGTGTGTGTGCGCATGAGGTTGATGGTCCTGGGTTCGAATCCCCCCAGGCCATTTTGTGTTGTTTTGCTTTTTTTATGATTTTTACAGGTTAGAGAACAAAACGCATTGAGGCTCATTCAATATCACTAGCGCATGTGCAACCCAGTGGAAGGGAGGTTGGTCCTGGAGATGTGAAGCCTAGGGCCTGGGTTCGAATCCCAGCCCCAGGTATATTTTTTTCTCATTTTTTCATTTATTTTGTTTTGTTTATATTATATTTAATTAATTTAATTAATAATAAATGTCTAAAATAAAATATTTATATTATTTTCTTATATATAATTCAAAAACTTATATTTTAAAAATTCAAAACTTATTAATAAAATTATTTATACTTATTTCATTATATGTTCATATTATTAATATTATATATATATTGTAAATAAATTAGTTATATGTAAATTAATAATTAATGAAAAACCTAATATTTTTATAAACCCTAATTTATTTTGTAACACCCTAATTTGTTTTCAAAACTTTAATTTTCTTTTTTTTGATAATTTCTTATTTTATTATGCTTGTATAATTATAATTATTAAATATTTCTAATATGTATATATAATTAATTTATTAAAACTATTAATCATATTTATAAGTACATAATTATTATTATTTATTTCTTTTATTTAAATTCTTAAAAATGATTATTTATTTAAATTTGAACTTTTAATTTGTTTCCTATATTATATTATTATACTAACCTCTTTTATATTTATTTTATTTATCATTACTAACCTATTTATTTATTATATGCTTATTTATATAAGATATTTTATTATTATTATAATGTAATTGTGCAAATTATGTAATAGTTGTAGACCTTTTTTTATTTATTTAAATTGCCATGGTTAGTAAAATAGGGAGTGTAAACATGTTTGTATCTTAAAATTGAATTTAGATCACTAATTATAAGATAAATACTTGAACTTGTACACGCACACACGTAAGTCGATCTTGGATCGCCATCTCACTTCTTAAGGGCTACCTCTCATGTTGCCTAAATAAAAGGTCAAGTAAGGTGTATAAAGCAAAGTCCCTTCTCTCATTAACATCATCTTGTCCCTTTAAAGATTATAAGATCAAGTCCCTTCGACGTTGCCTTAGTAAATGATCTTGTCCCTTTCGAATAAAAGATGATAAGTCCCTTCGAGTTGCTAGTACACCTTACAGTTGCCTAATCACCGATGACCCTTTACTTGTCCCTCATAACATCCAAGGTAATGACTACCTATTCCTTAATAATAGGGATAGTCTTACCATTTAAAGGATATTTAAGAACAGAAAAGATTTAGCTTAGGGTAGGTTTCTCTTATGTACTTGCTCACCTTTTCAAAACATTTCAAAAACACTTCACATTTTCAAACAATTTTTCAAAACAAAGTCTTTATATATATCCGTACATGGATCATTATAAAGTACTTAAGGAAATTTCTAATCACACACTACACTTTTCAAAAACATTTTAAAGCGAGCTAAGTAACTAAGAGCCCATGGATAACCATGGATGTAAAGGGTGCTAACACCTTCCCTTTACATAACCTACTCCCCGAACCCAAAAATCTTTTAAGGTCTTTCCTGTTCTTTTATGCCCTTTCCTTTGGATAAAATAAAAGTCGGTGGCGACTCTTGCTATCTGCAACATAACTAAAGTCAGTTCTCCCACCGTGTTACAACAACCATGTTCTTAGATTTCGTTTAAAGGCCCTAAATGCTTGGTTCCTGAATTGAAGCTTCAAACCCTAGCAATGGTGAATTTCGACACGGTCCATAATAATTGAATTAAAACATCCAGAAAGTTTCTAAACATCACAACAAACACAAATCCATAGTTAGTTTTCATTAACAATGTGTAAATCATTCAAATCGAAAAATTTTAAAACATGAAGAAGATGCATTCGGTTTTCACGATTCAAGGCATAAATGAATGATGTTATGATCCAGAATCAATCCATGAACTCCAAGGAACAAGTTGCAACCTTTGGTTTGTCTTGAAAGAGGCTCTAAGTATCAAACCGAATTGGTGTTTTTAGTGTGAAAATTGAAACTTTGTTCTTACCCTTGGAGGCTGCAATTTCGTCCCCTCTCATTGGCAATGTATTTGTGTATATATATGGATTGAATTAGGTCAAAAACATGCTATAACTCTTTGGATTTTTTGGATGTTTAAAGATTGAAAAAGATATGTCATAAAACTTGATTTTCCTTTGATCCAACATTGCTATTTTGAGACAATTTTCATAATTTTTGTATCAATTAAATCCAATTAACTTTTATGACATTCTAGAAGCAAAATATTTTTAAATCTTCATCATTTTATATTTTATTTGAATTTAAAATGATTTTTAATATAAAAAATCATAATAAGTAAAAATAAAATGAATAAAATGATGAAAATATTAAATAAATTTCGTGCATGATGTCATGGAACACATTGGGTCACAAAAAAGTCAGCCCATTTGAAGAATTATGGTTTTAAGACCCCATTTACTTCATAAACCACTCAAAAATTTCCCAACTTTGCAAGGGCACAAATCCTTCAATTTTAATGCTATGAGGGTGTTCTTGGACATTTTGGAAAGCTTAAAGAGTCCTCTAACCAACCTATTTTGTTTCATATCCATAACTTTTACCATTCTCAAGTTATGCTCTTTTGAAGTTGTTGACTTTTTGTTGACTTTTAAAAGGACCTATAATGTCTTAGCTCATACCTTCCAAATGAAGCATTATTGGGCTTGGCTTGTGAGACACAAAGTTGTAGAGAATTCAATTTCCTTCAAAATGAGCTTTGGATGGAAAATATTTGATGAAGCATGTGAAAGTTATGGCTGGTCAAAGTTCAGTTGACTTTTCCTGAGGAAACCCTAATTTAGAAACTCCTGATTCTTGATGATCTGAAATCTCCTTGATGAATCATGATCAACCCTTGATCAAATGATGAATTTTAATTCATATACTTTATGTTGGCAAAAAATCATGAAGTTTGACTTTGGTTTGACCACAGTTGACCTCAGTTTGACTTCAGTTTGACTTTTTAACTACTTTGACTGATTTTAACCTATCTAATTATCTGACTGAGCAAATCTTTTGGGAAAGTCTTGAAACTTGACATGGGGATTCTTGAACACATATAGGATTCTATGAAGCTCACTTGAAGTCTTGGAAGTCCATTTAGCCTGATTAAAGTCAAAACCCTAGTTTAGGATGCAGTGCTTAGGAGGATGCATTGTCTGAGGGATTTGTCAAACTTTCTGACTAATTGTGAACTTTGTGAACCTTGTGAACCTCATGAGATGTCTTGTGAATCTTGTGAACCTTGTGAGCCTCTTAGTACACAATGACTTGTCTTGTGGAGGGCAAATTTTGGGGTGCAACAATTATAAAATAATAACAATAAATAAAATAAAAAAAACAAATTAAACTTAATAAAAGAAAGGGAAAAGTGATTAGAAAGCAACTAGAGAGTCAGGAAGGTCAAAGAACTCAGCGCAAGGAGGACGCGTGAAATAAAAAAAACACCTGACAGATTCGTGACAAATGTCACCAACCACTATGGCCAACCAAACCTCAACATGAAACGTGGTGATTGAAATGACAGTGAAGGGGACGCGTTTTCATTTTGGACGGCTTAAACTCAGTCTCACCTCAAGAACCTCACAAGAACTTATGGCCTTCTTTCAAAAACTCTCTCATTCAATCTCTCAAAGTGATACCTCACTCTCTCACGTTTTCTCTAGTTCGTACCTCCCTGAGAAGATGATTCAGGGTATCACCATCATCCTTTTCTACAAAACAAAGACCGCCTAAATCTTAACCCCAAATCGCGAAGATAAACCTAGTCTCTAACCTCAAACGACATGGATCAAGGCTCAACAACACACAATCAACATCGAGCAGTCATGTAACCAACAATAAATATCATGTAATGAACAAATCAAAGAAGTAGAAGCAGGAGATCGTAAAGAGAGGAAGTAATTACCAAGTGCTAACGTCAAATACGCGAAATAACAGGTACTGGCTTCCTCTTGTTGTTACGTTCGTTCACTTACCTTCTTCCTTCTACTCCTTCTTTGTTTTTGTTGTAGCTTTGGTTTAACACAACTTTTACACAATGCCCCGTTGATCCTCTGACCTTTTGAGAAAAAGATTTAGGGTTGAAGATGATATTTGCGCCATTAGGGTTTTGTAATCGATTCGTGATGTTCCGCCGTTTAGGGTTTTTTCGGTGAACTCCTCTCTATTTTTGGTGTCCGTTTTTTCTCCTTGAAAATTTAGGGTTTCTTCGCTCTTATAGTGTAGTGAATTAGGTTTTCTCTTTCGAAATTTGCTGAGAAAAACCCTAATGTTATCTCTGCCAAACTTTCTTTTTGTAAAAAAGTGTTTTTGACATTTTTGTGAAATTTCGAATACACAGCCTTGCTGACATTTCTGACTGGCTTTTATTTTTATTCACTGCACAAATGTTGACCTAGTTCTCTTTGGTTTGAAACGAACTTGACAAGTTGAAAACGAATTAGGTTGAAGAGTTAGTTTATGACTGATTTAGTTTGCAATTTTTACTACTATCAGCTTCTAATTTCACTGCCTGTCTCTTTTTCTTACTGTAGTAAAAAAACCTACCCCTCTGTGATTGTTGATATTTGCTTGCCTCTGAACTCTGGATTTCAAACAACAACTGTTGCAGGGAATGTAACAAACATTGTGTTTGCGAGATAAAAAACAATACGAAGCGCCTCACTCCATACCGATTGCATCCAAGGGATTTTCTGCCGAGGACTTAGCTTGTTCAAAGCTCTTTTGCATTGTTACTAGACGAAAACCAGTGCAGAGGTTGTTGTCCATCTTCTTTATTTGGCCTTTGTCTGTCATAGTCTCTCTTTTTTTCAGGTACATGCTGGATCAATATACATATGCCTATTCTTTTTCCAAGTTCCCTGAGTACAGTTTGGCTGCTGAATGGAACTAAATCTCCAAGAGAATTTACTGACTTTGACTTAACTTGTAATATGCATGACTTTTTCGACCGCATCCATTCATATCACACACAAACAGTTCTCCAAACTTTTCCTGATTTTAAAAGATCATTGTGCAATTTCAACTTTAGCACACCTGGTTTGGAATAGATTGAAAAAGTTACAGTCGGATTAAACTTAAATCCCAATTCCTAACTGAATTGGTCTTATGATTTTTGTTGTTATGCAATTTTTTGTCTTCCCCTATTAACTGTGGCGAACTTTCTCTTTGTAGTATTAACAAAGCTTTTATCAGGCGCACGATTGAAGGTACTGATTTTCTGCTATTTAAACTCGGTTACAACTTTGGTATCCTCAGACACAGCATGCTTGGCCAATTCACCGGGCAAAACAAGTTTGACCGCTGTCTGAATTTCCCTAGAAGTGATAGCCGGCTTCTTGTTGTATCTTGCAAGTCTTGAAGATTCTGCAGTAATCTCTTCGAAGATGTCATCGATGGAACTGTTCATGATACTTATGGCCTTGCTTGAGATGCCAATGTCAGGGTGAACCTATTTCAAAACCTTGAAGATGTAGATCCTGTATTTCTCTACACTTTTCTTGTTTCTCTTTTTTCTTCTTGTTTGTGCCGGCAACAACACCATCCTTAGGCAGCCTTGTATAACAGAGCAAATGGAGGGACAAATTATTTCCAATTTAGATTTTTCAAGACATTGTGATTCTTGAGCTTTAGCATTGCAATGTAGTAGTATTAGAATCTTTTTTTTTTCATACAACCTTGCACATACAAAATTGTATTTCACTCAGACAATTCTTTGGAACTCCAATGGGGAACTTTGTTTCCAACTTTGGCTAGTAATAACCTCTTATGAGATATAAAAAAGCACAACTTTTTGAATAGCCGAGTCCCTATTGAATGTTATAAGTTCTTTTGCTTTTTCTTCCAATTAAGATATGCAAAAATGTTATGTCACGTTGTATCACACCCAACACGTCTATCCATGCGGACTAGCTCTTCTCAATACAATCCGGTGAAACACTCTCAGCAGACAAACCATCGTTACTTAAAAATAAACTAGACAATGCCCATCGATCACAAATCAAGAACTTGACGACCAGGTGAAATCCACACAGAAAAAGAACCCCGAAAAAGGCTCTGAATATGCAACACTTAAAACCTTAATCTCCAACTTTGGAGAAAGAAAACTCGTAACTTGATGTTTGAGAAACACAAAGAGGATTGATTACATCAGGAGTCTTGATTCAAACTTCCAAGATAATAACTTTCCAAAGTTCGTCTCTAAACTTGAATGCCAATAGACTCAGAAACATCCAAGAAAACTCCGGCCCCATGAATCCTCAACTTCCGTGCCTCCCAAGAAAACACAAGATATGCATGTTATGAAGAAAGTCTTAATGCAATGCATAGGTGCGAGACATAAACCCAAAAACAAAATGAGGGCAAATTTCGGGGTGCAACAGATAGTCCATCAAAAGACTTCAAGATAAAAAGAGCATTAAGACAGGGTGATCCATTTCACTCTTTTATTTTCAGCATCAAAGTATAATCTTAGATGTGGCTTGTAATTGATCGGTGACACCACTATTTTGTATAATACTCTTATCATCTTGTTCTTTAGTATAAAATGTGTATCCATTAATTGCGTATGCGCTATGAGAAAACACATGCAAACTTGGACCATATGTCAAACATCTCAACCTTTTTGTTACCGAAGTAGGATCTGAAGAGCGCTTCGAATAAATATGATCCTTTAACCATTGTATAAAACTTTTAGTGTGCTCTCATACTATCCAATTTTCATTTCTATTCGAATTTAACCTTCGGAGTACATCCTTGTGCATTTCAACATATGGCTCAACTTCATTATCATTGTGCAGAACATACAAATGGACTTGATCCAATTCATCCCTTGATAATTTCACAATTTTATTTCCAATTACTTTTTACCTTCCTTTTTCTCGAAAATATGAGCTTTGGGGAGTCCAATTGATTGAACGTTGGAAAAATATTCAGTACAAAACTCAATCGCTTCTTCAACAATGTATCGTTCAACAATATAACCCTCTATGAGACTTCGGTTTTTCACGTACACTTTCAATATTTTCATATACCATTCAGCAGGGTACATCCATCTCATATAAGCTGGTCCACACAATTGTGTCTCTTTCATAAGATGAACAACTAGATGTACCATTATGTCAAAAAAAGAGGGAGGAAAATACATTTCAAGCTCACACAAGGTAATTACTATCTCTTTTGGTAGTGTTGGTAAGATCTCGGGATCGATCACCTTACTACAAATTGACCTAAAGAAAAAACACAATTTAGTTATGACACTTCTTACTTTTTCTGGCAAAATAGAACGTATACCTATTGGTAGAAAATGTTCTATTATAACATGGAAATCACGTGTCTTCAAATTCTTCAACTTGAGGTCTTTCATAGAAACAAGTCTTCTAATATCTGAAAAGTATCCTTCTGGAACCTTAACTTCACTCAGAAACTTATACAATATTTTTTTCTCCTTTCTAGATAGAGTAAAAGCAGCAAGTGGTAGATATGTTCGTCTTCCTTTCTTCACGGGTACTAATTCAGTTCTTATTCCCATTTTTAACATGTCCTCCATTTCTTTAAGGTCATCCTTAGACTTTCCTTTTATATTGAGTAACGTACCAATAACACTTTCAAATACATTTTTTTCAATATGCATAACATCGAGAAAATGTCTCACGTACAAAGACTTCCAATATGTCAATTCAAAAAATATCAACCTCTTCTTCCACCCACCTTTGACAACCTTATGTGCAAAAGGCTTGCCAAACTCAGTACGCATATCTTTCACATTTTTAACAACTTGGTCACCTGACAATACGGGTGGATCTCTATGTTGTCCGGTGTCTCCATTGAATGATTTTCTCCACCCACGGTAGTGATGTTTAGAATGTAAGAATCTACGATGACCGAGAAACACATTCTTCTGACAAAGTTCCAATCGCATTGTATCGGTTCCATCTTCACAAATAGGACACGCACATTGACCTTTAATGCTATACTCAGATAGATTCTCGTATGCTGGAAAATCATTAATTGTGCCAAACAACATCGCCCTCAAATTGAAATTTTCTTTCCTATATCCATCATAAACCTCCACACCGTTCTCCCACAAAATCTTTAAATCTTCAATCAAAGGTGTCAAGTATACGTTTATGCCATTCCCTGCTTGTTTAGGCCTAGAAATTAACATAGATAACATCATGTACTTACGCTTCATACATAGCCATGGAGATAAGTTATAAATCATAAGAATCACAAGCCATGTGGTATGTGAGATACTTTGAAGACCATGCAAGTTCATTCCTCAGTAGATAATGCCAAGCGAAGGTTTCTTGCTTCTTCTCCAAAGTTAGGATAATCATTATCAATTTTCGACCACTGTAGTGAATCAGCCGGATGTCGATACTTTCAATCAATAATTCTTTCTTCTACATGCCAAGTTAGGTGTCTTGTATCGGTTTCACTATGAAACATGCACCTAAATCTCGGAATTATAGGAAAATGCCATAAGACTTTTGTTGGAGACTATTTTTTCTTATATCGAGACAAACTTCATTTAGGACACTCAGTTAACGATGCATATTCGTTTTGAAATAAACACAAACGTTTGGACAAGAATGTATCTTATCATAGCTCATGCCAATAGAGCATAACATTTTTTTTGCCTCATAGGTTCGATTAGGAAGAACATTATCCTCTGGTAGCATATTTCTCACAAGGGCCAACAACTCTGTGAAACTTTTATCCGATCATCCATTGTCCGCCTTTAAGTTGTACAACTTTAATATCGCAGAGAGTCTTGTGAATTTAGTGCAACCTTTATACAACGGTTTCTCTGCATCGCTTACCAACCTCTCTAACATTTCGGGACAATCATTAAGATCTTCTTCAAGTGCTTCTGCAATCTCTTCGACTCGATCACAATCGTATGTTTTCGTGACTTTGTCGTCTGAAGCATAGGTCGTATTACTTTCCCCCCTAGTTCAACATTCTCGTTAATTTTCTCACCATGAAATATCCAACACTTATAACTTCGATCAATTCCATGCCTCAGTAAATGCGATTTCAATCCATCTGTGTCAACCTTACCAATATAACAACAACCCAATCAAGGACATTTCATTCGACTAGGGTCTTCAACGTATTAAACAACAAACTTAACGAATTCCGCAACCCCATTCTCGTACTCTTTGGTCAATCGATCGGCAGACATTCATTGTTTATCCATGGTTTTCCTACTTATTAAGGTAAACAAAATAAAGACTTTAAGTAATTACCTATTTAATTGAAGTTTAATTGAAGTATGTATATTTAGGGGACTAAATTGTTTATTCTCTTTAAACTAAAATCATAAGGAATTGTTCATTTTATGTAAGACAACATTCAGTTTAAAAAATATTTTTTTCCATTCTATACTTATTTTCTCTATTTATAATCTAAGTGGCAACCAATAAGGATAACTAGTGGCAAATATCAAACAAGTTATGAGGTCTTAAAAATTAATCCTAGAGTGTTTTATTCTTAAATATTTCTCATGGAAGACTCCAAATATATGTTAACCAAATAACATCAATGTTGACTCCAAATATATGTTAACCAAATAACATCATGCTCAGACCAAAGACTCCAAATATATGTTAACCAAATAACAATTTCTAATAAACCAGAACCTTTTCTTCCAAAGACTCAAAATATATGTTAACCAAATAACATCAATGTTGTATAATATTTCATTGATCAAGTTTCCTCAGTTATATAAAGAAATACAACAACAACAATGTAAACCCTAAACAATGGCGGCAACGAACCATGGATAAATAAGACATACCAGAAAAGTAAGTATAGTCAGTATCATAACAGTGGCAACAAACTCGTTCAAGGTAACAAACTAGCTTGAACGACGGCGACAATGTGGAGGTTTCAGACGGTGGACGACGGCAAGGGTTTCGTTCGCAGAAAGAATGAATGAATGAAAAAAGAATACTGAGTATTCTAACATTTTCATTTAATTAGACCTTTGACAACACTTTTGTGAAAAGCGCTGGCTAAGATAGCCCTTAGAAAGCGCTGGTTAAGGTCAACCTTAGACAACGCTTTTGATTTATTTTATTTTTTTAAATTAAAAGACCTTAGACATCGCTTTTGAGGAAAGCACTGTCTAAGATATGCCTTTAAAAGCGCTGTCTAATGTTTACCTTAGACATCACTTTTCCAAAAGCGCTGTCTAAGATAGGACTTTTAGCAGCACTTTTGCTATTTTTCGTGAACAGTTTCCATGTTTTTTTCTTATAACAACGTTTTTGTAATAAAGCGCTGTCTAAGGTGCGCTATTAAAAGTTATTTTTGGCGTAATGATATTTCTCTCAAATATTATGAATTTTTAATTTGCATATTATCCAAAGAATACTATTCAGATAAATCTCCGTGCTATACAAATGACTTGATAAATTAAGATCTTGAATAGTATTTGGAAGGTGGTATGAAATTGTCATATACTTGTTTAAAATAAAGTAGTATTATTAGTAAATTGGTGAAGCATGACGACTATGACTTTATAAATATGTTTCAACAAGTTGTGACTAGTGACTAGTGACTTCTTCAACAACTAGACTTTTGTTTGATTATAAGAAATATGAAGCTTCTCTTGCACATGACGTCCCTACCACTAGACTTTTAGTCTTCATAAACTATTTTGGGGTCGTCTTTCTCAGTCACAGTATTTTGTGTCGTTTAGAGCCACATACAAAACTTTTGAATTTTTTACTTATTAGATAATTCATCACCCTCTTTAGAAAATGGACGTTATAGTCACAAACAAGCTTTCTTGTCCCTTGTGGAATTTAGGTTCTATTTAGTAAGATATTTTTTGAGTTTATATTTTATAATTTATAAAATCATATGATAATAAAAGATAGGTTTAATAACAGTTTTTTTTATCATGAATTTATAATTTATTTTATTTTTCAGATACTATTTTAAATAGTAATTTAATTTATAATTTATAATTTATCATTTTTAATTTGTGAGAAGTATCCCCACACAATTTTATTTTTTAATTCTATTTATTATTTTATGTGTTGCAAGAGAATAAATTCCAAATAACATATATATATATATATTTAGTGAGAGACTTTTCATCGAACAAATATAAAATCAAAAGCTAGATCTGTGATTATAAACTACACAATATACGAAGTCCTAAAATATTGAATGATTTTTTAGAGTGGTCCTTTTCAACAACGATGCCAATATCTATCCACATAAATGAGTTTTATAAGAAAACAAAAATGTTCCAATCAACATAAATGAATTTTAAATAACAAAACAGATACTGCTGGAATGGTAGGGAGACATAACATGTGCAACGAAAGTGGTGGGATAGGTCATTCAATGCTCTTATCTTTTCCATGCTCTAAAGTTAGATGAATTTTCACGAGAGAGTGAAATATAAAGGAATATTTAAAAAAAAAATCAAATCGCATATATGTTTCATTTAATACTTAAATATGTTTTTTTTTCTTTCTATAAAGTACCAACTTCTTTAATTTAATTTTTAAATAAATTTCATTCAATTTTATGATTTTTTATAATAAGTGAATGTTATTAGCTTGTGTATTTTATCTGTAAGACTATCAATTCATCATTTGTGATTAAGATGATGTTATAGCACAAAATGATAACAAGAGCAAGAGTTTCTCTAGAGAAATTCTTGGCTTAGTGAAGAAGATGAAAAGAGATAAGGTGAATGGGTTTGTGATTCAATGCATAGATTACAATGATACAATATATACAAGGTGAGTCAACTTTCTAAACCGAGCTGGCAAAACAGAAACTTGTTATAGTTAGTTATACAAACTAAACCAAAACTAACTGCATATTTTAACTATTCTAAAATATCTCTAACACCCCCTCAAATTGAAGGTTGAAAGGTAAAGTCAACAACCTTGAGTTTGCTTCGAATCTTTCTCTAACAAAGTGGATGTCAAGTTTAATATGCTTTGTTCGTGCGTGAAGAATTGGGTTGTGGGAGAGGAGAACATCACTCAAATTGTGACATAGCAGCATGGGTGATGAGTGAGTAGAAATGTGCAATTCAGATAACAATGATTCCAACCAAAGTAACTCAGTTGTAGTATGAGCTAGAGCTCGATACTCAGCTTCAGTGCTAGAGCATGCTACAAATGATTTCTTCTTTAAACTCCAAGCTACTAGATTTGGACCAAGGGATATACACGAACCAGAGGTCACTACGCCAAAATTGGCATGTAGCAGCACAACAAAGACAAGACTTTTTAAAGAAAGCGTTGTTATAGGTATTTTAAAAATTTCTCTAAAACAAAGCTTTCTAAAAGTCAGCCTTTAAAGAGCGCTTATAAAAGCTCTGTTAAAAGTCCTAAACTGAAGCCACCTTAGTCAACGTTTTTCTCAAAAGCGCTGCTACAGGGAAACCTTAGAAAGCGCTTTCTTAAAAGCTCTCTCTAAAGTCAATAAATATTTTGAACTTTCAGAATCTCAAAAATGGCAAATGGGGGTTCGAACCCACACCCTTGAGGTTAAAAATAAATATAGTAAACCTAAGACGACGCTTTTTTGTAAAAACGCTCTTATAGGTTATATTTTGAAATCCATTGCATCGACCTGCACTCTTAATGCGTCGACGCAATGGACATTAATTTCATGTAAATTATATTTTAAATACCCTGGACATCGCTTTTTTTAGAAAGCGCTCTCTAAGGTTATTTATTTAATTAAATTATTATATATTATTAGAAAACCTAAGAAAGCGCTTTCTAAGGAAAGCGTTGTCTAAGGTATTAAAAATTTATTTTTCATGAAATTAATATCCATTGCGTCGACGCATTAAGTGAGCAGGTCGACGCAATGGATTTCAAATTTATGACAGCTTGCTCTGTGCGCATGGGGAGTTTCTCCGCTTTATAGGGATTTTAAATTTTGACTCTTCAAATGCTTTAATATAAATTATATTTTAAATCATTTACTATTCTTCTTCTTCCAATTCTTTCCAAAATTCCTCCAAAACCCTAAAACTCCTATTCTCTTTTCCAAAATTTCTGTTCTATTTTCCAATCTCTTCAACATCCTCATGGCTTCAACCAAAGTTGCTGGTAAAAGGTCAAGCCGGTCTGCCTCAACATCTCATTCGTCTATACTGGTAAGTGCTCTATCACTCCTTGGAGATGAAATTAGGGATTTATATAATGAGGAGTTCAAGGATAGAAAAATGATTCCACAATATGTCTATTCTAGACTTACTGCTAGTCAATTGCACTTGGATTATATTGTGGAACTCATGGACTACCAAGACATATCCTAGGATTAAGAACTGAGTATAATGAGGATTTGGTTCGTATGTTTTATGCTGGCATTATGGGAAAATTTGAGGGCTATGAATTTCAGTTTATGATGGGAAATTTGGTTTATAAGGTTGATGCCAAAGTCCGGCAATCCATTTTGGGTATCCCTCCTGCTAGATTTGCAGACAAAGCCTTGATAACTGATGCCTCCCCTATTACTGGTTTTAAATATAAGATACACTTAAATAAGATGTTGTGGTATCCTCATGATAACGATACGGTAAATAATGATATGTTCCCAAAGGAATTCACAACTGGCTGTTTGAAACCGGGTATCCGGGTTCTTCATTGGATTGCGTCGCATAATATTCGTCCCAAGAAAGGCGAATATTCCATAATTGACAAAGCCAAAGTAGCCTTGATGTATGCTCTCACAAAGAAAGTCAAGGTTAATTGGCCTTACTATATTACTAGTCGCATTTTTGCACTGAGAGAAAAGAACAACGTGGTATTAAGTTATCTGTATCTCATTCAGTACATCTTGAATAATGCAAAGGTTGTTGTGAAAGGGTTGCCTATGATGTCCATCAATCCAAATCATGAATTTCAAGGAAAATATCTCAATCTTATGGGACACTCATAGGATCCTGTTCGAAAGAACTTTGTTATAACTTTGAGACCTGGTAGTCAAATGGAATTTGCTATAGCAGCTAGTGAGCAAGAAAATGCTCCTAGTGGTGACAACATTGAGTCTGATGAGGAAAATCATGATGATCAAACTCAGCCTATGGAGGAAGATCATGGCAACTGGGTCATAACAGATGTACAGGAACATGACTCAGTCTATGGTTGGAATAGAAATGAAGATGAGGTTCTCTATGATAATCAAGGTTGGGAAGAGTGGCAACACACTGGTTGGACTCAAAATCAGTCATCTCAGGCATATTCTCCACCAGATTACACTTCGCCTTCTACTGATGAGCTGACTGTTATGTTGCATAATATGCAATTTCAACAGCAAGAACACTATGAGGCTCAACATGTCTGGAACAACGAAATGGAAAAACAAATCAAAGGTAAAAATGAAGCTTTCAACACTTTCAATCAGTTTCTCGAGATGTATGAAAACGATAGGGGTTCGTCTTCTGGCACATCTGATCATAAAGGCAAAAAGGGAAGATTTGATCATAGAAGGGAATAAGGTTCATCTAGTTTTTAATGTGTTGGCTATGTTGCTTCTTTTTAAATGTAATGATACTTCAATTACTTTGATTTATATTTTTCTCTATTTTTCAATCAATCCCTTATCGTACTATCTTCACCTAGTGATTAAAGCTTATTAGGAGCATTATAGTTACTTCGTTTATCTTTGTAAAAGATACGTTCATTTTTCCTTGAGTGGCTAGTTTAAGTCAGTAAACTCAATAAGACATTGACAGTAGGTCTTTGTGTGTATTCAAATTTGAATAGTGGATTAAAACCTCGCTGATAGAGGCAAAATCACCTTGGCCGATGGACTGGATGTAGTTTGAATTTAAACGAACCAGGATAAATCAAAGAGTTTTTTAAAGTCATTTTTATTAGTTATTAGAAACCCAATTACAACCCCTTTCCTTGTGTTTCACGCTCCTTCAATATTCATTAACCTAACAGAATTCGATCAACAAGATCTCCTATTAGGATTTCCATAATGATATCAATCAGTGATCTCACAAGAGTTTGACCTTCACTTGGTCCTCTTTGAGATATGAATATCATTGACCCTATTTCAGGATTTCATAATGACACGGTGTCATTGTCATCTCAAGTATTATGATCTTCACTTAATCACTTGAACCTAAGTCTTTAGAACCTTCATAACTTGTCTAGCCGAACCATCTTCAGAATTCATCAGCACTTGGTCTTCAGAACCTTTATCTTTAGAACCTTAAGTCTTCAGAACCTTTAGATCTTCGTCTTCAGATTTCTTCAGCACTTGGTCTTTAGAAGGTAACAACTTTAGAAGCTTTACTCACTTCAGAAGTAGAACATCAGAACCACGCACAAAACAGAATCCACAAGAGTGTTGCAACATGAACATTCAACATCCTTGGATATTTATGATTGTGATCAGATACAAAAGCATATTTGCTTCTTCACTATGCTTTACGACTTGTGTTACACATAGTAACTCACATATGATCTTTGACGCACATATTGATAATGTTTGTTTGATCTAATATCTTCAATGAATATGATCTGCACAGAAACAAACATCAGAACATAAAATAGTTCTTTTACAAATACTCATTGTTTATCATCAAAACCTAGAGATGACTTGTAGAAAAAAATATTGTTCTTACAATAGACTCAACTAAGAGTCTTGTTAGAAAGGCTCATTTGGAAGTATTATATGAGGAACTTTACTAGTTCTCATCTAAGGAAATCGACTACAGTTTCTCATGAGAGACTTGACTAAAGTCTCGCCTGATGGACTTAATTAAGAGTCTTGTTAAGCATACTCCTTTGGATTTTTTTTCTAAGGGACTCGACTAAAGTCTCAACCAAAGATAAAGTAATTTCTACCTTTATTAAATAAATTTTCCCTCTTTGAGCCCTCATGATTGAGGGATTGTGTACCGATATAGGCGGAGTAATTCAAGTAAGAGTACTTTGTAGACTAGTTGATCCCGACTCATTATTATCCCTAAGTAAATGGACTAGTATAAAACTCTGATAAATGGACTAGTATAAATCTCTGATAAAAAAAATAATATGTTATCGATATTGACAAGGAAAACTATTCAATGGTTAGATCGTTGAAATTTAATATTTATAAAAAGTTATTATGGTAGAATAAGTCAAGTAACACTTACTCATGAACTAAGTTGATCCACACTTAGGCTTTGGCTCTTCTTATAATAAAAATATAAGTTAATTCACACTAATTATTATCTTTAATTAATTTGACTAATATAAAACTTTGATATAAAAGTAACATGTAATTGTTATTGGAAATGAACAATTATTTAATAAATATATGAATAAGCAACATATATCTAATCTAATTCTTGAATCACGTCCAACTCCAAATTCAAACGTTCTACAACCGTATTAGTAATTGTATTAGTTGAAGTTGTAGGTCCGAAAGGATTGATTGGTACTTTTAATTTGTCTCCTTCTCCTTGAAGCATTTGTATTACAGTTTTCATTAACGGACGATGCAAAGGGTTCCACTGAATACACCAAAGTCCTACCGTTGCCATTTTTTTTGCAATTGTAAAATCACTCTCTTCATCGATAGAGATTTGTGTATCTCCTCCTTCAAGCAAATTATGGATCCATTCTGGATACACAATTTGAATATTTTCTTCATCATTAACTATTTTTGTATTCTTTCTTCCCCCAACCATTTCCAACAATAACATACCATAACTGTATATATCAGACTTATAAGAGACATTTCCAAAGTTTCTAGAAAAAACTTCAGGTGCCATGTATCCTAATGTTCCTTTAGCTGCAGTCATAGACACGACACTTTGATTTTTTGAACACATCTTAGCCAAACCAAAATCTGTAATCTTTGGAGTGAAATTGTCATCTATCATGACATTATGAGGATTGATATCAAAATGTAGAATTGTTTGTTCACAACCTTTGTGAAGATACTCAATACCATTTGCTATGTCTAGAGCAATTTGTTGCAACTTATCCCATCCAAGAAAATCATCTTTGTTGTTGGACGGAGAAATGAATTTATTCAACGAACCCTTTGAAAAATAGTCATATACTAAAGCACGATGAAATCCATCTGCACAAAAGCCAAGCAAACGAACTACATTTATATGGTGGATTTTGCCCATGGTTCCCACTTCATTTATGAAGTCATTTCCATCTCCTTCTGCATTATTTAGTATCTTCACAGCAACTTGAATCTGATTCGACAACTTACCTTTATAAACAGTTCCATGAGCCCCTTCACCTAACTTATCTTTAAATTTATGTGTGATTCTCTTTATATCAGCATAGGAGAATCTAGTTGGCTTTAAAGCTTTATAGTCCTTCAAAAAGTTTTCAATTCTTGTATAATCTTCGTCTTTCATTTTGAAATAGCGATATATTTGAAAAATTCCACCTAATAAAAGAACAAGTATCGTTGAGCAAGTGATTCCACCTGCAAATTAAACATTTAAGATTCTTAAATAATTATCACCAACATATTAAAATAAATTTATCTTGATTTTAATTGACAAGTCTAATTTTTAAATATATAATAGAAAATTTATAGGAAGGTTTAAAATATTGGTCACAGTCATCGTGTAAAGAATTTTGCAATTTTTATTAATATAGATGGTGTTGGTGGTGTTGCGATGTAAATTAACCCAAATTTATTATTTATCATAAAACGGTATCGCTAGTTTTATAATACCCTATTTATAATAGTTTTTGAGATGCAATTTGAAGTACTATTTATACATATAATTGTTTATTTACATCATTTTATATTTTTGTATAGCTAGTTTAATAGTTAGTTCACCAAATACTCTAAATTAACTCAACTAGCTTGTTTGCTATATAGGAGTGTATATCTTTATTTTTGTTATCATTGTATAGGTATTGGAGTGTATGTCATCCACAAGCTTGTGATATTGTTTTAAAGATGTTAGTTCAATGGTAAAAACTCATTTTCTAATTTAAATGAAAATATGCTTATCTGTTAGTATTGACTATAAACTAAACCTCAAAAAAGAAAAGTTTGAATCGGAAGCAACCTCAAAATCAAACAAATTTAATTATAGAAGGATTGCTATCTCACCTGCAGAGAACAAAATAATCTTCTTGTTTGATTTGTGCTTACATTCTAAGCATCCTTCGTCAAAATTTGTTTCCGACCATGACAGTAAGAATCTGTTTGTTTGTATATACAATAAAGACTCTTCTGAAAGAAAAAGGGGCGACGAACGAGACAGTTTGGTGCAGGAAAGAAGGTTCGAAGAAACCATATCCTCATCAAATCCTGCCATATAAATTGGACAAGGAGCTTTGTCGTGCGGGTCACCTTCGTATGACCCCAGATAACCTCGTCCTAACGAAGAACAATCAAAGAATCTAATATTTATAAATTCCACGTTTTGCCAATGCCATCGAGAACGAAGCCGAAAAGGAAAAATTAATGAAGAGAAATTGTGGTGAAAAAAGAGGCTTGGAAGACAATTTTCAGGATCGCTTGCTTCTAATACTCGTGATGTGTGGTTAATTTCAGTAACATGGAGTTTTATAGAAGGTAGTTGAAGAATCATTATGTTACCAATATCAATATCATGTGTACAAGATATATTGAAAGGACATCCCATGGATGTGAATGGGATTAGAAGCAGTAGCATTAGCAATGTTGTTGGTAATATTGTCATCAGGAAGGAAGAAATGTTATTGGTAATACTTGATTTATGTTTAAGTGTGAGATATAGGTGTCCTCTTTGATTCTTATATACTACTATTACCAAGTCAAGTCAATGTTATACTGCTATTTTTTTAAATGATATATTCAAATACACAGAAATAATTGAGGATTTTGTTATTATTTTTGACATTTGTTGAGCCAACAATATTTATATCTCATTTACAAGTTAACCTTTACAATAGCAGAAACTTAATCATGAGCATATGGAAATCCTTCCCCTATTATGCAGAGACCATATCACTGCTGGTTGTGCTTCTACTGCATCATCATCTTCCATCTTGTGATGCAATTACTAATAACCAAACACACTGTAAACCTTCTTCATGCGGTAAAATCACCAACATAAAATACCCATTTCGACTTACGGATGACCCAAAAACCTGTGGTGATCCGAGCTATGAGTTGTCCTGCGAAAACAACAGAACAGCTTTAACTCTGTTTTCAGGGAAATACTATGTCCTGGAAATCAGCTACAAAAATTTCACAATTCGATTAGTTGATCCTGGGATCGAAGAGAGTGATTGCTCCTCCATTCCTCAAAATTTCTTAACCAAGACCAATTTTTTAACTAGTTCCTTTGGAGGGGAATGGGATCCATATCAAATGCATTATCCTGTTGATGAGTACTGGAACATAATATACTTGAAGTGTAGCAAACAAGTGAAGGACGATCTCGGGTATGTGGATACAGCTCCCTGCATCACCCGGAACTCCAAAACCTATCTTTATGCTTTTGCTGCGACCGAAAAGTATGAGGAGTATAATCGTTCTAACACCTTTTATGCTGGGAGATTAAAAGATTATTGCCGAGTGAAGGTTGTTGCCTTGTCGTCATCTGATTTTCCTAATAACATAGTCAGACAAGATGTACCAAAACGACCCATTTCATTCAAGCAAATTCATGGAATGCTACTCCATGGATTTGAGGTATCGTGGAGAACTAGTCTTTGTAAAGATACTTGCGGCTATAAAGTATCGTGCAACTTCTATCAACCCACAGCTTTTACTTGCTATAAGCCGAATGATGGTTGCCATTATCCATTCGGAACTGATGTCAATTGCTGTAAGAAATTCATCTTTTCAATTTCACAAATCTTACTTAAACAAAACGTTTGAGCTAACTTTTTTTTCCTTTTTTTTTTTCTTTTTTTTTGTTCAGCCCATATATCAAAGCAGCTCGTATTAGTGGAAGGTACAGAGAATCTCTAAACTGATTTTACATTTTTTATAGATCATTATTTGCCCAAATGAAAGGAGTTAAGTATTTTCCCTAATGAAAGGTGTTATCTCTAAAGTAATTTTTCATTTTTTGTTGATGCAAGACTATAATTTATTGCAGATATTTTACTTGGCATTGCTAAAGGTACGTAATATTTTATATTTTTCACTTCTATGTGCTAATTTTCCCTTATTATTTGTAGATCAATTAAATTATTTGAATCAAAGTTAAATGACTGAAAAATTACAATTAACAATAAACTAGCCAACCACCCGTGCAATCTACGTGTCAATTTGATAGAATTATATGAGTTATTATTTATTATAAAAATGTCATAATATAATAGAATTTAACATAACTTTGAGGTGATAATTTTATGTAAAAGATTGATTTTATAAATAATAGATGGTAAAACTAAGAAGAGTAGTAAATATTTGTTAGTTGGGTTGAAAACACTAATTGTATAATCAAAGAAAAGAAATAACGAAGAATGAATCTACACATATAAAAATTGTAGAAATTGTTATTACTATTAGTGTTGAAAATATTATTTAGACTTCTATTATTTATATTGTTTAGTGAGAAGAAAATATTTGAGGAAGGCGTTGTCAATAGTGGTGAGTGGTGTGGTTTGATATGAACATGTTCATTAGGTTTGTAAGAATTTTTGGTGAAACTCCTGTTATGTTGTTATTGGTAAGTAATGTTTTTTTTTATAAGCAATATATATTTGAAGGGAGAAATAAGAATTCTCCGACTCTTACAAAAAAAATCAATCAAAAGAGTTAAGGAAAATCCAACCTTAAATCTATTATAAAAAATCTAAGGGATGATATATCCATTCGAAAAAATTACAATTCCTATGATTTAATTCCAACCATCTCCAAAAAATAGTAATAATACGGTTAAAAATGTCGTCGACATCCTAAACGGAACTGTTAAACATAATGTTATTCTGGTAACTCCAAATGCACAAGACAAAATAATCCAAACATAGAAACTCATATCCTCTTTGACCTTAGAAAATGAAACAAGAAACCACAAAAGAGCGTGATTACAAAAAGTATCGGCAACAATCGGTTGAATGTCTAACCAATCAACTATTTAGGTTCCACAAAGTTTGAACCTTTGTGCAAGAGAGAAATAAGTGAGAAGCATCATCTATCTCTTGGAAACATAAAACACAAACATTGTCATGAAGAGATGCTACAATACCCCTAAAAGCAAGATTAAGACGGGTCGGTAATCTGTCGCAAATCAACCTCCAAGAGAAAATCTCCAGCTTAAGAGGAACTTTAGTTTTCCACACCATCTTCAAAAACTACTTCTCAGCTTCTTGGAATATAAAACTGGGGACGACATTCATAATTTGGGCGTAACAGCTTTTAACCGAATATTCGTTATTAACCTCTAAACTCCAATCCCAACTGTCTTCAACATTACACAGGACCTGCATACCATCAAAAGCATTCTGCAGATCTGTAATCTCAGCTTGCTCAATAAAGGATCCAGGAAGCCAATAAAACTCAAAATTCTAAAACCAAGTATCCTGGATTCAGGAGCCACAGTCACCTATCACGCAATCTTGTTTCGCAGCAGCACGGTAAAGATTTGAAAAAATAATTTTCAGTTGTTGCTTACCGCACTAGACCGAATTCCAGAAGGGAATTTTACGACCATGCCCAAGGACAGGTTTCACAAGAGACGGGAAACTGTACTCTGCACCACAGAACTTGGTCTTGAGCAAATCGCTCATCCAAAGCGAAGCGTGCCTAGGATGAGAATCTGAGTCTGATTCTAACACCCAATAACCAAGCCTTCCATATCTTTTAGTCAGAAAATTCCTCCAGATTTCATCACCGCCGGTGAGGAACTTCCAAAGCCACTTCGAAAGAAGAGAATAATTGAAGATCCCTATATGCTTGGTACCAAGACCACCTTGCTCTTTAGATTTACATAAGGAGCTCCATTTTACCTAAGCCATAGAACTTTTATCCACCGAACTCGACCACAAGAACCGACGTTGAATAGCTATAATTTGTCTCATAATTTTCGAAGGGGCTTTAAAAAAGGCTAGGTAATGGATCGACAAATTAACAAGGACTGAATTAATCAAAGAAACTCTACCTCTCATGGACATATTCCTTCCAACCCAAGAATTCAGTCTTGCTTTCAAAGAATCCAAAATAGGACGACAATACGAAATTCTCTGATGGTTTCCTCCAATAGTAACACCCAAAAAGTTAAATGGAAGAATACCTGATTTGCAACAGAGAAATACTTCATTTGCTTTCAAAAACTCTTCTACAATGCCTACACCATAAATACAACTTTTGGAAAAGTTGATTTTAAGACCGGATACCATTTCGTAACCTCTAAGAATTGACTTTATAGCCCAAAGATTCTGATAACCACCATCGCAAAACAACAACGTGTCATCTGCATTGTAAAAGATCGATAGGCTGATTTTCGTCAAATCCGAAACCAGAAAACAGATTTAGATTCGATGCTCTTATGACCATAAGAGCCAGCATTTCAACAACTAACGTAAAAAAATAGTGAAGCAAGCGAATCTCCCTGCTTCAGGCCTCTCGACGCCATAAAATATTTAAAAGGGGAACCATTAATCAAAACGGATACGAAACTATTACAAACGTTACCTTCAATCCACTTAATTCAATTGGAACCGAAATTCATAGCTTTGAGGATATGAATAAAAAAAAAACAATCAATGCAATCGTAATCTTGCGCGAAGTCAGCCTTAAACAAAAGGAAATTCCTCTTATCTCTTTTAGCCGAATCTATAATCTCGTTTGCTAATAAAACTCCATCTAACAGATTTCTACCGGAGATAAAGGAAGTTTGAATCGGTGAAACCAAATTCGTAATGACAAATGCAATCCTAGAAGCCATAAGTTTAGAAATGACTTTAGACACGAAACTAACCAAACTTATAGGCCTATAGTCCCCAAAGAGTTAAGGACTGTCCAATTTGGGAACCAAAGCTAGGAACAAAGAAGCGAAAACCTTCGGAAGTTTACTAGTTACAGAAAAGGGGAGAATACAGTTAACAAAATCTGGACCGATAATATCCCAACAATCTTTGATGAACTTGAATGAAAAATCGTCTGGTCCTGGAGCTTTATTTCCATCACAATCAAACACATTTGCTCTTATTTCTGCTGGAGTGAAAGGAGCATCCAACTTAGAGTTGTCCTCCATATTGAGCTTGCTACAATCATTTATATTCAACACTGGTTTAGTGTTCTCCTCCTTACTGAACTTGGACTTGAAGAATAATATAGCTACATCTTTAATCAAAGCATTATCCTCGTACAAGACACCATCATAGTAAACGGCTGACATGAAATTCATTTTGTTCCCGACTTTTAATGAATTGTGGAAAAACCTATTATTGATATCTCTCTCCTTCAACCATTTGGTTCAAAAAATTTTATGTATCATACTTTCTTTTAATCGAAAGTTGCTCCAAAAAAAATCTTGCTCTTTCCCTTTCTATATCAACTCAGATTCAAATAAACCTACCAATCTACCTTCCAACAACTCATCAAAATCGTTGATGCTCGCCATATGATTATCAATTTTGAGGTCCAATCAACCAAAAACATTGGTGTTCCACAACTTCAACCGATCTTTAATAGCTGCCAGCTTTTGTTTTAGCACGAAAGGAGGAGAACCATAAAAAGAGAAGGAATTCCAAGAATCCTTAATAAAACTCTTACAAACCTTATGGTCATGCCAACAATTGAAGAAACAGAAAGGATTAGGGCCCGAATTAAAACTATTAGACTTAATCCATACAGGACGGTGATAAAAAATGTCCCGAGAACCCACCATCTGGCCTCTGAAATCCCAACAATCAATCAAAGATTCATCTAAAAGAAACCTGTCGAGGTTGCTGCAAGAAGAGCCATTAGGATTAAACCAGGAAAACTAATTTCCCACGAAAGGTAAGTCAACCAACTCCAACTCTCTAATAAAAGAGATAAACTCCAAACATTCACGAATCGACGTGGAAGTCAAGCTAAACCTCTCATAGTATAAATCTTAGTTTCCTGTAACAAACACAAATCAACCTTACCTTCCAACAGAGATTCCTGATTCTTCTCCTCTTGATAAGAAGGTTACAACCTATAACATTGTATGAGACAAAGATCATTGAACATAGTTATCCACACTCTTCCTGTTTGCAAATTGAATCTTGTCTCTAACCTTAAGGTTCCTCACAACACTTTCAATCGTTTCATCATTGTCTACTACTTCTATCCCCATAAGTTTGACCAATTCCCAAATCTTATGAGGGACACTATCCAAACCAAGTTTGCAATGAAAAATGCCTCTGCAGACGTCTGATTCATCAATGGAGTAAGAAGCTTCAAGGGGAATCAAATTGTTTGCAACCTCTAGAATATGAGGAAGAGATAAAAACTTCTTCTTTTTAGGAAAAGAATGCTTCTTATTCTTCTGAGCATGTTTCTTCGATGAACCAATAATGTGATTTCACGAAGGTTTATTGGATGAAGTGAGTGGAGTTTATTATTTATAATTATATTTATTATTTAATTATTAATGAATAATAATCAAGAGAGTTGAAAATTTTGGAGGGAAATTTGATAGAAGAAGTTGTAGGATTATAATTTAGTATGATTATTAATGAATAATAATCAAGAGTGTTGGAAATTTTGGAGGGAAATTTAATAGAAGAAGTTACATAATTATAATTTAATATGATATAATTAATAGTACAATTATGATAACCAATTCAACATTTGCTTTTTCTTTATAAGTAAAGAACGAATAAAAAGAAGTATAAGGATTACTCAACCCCTTACAAACTAAAATCCGTTAAAAACTATAATCCATGAACAAACAAGCCACCAAGTTTTAAATTCTAGAGGTCAAAATTACAATCTACCCTCCCTTTATAATTAACTGTCGCCATTCCTATTTGTCATAGCAGCTGAAGGTTTAGCGGTAATTATGAAAAGAGCGGTCGACATTGATATGTTTAGGGGGCTCTCGATAAATCAAGGCACATCCTTCAACTTGCTCCAATACGCGGACGATACCGTTATTTTGGGGGAAGGCATATGGGGTAATCTATGGGCTTTAAAGGTTATTTTGAAAGGCTTTCAAACGTGCTCGGGGCTAGAAATCAATTTCAGTAAGAGTTCCATCTTTGGATTCGGCGTTGACGATACTTTTTTTACTTGCGGCAGAATCTTTCCTCTCGTGCCCCTTTAAGTTTCTTGGAATCACAATTGGAGGGAACCATAGGCTTATCTCTTTTTGGAACCGGTGATAGACAATGTTAAACGAAGATTATCATCCTGGAAGGGTCGTTTCATGTCATTAGGAGGTAGATCGAATCTAATTAAATCAGTCCTATCTAATATTCCTATACACTTCATCTCATTCTACAAAATCCCTACCAAAGTAATCAAAACCCTCACCTTAATCCAAAGACGCTTCTTGTGGAACAGATCCGTTTGCAAACAAGGTGTGGCTTGGATAAAGTGGAAAGATGTTTGCAAAAACAAAGTCGAAGGCGGTCTTGGTATTAAAGATATTAAGAGATTTAACATTTCCCTAATGGCAAAATGGATTTGGAAACTCTTCGGGATTAATGATTCCTTAGGGAGGAAGGTATTGGATTCTAGATACGGCAACTACAGGTTTGATCTCCTTACTGGTTTAATTTCCTCTTATTCTGTTCCTCCATCTCTTTGGTGGAAAGATCTATTCAAAATAAATAACTTTTTTGGCATTAACAATCTTGGTGACCTTATTTCTCATAAAATAGGTGATGGAAAAAATTGTTTTTTTTTGTTTCTAGATGGTTGGGAAATCACAGTTTCGCTTCTTTATTCCCAAATATTTGGAAACTGTCAACTTGTAAAGACGGTTCGATTTCTAAATTTGGTTTTTGGATGAATAACACTTGGTCTTGGAAGTTTGAATTTTCTTTTGCAGATCACAACACTGATGCGTTTTCGGATGGAACTCCACAGAATTTATCGCGACCTGCTCCTACTGTTTTCATCTTGCCGTCCCTTGCAAACGAAGCGACTGTTTTTTCGCTTCATTGGCGGACTAAACTCACCTTAATTTCAGATCCGGTTATTAAATCAGAACTCGAGGACTTCCTTTCCCTGCTGGAAGGTGCTTCAGTACGCCGCAACACACCAGACATCATTATTTGGCCTCTTGAAAGCTCTAAAGTATATTCTGTCAGTTCGGCCTATAATTGGCTTACGGAAGCAACCAATGTGGAGGAGGTCGATAACCAGTTTGCTGGATTTTTTCCTCTCATTTGGAAGTCCGAGGTACCTTTAAAAATTATTCTTTTCGGTTGGAGGATTCTACACAATAGATTACCAACTAGAGACAATCTTCGGTCTCGGCATATTATTAGTAACTCGCATGATTTCATACGCCCTTTTTGTTTCTTGGAGAATGAATCATTGCAACATCTCCTAATTTTTTGCGTTAAGAGTCAACTAGTTTGGAATAAAATTTATTCTTGGTTGAGTATTAACATCGACGGTCCGCTTAGCTTGTTGACCACTTATCACGGTGGCTTCAAGAATTCTCTCGCCTCAAATTAAATCCGAACAAAGCTTTTGGCCTTTGGTTGATATCTCTATGGAGTCTATGGAGAAGTAGGAACGATATTATGTTCGATGGGAAATTTTGGGATGAACATCGCACAATGGATAATATTATTATTCGTTCTTGGTGATGGCTAGGTAGGAATAGGAAATTTGGATCCAAATCATTTGGATGTAATTACTATGATTGGGTTAATTTCCCCACTTTGACTCTCTGAATTTTTGTCTGTGGGTGTTGACATTTTTGTAAGCGGGTTGGATACCCCTTAGTATCCTATTAATATATATATATATATTGCTTATTAAAAAAAAAGAGAATATAACATAATGGACAAAACCCAAAGTAAAAATTCTTGAAAGAACATCCTAAAGTCTTTATCTATGAATGATACATGATTGTTAAACACATATAATTTGAATAACATATGAAAATAATTAGGATAACACAACAAGAGTAGCAACCACAACCACAACAACATTGAACCTTCAATAACAACAATATTAAGTGTGATTGAAGGTTTTTAAAATTTTTGATTGATTTAATCCTTTTTTAGATTAAGATCGTAATGGTAATTTTGTTTGAGTAAAAGATATAGGAAATGATATATCAAAAAATAAATTGTGGAAATTAAAAGAGTAGGGTTAAAGAGATTACACCGGATATTTATACAAGTTTGGCCAAACATTGTCCTAGCCCTCTCCCTAAGAGGTATTCTTGAGATTTTAACTATAACCTTTGTGAGCTTTTATTTGTAATTCCCACAAACCTTCAAATAAGTTTATATTGAGATATTCACAAATTTATCCTCAACTACTAATAAATTTTACATCAGACTAAACTAGAACCATTTTAGAGATTTTTAGACTTATCTCAATAATAAAAGATCAGAACTTTTTTCGTCAAAACTCAATAAACCACAATAAAGATTTTATGACTAGTTAACCTCACGAACATAACTCAATCTTCTCAAGAGTATCACACTCCCAAAAATTTAACAAACAATACAACAACTTATAAAAGTTCTTCCTCGCAAGTAAGGCTTCACTTACAAGGCATTCTCACCCTCCATTGTGCTACCACAATTCCGACCAACGACCTAAGTCCACTCTTGATCAAATATATCTAAACACAAGGATAGAAAATATTTAAAGATTTTATTCTTAAAAATATATTATTTGTATTTAAAAATAAACATCATACTTTGAAATGAACTTATTTAATACAATGTCATTTTTTTATATTAAAATTTATAGATTTGACTTAATCAATAAAATTATTATTTTAACAAAAAAAAATGATAAAATATAATATCTACATAGAACTATTAACATAATTTTTTTTTATTAATTGTTTGTTCTTCATGTAATCATTACAGGAGTACTACAAATATTTGGAATATTAAAAAGGTCTCATTCAAATCCGGAAAGTATAGATTCTAAAATTTCCATCGAATTAGGAAGAGTGACAGGAAGATATATTTTACCATTTTTCGCTCCAAGATTTGTATTGGGCACTATAGTTTTCCTTATACTCTTGATATATACGTATCGAAAACGTCATATATCGATGTATGAAAATATTGAAGTTTTTCTTCAAAGGAGTACCTTAATTCCAATTAGGTATTCATATAAAGAAATAAAGAACATGACAAGAAATTTCAAAGATAAGTTGGGTGAAGGAGGATTTGGTGCTGTATATAAAGGAAAACTTTGTAGTGGACCATTTGTGGCCATAAAGATGTTGGGAAAATCAAAGGGTCATGGACAAGATTTTATCAATGAAGTAGCAACCATAGGAAGAATACATCACACCAATGTGGTTCGGCTCATTGGATTTTGTGTGGAAAGATCAAAACAAGCTCTTGTTTATGAATTCATGCCCAATGGTTCTCTTGATAAATACATTTCTTCTAGCGAGAATGCCATCTCTCTAACTTATAAACAAATGTTTGACATATCTCTTGGAGTGGCTCGTGGGGTTTCTTATTTACATCAAGGATGTGACATGCAAATTTTGCATTTTGACATCAAGCCACATAACATACTTCTTGATGAGAACTTTATCCCCAAAGTGTCTGACTTTGGTCTTGCTAAGCTTTATCCTAACAACATTAGCAGTGTCACTTTGACTGCAGCAAAAGGTACAATTGGTTATATGGCTCCTGAATTATTTTATCAAAATATTGGAGGAGTTTCCTATAAGGCTGATGTATATAGCTTTGGAATGCTTTTGATGGAAATGGCAAGTAAGAGAAGAAATTTAAATCCACATGCAGATCGTTCAAGCCAGCTTTTCTTTCCTTTTTGGATCTACAATCAATTGGTTGAAGAAAAAGACATTGAAATGGATGAAATTACAAATGAAGAAATGATTAATGTGAAAAAGATGTTCATTATTGCGTTGTGGTGTATACAATTAAAACCAAATGACCGTCCTCCAATGGACAAGGTAATAGAGATGCTAGAAGGGAATATTGACAACATTGAAATTCCTCCGAAACCTTCACTATATCCAAATGAAATTATTCAGCAAGATCTCGAAGGGACCTCAGATGAATTTGAGTCAGATGCTGCTATTAATTGAGACAGATGATGTTATTGACTTTGCTAGTTTCTAATGGAATCTAGCACATAGCCTTTATATAATGTATTATACTTGATAACTATTGGTAGTTTGCTTTCAATGTTATATTTATGTTTCCGTCTTCAATTGCATGTTTCATAATAATATCTTCTAAAGTAAACTTATGTGATTATCAGTGTTATGAATATCAATTTTATTCATGTTTGTATTGACATATTAATTAAATGCTTGTATTAATTTGCACAACTGCAGAAATACTTTTAAAGGTCATTCAAAATTGACTTTTTACATTGGTTTTTTTATTTGATGTAAAATGTGGACCCGTTTCATATATGATGAAGTAGTCACAATGAAAGCCAAATTCAATGCATGTCAAAAGAGGAAAGCCATATGATTTAAGTTAATATGAATGACATGAATATCAAATCCGAGAAAGAAGATAGAAAATGAGACTCTAATTTTTTAATTTACTTTGCATTGCATCTTTTATAGTTTTAGTCTTAGGTCAATTTGAACTTAGGGTTAATTTGACCATGGCTACTCATTTAATCCATTTTGCCTTACATTGTCCCTAGTAAGTCATGTACATTGGGAACTTTGACCAGTATTATTCATGGTCAGAAGAAAATGGATTTACAGGGGGTTGTTTCCGTAACTGTTGAGAATGGAGAAAGTATTTCTTTTTGCATACAAAGTGGACGGGTAACTCGTCTCTTAAGGCAGACTTTCCAGAATTTATAGCATAGCTTCTTGCAGAAATATGTCGGTTGATAAAGTAGGATGTTGGGAGAATGAGGGATGGAGATGGAAGCAGTAGCTCATCATCATGGATTCGGGTCTGGCTTCTGCAGCAACTTGGAGGTCTTTTGAGGAGCAGTTACAAGCTGTTTGTTTGGCAGTTAACACTAGGGACAGATTTCTATGGAACTGTGATGACAGAGGCGCCTTCACGGTGAGCTCCAACTATAGGGTTCTTCAGGAATCAGCCGTCGAGAATGATGTGGCAGCTCCGGTTTCAGCATCTTTAAGGAATCTTTGGGATTCGGTAACGCCGCCTAAAATCCAAGACTTCGGGTGGAGACTGCTGTTGGGCAGACTTCCTACCAAGGATCTGCTTTTTCAGCGAAATATTTTAGCCGAGTTTTCGGATCTTAGGTGTGTATTGTGCGAATAAGAGGAGGAATCATGTCTGCACATGTTTGGCCGCTGCGGAATTTCGGATCGGATCTGGAGGAAGGTCCATGCGTGGATCGGTCACGATATTGTTTTATCTTTGCAAGATTTTGTGGACTTCTTTTCAAGTTGCGAGATGATTAAGCCTAAGGTCTATAAGGTAATTGTCGGGGCCATTTGGTTGGCAGCTGTTTGGAATCTTTGGCTATCGAGAAACGTTATCATTTTTAAGCACGTATCATTTAGTTTTATGGATTGTTTGTTGGTTATTAAAATCAGATATTGGGAGTGGCTCAGTTTTGGGTGTAAAGTAGAGGATTGTTGTTATTTTTTAGTTTGGAATACCCTCCATCTTCTTTGTTTTAAGAGGTAGGAGAGTTCTGTTTGTACCTCGGGGCGAGTATCTCTTATACTTCCTTTTAATAGTATCTTTACCTACTTTATGCATATCATCATCGTTAAATTTTGAGTGCATTCTTTCTTTTAAAGCTTTGCATTAGAAAATGACCAAATATAACCATAGTTTATTTATTTTTACTTATGCCATCATTTGGACCTTTATGTCATTTTATACATATTTTTACATCCACCATATATTTTGAATAAAAGAGAATGGATTGAGCTTTTTGTTTTTTCTCATTCCATTTAAATATAAGATATAATACCACACATACTATTAGATTTTGTGTTTGGAATCTGCCATAAAATTTAACTCAGAAGAAGATGAAGATATTAGGTTAAAAGTTGCACAAAATAAATTACAAAGCACGTGTTTATACTAAATTAGATGCAAAAAGGTAATTCGGCGAATACCCTTCATAATACTTTGAAAATCTTAACATAGATCGCATATTCATATCAAACATATCGATCAACAATATTTTACGGAATAAGTATCATTACTTATTTTCGTGCACTAGAAAATTAAAAGAATTACTTAGATATAATTTTTAGCACTTGAAACAAATAATTTTTTGTATGTATTTTATGTCTTATTTAATACCCTATTTCTACCAGGTAATTAATCATAAAATCAGAGTATAAAAATTTCAACAACACAAATGGAATGATACATTTTCAACAAATATAACTACGTGAAATCACTCAAATAGTCTTTATAAGAAAACACTTCAATACTACGCAACAAATTTATAATAATCAACATAAATATCACAACTTGTTTTCAACATCGAAACAACTTAAAACATCAAATTCTTTAACGAAAACAACTAAAATCCAACAACATATTAAAATTCAACATCAAAAGAAAACATGCGTTGTCCCCCGAGTGCTACGTATCAGAGCGACAACACCGACTCGACTCTACTAAGACTCTCCACTCTACTCTAGATTACTTGCACGTTACCTACAAAGGGCAACATTCAAACATAAGGGGTGAGATATCGAAAGATATAAACAAAAGTATGATAATCAATACATTAGTCTAGGATCATACAATTCACCACTATCCAACAACCAACAAAATACGTATAATATGCAACTCAGATGCGACTCAACTATGCGTATGCATGTTCTACCATTGGAGTAGAACGCCCAACTTAGAAAGTGTCAGTTTATCGAGGCAACAAGTCATAAGCCTTCAACTTCAACTTAAAATTCTTTGCCAATTCAGGCCAACGTGGTTGAGCATAAGCTTCAACTTAGAAAATGTAATGTATGTAACTATTATGAATGCCATACAACAACAATAACAACAAAATATGCATCAACTGTAACAACTTAAACCAACATCGTCATCAGACTTACAACTCAAATATGCCCATAAATAGGGACACATCAACTTATTCATAAGTACATACAAATTCATGTATTCGACTAGATTCCAACAAAATAAATCAACCAAAATTGCCTACTAGTTTATACAAACTACCCCTACAAATTTTCAGTTAATTCCGGACAGCTAATTTCTTACGCTTAATTTCACTTATTTGACTAAATCGGTACTGTTTTACACTCTGTTATTTCTACTAATAAGTTTCATTAATCCTATGAAATTCTAGCTTACTGATAATACACGGTTCTGCTACTATTCCTAATACACGGTTCTGCTACTATTCCTGTTGTCATCAAAATCAATTCTAATGTAATATACCAATACCTATTAATTTCTCATTTTCTGCTAAAACCTGCTAAAAGCTTACTACTGCTATTTCTAAATTCTCATATATTTTATTTATTCATCTATAATATACTACCTACTAACTAATCCAGCTAATTGTTTAAATTAATGAATTCATACTAACCATTGAATATAAACACCTAACTATATACACGGTAACCAAAGTGGCCCTCACCCATCATAGTGGCTTGCGCTACATTTAGGTGGCTCTCACCACACAACATGGTGACTTGTGTAACACCCCATTTTTAATATTTATTCGTCGGGTCTTTTTGGTACTTTGTTGGACTTGTTTAAGGCGTATGTCTTATCGTTTTGGTGTAGTGTCCTAGTGGGATGGTTAGATTTGAGGTACAAGTAGTAATATGTGGGTGTGAGAATAATAAGACCATTTAATCATTGTTTCTATTATTATTTTTATTCAAATAATATTAGTAATGTTAAAATAATAATAATAATAATAATAATAATTTGGTTTAATTAAAATAAGGACGATTTAGTAAATTCCTATGGTGAGGATTTAGAGATATATTAGGCTAATCAAATTCAGGGAGGAATTAGTCGTGTTATTTGGTGAAGAACAAAGAAAGGCTAGGAAGAGTAAGAACACCTAGGGAAATCCCATAACCAGAATTCGCAGGAAATTCATCTGATTTTGATGTAAGGGGGAGAAAGGATTCTAATTAGGTGATTTAATATGACATGGTAGTGAAGGGTTCCTTCCCCATTGGAATTTTTATTGTTTTGATGAATCTGTGATGAATACATTAGTATATGCTTGTTGTTGCGAATTTGTGATTATGCATATTTGATCTTGTTGATTTTGTTGAGGAATATGATTGTGGTTGTTCTATTGTGTGCATAATATGTACAGAGTTTTGTTGTTGCAGAGGGACGAATACGAATCTAGATCTAAATTGTTATAATAACTGGAATTAGTAAATTAGATGAAAGAATGATGTGAGAAAAGGTGTAAAAACTATGTAGAAACCATATTTAGGACTGATATGAAGTGGAGAAACAAGAATCATAAGGAACGGATGCAAATTGTATGAGGAAACATGAAAAACAAGACAACTTCTGTTAATACGCGTAAGACCTTGCCCATTCGCGTAAGTAATGGGCGTGAAAACAGGTCAATACGTGTAATAACCATGACATACGCATATGAGAGTGAAATTTTAGGGAATTCTACCCATCTGCATAACTTACGTGTGAGAGACTGGGTTGGTACGCGTAATAGACAGCGTATGGGGGTACCATACGCGTAATGCCCAACATAGGGGTTGGAAAGCAAGATGCGAGAGTCGTATTCGAATCTTTTTGCTTGAGGTAAATTTTCGAGGACGAAAACCTTTTTAGTGGGGGAGAGTTGTAACGCCCTGAAATTTATTTAATTATTTTATTTGGAATGTTGTGTGTTGATGTGTGAAGAATAATAATATATTATTGAATATAATTTAAATTTGAGAATTATATTATGGTGGATATTATTATTATTATTATTATTAGTGGATAAACTAAATAAATGGAATAAAATATGAAGTAGAGGGAAAGGTTGTCAATTGATGAATGTAGTGAGGGTAAAAGTGGATGTCCCTAAAGTGGTCTAAGGGATAAAGTTGTAAAAAGAGGAAAAAGGGATCGTATTCTGAAAGAGGAGAAGAACGATCATAAACGTTGTGAAGAGGAGAGGAAGAGGAAATGGCTTGATCGTGAAAAACCAAGGTAAGGGTGTGATTCTTCCATCTCTAAGGGTTCTATAATGGGAATTGGGTATGTTGAAGATGAGATGTTGGGGTTTTGATAGTTGAGTAGGTTTTTGGTTAAGTTGTTGTTAATTTGCTGTTGTTGGTTGATAATGTTATGAATTAGGTAGTAAAATGAATAATTACTATGAATTTTGGATGGATATTGGTTTTTTGGGGATGAGAATCCGTGCAGGTTTGAGGGCCGAACGCAAAGAGGAGTACTGCAAAATCGCAGAGCTCGCTTAGCGAGCAAGTTAGTTTGTGGAAAAGTAGTGAGTCAGTAAGTTGCTCGCTTAGCGAGCAATGACCCTCGCTCAGCGAGACCTGGAGCGTGAAAATTTGATTTTTAAATTCCGGGAAATTCCTTAAAATTATTGTAATGATTTAGTAATGCCTAGGAATCGATGTGGTATAGTTGGAGGTAGTAGAAGAGGAGTTATACACATAATTGTAGGGATAATTAGTATAACTTGAATATAAACATAGTTGATATGTTTGTTGGCTTTGATGTCATTGTGATTAATTGGGATTGTTGTGATGAAATACACATGTTTGTTATTGATACATGAATATGTAATTATTGTGGTATATGATGTTGCTCCATTTGTGGTGGTTGAAGTTGATTGGTGTGGTTAAAAGCTAAAAATGCATGATGTTGATGATAATTGTAGTGATAATAAATCGTCGAATGTTGATCGGTGTTGCGATATGCAGTCAGGTATGAGTTATTGTTGTTGTTGATGTTGTATAATGAAATCGTTGTATGTATGCATATATGTCATTGGTGCTGCATGACATGTTTCATAGTTGGATAATATACCAAGGTGGGGTATGTTAGTTGTGATAAAGTTGGCGCGGTCATGAAATAGGGATCGTACGAGGGTGTGATCATGAAATAGGGATCATATTGGTCCATGCAATAGGGGTCGATGGGTGTGATCATGAAATATGGATCATACTGGACCATGAAAGAGGGGTCGAGAGTTCTGAAAACTGGATCTTAAAATAGAGATCGGATATGGTACCGCATGCATAGAGTCAAGTAGGGTCTCATTGTATGGTTGTTGTGGTTGTTGTATATGATGTTGTTGTATATGATGTTGTTGTTGCATATGACGTTGTTGTGGTATATGACGTGGTTGTATATGATGTTGTTGATGTGTATGAGGTTGTTGTGTACCTGAGGTGGTTGAATAATTGTTGTCGAGAAATGGTGTTTTATTTTATGATACTTACTGATTCTTATTATATTACTATTTGTGATGTAAGTGTTTCACCCCCTCTGTTTGAATGTTGCCCCTATGTTGGTAACGTGCAGGTGAACAGGATAAGTAGAGTGGTGGTCAGTGAATTCAGAGTCCTTCACGTCGTTAGGATGTCGGCTCTAATAAGTCGCTTTGGGTTTCGGGACGATGTTGCTTTTAATTGTTTATTCCTTTTAGAAAACATTTTTTTGTAATCTAAAGTTTGATAGATGCTGTCTTAAAATATTTTTGCTGCTATGTTGAATACTTATTTGAAAACTTATTATTGAGCCGAATTGTTTTGAGTTGAATTATGACACTCGAATATTTTTGGTGAATTTTTAACTCTGATTTTCAATGTAAACTCGTGGGGTTATTTGGGTGTTACATATGTGGTACTCCATGGGAGCCCTTTGAAATATTTACGCTTTTGGTTTGAAAATGGTTTGGTAAATGAGAGTGATGAGATGAGAAGAGAATTAATTTTTAATGTTTTTGTGTTTGAAGAGGTTTACTACATCATGCCTACATACAATAATGTGAAATGTAAGATTAAAAATAGTGAAAATTGGGTTGGTTTTAATTGACTTTAATAAGTAAAGACAGTTTGTCATTTTCAAATGGATATACTCACAAATCTACCATGAGAATTAGGACATGGACTCATACATCATTATGGGGAGGGCTCCAACTCGGATAAAATCGATGAGTATGCCACTAAACCCCCACAAATGACAAGAGTCTTAATTACATCAAATTCCAATCATGGAGATTGAGAGTCTTGCATCCGACTAAAAAAATGACTCATAGTCTAAACTTGAAAAGAAAACAAAAGAGTGCACAAAGGCACAAAACAACTTGAGTGAGTTTGGTTCATTTTATTTTTGAATTGAAGTCAACATGTTTAAGTTCATTGACATTTATTAAATGAAAATAAGGAGTAAAAAGTCACTTGACAAAAGTCAAGGTTTGAATTATTAAAGTGGTGAAGGTTTTAAAACAATAATCCCTTGAAAAAGGGAGAAAGTTTTGAAAATTAAAGAAAGGGAGGAGATGAAGAGGTTACCCTAAAAATAAAATAAAATAAAATAAAAGAGATAAGGAAGGAAAGATCTAACCACTTGAAGATGCTTCCAAGCATACGCAAAAGAGTTCCATCCTTATAAGAACAAGCTAGCAAGTGGCCAAATAAAGGCTAAGGTACCAATTCCAAGATGATCAAAGCATAAGGAAGGTGTCTTAGGATCTAAGTCCAAAACTCCAAGTCCAGTGCAAAGGATAGTAACCATGATCCAAGATTAGGAGCACAAGTTTTTTAGAGGTTTAAGCCTTTATTAATGTTTTTGGTGTCCAAAGGACAAAAAGAAAAGAAAAGCACAAAGATATAATGAAAAAAACATAAACATGATAATGGATGATATAAAGCATAATAAAAATAAAAGAGAGAAGGGAGAAAGATATAAAATAAAAAGGATAGGGAGCAAGAAGGAAATAAAAACAATACAATAATATACAAGAATATGGTGAACTTAATCATCCACAAAAGTAACAAAGCTAAAAGCTCAAAGCGACAACCGAATTTCGTCTCGCGTTTTGCACTATATGGTTTAATTATGAATTCAAGTCATTAGTTAACAAAACTTATCAGAAGATTGATAAAATCAAATCCTCTACAACAACAAGTTTGAGAATTATGAACTTAATACAAAGACCAACCATGCTTGGGCTAACGCAACCAATCAAGGTTCGGGCCACAAAAGTACAAATGCCGATAAGGATTGAGAGGGACAAATGTAGCACTATGTTAAGCAATCGCCAAGTAACTTATATAGAACTCATCCTACAACGAGGTCGGTCGATACCAATTAAGGTAACTATTATTTATGCTAATGCATGTTAGAAGAACAACATATAATTTGTCATCTGAAAACAATGTCGCATGAACAGAAAATATGTAGTGATCTAGTCTTGATAATGAATTCAACAAGGAATCCCACAATCCATAAGACTTTCATCAATAAAAAATAAAAAGGATAATTAGAGGGAGGGGTGGAGAAGAACCAAATTGAAATGCACTTATAAAGTCCTTCCATCTTTAAGATCAATCACCTCTAATTGATAGATTCAAGCTTGAAAAAACATATCACTAATCCAAAGCACCTCTAATGAATTTAACATTTCATTTGAAGATAAACTTGAATTAATGAATGTTAATCCACTCTAATCGATATCCGAAGTCCATTGATATTAAAGAGGAATTAGCCTAAAAAATATAGTCCAAGGTTATAATAAGAAAGGAGGGAAAGAAGAAGCCAAAGGAAACAAAAAATAGGCCCAAAACAAAGCAAAAAACACATTCAGGCCTGTGCAAATTGATTGCACTAATGTACAAATTGATTGCACAATTTAGAAACTCAAATCTAGGACAAAAAACACATTGCAAATCGATTGCAGCAGTGTGAAAATAAAATGCACAGGGGTAAAAAATAGTGAAAATTTTGAATAAAAACAGTGCAAATCGATTTGCACAGGATGCAAATCGATTGTACGCTGTTCTGTTTGCAAAAATCAACATTAAAATGACAAAATCCATGTTCAATCATTCCTTCAAACACCATATGACCATAAATTTAATTGAGCACGAATTTTCCTCTAAATCAACAGGAAATAACACCAATAAGAATACAATTACAAGATCCAAATATCAAGCAACAAGATTCAACCAAGATCTACATTATTGATGATGAAGATGAAGGTGTAACAATGGTGTGAGATAAATTACCACTTCAAGGATTAGAATAACTCCAAATTACTCCACAAGCAAGCTTGATCTACTAAAATTGATGAAGACAAATGAAAAGGATGATTTTTTATCTCAAAGTTAATCAAGATTTCAATGTGAATTCTTGATAACTTTCAAAAAAAGGAATTGAGCTTTAGTGAATTTTGGTGGTAAGGGATATAATTTGCAAGAGGTTTTTTGGCTCTCAAAAGCTTCAAAGAAATTTTAGCAATGTGAATTAGTCTATAAAAAGCTTGTGAAATGAATGAAATGAGGGCTCTCTTTAAAGAGTTTAGGCTTGGGAATTTGATTGAATGAAGCTTGCTTTAGGGGATCAAAATTAGGCTTGAAAATCAAATTTGGATGCAAATTATCAAAAGAGCGGTGATTAATGAAGGTACAAGGTGGGAATTAATTTTAATGATGTAGGGGAATTAAATGGAGATGGTCTAGAATATTCTCAAATGATAAAATTGGTGTCAAATGCTTCAAAACTTGAAAAATGCTGATTTTAGCCAAATTTGCCCATGTGCAGTCGATTCCACTATAGCGCGAATATATTGGACTGTTGAAAATCTGAAAAATCTAGGAAAACATAGGGTGCAATCGATTGGACTAATAGTACAGTCGATTTCACAGGCAAAAATTGCAAGGTGCAATCAATTGGTCAATTAGTGCAATTGATTGCACAGTGTAAAATTTTGAAAAATGCCCGATTGACTGAATTGTGTTGGCTCTGAGCACGATTCTTTTGCTTGTCAAAGAAGGCATGGATATAAATACATGAACCTTATAATTCCTTGAATAATAATCAATAAAACTTGGGAAATCCTTGATCAGATTAATTTGAATTGCTTGCGGATCAACTTTTGACTTTGTTCAGATGAAATTGTTCGAGCTGAGGAACTATTTGGCATTCTTATTTTCTTCTTGAAAAATTAGTAATAGATGGAAAAGAAAATATTTGTGGATTTTGATTAATGGTTAGTAAACATAAACAAATAAAAAGCAAACAAAAGCAATAGTGATCCCCTATGAGGCATAAACCTGTAACAAAAAAAGATAGAAGAACTCATGCGTGATCTTGTTTGTATGCAAATGATGCAAATGAAAAACAAAATCTTAGGGACCAAAATTACGGTGTTACAAGAACAATCTTTCTAAACGAGTCCAATCATTTATGGAATGTGCGGGGAACATTATAAACCACATACAAGCGTTTTTGTAAGAGAACTATGAAAATATCTCACCCTCAAATTTTCATTATTTTCTATATCCTCTACTTCAATCAAATATCGAGCGATATGTTCGAATGTGAACTTAGTAGTATCACTAACGAATTTGGTGAACTTAGGGACTTTCCATCCCCTTTAGAGTTTCGTCTATAACATGTACTCCGATAATGGAGATGTATAATTTGACCTTTGCAGGCCCATGTTCACACCATTGTGCGTCATTATTCTTTCAACTATGACTACAAGATTATTCTCCCCTACCAGGTTTTCTTATCGGACTTGATGGACCACTTGGTCGATGTTCTGATTTTGATTAACCAGTAAAACTGGCGGGAAATCAGCTTCTCTAAGCCTCTCTTGTTCGACTATATGGGGCACAAATGGTTGGCCCTAATTAATTGTGTTTTCTACATGGATCATTCCCTTGTTTTGAATCAGCCTAGCCACTTAGGGTTGTTATAATTGGTCGAACTTGCGCTTGAGCTTCGCCAAAGAAGTTTGTGATTCGATTCATAAAGAGTTAAATATCGTACCCATTTCTCGGGTAAGCATGTTAACCATATCATGGTTACTTTTGTCCATTTGTTATCTCATCACCATCACATAATTTGTGTTGAACATCGACATCACTTGAGAACTGAATCCCATCCCCAAATGGGGTTGCATGGTTTGACCACGGTAACCTATAATCGATCCTGATGCCAAAAGTGGTGAATATGCAATAACTGCATTGTTAGCAAATGTTGAAGCACTCGTATGCAAGTTTACCATCATTGATGTTGGCATGTCATAAGGTTGTTCATGACTAGGCATACACATTGTGAAACTTATGACAAAAGGCGTATGGTTTTGAATTAAAGAGTTAAATATCGTACCCACTCCTTAATCTCATACACACTAACAAATTTGAGAAGTTTAATAAATGAAGAACTTACGCAAGAACTTTAAAAGAAAGAATGTAAATTTTCACACAAAAGGGTCCCACTGGGTGTACCAATTTATTTACTATGAAATTTGGTAAATAAAAACAAGTTTGATTTCACTTAAGGGATTAAAATCGAAAAGATCCCAGGACATATTGTGTGAAAATAATAAGTTTTGGACATCAAAGTCAAAATTTAAGGAAAACGTAAAAATAACTTGGAAAGTAATAAATGACTTGAAAATTAATACTACAATTCATGAAATGGAACGCAGATACATACATTCTCACAATTCTTTTCTCACCAAACACAAATACTTAGAGTTTACAAAATTTGTGTACAATTGTGGACCCCTAAAGCTATAAATGAACACTACTTATATATTAGTTCTATCATAACTGTCTACAACGGTCGACTAAGCAAATTATGCCACATCTTTGTCTCCATGCAACGATCATTCTCGACAGGGTTCCACGTGTTCTCAAATAATTGTCTGATCTTATCTGTTTACACCTTGTTCGACTACATGGAGAATAAACAATTTGGGAACTCTAAATTTTACTAAGTCCCAAAACTAACAAAATCTTTAGTCTTCAACTAACTGATTGGAATCTCGACTAAGGTCATCAATGTCATTCGACAAAAATGCCTCGACAAAGAATACTTATTCTAACTTCATGGTTGAATGACCATTTCGACTCAAATTAAAAACCAAACTCATTAGGTTTAATCTTCAATTATTAAATCTTCAATTACTAAATCTTAACAATCAAAATTTGTGTCAAAATTCGAGGTAATAATCACCTAAAGTTTTGAACCAATATTAATCATCATTTGATACCAATTGTTAGAACAACAAACAATGTAAAAGATTAAAGAAACAAAATCAAGAGAAAATATATGAGCACGATTGATCTTTGTTAACGTAGTTCAATAATTGTATTTACCTCTACGACAAACGATAACTTTGTTTTATTTATGTGATAAAAAAATTAAGATTACAAAACAATATTTATAATACTAATGCTCAAATTACAATAATATCCCTGAGTCGTAACTATGTAGGACTAATTCTTTTAAACATAGGACCAATTTGTTTTACCTTTAAAAAAATGAATTTTTTCTTTGTATTTCGAAAATAGATTTTGTAAAATCGTTTTTCAAAATATTACAACAAGTTTTTTAATATTTATTTTTTCTAAATTGGAAGACTAATTTTGACATCATAAAACATAAATATACATTATTTAAGATCAAAACATAGTCGAAATCACAATTTTTTTAAAAAGTTCTATCTCGAAAATGATTTTTATGAAAATCTATTTGAAATAGCTTCAAAATTAAGTGATTTTTTGAAATTTTGATATCCAAATTTTTTTCTGATAAAATGATGAAATATCTAAAATAACATTTTAAGAATAACTATTCAAACAAAATTTTCATTTAAAGCTTTTATAAAAATTTTCTTTGTAAATATTTTTTTCACAAAATTATATCACACTAAAAAATCATTTTTAAAAAATACCAAAACAAACAGACTCATACTCTCATACTCAACAGATATATGACAGTCATACTCAACAGATATATGACAGTCATACTCAACATATCCAACATGTTTCTTCAGACCAATTAGAGAATATTGTTTTTTTTTTTTTTTTTTAACTTTGGACAATTCTTCGATTTAAATCCCATAAAATAAAATAATATACGAAAATACCCAAGTATTTTACATGATATATGGCCTTCAAAAAAGTTGAGATGATTCATTTTATGCCTTGAAAAAGGCCAAAGAGAAGTGTAAGAGTTATGGTGTTATGTTAATGTCTCTATATTTATATCACTTGTTGCACTTTTCAAATCTCTTATCATATTTCATGTTGGGCTAGTAAGCATTATATGCTCTTAAGATCTTTTTGGAGAAGGCTTTCAATCCTAGATGGTGTATGAATGTTCCCTCGTGAGTCTATTTGATGACATATATTCCCTTTGTTTCATTAAAACACTTATGGAGAACTTTACTTTTTATTATTTCTCATACAAACTTCAGACAAGCTTGTAACAGTTATGTCATCACATGACAGACATAAAATGGTTTATTATATAAGTGATTTCCAAAATATAATTCGGAAAATTATATTTATGTATAATGTATATAGCTTGTTAGTAATAATTTTGAGTTCCAAGCAATATAAATTGTTCATTATACATATACAAAATTCACTTTCAAAAATGTTTCTCTTCATAAAATGGTATGAACTTCTCTTTTAAACACGTGAGAAGTAGAAAGTAAACAAAAAGTGAAATGTATCAATAAAGTGTTAGAAATATTTTTATCTAATCTATTATCAAAACATAAACTTAGTGTGTTTGTGTAATTCAGATTAAGATATTCAAAGTATCGCTGTTAATGTCTCTTTTATTACTTCCATTGTAACTACTACATCATATATGAAACAGGTCCACATTTAACATCAAATAAAAAAGCCAATATGTAAAAAGTCAATTTTGAATGAGCTTGAAAGTCTTTTTGCAGTAGTGCAAATAATGGTAAAGTGAAATGTTTATCTTTCATGTCATACTTCAAACATTTAATTAATATGCAAATTTAATGTCCTAGCCAAACGCACAATTATGTTAATCAATACATACATGAATAAAATTGATATTCATAACACTGATAGCCATATAAGTTTACTTTAGAAGATATTATTATGAAACATGCAACCGAAGACGACGGAAACATAAATATAACATTGAAAGTAAATTACCAGTAGTTGTCAAGTATAATACATTATATAAAGGCTATGTGCTAGATTCCATTAGAAACTAGCACTCAATCAATAGCAGCATCTGACTCAAATTCATCTGAGGTCCCTTCGAGATCTTGCTGAATAATTTCATTTGGATATAGTGAAGGTTTCGGAGGAATTTCAATGTTCTCAATATTTCCTTCTAGCATCTCTATTACCTTGTCCATTGCAGGACGGTCATTTGGTTTTAATTGTATACACCACAATGCAATTATGAACATCTTTTTCACATTAATCATTTCTTCATTTGAAATTTCATCCATTTCAATATCCTTTTCTTCAACCAATTGATTGTAGATCCAAAAAGGAAAGAAAAGTTGGCTTGAACGATCTGCATTTGGATTTAAATTTCTTCTCTTACTTGCCATTTCCATCAAAAGCATTCCAAAGCTATAGACATCAGCCTTATAAGAAACTCCTCCGATATTTTGATAAAATAATTCAGGAGCCATATAACCAATTGTACCTCTTGCTGCAGTCAAAGTGACAATGCTAATGTCATTAGGATAAAGTTTCGCAAGTCCGAAGTCTGAAACTTTGGGGATAAAGTTCTCGTCCAGAAGTATGTTATGTGGCTTGATGTCAAAATGCAAAATTTGCATGTCACATCCTTGGTGTAGATAAGAAATCCCACGAGCCACTCCAAGAGATATGTCAAACATTTGCTTATAAGTTAGAGAGATGACATTCTCTTTAGAAGAAATGTATTTATCAAGAGAACCATTGGGCATGAATTCATAAACAAGAGCTCGTTTCGATCTTTCCACACAAAATCCAATAAGTTTAACTACATTAGTGTGATGTATTCTTCCTATAGTTGCAACTTCATTAATGAAATCTTGTCCATTACCCTTTGATTTTCCCAACATCTTTATGGCCACAAATGGTCCACTGCGAAGCTTTCCTTTATAAACAACACCAAATCCTCCTTCACCCAACTTGTCTTTGAAATTTCTTGTCATGTTCTTTATTTCTTTATATGAATACCTAATTGGCATTAAGGTACCCCCTTGAAGAAAAACTTCAATATTTGCATACATTGATACATGCCTTCTCCGGTATGTATATATCAATAACATAAAGAAAATCATAAGACCAAGTACATATCTCGGAACTAAATATGGCAAAATATATCTTCCTGTCACTTTTCCTATCTCGATTGCAATTTTAGAATCTAAATTTTCTGGTTCTGATCCATAGGTTTTTGTTATCCCAAATATTTGTAATACTCCTGTGATGGTTACATGAAGGAAAAACAATTAATATAGAAAACATTGCATGATTTTCAAACCAAATAAATAAATAATGGAAAAGTAGCCGTAATAAAATTTAGACAATTAACTATTTTTATCTGTTCACACCTCTATTTTTTATGGCAGACCTTTATTTTATTTTTTTGGTACAGTAGAAAAAAGATAAAGAATAAGAAAATAGGAAAAGTATCTAAAAAATAAATTCTCACTAGCATCAACTAGCAGGAGAGTGATGATTCCAACAGGAGGACCTGCAAAATACCAGCACATCGCATCATTACCAGCTTCATGTTTTGCTAGGTAATCAGCACAAGCATTCCCCTCTCAAAGAGTATGGAATATTTGAAGTTGTTATTCCTAGAGATAAACTCTTTAATGTTGTGAATACAATATCCTTGAAAAGGGTATTACTATAGAAGTTGATGATGATTGAGAAGACCGGTCTTGAAAATCTCTTTCATCAACTCGAAAGAAGCTTATTGAATAATCTTCTGAAGATAGTTGCATTTTGGTAGGTGCTCTATCTCACTTATGAGAATATCAACATCATTGATATGTTTGATTCTTGGACAATCTTTGAAATCTTGGGATCATATTTAATGAGATTAGGTGCTGGAAGCTTGAACGAGTACACTTCATCAAGTCTCTTCAAACAAATTCTGAGAAGATACTTTCTGACTCACATCCAAAGTAATAGTTCTTCGAGTAATTTACTGCTTGGATATACTGTGACCTGAAGGTTTGTCTTGGAAGTCTTCAAAGAAACGAAATGGATTTAGATGATGAAAGTACTTCAACAAAGTTCATCTTTTCAATTTCTAGCTTTGTTTCTTGGAAGGACCAATGATAAAATACTTATGTCTCTTATCAGAAGAACTTCCTAACTAGAATAGATAGTGCCTTCTATTGATTGATGAGCTAACTCAAAAGCCTCTAAAATAATTGTATTTCAAAGTGATTGAAAATATGAGAATAAGAAGATACACTACCAGGACCTAATGTCAGTTTTGTCATTGATCAAAATCCTTGAAGCTGATATTAGTGCAGAATACATATGAAGAGAAACATGTATATTCTGAAATAAATATCTTGTATTGAGAGGTAGGAAGTGGTGATTTAGCCCTTCTCACTTTGAGATACTTGATAATATGGAGTTTTCTCTTCAAGATAATATCTTAAGAGACTCAAGTTTCTTCTTGATTGAGGATCGTCATGGATTTTATTGTAACAAACATTTCTATGAGAAGTCTTCAGTCTCTCATTGTGCTTCTGCCAGTTGTACTAATACAGTACTCTGACTTGCTATGTGTCTAAGTTTGACAACTAACATAATCAGGTTCTGAGCTTGTTAATAACTTTAGTTTCAAAAGATTTTATCTTAGACAATGAATTTAGTAACTCTGGTTAGAACAAGATTTTGTTCTCATCACCTTTTGTTATTGATTCATTCTCTAGGATGAAGTGTGATGATGTTGGTTAGACTAAGGCACAATGCAAAGAAGAGTCTGTTTCTACATGCATGTAGGGACTTATAGAAATATGAGTATCATGATATATTTGGTACAAATTCCAAGGAAAGAAGAAGAGGAATCTTCCTTAGGTTTATGTACAACTCTTGTTGTAAGAAGAGCCAACAACACAAATTCAAGTACTGGTGGTACTGAATTTGGTGAGAGTAGTGAATTTAATGGTTAGACATTCATTGAACTAAAATCCACTCAAAGCTATATTCAGACTCTATTGGTCAAGTTTGAATATTGAATCGAGTTTGGCCTAAAGAAAACAAAAATTAATAAGGATATTGTTGTTCTTTTTATGGTATTATATTTTGATTCAATAAAACATATGCATGGAAACAAATACAAAGTTTCAGTTAGTTTTCTAGAGAAATTATCTTGAGAAAAGGAACTTCATAAATCTTTAAGAAGAAACTCTAATGTATCTGTCTATGCTGAATGTTTTATTATACTAGATAATGATCATATTTATAGAAACAATTTTCTCTCTTTGTGTGTTAACATTGTTGCTTGTCAAAAGTTTTGAAGACAATTCAATATTCATCTATCACTTATGACTCTTGTTTCAAGATAAACGAGCTAGTTATGAATAGAATCTTAGAGATATATGACTGATAAATGATATCTTTGTCGTGATCTAAAGTAATTTAGATTCTGATAATTGATTGGTTCTGAATGTTGTCTGGTTCTAAGATTCTAAAGAAGATTCCTTGCTTCTGATATAGCAGTTTAAGTAAAAGATTTCTTGTAAATCTTGTTGTACTTAAATTTTTATAAAGATGAAAATTATCTTGTGGAATTAATATATTTGCTGGATAAGAACCCTTGGGTAATAATGTTCTCCTCTTTGATAGTCTCTATTACTATTCTCTGATTTGTGAAACATCATTGTGTCCTTTCTGATAGGATTTGTATTCCTTTTAGGATTCTTTTTTAATTCTTTGTCTTATTTTTCTCTTTTTTTTTCTTTTCCTTCTCTTTTGATTATGTGTTAAACTAACTAAACTAGAGATGAGTACATCAAATAATTCAACTTTGAATCAGCTGGTTATAATCAATGAAAAGTTTTTGGATTTTGACGAGTTTCTCAAAATTGGTTTCAACTTTTGGAAGTTTGTGTCAGAACAAGGATGGGATGGCTACTTTCAGATGCTTTGTGGTTTTACTTCTCCAAACCTTGTCAAAGAGTTTGGGATGAATTCTTCCATTAAAGAGCTTAATTCAGAGTGTGTCATTTTGTCTAAAGTAACTGATGTTTCTATCACAGTTTATTTTAAAGCAATTGCTAATATAATAAATTGTGATGAGGTTTGTGAGAGTTTAGGAACTTTTTATGGGACTATTATCTTCCTACTTGGCGTATCTTTGTTGATCCTTCCAAAGCATCAGAGGTCTCAAATATTCTTCCTGAAGATGTTGTTTGGTGTCAAATTTTGAACTCAAACTTATTTCCTAAGGACAAATATTTAGACCAAGTGGACCCTATAGAACAATATTTGCTTCTTCTTTTCAATTCAGATTTGAAGATTGATTTACCTCAAGTTATGTTTGATCATTTTAAGAAGTATCTTTCTTCTTTTAAAAAGGAAAAGAATTTCTCCATTCTTTATGGACGAGTAATTTCTGAATTACTTGTTCAGCGGGGGGTTAGCATAAGTTCTGAGGCTAGTTCATCCAATATTTAGAGAGATAAGCTTGAAGTTATCTATGAAAGATTCTGATATTGGGATTCTACTTAGTTATTATTTGTAATCCTTGTTTAAATCAATGAATGAAGCATCTTATTATTAACTTTATGTTAGTTTGTGTTGTTGTTCAGTTCTATCTAATTGAATACACAATTTGTTTGCTTAGAAGAATCTGCTTAAAGTTATAGGAGAAAAGAACTCTTGAATGCACTCTTTTCATTAAATTGAAAGGAAAATTTACAAGAAATATTTGATTCTCTACTATGTTGGATATGCCCTAAGGAACTTCCTAGGATCATCTGACATATCAACATTATCTAAGAAATCTTTCCATACATCTCTATCAAACTTTTAGGCCTCCTTCTTCATTTGTTGTATGCACCTAGACCCAGAAGATTTGTTTCTTATGTGTGTCTTCACAAAGGCTACGAAAGAGGAAAATGCTTCAGAAGCTATTTTCTTGTTTGCAGATCCTTCAGATGCTACTTTGCCTTTGTTTGAACGAAGAGTTAGTGGATAAATCCCCATGAAATTTCTCATCTTTTAGGTATTTTCCCCAGAATAACTTTGAATCAGAATGAGGCAAGGAAAAAGTGCAACAACCAGGGATTCCAACCCTGAAAATAAGGCGACTAGATACCCAAGCAGTGTACAATAGGGTAAAACACCAGTCCAGAGGCAGAATAATCCATATGTTAAACCCACATGTGTTATCTTTGTAATGGAAGAGATCAAAAATTAAATGTTTGTCTAACAATGAGATTTATTGTTGTTGTAGAAAAAATGGAAGAGGAGGAGGAAAGATAAGGACATGCAGTTGAGAATGATGAATATGTAGGGGTTGACTTTGTAGAGGAAGAATCTGACGAGAGGGTAAATTTTGTGTGGAAGAGAATTTTAATAGCATCCATAGATGAAGGGTATCCCTATAATTTGTGTAAAACACATTGTTCTACCAAGAATAAGGTGTGTAATTTGATTGTTGATAGTGGAAGCATAGAGAACCTGGTCTCACAAAAATTAGTTGATTATTTAAAGTTTTCTAGTGAACCCCATGAGAATCCATGCACCCTCATTTGGGTAAGCAAGGGCTCCCAAGTTCGAGTAACATTAGCCTATAGAGTTCATATCTCCATTGGAAAACATTATAGAGAAGAGGTACTTTATGATATTCTTGATATGGATGTTTATCATATTTTACTTTGTAGAACTTGGCGGTTATATAATGATATCACTTATCGAGGACATGATAACATAATGTTTACATGGGGCACCCATTAAATTGACATGGCTTATGTTTTTCACCTTGATAATGTTGTTCCTTTAGGATTGACTGCATTTTGCAAAACAACAACATGGAGAGGTATTCAAAGTGTTCAAGATCAATATAGCTTGCTTAAGTTATATGGAGGTAGAGAAGGGACACATGTTGGATGCGATGTCAAACCATATTGATATGACATATGGGCCTTACGCAATAGGTCATTACAAATATTTTTGGATAATTTTATGGTCAAAGATTGGATCAGATTTTATTGCTAATTGGCTTAGTAATATGATTAAGTGATTTGTTTGACAGTTGGATGAAGATTGATTCATATTTAAATGAAGATTTAAATTTGAATTTAAATTGAAACAAGTCATATCATGTTGGAGAGATTTATGGAACAAATAATATTCAATAGATTCTGCATTAATTCTGGATGAAATTAAAGCTAATATCCAAGGAGAAAACCCCAGAGTTATGGTGCTATATAAGGAGATCAAACCTAGTTTGGAAAGAAAGTATTCATATTGAATATTTTAGAGTGCTAGAGTTTATAAGAGTCATTGTTATTATTTACACTTCTATATTTCAATAACTTGGCATATAAGGTTTATCTAATTGAGTTGTAAACTCAACATTATTATGTACACCTCTATATTTTACAAGGTTTGTCTATTTGAGTTGTAATATTTAACATTAATAATTGGGTGAATCACCAATCACTAAGGTTTAATGATTGAAAGAAAGTGATAGAGGTTTTCATATTTAGAGGGAGTGCTAAATAGAAAGTCACTGGGTAGTGTTAGGAAGAGGTATTAAACAACATAGCGTTTGTTGTTGCTTGCAAGGATAATTATACTAAGCTACTAATAATGAATTTTCTTTCTTGAGTTGGAAGCCAACCCTTCATATGTAGGTGTTGTTGCATCGAACTATGTTACCAATTATTGTGTTATTTATTTCTTTTCTTATCCACCATGTTATACAATTGAATATGTGTTATTTGTGGTGATTATGGTTCAACTTTTTGAACCAGTTCTCTATGACATCGTGTTTGACATTTGTTTCACGGGGAACAAAATTTCAATTGGCATCAGAGTAGGCACGCTAACCTATTGGATGTTCTCCAAGAAAGAATAATTTGACTAAAATGGAGAAAGTTAAAGATGGATGATTAGTCAATAAAGCACCTGTTTTGGATTGTACCAATTATGATGGTGTTTTTTTTTGCAAATCCATGGGCAACAAAGCATAAGTTGGTATAAAAGGGTGGAAACATCTAATGGTCACTTCTTAAGATGGACTACTAACGTAAAAATAGAAGTAGGATGGACTGATGTTAAAGATGAGGAAGTTATTGGAAACTCCAAGGCATTGAATGATATATTCAATAGTGTGGACAAGAAAATGTTTAGATTGATCAACACATGTTCAGAAGCTAAAGAAGCTTAGGATATTCTCTAAATTGTGCATGAAGATACATCCAAAGTTCGCATGTCAAGTCTACAACTACTTGCCACTAAGTTTGAGAATATGAAGATTGATGAATAATGATCAATCTGTGAATTCCACATCAGAATGTGTGATACTGCCAACACTTCTTTTGCCTTAGCTGAAAATATCTTTGAAGAAAAGCTGGCCAGTTTTTTCTTCAGATTATTTCCTAAGAGGTTTGATATGAAAGTGATTGTCATTGAATAAGCTTAAGACATAAGTAGCATTAAGTCATTGGTTCCCCCATAAACCTTTCAGATGCCCGTCAATGAAAGGTCTAAAAAGAACAACAACGTGATAACATTTGTTTCTAATACTAAAGAGAGTCAAGGTGATATATAAGAGAACTTGTCAGATGATATAGCTCTCCTTAGTAAAAAGTTCAACAATTCCTTGATATATCTTAATAGAAAGTGGAGGACAAATCTCCTAGATAAGAGGTCAGACATCGGTCCCTATATAAAAGGCATGAGTGTAGACAACCCCAATGGTGACAAGGGTACTCAATGATTTGAGTGTGAAGGCTTTGGACACATTAAAATAGAATATCCTACCTTTCTAAAGAAACAGAAAAAGGGAATTTTCTTCACCTGGTCTAATTCTGATATTAAGAGTGATGAAGAAACTGCCGCATTGTAATGGCTTAAGAGTTTGAAGAAGATCTTGATGCATCATATAGGCTTCAACTCCCCAAGTGGGAATAAACGTTCTTAACAATAGTCAATCAAAATAAAATCATCGGTGTGCTTTAGAAGGAAACATAGATGCTTGTCTCAACTGTCAAATGCATAGAAAAGGACATTTGATCTCTAAACTCCAAGCTTAATCACATTACTCATTTTGAAATTAATATGTTTTATGAAATGGTGGAGTGTGAAGAAATGTCTAGAGACATGAAGAGATTAAATCTTGGGACAAGCATGAATGAGAAATGTGTGAAGATTCCCTCATCGAAGGTTGTTTGTCCTAAAATAAAGACCGGGGTTCTAAGATCAGACTGCATGTCACAACTTCATGTGAAACTGCCTCTAAAATGTCATCATTATTTAAAATTTGAACATATAAAGTCTTATTGTTATGATATGCATGGATATCCTCGGATTGAAATTCAATCTAAGTTGATGATAAGAAGTTGAAAGAAAGTCCAAGAAAAAAAATAGCTTGTCATCCAATGCTACTTCAACTAGCAACATAGTTCATACAACGCAAAAAGGTTTCTCAAGTGAAGGATGGTATTGTAATAGTATGGGTACCAAGGACATGTCTAAGAAAAATAGATTTCATGTTACTCCTAGCAATAAAGAAAATGGAAGAATAAAGAAACTAGGGAAATCATCCAATCATAGTCAGGTTCTACTTAGAAACGAACCATCTACAAAAAGGATCAGCATAAACCACATGGGACCCAAAGAATATAATGATTTCAAACATGCATCCTAAGAAGATAAGGAGGATATAGGATGTAATTTCATAACTAATGGAATCTAGTGACTCAAGTGGTATTGAGTCAGAGAGGATAACTTAAATTGGCTTTTGATCTAAGGAGCTGAAGTTTGGAGATCTCTTCCTGAAGATTTCCTGGTTGTTATCTTTGTTGTTCTGGACCTAATATATAGCTATTCTTTTGGATTTGTAAAGGCTCTATAACCCTTTTTAAATTATGTACAATAAAATAAATCTAATGTTGTGCTCATATACTGCAGCATCGGACAAGACATTTGACACTGTTGATGTGAGCTTTCTTGTTTGTAGATTTTTGCATATCCTGTTATTAGCTACTAATTATTTGTCTTATTCATGACTAAGCATGTGAATGATTGAATGCTGATAATTATTATTTAGTAGGATTATATGCTACTAACTATGAGCTAACTGAGTGACATGTATGACTATGTTGTGAATGACTGCATGTCTGTTTGATTGATTATAATGCATTGTTTTGTGTGGCATTTGTGATGAATGATACTAGTTTTCCAATGTTGATCTTATCTCTGGTATTTGGAAGACTATTGTTGATTTTATGCTCTGAAGACTGTCACTTGTTTTGGTCTGAATAAGTGTTATATCTTAAAGAGTTGTTTTGCCATAATTTTCTAAAAGGGGATATTGTTGTTCCTTTTGGATTGACTGCATTTTGCAAAACAATAACATGGAGAATTATTCAAAGTGTTCAAGATTAATCTAGCTTTCTTAAGGTGTATAGAGGTAAATAAGGGGCACATGTTGGAAGTGGTGTCACAACATGTTGGTATGACATATAGGATTTGCGAAACAAGTAATTGTTGCATTTTAGAAGATTTTTTGGTCTCAAATTGGATCTGATTTTATTGCTAATTGGCTTAGAAATATGATTAGATGATTTGTTTGATAGTTGGAAGAAGATTGATTCATATTTAAATGAAGATTTAAATTTGAATTTAAATTTAAACAAATCATATCATGTTGGAGAGATTTATGGAACAAATAATATTCAATAGATTCTGCATTAATTCTGGATGAAATTAAAGCTAATATCCAAGGAGAAAACCCTAGAGTTATGGTGTTATAGAAGGAGCTCAAACCTAGTTTGGAAAGAGAGCATTCACATTGAAGATTTTAAAGTGATAGGGTTTACGAGAGTCCTTGTTATTGTGTACACCTCTATGTTTCTGTAACTTGACATAGAAGGTTTGTCTAGGTAAGTTGTAAATTCAAATTTATTATGTACACCTTTTTCTTTTAGTAAATTGGCATACAAGGTTTGTCTATTTGACTTGTAATATTCGACACTAATAATTGGGTGAATCACCAATCTCTAAGGTTTAGTGATTGAGAGAATGTGATAAGAGTTCTCATATTTAGGGGGAGTCCTAAATAGAAAGTTTTGGGTAGTGTTAGGAAGAGCCATTCAACAACATAAATTTTCTTATTTCTTGTAAGACTAATTGTACTAAGCTTCTAATAGTGAATTACCTTTATTGGGTTGGAAGCCAACTCTCTAGAAGTTGGTGTTATGTCATCGAACTAGGTTACCGATTATTGTGTTCTTTATTGTTTTTCTACTCCATCGTCTTGTACAATTGAATTTATGTTCTTTAAGGTGATTATGGTTCAACTTGTTGAACCAGTTGTCTAGGACATCGTGTTTGACATTTTTCCCATGGGGAATAGAATTTCATATAAGAATTCATGAGGAAAGAAGTCTAGTTTCTTGGTGATGATACAGAGTGACAAAGAGCTTGATCATTCTATTAAAGAAACTAAATTTTCTGTCTAATTGTGAGTAAAAGGATGATGATTATTGTAAATTAGGAAACAACAATTCTAGAAGAAGTGCTAGGAATCCTAAAGAGTTTCAAGTAATTGGCCGCAAATGAGATACCAAACTATTTGTCTTCTATGCGAGATAAACGTTAAATAATTAAATCTTTTAATATGAGAGACGATGTGATGATGTTTCTACATAAGGAGAGGTTTTTAGTTGGTACTTACAACAAGTTACAACCACGCAAGTATGGTCAGTTCGTAGTGACCCAAAATATTAATGATAATACTTGCAGCAAGTTACTTGTAATGGTGTTAACATTCATGAATATCAAGAAGATGAGGCTCTGGATCAAGAAGAGAACTCATGGTTGAATTCTTCAAAGATAGAGGAGACCGATGTAGGAAGGCTTTTAAGGCATCCGAGTTTCTTTCAGGCCTAAAAAACAACATTTTAATTTTTTTAGTAATATTTTATTTTATTTCTATTTTGGATTAAAAGTTCATTAGGATTTATTTTTCTATTTTATTTTAAATTTTGATTAAACGCTCGTTAAGTTTGCTTTGCTTATTTATTTAAACACTTTTGGCTTGAGTTAAAAATCATCTTTTGATATAATAAAATTCAATATTTTTTATCTGATGAATTTTAGAGTTTATCTGATAGGTTTTTAATTTACAATCATGTGTTCTCATTCTAGATATAGCACTTATAATCTATAGTATTTCAACTGCGTCAATTTTCTTCCTTTTGTTGAATACAAGCTTAATGGAATAAATTTGTTATAATCTTGTTGTTACTTCATCTTTTTTTTTTATTTTTTATTTTTATGTTTCTAGCCTAAATGCTTGGAATATCACTTGGGTACCGATTTTATAAGCTTGCACCACTATCTGATATATTAGGGACAACTATATGAACAAAATTAGTGACGCATTGCATGCTAGCTCCTCCTTTCCAGGGTGCCACGTTTACTGACCGCTTATAGACATTTTTTACCATGATGAATAATCTTCAAATTACAAAATAGAATGTTGGTTGCTACTTGTATCGGTGTGATGCTAAGGCTTTTAAAGAGGATGTAGGCTAGCTATGAGTTTTTACGTTAAATAAAATGTCAAATATCACTAACAATAGTAGATGGCTTTAAAGAGCAATGCCTCAGTGAGCAAACGAAACAATAACTTCAATGTAATTTTTTCATCGAATATACTGATTTTTAAAGGATAGAATTATGAACAACAGGTTGCGTAGAAGAAAGTCATCTTCAAGCTTCATGGTGTCTAAAACCGTGAATGATGGAGTACCGACATTAGAAGCGAATGTTCAACAAACTATGCACATGGAACAAAGAAAGAAATATGGAAAAGGTCTATTCTTGATTAACCAGTGTGTGGATTTTAATGTGTTTGAAAAGATTATTGAAGAAGAAACGACGAAATGAGTGTGTGGGACAAGTTGAAGAGCTTGTATGGCAGAGATGAAAAACTGAAGAGGGTGAAGTTGTAGACGTTAAGAAAGCAATTCAAGATGACTCAGATGAAGTAAGATGAATCAGTCTCGAAATATCTTTCACGTGTGATGCTGCTAACGAACCAGATGAAGTCGTATGGTAAGTCAACCAACGATTTGCAGAAGATTGAGAAAGTGTTGAGATCTCTTATTGTAAAGTTTGAATATATTGCAGTGTCAATTAAAGAGTCTAAGAACCAAACTAAGATGAAGTTAGAAGAGCTTCAAGCTTCATTAGAGGCTCATGATATAAGGTTGAAATAAAGGAATTGAGTAAGGGAGAAGGTGGTTGAATAGACACTACAAGCCAGATTCATCAAGAAATATGGGGAATAGAAGGGTAAGAATATTGTTAATAATGTGAAATCAATTAAGGATTCAAAGAATCACTCTGATTTGATAAAGAAAGGCATGGACAATAAATATTTTGGGATGAAAGTTGACATAAAGGAGGTTCAGTGTTACAATTGTCAAGGATTTGGTCATTATACTCGAGACTGGCTGAAAAAGAAGGAGGCACAGGCAAAAGATAGTGATAGAAGTGCAATATGAACATGCTAAATATAGTGATTTTGCTAATGTGTTACTCATGGTCAACACTCATTCGAACACTGAGAAAACCAACATGTGGTACTTGGATTCAAGATGCAGTAAGCACATGACAGACAATAAAACCTAGTTCACCAAGCTAGAAAAATCAACTGAGAAAGTGATAAAGTTTGCAATGGAATACACATCACATCAGGTGGAAAAAGATATATATTTTTGTTGTCAGGAAGGATGGTGGAAAATCCATCATCACTAATGTGTTGTATGTACCACAAGTAACTTGATAAGTCTAGGTAGATTACTTGAAAAAAAGGTACAACATGAAGATAGAAAAGAATCATATGAAGGTGTATCATCATGATGGAAGGCTGATTCTGAAGGCATCCTTTACAGACAATAGGACCTTCGAAGTAGAGATTAACCCAGTTGATCACAAGGATCTTTCTTTGACTGTAGAAGAAGACATGAACTGGTTATGGCATCATAGGTATAGACATCTAAACTTTAGAAGTTTAGGCATGCTCAACCAAAAGAAGATGGTATATGATTTACCTCAGGTGAAAGAACTAAGTCATATGTGTGAGGAATGTTGCAAAGAAAAGCATGATAGGAAAGCATTCAAGTATGACTTTCCATTGAGGTCGAAGGAAAAGCTAGTTGACTTCGATGTGTGTGAACTATTTGAAGTAAGGTCGAATATTTGTAACTATTAATTCCTAACCTTTATAGATGAATTTACTAGATATATGTAGATTTATCTTATTAAAAAGAATAATGAGGTATTCACACAATTTAAGAAGTTCAATTTGCATGTCAAAAAGCAAAGTGGATGAAAGTTGAAGAAATTGAAAAGAAATTGAGAGACATTTCTGACCATTGTCTGATTTGGGTGAAGTTGGAAGAAGTGAATTGAGGAGCCAAACCGTATAAATTAATTGATTGTTTGTTTGACGATTCATCTTTCTTGAAGTTCGTAGAGAAAGAGTGGATTGGTATGTCAATTTCTGGTCGTTGTGACTTTGTTTTCAAAGAGAAATTTGAAATTTTGAAAGGGAAAATAAAGGAGTTGAGTAAGAAGGTTTATGAGTGGTATAATCTTAAGGTGGAAGAAGAGGTAGATGAGTTGAATAATCTGGACAAAGTCTTAGTTGAATTGTGGCAGAAGATGTTAAGATGCTTGTAGGGAAGAGAATGGAAGCTACTAATTCTATGTGGAGGAACCTTAAGATTAAAGACAATATGGTCATTCAAAAGGCTCGTAAGAGGTAGTTTTTGGAAGGGAATGAGAACTTTAAATTTTATCACAAAATTATTAAAGGTAGGAATAAGATATCATTTATTGGTTCGATGGATACGGAGGAAGGATGTGTGAATTCGGTTGATGAAGTCAAAGAAGTTGTGAGGAAATTTTTTGCTGAAAAGTTTCCTGAACCAGTGGTGGATATAGTTCATTTACAAGGGTGTGATTTTAGAGCCTTGTCTGTTGTCGATGCTTGTTTTCTGGATGCGCCGTTTATGGATTTGGAAATTGAAGAGGAAGACTAGAGCTGTGACAGTTCAAAGAGTCCCGAACCCGATGGTTTTAATTTCCTTTTCATTAAAAACTGTTGGGGGTTTCTTAAGAAGGATATACAAGATTTATGAAGGATTTCCATCTTCGTGCTTTTATTCCTAAAGGTATTAGTTCGGCTTTTATTACGTTAATTCCTAAAGTGGAAAATCCTTTAAACTTAGGGGAGCATAGGCTAATCTGTTTGGTAGGGAATATAAAATTTTGTATGAACTATTAGCATTGAGGCTTAAGGTGGTAATTAGAGGTCTTTTCTCTCATTGCCAATCGACATTCGTTCCGGGGAGACAAATGTTGGAAGGGGTGGTGATCGCAAACGAAGTTGTAGATATGTCCACAAGAGATAAGAAGGAATGTTTGTTGTTCAAGGTTGATCTGGAGAAGGTTTATGATTGTGTACACATGAATTATCTTCATCATCTGCTCATCGTTATGGGTTTTGGTGTTAGATGGAGAAGGTGGATGAAGGCTTGCATTTTTAATTGTCATGTTTCAATCTTGGTGAATGGAAGCCCGATGAAGGATTTTAAGGTTGAATGAGGTCTTAGACAGGGAGACCCTTTGTCTCCCTTTTTGTTTGTTCTAGTTATGTAGAGACTTTCTTAACTCATGTTTAAGGCTTCAGGCAATGGCATGTTCAAAGGTTTCAGTATTAACCTGTGTTTGAAGGTTGACATAATCCAGTTCACGGATGATACACTCATTATCAGAGAAGGAGGATGGAGCAATATTTGGTGCATCAAATCTGTTCTTAGGGTGTTTGAGTTAGTTTCCGGATTGAAGGTGAACTTCCTAAAAAGCCGTCTTATTGGAATTAATCTCAACACTCACTTTTTGGCGGCTGCGGCTAATTTTCTTTCATGTAAGATTGATAGTTCCTCCTTTAATTTATTGGGAGTTTAATTGGTTGCAATCCTAGGTGAGTTAATTCCTGGAATTTTCTTGTGGACAAGTTCTCTAACAACTTGTTTAATTGGCGGGGCAGATTTCTATCAATGGCGGGCAGAGTTACCTTGATTAATTCGGTGCTCACTAGCTTACCGATTTTTTGGTTATCTTTCTATAGAGTTCCGGTTTCGGTTTTGAATAGAATTGATTTTTTTTATGTTGTGATGAGAAAAACTTTGTCGCAAGCCCGATTCACCGCCCCCTTGCTGGATGTTCTTGAACAAGCTCTTTGTCTGCTTTAGAACTCTAAGCTTGTAGCAAATGTTAAGCTATTTGGCTGACAGTTCTTTTGGAGGTGATTACCCATGCAAGACCAGCTGCTGAAACACAGTATTGTCACTCCTGATTTGGCGTGTGTGTTGTGCAGAACCGATCAGGAAGACTTGTTGCATTTCTTCTTCCATGGTCTCGTAGCAGCAGAAGTGTGGCGTAATATTTCTGGCTGGCTCCCGATTTGATGGTTGCATTTGGAATTCTCTCATCAGCTGGTGGGATAATAGTATTGTTGCAAAGGAGAAATCAAGACTTTTATAGGTTTGGTTTGCAGTTGTTTGCATAATTTGGAGGACTAGAAATGATAGAATTTTTAAGGGTTTTGTTGCGTCTGTCAATAACTTGTGTTGGGATGTTAAATTTCTGGTTTGGAGATGGATTAGCCTCAGTGAAATTCAGCCTCCCAACTTCAATTTTTTAGTTTTTGTTTTAAATCCCTTGTATTCCTAAACTATTGAGTTGGAAGGTGAATTTTCCTGTTATTGTTTTTCTGTTGTTTTGTTGAATACCACTTATATTCTTTTCTATTAAATTTGACTTAAAAAAAAACATCATCTAACACTTTTTTTGATAAAAAAAAGAAAAAGTTCACTCGATGACCATTAATAACAATTGACAGATTTTCCAAATAAATGATAGTTGATATCAAATTATAGCAAATCTCATGAAACATGCCAAGAGAGTTTTTTTGGGGTTGGGAGAAGCTCATGGTTTATATACTAGGAAAAAAAGTGGAATTAATTATCATAATTATACTACCAATTATATTTATTGTCAATAATTTTTTTTTAAAAAGTCATCTAACTTTGATTAAAAATATTATTCATATTTTTATCTAGAGTCTCAAAAACAATATTGAAATAATTTAAAAATTATCATATATATATATATATATATATATATATATATATATATATATATATATATATATATATATATATATATATATATATATAAATATATATATATATATATATATATATGAAAAATATAAAATATTACCTTTAATAATGCCAGATAATACATCTGCAATAAATTTTAGTCGTTACATCAACAAACAGCATAGAAAATGTACGTCAATGATTTAGTAATGAAAAATAGAACATTCTAATCACACCTAATTAACTCCTTAATATGTCTCAAGTGACGAGTTTTTTTTATGTGATAGGAGCAAATATTGAGCACATAAAATTTGTCTCTGACATTATTATTATTATTATTATTATTATTATTATTATTATTATTATTATTATTATTATAAAGTTTCTTTTAATATGACTTGATATATCTTTCTGGAAAATAACAAGTATGAATAAGATCAAGAAGTTATATATTAATTATAAATATGGAGTTTTGAATATGTATAAATGAAAGAATACATATTTTATCATTTTAAAATTTTGGATGACTATGTGAAATGTCACAAAGGTGTTTTGTTCATTAAGAAAATCTTGAAAAGAACCAAACGGTCCTAAGTATAAGTGAAATAACTTACATATCTATCATTTTAAAATTATTTTAAATGAGTATATGAAGTGTCTTTCATCTTTAAGATAGTTTTAGATGAGTATATGATGTATCTTTCATGAAGATATCTTACTCAGAAATTGTTTTAAAAATAATATAAAGATTTTATTGTCAAAAACACAATACAATCTTTATATTATTCCCAAAAAAAATTCTTTATGAGTAAAAAATTTTCATAAAGAAAATTTTCAAAAAGTAAAAAATGTTTTTATTTGTTAACTTCCTAATTAAACCCAACAATGTCATATATATATATATATATATATATATATATATATATATATATATATATATATATATATATATATATATATATATATATATATATATATATATATATATATATATATATATATATATATATATATATATATATATATATATATATATATATATATATATATATAAAGTGAAGTTAGAATAATTATGAAAGGAGTTGGAGTTTAAAAATAATAACACTAAATTAATAAACTCTAAATTGTTAAAGTATGAAAAATGGTTGAAGCTTAAGAATAAAAGTATTGAGAAAAAGAGAAAGTGTTATCAAAAATAATTTTTTTTAATGAAAATGTCTATTATATATTATTCTAAGTAAATATTAATCATTCAAATGTCATCATCTTAACAGTGTTAGTGTTAGGCATATTTTAAAAAACATAATAATATAAAGTAATGAGAACTATATTCTTCTAAAAATCTCCTATTAGAGCATTTTATCATTTGACCAAAGTGTTCTTCTAGCCAAACTAAACATTTAAATATTATATTTATTTTGGTATTTTTTGGTACCCATGACTTTAAATTAAGTACTGATCTTTGGTGTTTTAGTTCAAATTGTTTTAAAATTTTAATTTATTTTAAAATAAAATAAAATAAAAATGTTTTGAATTATAGTTTTTGATTTGTTGATGATACAAGTATCCAGTTAAATTTCAAGAGTATGAAAGTTAACTAAATAATGAATGGTCTTCCAAACAATGTAAGTTAATTTAGTTATAACTCCTTACCTTCTACGTATATGACCAGCGTTGACATCTGGGCTGAATAAAAAAGAAAAATAGGAAAAACGTTAGCTCAAACATATTATTTTTTTATTTATTAATGGCAAATTCTTAAATATACATGATAAGTTATTGGTGAATTCTTAGTAATATTTGGCAAATTGAAAAAGGTGAATTTCTTACTGCAATTGACACCAGGAGTGAATGGATAACTGCAACTTTGATCAAAGCAATCTACGGTGGTTTCATTGAACTCACACGATCCTTTATTGCCGCAAGTATCTCTACAAGGACTAGCTATCCACGATAGCTGAAATCCATGGAATAGCATTCCATGAATTTGCTGGTATGAAAGGGGTCTATTTGGTACATCTTCTCTGACCATGTTATTAGGATAATCTGATGACGACATGGCAACAACCTTCACTCGGCAATAATCTTTTAACCTCCCTACAGAAAAGAGGTTAGAAGGACTCTGCATCTGATAGCTGTATGCCGTCGAAGCAAAAGCATAAAGATAGGTTTTGGAGTCCCGGTTGATGCAGGGAGCTGTATCCACATACCCACCATCATCCTTCACTGGCTTGCTACACTTGAAGTATATTATGTTGATGTACCCAAGAGAATAACCGAGTTGATATGGATCCTTTTCATCGGAGCTATCCATATAATCGTAACTAATATTGAAATTGGACGTGGTTAAGAAATTTTGAGGAATGGAGGAGCAATCACTCTCTTGAATTCCAGGATCAACTAATCGAATTGTGTACTTTATGTAGTTGATTTCCTGGACATAGTATTTCCCGGAAAACAGAGTTAACACCGTCATGTTGTTTTCGCAGGACAACTCATAGCTCGGATCACCACAGGTTGTTGGGTCATCCGTAAGTCGAAATGGGTATTTTATGTTGGTGATTTTGCCGCATGAAGAAGGTTTACAGTGTGTTTGGTTATTAGTAATTGCACCACATGTTGGAAGATGATGATGCAATAGTAGGAGGACAACCAGCAGTGACATGGTCTCTGCATAATTCGGGAAGGATTCCCATATGCTCATGCTTAAATTTTGGCTATTGTAAAGATTAACTTGTAAATGAGATATAAATATTGTTGGCTCACATAAAGTCAAAAATAAGAATATCACATTTTTATAACAAAATCCTCAATTATTTCTGTGTATTAAAAAAAAAATTGTATAATATAACATTGACTTGACTTGGTAATAGCCCTTTGAAGGAGAATGTAAAATGATGGTAGTATATAAGAATGAAACACGACACCTATATCTCACACTTGAACATAAAACAAGTATTACCAATAACATTTCTTCCCTTCCTGATGACAATATTACCAACAACATTCCTAATGCTACTGCTTCTAATCCCATTCACATCCATGGGATGTCCTTTCAATATATCTTGTACACATGATATTGATATTGGTAACATAATGATTCTTCAACTACCTTCTATAAAACTCATCGTTAATGAAATTAACCTCACATCCCGTGTATTAGAAGCAACCGATCCTCAAAATTGTCTTCCAAGCCTCTTTTTTCACCACAATTTCTCTTCATTAATTTTTCCTTTTCGGCTTCGTTCTCGATGGCATTGGCAAAACGTGGAATTTATAAATATTAGATTCTTTGATTGTTCTTCATTAGGACGAGGTTATCTGGGGTCATACGAAGGTGACCCGCACGACAAAGCTCCTTGTCCAATTTATATGGCAGGATTTGATGAGGATATGGTTTCTTCAAACCTTCTTTCCTGCACCAAACTGTCTCGTTCGTCGCCCCTTTTTCTTTCAGAAGAGTCTTTATGGTATATACAAACAAACAGATTCTTACTGTCATGGTCGGAAACAAATTTTGACGAAGGATGCTTAGAATGTAAGCACAAATCAAAGAAGAAGATTATTTTGTTCTCTGCAGGTGAGATAGCAATCCTTCTATAATTAAATTTGTTTGATTTTGAGGTTGCTTCCGATTCAAACTTTTCTTTTATGAGGTTTAGTTTATAGTCAATACTGACAGATAAGCATATTTTCATTTAAATTAGAAAATGAGTTTTTACCATTGAACTAACATCTTTAAAACAATATCACAAGCTTGTGGATGACATACACTCCAATACCTATACAATGATAACAAAAATAAAGATATACACTCCTATATAGCAAACAAGCTAGTTGAGTTAATTTAGAGTATTTGGTGAACTAACTATTAAACTAGCTATACAAAAATATAAAATGATGTAAATAAACAATTATATGTATAAATAGTACTTCAAATTGCATCTCAAAAACTATTATAAATAGGGTATTATAAAACTAGCGATACCGTTTTATGATAAATAATAAATTTGGGTTAATTTACATCGCAACACCACCAACACCATCTATATTAATAAAAATTGCAAAATTCTTTACACGATGACTGTCACCAATATTTTAAACCTTCACTATAAATTTTCTATTATATGTTTAAAAATTAGACTTGTCAATTAAAATCAAGATAAATTTATTTTAATATGTTGGTGATAATTATTTAAGAATCTTAAATGTTTAATTTGCAGGTGGAATCACTTGCTCAACAGTACTTGTTCTTTTATTAGGTGGAATTTTTCAAATATATCGCTATTTCAAAATGAAAGACGAAGATTATACAAGAATTGAAAACTTTTTGAAGGACTATAAAGCTTTAAAGCCAACTAGATTCTCCTATGCTGATATAAAGAGAATCACACATAAATTTAAAGATAAGTTAGGTGAAGGGGCTCATGGAACTGTTTATAAAGGTAAGTTGTCGAATCAGATTCAAGTTGCTGTGAAGATACTAAATAATGCAGAAGGAGATGGAAATGACTTCATAAATGAAGTGGGAACCATGGGCAAAATCCACCATATAAATGTAGTTCGTTTGCTTGGCTTTTGTGCAGATGGATTTCATCGTGCTTTAGTATATGACTATTTTTCAAAGGGTTCGTTGAATAAATTCATTTCTCCGTCCAACAACAAAGATGATTTTCTTGGATGGGATAAATTGCAACAAATTGCTCTAGACATAGCAAATGGTATTGAGTATCTTCACCAAGGATGTGAACAAACAATTCTACATTTTGATATCAATCCTCATAATGTCATGATAGATGACAATTTCACTCCAAAGATTACAGATTTTGGTTTGGCTAAAATGTGTTCAAAAAATCAAAGTGTCGTGTCTATGACTGCAGCTAAAGGAACATTAGGATACATGGCACCTGAAGTTTTTTCTAGAAACTTTGGAAATGTCTCTTATAAGTCTGATATATACAGTTATGGTATGTTATTGTTGGAAATGGTTGGGGGAAGAAAGAATACAAAAATAGTTAATGATGAAGAAAATATTCAAATTGTGTATCCAGAATGGATCCATAATTTGCTTGAAGGAGGAGATACACAAATCTCTATTGATGAAGAGAGTGATTTTACAATTGCAAAAAAAATGGCAACGGTAGGACTTTGGTGTATCCAGTGGAACCCTTTGCATCGTCCGTTAATGAAAACTGTAATACAAATGCTTCAAGGAGAAGGAGACAAATTAAAAGTACCAATCAATCCTTTCGGACCTACAACTTCAACTAATACAATTACTAATACCGTTGTAGAACGTTTGAATTTGGAGTTGGACGTGATTCAAGAATTAGATTAGATATATGTTGCTTATTCATATATTTATTAAATAATTGTTCATTTCCAATAACAATTACATGTTACTTTTATATCAAAGTTTTATATTAGTCAAATTAATTAAAGATAATAATTAGTGTGAATTAACTTATATTTTTATTATAAGAAGAGCCAAAGCCTAAGTGTGGATCAACTTAGTCCATGAGTAAGTGTTACTTGACTTATTCTACCATAATAACTTTTTATAAATATTAAATTTCAACGATCTAACCATTGAATAGTTTTCCTTGTCAATATCGATAACCTATTACTTTTTTTTATCAGAGATTTATACTAGTCCATTTATCAGAGTTTTATACTAGTCCATTTACTTAGGGATAATAATGAGTCGGGATCAACTAGTCTACAAAGTACTCTTACTTGAATTACTCCGCCTATATCGGTACACAATCCCTCAATCATGAGGACTCAAAGAGGGCAAATTTATTTAATAAAGGTAGAAATTACTTTATCTTTGGTTGAGACTTTAGTCGAGTCCCTTAGAAAAAAAATCCAAAGGAGTATGCTTAACAAGACTCTTAATTAAGTCCATCAGGCGAGACTTTAGTCAAGTCTCTCATGAGAAACTGTAGTCGATTTCCTTAGATGAGAATTAGTAAAGTTCCTCATATAATACTTCCAAATGAGCCTTTCTAACAAGACTCTTAGTTGAGTCTATTGTAAGAACAATACTTTTTTCTACAAGTCATCTCTAGGTTTTGATGATAAACAATGAGTATTTGTAATAGAACTATTTTATGTTCTGATGTTTGTTTCTGTGCAGATCATCTTCATTGAAGATATTAGATCAAACAAACATTATCAATATGTGCGTCAAAGATCATATGTGAGTTACTATGTGTAACACAAGTCGTAAAGTATAGTGAAGAAGAAAGTATACTTTTGTATCTGATCACAATCATAAATATCTAAGGATGTTGAATGTTCATGTTGCAACACTCTTGTGGATTCTGTTTTGTGCGTGGTTCTGATGTTCTACTTCTGAAGTGAGTAAAGCTTCTAAAGTTGTTACCTTCTAAAGACCAAGTGCTGAAGAAATCTGAAGACGAAGATCTGAAGGTTCTGAAGACTTAAGGTTCTAAAGATAAAGGTTCTGAAGACCAAGTGCTGATGAATTCTGAAGACGGTTCGGCTGGACAAGTTATGAAGGTTCTAAAGACTTAGGTTCAAGTGATTGAGTGAAGATCATAATACTTGAGATGACAATGGCACCGTGTCATTATGAAATCCTGAAATAGGGTCAATGATATTCATATCTCAAAGAGGACCAAGTGAAGGTCAAACTCTTGTGAGATCACTGATTGATATCATTATGGAAATCCTAATAGGAGATCTTGTTGATTGTATTCTGTTAGGTTAATGAATATTGAAGGAGCGTGAAACACAAGGAAGGGGGTTGGAATTGGGTTTCCAATAACTAATAAAAATGACTTTAAAAAACTCTTTGATTTATCCTGGTTCGTTTAAACTCAAACTACATCCAGTCCACCCGCCAAGGTGATTTTGCCTCTATCAGTGAGGTCTTAATCCACTATTCAAATTTGAATACACACAAAGACCTACTGTCAATGTCTTATTGAGTTTACTGACTTAAACTAGCCACTCAAGGAAAAATGAACGTATCTTTTACAAAGATAAACGAAGTAACTATAATGCTCCTAATAAGCTTTAATCACTAGGTGAAGATAGTACGATAAGGGATTGATTGAAAAATAGAGAAAAATATAAATCAAAGTAATTGAAGTATCATTACATTTAAAAAGAAGCAACATATCCAATACATTAAAAACTAGATGAACCTTATTCCCTTCTATGATCAAATCTTCCCCTTTTCCCTTTATGATCAGATGTGCCAGAAGACGAACCCCTATCGTTTTCATACATCTCGAGAAACTGATTAAAAGTGTTGAAAGCTTCATTTTTACCTTTGATTTGTTTTTCCATTTCGTTGTTCCAGACATGCTGAGCCTCATAGTGTTCTTGTTGTTGAAATTGCATATTATGCAACATAACAGTCGACTCATCAGTAGAAGGCGAAGTGTAATCTGGTGGAGAATATGCCTGAGATGACTGATTTTGAGTCCAGCCAGTGTGTTGCCACTCTTCCCAACCTTAATTATCATAGAGAACCTCATCTTCATTTCTATTACAACCATAGACTGAGTCATGTTCCTGTACATTTGTTATGACCCAGTTGCCATGATCTTCCTCCATAGGCTGAGTTTGATCATCATGATTTTCCTCATCAGACTCAATGTTGTCACCACTAGGAGCATTTTCTTGCTCACTAGCTGCTATAGCAGATTCCATTTGACTACCAGGTCTCAAAGTTATAACAAAGTTCTTTCAAACAGGATCCTATGAGTGTCCCATAAGATTGAGATATTTTCCTTGAAATTCATGATTTGGATTGATAGACATCATAGGCAACCCTTTCACAACAACCTTTGCATTATTCAAGATGTACTGAATGAGAGACAGATAACTCAAGACCACGTTGTTCTTTTCTCTCAGTGCAAAAATGCGACTAGTAATATAGTAAGGCCAATTAACCTTGACTTTCTTTGTGAGAGCATACATCAAGGCTACTTTGGCTTTGTCAATTATGGAATATCCGCCTTTCTTGGGACGAATATTATGTGACGCAATCCAATGAAGAACCCGGATACCCGGTTTCAAACAGCCAGTTGTGAATTCCTTTGGGAACATATCATTATTTACCGTATCGTTATCATGAGGATACCATAACATCTTATTTAAGTGTATCTTATATTTAAAACCAATATTAGGGGAGGCATCAGTTATCAAGGCTTTGTCTGCAAATCTAGCAGGAGGGATACCCAAAATGGATTGCCGAACTTTGGCATCAACCTTATAAACCAAATTTCCCATCATAAACTGAAATTCATAGCCCTCAAATTTTCCCATAATGCCAGCATAAAACATACGAACCAAATCCTCATTATACTCAGTTCTTAATCCTATGATATGTCTTGGTAGTCCATGAGTTCCACAATATAATCCAAGTGCAATTGACTGACTAGCAGTAAGTCTAGAATAGACATATTGTGGAATCATTTTTCTATCCTTGAACTCCTCATTATATAAATCCCTAATTTCATCTCCAAGTAGTGATAGAGCACTTACCGGTATAGACGAATGAGATGTTGAGGCAGATCGGCTTGACCTTTTACCAGCAACTTTTGTTGAAGCCATAAGGATGTCGAAGAGATTGGAAAAGAGAACAGAAATTTTGGAAAAGAGAATAGGAGTTTTAAGGTTTTGGAGGAATTTTGGAAAGAATTGGAAGAAGAAGAATAGTAAATGATTTAAAATATAATTTATATTAAAGCATTTGAAGAGTCAAAATTTAAAATCCCTATAAAGCGGAGAAACTCCCCATGCGCACAGAGCAAGCTGTCATAAATTTGAAATCCATTGCGTCGACCTGCTCACTTAATGCGTCGACGCAATGGATATTAATTTCATGAAAAATAAATTTTAAATACCTTAGACAACGCTTTCCTTAGAAAGCGCTTTCTTAGGTTTTCTAATAATATATAATAATTTAATTAAATAAATAACCTTAGAGAGCGTTTTCTAAAGAAAGCAATGTCTAAGGTATTTAAAATATAATTTACATGAAATTAATGTCCATTGCGTCGACGCATTAAGAGAGCAGGTCGATGCAATGGATTTCAAAATATAACCTATAAGAGCGCTTTTACAAAAAAGTGTTGTCTTAGATTTACTATATTTATTTTTAACCTCAAGGGTGTGGGTTCGAACCCCCATTTGCCATTTTTGAGATTCTGAAAGTTCAAAATATTTATTGACTTTAGAGAGCGCTTTTAAGAAAGCGCTTTCTAAGGTTTCCCTGTAGCAGTGCTTTTGAGAAAAACGTTGTCTAAGGTGGCTTCAGTTTAGGACTTTTAACAGCGCTTTTATAAGCGCTCTCTAAAGGCTGACTTTTAGAAAGCTTTGTTTTAGAGAAATTTTAAAATACCTATAACAACGCTTTCTTTAAAAAGTCTTGTCTTTGTTGCGCTGCTATAGGCCAATTTTGGCGTAGTGACCTCTGGTTCGTGTATATCCCTTGGTCCAAATCTAGTAGCTTGGAGTTTAAAGAAGAAATCATTTGTAGCACGCTCTAGCACTGAAGCTGAGTATCGAGCTCTAGCTCATACTACAACTGAGTTACTTTGGTTGGAATCATTGTTATCTAAATTGCACATTTCTACTCACTCATCACCCATGCTACTATGTCACAATTTGAGTGATGTTCTCCTCTCCCACAACCCAATTCTTCACGCACGCACAAAGCATATTAAACTTGACATCCACTTTGTTAGAGAAAGATTCGAAGCAAACTCAAGATTGTTGACTCTACTTTTCAACCTTCAGTTTAAGGGGGTGTTAGAGATATTTTAAAATAGTTAAAATATGCAGTTAGTTTTGGTTTAGTTTGTGTAACTAACTATAACAACTTTCTATTTTGCCAGCTCTACTTAGAAAGCTGACTCACCTTATATATATTGCATCACAAGTGTACATTGTAATCTATACATTAAATCACAAACGCATTCACCTTGTCTCTTTTCATCTTCTTCACTAAGCCAAGAATTTCTCTAGAAAAACTCTTGCTCTTGTTATCATTTTGTGCTATGACATCATCTTGATCACAGATGATGAATTGATAGTCTTACAGATAAAATACACAAGCTAATAACATTCACTTATTATAAAAAAATCATAAAACTGAATGAAATTTATTTAAAAATTAAATTAAAGAAGTTGGTACTTTATAGGAAGAAAAAAAAACATATTTAAGTATTAAATGAAACATATATGCGATTTGATTTTTTTAAAAATATTCCTTTATATTTCACTCTCTCGTGAAAATTCATCTAACTTTAGAGAATGGAATAGATAAGAGCATTGAATGACCTATCCCACCACTTTCGTTGCACATGTTATGTCTCCCTACCATTCCAACAGTATCTGTTTTGTTATTTAAAATTCATTTATGTTGATTGGAACATTTTTGTTTTCTTATAAAACTCATTTATGTGGATAGATATTGGCATCGTTGTTGAAAAGGACCGCTCTAAAAAACCATTCAATAATTTAGGACTTCCTATTTGTGTAGTTTATAATCACATATCTAGCTTTTGATTTTATATTTGTTCGATGAAAAGTCTCTCACTAAATATATATGTTATTTGGAATTTATTCTCTTGCAACACATAAAATAATAAATAGAATTAAAAAATAAAATTGTGTGGGGATACTTCTCACAAATTAAAAATGATAAATTATAAACTATATATTAAATTACTATTTAAAATAGTATCTGAAAAATAAAATAAATTATAAATTCATGATAAAAAAAACTGTTATTAAACCTATCTTTTATTATCATATGATTTTATAATTTTATAAATAGAACCTAAATTCCACAAGGGACAAGAAAGCTTGTTTGTGACTATAACGTCCATTTTCTAAAGAGGGTGATGAATTATCTAATAAGTAAAAAATTCAAAAGTTTTGTATGTGGCTCTAAACGACACAAAATACTGTGACTGAGAAAGACGACCCCAAAATAGTTTATGAAGACTAAAAGTCTGGTGGTAGGGACGTCATGTGCAAGAGAAGCTTCATATTTCTTATAATCAAACAAAAGTCTAGTTGTTGAAGAAGTCACTAGTCACTGGTCACAACTTGTTGAAACATACTCATAAAGTCATAGTCGTCATAATTCACCAATTTACTAATAGTATTCTTTGGATAATGTGCAAATTAAAAATTCATAATATTTGAGAGAAATATCTTTACGCCAAAAATGATTTTTAATAGCGCACCTTAGACAACGCTTTATTACAAAAACGTTGTTATAAGAAAAAAACATGGAAACTGTTCACGAAAAATAGCAAAAGTGCTGCTAAAAGTCCTATCTTAGACAGCGCTTTTGGAAAAGTGTTGTCTAAGGTAAACATTAGACAGCGCTTTCTGAAAGCGCTTTTAAAGGCATATCTTAGACAATGCTTTCTTCAAAAGCGATGTCTAAGGTCTTTTAATTTAAAAAAATAAAATAAATCAAAAGCGTTGTCTAAGGTTGACCTTAGCCAGCGCTTTCTAAGGGCTATCTTAGCCAGTGCTTTTCACAAAAGCGCTGTCTAAGGTCTAATTAAATGAAAATATTAGAATACTCAGTATTCTTTTTTCATTCATTCATTCTTTCTGCGAACGATATAAAACACGAACGAAACCCTTGCCGTCGTCCACCGTCTGAAACCTCCACATTGTCGCCGTCGTTCAAGCTAGTTCGTTACCATGAACGAGTTCGTTGCCACTGTTCTAATACTGACTATACTTACTTTTCTGGTATGTCTTATTTATCCATGGTTCGTTGCCGCCATTGTTTAGGGTTTACATTGTTGTTGTTGTATTTCTTTATATAGCTGAGGAAACTTGATCAATGAAATATTATACAACATTGATGTTATTTGGTTAACATATATTTTGAGTCTTTGGAAGAAAAGGTTCTGGTTTATTAGAAATTGTTATTTGGTTAACATATATTTGGAGTCTTTGGTCTGAGCATGATGTTATTTGGTTAACATATATTTGGAGTCTTCCATGAGAAATATTTAAGAATAAAACACTCTAGGATTAATTTTTAAGACCTCATAACTTGTTTGATATTTGCCACTAGTTATCCTTATTGGTTGTCACTTAGATTATAAATAGAGCAAATAAGTAGAGAATGGAAAAAATATTTTTTAAACTGAATGTTGTCTTACATAAAATGAACAATTCCTTATGATTTTAGTTTAAAGAGAATAAACAATTTAGTCCCCTAAATATACATACTTCAATTAAACTTCAATTAAAGAGGTAATTACTTAAAGTCTTTATTTTGTTTACCTTAATAAGTAGGAAAACCATGAATAAAAAATGAATGTCTGCCGATCGATTGACCAAAGAGTACGAGAATGAGGTTGCGGAATTCGTTAAGTTTGTTGTTTAATACGTTGAAGACCCTAGTCGAATGAAATGTCCTTGCTTGGGTTGTTGTTATATTGGTAAGGTTGACCCAGATGGATTGAAATCGCATTTACTGGGGCATGGAATTGATCGAAGTTATAAGTGTTGGATATTTCATGGTGAGAAAATTAACGAGAATGTTGAACTGAGGGGGAAAAGTAATATGACCTATGCTTCAGACGACAAAGTCACGAAAACATATGATTGTGATCGAGTCGAAGAGATTGCAGAAGCACTTGAAGAAGATCTTCATGATTGTCCCGAAATGTTTGAGAGGTTGGTAAGCGATGCAGAGAAACTGTTGTATAAAGGTTGCACTAAATTCACAAGACTCTCTACAATATTAAAGTTGTACAACTTAAAGACGGACAATGGATGGTCGGATAAAAGTTTCACAGAGTTGTTGGCCCTTATGAGAGAAATGCTACCAGAGGATAATGTTCTTCCTAATCGAACCTATGAGGCAAAAAAATATTGTGCTTTATTGGCATGAGCTATGATAAGATACATGCTTGTCCAAACGATTATGTTTATTTCAAAATGAATATGCATCGTTAACTGAGTGCCCTAAATGCAGTTTGTCTCGATATAAGAAAAAATAGTCTCCAGCAAAAGTCTTATGGTATTTTCCTATAATTCCGAGATTTAGGTGCATGTTTCATAGTGAAACCGATACAAGACACCTGACTTGGCATGTAGATGAAAGAATTATTGATTGAAAGTATCGACATCCGGCTGATTCACTACAGTGGTCGAAAATTGATAATGATTATCCTAACTTTGGAGAAGAAGCAAGAAACTTTCGCTTGACATTATCTACTGAGGAATGAACTCGCATGGTCTTCAAAGTATGTCACATACCACATGGCTTGTGATTCTTATGATTTATAACCTATCTCCATGGCTATGTATGAAGCGTAAGTACATGATGTTATCCATGTTAATCTCTAGGCCTAAACAACCAGGGAATGACATAGACGTATACTTGACACCTTTGATTGAAGATTTAAAGATTTGTGGGAGAATGGTGTGGAGGTTTATGATGGATATAGGAAAGAAAATTTCAATTTGAGGGCGATGTTGTTTGGCACAATTAATGGTTTTCCAGCATACGGGAATCTATCCGAGTATAGCATTAAAGTTCAATGTGCGTGTCCTATTTGTGAAGATGGAACCGATACGATGCGATTGGAACTTTGTCAGAAGAATGTGTTTCTCGGTCATCGTAGATTCTTACATTCTAAACATCACTACCGTGGGTGGAGAAAAGCATTCAATGGAGACACCGAACATCGTAAAGCTCCACCCGTATTGTCAGGTGACCAAGTTTTTGAAAAGGTGAAAGATATGCGTACTGAGTTTGGCAAGTCTTTTGCACATAAGGTTGTCAAAGGTGGGTGGAAGAAGAGGTTGATATTTTTTGAATTGCCATATTGGAAGTCTTTGTACGTGAGACATTTTCTCGATAATATGCATATTGAAAAAAATGTATTTGAAAGTGTTATTGGTACGTTACTCAATATAAAAGGAAAGTCTAAGGATGGCCTTAAAGAAATGGAAGACATGTTAAAAATGGGAATAAGAACTGAATTAGTACCCGTGAAGAAAGGAAGACGAACATATCTACCACTTGCTACTTTTACTCTTCTAGAAAGGAGAAAAAAATATTGTATAAGTTTCTGAGTGAAGTTAAGGTTCCAGAAGGATACTTTTCAGATATTAGAAGACTTGTTTCTATGAAAGATCTCAAGTTGAAGAATTTGAAGACACGTGATTTCCATGTTATAATAGAACATTTTCTACCAATTGGTATACGTTATATTTTTCCAGAAAAAGTAAGAAGTGTCATAACTAAATTGTGTTTTTTCTTTAGGTCAATTTGTAGTAAGGTGATTGATCCCGAGATCTTACCAATACTACAAAAAGAGATAGTAATTACCTTGTGTGAGCTTGAAATGTATTTTCCTCCCTCTTTTTTTGACATAATGGTACATCTAGTTGTTCATATTATGAAAGAGACACAATTGTGTGGACCAACTTATATGAGATAGATGTACCCTGCTGAACGGTATATGAAAATATTGAAAGGGTACGTGAAAAACCGAAGTCTCTTAGAGGGTTGTATTGTTGAACGATACATTGTTGAAGAAGCGGTTGAGTTTTGTACTTAATATTTTTCCAACATTCAATCGATTGGACTCCCCAAAGCTCATATTTTCGAGAAGAAAGGAAGGTAAAAAGTAATTGGAAATAAAATTGTGACATTATCAAGGGATGAATGGGATCAAGTCCATTTGTATGTTCTGCACAATGATAATGAAGTTGAGCCATATGTTGAAATGCACAAGGATGTACTCCGAAGGTTAAATCCGAATAGAAATGAAAATTGGATAGTATGAGAGCACACTAAAAGTTTTATACAATAGTTAAATGATCATATTTATTCGAAGCGCTCTTCAGATCCTACTTCGGTAACAAAAAGGTTGAGATGTTTGGCATATGGTCCAAGTTTGCATGTGTTTTCTCATAGCGCATACGCAATTAATGGATACACATTTTATACCAAAGAACAAGATGATAAAAGTATTATACAAAATAGTGGTGTCACAAGCCACATCCAAGATTATACTTTGATGCTGAAAATAAAAGAGTGAAATGGATCATCTTGTCTTAATGCTCTTTTTATCTTGAAGTCTTTTGATGGACTATCATTGATAATGACATGCATACTACTTGATAACACCTCTCCTTCCATGCATATCCATTTTAATTCAAAAATTGTTTGTTTAAGCATGAATCTCAGAAAGACATGAGTGAAACAATCATATGCTTATGAAAAACCCACCTTCAGTAACATGCATTTCCTTTTATCTCTTTTTTTTTAAGTTAATCAATTCATTAGCCACCAACATACCATCTAGGATCTGCTTGCTTGGGAAAATAAAGTATACCTATAGGAGACTATTTTTCCTATTAATCTTGTCAATCTATAAACTAACAACTTTGACAACACTTTATGTATACAACCTATAAGGCATACATGTCTATATTCTTCTAGATTCCGAGAGTTATCATTTTTAGGAACAAAAACTATGAAGGAAGCTACCATGGCTTTAAGCATCTTTCTTGTTTCCTGAAATTCTTGAACAAAATTCACAACCCCATTTTACTATGTTCCATCATTTCTTCACCAAAATAAAAGCATATTTTATAAGGACTTGGACTTCTATCCCCATCATTCTCCCAAATGATTTTTCTTATATCTTCCTTGGTAAAGGCCACTTCCAAACTTGGGCTATCTTCAATAGACATTTTCTTGAATTCTTAACCTTACAAGATAGGTCTAACATGACAATTATCTTAAAATTTTGCTTCAAAATGATACTTAACTTCCTCTTAACCTCTTAACCCCTTCAACTCTTAAATTAGGTGTTAGAATATATCACTACTACGGAAAACACATATAATGACGACTGTGAAACACATATAATAATGGTTTCATGTCCGTTGTTAGGTAGCATGTGATTATATAAGACCATTTGTGATTTGAATTAGACCAAAAATTGTCTTACATCAATGATACAGTTCCATTAGGAAGCAAAAATTGTATATTATATCAAAATTAAAATGGCACAAAACAACCTACAGTTTACACATCATTACATCAAATAATATCATCTTGATGTCATGGTGTCTTGACTTTAAACAACTATAATTTTAAATAATAATAGTTGTTAGAAAATAACATCATTAAAAATTATAACATAAAATAAAGGGTTAAATATGTTTTTGATCCCTATAAATATCTCATTTTTTGAAATTGGTCCCTTAAAAAATTTACTTCAAACATTGATTCTCCTAAAGTTTTTCGTTTCCAAATGTAGTCCCTACCGTTAATTTCAAGTAACGGAAGGTGACGTGGCTTGCCAATTGTAAATTATTTTTTGCAAACGTGTTAACTTACGTGACAAATCCTCCCACTACCCAGTTCATCTTCTTCTCTGGACCCTAATCCCCACTACCCATTTCATCAATCCCCACTACTTACTTCGTAATCCATTAAAAATTACTTCAGCTTTTTGGATATGGCTTCTAGGGTTTTAGCTTTTGATTTTCTTCAACCTTCTTTTCAATTTTTGAGATTTTTGAGAAATTGATGTGAAAATGACGGTGAGGTAGTTTTAAGATTCTCATTTTCTCTTTCAAAATTTGATTTTTATGAATATGGTTGATGGGTTGAATCGTCTCGGTTGTGTTGTCTTGAATTGGTTTATGTGAGTTTTGGAGGAAGCTACAATACAATGCATATTTCACTGTGGAAGCCCATTCTCATTCTGCTTCTCTGATTATGGACAAGAAGGAAAGTAAGAAAGGTGAGTCCTTGGGAGATCCAGATCGCTGGCTAGACTGCACGCGCAGAAAACAAGAAGGGAAGCAAGAAAGGTGACTCTCCAAGAAGCATTTTCCAAGTTTCTCACTATGTATCCCAAGTTCCTTGTTTTTACTGTTAGTAGAGGATCTGCTTTTAAATTGTTGGTTGAATCTTACCCTTTCCAAATGAACAAAAAACTATTGGTTGCAAGTTATAGAATTTACAATGTTACTGATTCAGAGTACACTTTTTGTTTGTTGTTTGGGTAATGTTTCTTGATTTTTCTTTACACTTTTCCTAATGTTTATTTGGATTTCTAATTTAAGATGTTGTTTGGTAATGTCTTGCAAACCAGGTAAAGGAGAATTAGGTAGAAAGTATCAAGAGGGACAAGACAACTACAGAGAAGTTGTTGCAAGAAACTATAGAAAAACATAAAAATGAAATATTTTCAGAGGACAAAGACGTCGTGGGAAGGTTTCACTTTCATTGCAATTTCAAGTTGGGTATGTTTTTCCTCTACTAAATGAATCCACTCTGTACAGGGTCCTATAAAGAGATTAGAAGTTGATGAAACCCTTAGAGCTGCTGCACCTTATCAAAAGTTGCGAAGGGAAAAAGACACTGAAAACCGTAGAAAAGTATATGTTAAAAAAACGACATGAGGGCAAAGAGAATGGCGCGTAAAGCAGGAACATTGGTACTGTTATTCTTCTCTTATATTCTTTGGCATTATCAGTCTTCACCTTTATTTTTCAAACCTTTAAGGCTGCATACACATTACTGGCTATATAATTAACATTTGTTGCATCAAACTGAAAAAGGTGCAACACTTAAGCTTCTGGCAGAAAGTTATGCTATAAAGTCTTATTGCATCCCTAATAATCACCTATAACTTATGCTATAAGTGCTTGATTTACTGGTTCATCCAAGTTTTCTCTTTGATTTAATAATTTTACTTGTTAGTTTTTTGTTTTAGGCGAAAGGAATATTGAAATATCACATCACTGATTTGAAACTAGTATAAAGGCAAATGCTATGAATAAGTATATTGTTCTGTTATATATGCAGATGAAAATAGGAGTCATACGCTATGAGATTGTCTAAATTTCCTTGTTAATTAATGTTAGCCAGTCATTTTCTAGATATAATGAATTGCTTGCCAGATTTATCTTAGTTTAATTGTGTCTAACCTCCTTGGGAAATAATACTTTTAGTGGCTATGCTCATAATCATGTTAAAGGATCAATTTTGTTGCACATTAAGTTGCAAATCTTATCCAATTTCTGATAACTTGTTGTTTTCATCTTACAGTTTGACGATGATATTGACTCTTCTGGAAATCTTCCAAACTCACTGGACATTGGTGATGTTTCAGAGCCTGCATTGCCAACTAATTTCGCTTCATCAAAATAGAAGAATGCGACAGCTGAAGCCAGTACTTCCTTTGGTCACTTGTGAATTGATTTCCAAATGTGAATGGTGAATTGTTTTTCTACCCACAATTGGTTTGGTTGGATATAAATAGTGTTAAAACAGGAAATTTTACATTAACATTTCAGGTGTTTCTAGAGGGATTTTTTAATTCAATCTTGCTATGTTTTTGGGTCTTAAACCTTCTGGTCCAAGAATGAGTAACTACAAGCTAATCTTCATGAGCCGCACAATTAGATATTCGAGGAAGAAGTAGAGAAGATCAATTCCAACTCCGTAATGAGTTTGCCGCGACAAACTGAGTGACATGATCGCAAAGGAAGCACATGAGACGAGATTGTATGCGTCTGGTTTCCCATTTACTACTTTATCAAAGAAAAAGGAATAAACATAAGTGATTGTCAATACGAGGAAATTTGCACGAGCCTTGAATCAGAGACTTGTGGATGATTTCCATATATTTTGATACAAAATCATGAGGCTGATGATGAAGCTAAAAATAGTATACAGAATAATCTTCTACAAATGGGTTGTATGGACAAATGGGTTTTTGTGTGTAACAATATTCTGTATTTATACTTGGAATAAAATTTTGTATTTATACTTTGATTAGCCTCTAATATATACTTGGATTTGTTGTTGTTTGTTCGTTGGATACATTTGTGTTTAATTTTTGAATTACTGATTATTGACTTTGTTACAAATTGGGTGTGAAGACTTTGAAATGGAAACTAATCAATGAGAAAACAGGGCTAGGTTTGTCGGGTTGCAAGATTGAAAGAGTGCTTTGGGAATAATGGTTGAATTCAAAAGAATATTGGGAAGTGATATGTATTGTATCTTGGCTTTGTATCTAATAAACCACTCAGTCAAAATATGAGCACGGTATGCCACAACACAAGGTAAACGTGCAAGTTGCAGCTCCACAATAATTGTCCCAAATATGCACAATGCAACTTTACTAGCATGCAATGTGTTGATTCAAATTAGCTAGGCACAAAGTGCAACCATCATGTAAGATATGTAAGAATTTAAACACGGTTCTGATCAACAATAATGGAAGCTTCAGTCAAAATAAACACATATATACCTACATTGTGGATTTATTGTATCTAATGTAACCCTAGTGGAAGAATAACAAGGGAATAGAAATATATAGGTCACACAAGTAAAGGTCCTAAGAAACTACAAAGCATGTACCAAATTCAACTCCATAATGTCTTCCAAAACAGGATGCCCTACAAAGGTTGCAGATAATTCATTCAATCTACAAATTGTATCATCATTTGGAAGTATGCACATAAGATGATCCACAAATTCTGCCAGTCCTCCGAGCCTTTCTTCACCTCCTTTCCATGCCTAGAACGATGGTGCTACATAGTGAAAATGTACCGGCGAATACAACTTTAGCTGACTGTGTCTAGCTACAAAACGCATTCCCCATTTGCATACTGAGATATCTTCAATAGGAAACAAAGATTGCAATCCTTCACTTCTCATCTTAGTTCTGAAACATATTAAACATTCAAATCACATCAATGAAAACAATTTCTCAGCCATTTTCAAAATTTGTAGAAAGGAATACAGAAAGTTTACCCTCCAATGCCAAAAAATCAAACAGGGAAAGGTGGGAGAAGCTTAAGCGAAGCCATGAGACGGAAAGCGATGGAATGTGAAATTCGGTCTTTGTGAGTGGTGATTTTTGGGTTCCAAGACGGTCGTCAACTTGTCGGAAAGTTCATGGCCTTCGATCGCCACATTAATCTTGTTCTCAATGACTGTGAAGAGTTTCGCAAACTTCCGCCGGTGAAGGGGAAGAAAACGGTTGATGAGAAGAAGATGAAGTGGTTGTTTTGATGACTTCCGCCGGTTGTTTTGATGACTGTTGAAGGTCCTCCCCCTGAAGAGAAGAAGATGAAGTAGCGAATGATGATCGATTTGATGCATGAAACATAAGGGGGATTGATGAAGTGGGTGGTGGGGATTAGGGTTTAGAGAAGAAGATGAAATGGTAGTGAGGATTAGGGTCTAGAGAAGAAGATGTAATGGGTAATGGGGATTGAGGTTGGGAGGATTTGCCACCTAAGTTACACGTTTGAAAAAAACAATTCACACTTGGCATGCCACGTCACCTTCCGTTAGTTCAAACTAACGGGAGGGACTAGATTTCGAAACGGAAAAGTTTTGGAGGACCAATGTTTGAAGAAAATATTTAGAGGGACCAATTTCAAAAAATGAGATATTTGTAGGGACCAAAAACATATTTAACCCTAAAATAAATATAGAATGAAGAATATAAAATACTTATTTTGCATTGTACTACAATTATCGTTTGCTTTTGTATAAAAGAAATGGTTAAATATGTTTTTGGTCACTATAAATATTTCAATTTTGATTTTTATCCCTATAAAATTTTTTTTCAAGTTTTAGTCTCTATAAAATTACTTTTGCATGCAGTTTTAGTGTAAAAATAATTTTATAGGGACTAAAACTCGACGTTTTTTTTATAGATACTAAAAACCAAAATTGAGATATTTATAGGGACTAAAAACATATTAAATCCTAAAAGAAATAATTAGAATACAAAGAATAATTAGAATTTTGCATTGTACTACAATCATCTTTTGTACTCAACTATAACCATACAATTTTGCATTGTACTACAATCATCTTTTGTTTTTGTATAAAAGGAATATTTATTCCGAAAATCGATTCCCACAGAAAACGTCATTATTTCGTTCGAGAAACATAATTCTTTATGCATACTTTTGATGTGGTGGTGCAGATATTCAATTCAGTTACGTTAAGATGGACCAGTAATTTTAACATTCCAATATTTATGTCATGAATGAATGAAAAGTGATATAATGAATTATATATGATTAGAATCTTATCTTAAGCTGGACAATTGGTGGCTTATATACAATAGAATAAATTCCACAAAAGGGACAAAACATTTTTTATTTATTTTATAAATTCCACAAAAGGGACAAGAAAACTTATAAATTCCACAAAAGGGACAAGAAAAGTCTGGTGGTAGGGACTACATGTGCGAGAGAAGAAAGATCCAATGTCATTTTCTATTATAGAAAAAAAAATCAGAAACGAACTAAGTTGACCCATCACTAAATTCATATTTCTTATAGTCAAACAATTAGTGTTCAAAATTTTGAAACTATCTAATGGTTGTTGAATATTTACCAAGTATTTTCCTAAACACACTCATAGACTCATACTCGGCGTGCTTCACCAATTTACTATTATTATAAACAAGTATATGACAATTTCGTACCACCTTCCAATAATTATTCAAGATCTTAATTTATCAAGTCATTTGTATTAAACTTTGAATTGTTCAAGACAGTGAAAGTTTTTCTATAATTGATATATTAAATGTTTTTCATTTGTTTTAAGAATTTAATTGACATGCACTGATAGTGTAAAAAGGTTTTATATTGTCAATAAATCATAACTGTCCGATGTTATAACAAGTTTAACTTTTATTTTAAAAACTTATAAAGTATAATAAACAGGTGATATGATTAATTGACAGTATAAAATATTTTATACTGTCAATGAATATCAATTAATCCCTTGTTTTAAACCTTGAATTGTTCAAGACAGAGAAAGTTTTTGTATAATAGATATATTAAGTATTAAAACCGTCACAATTTATCTTGTATTTTCCTGTGACTTTTATGTTGAGGTAATCGTTTGCAATTTACCTTGTATTTTCTTTGTATTTTAGAATACTCTTGTAATTTATTCAGTTTTAGAATTGAATTATAGTGTAAACATTTAATAAACCTCAAAGGTGTATGACGATTTGAATTGAACTGAAATTTTCTATATATTATTTTTGTTTCTTGCTTTGACTATCTTTATATTACTTTTTTTTTCCACCTCTAAATATATTCTTGAATTCACAGGTAATCTTGTAGATTTATATTTTTTATACGTGAAAAATGGAGAAGAATTGACTCCATCTTAGGGATTGTGTCAAAAAAAATCTTCACATAAATATGATTTACATATAAAAAATAAAAACGATAAGTCTTTTTCTTCATCACAAAAGCTTTCTCAAGACCTAAAGAGGTTAAGAGAGAAAAACTCAATTCTATTGATTTACGGTTACCGTTACACTCTTGTCATGGATCAAGGTATGCTTCTTTGATTTGATTTTATAAAATGTAAAAATCATATTGTTCTAAGATCCGACCTATCATTCCATGTTCAATATATTAATGTGATTATATTATTAAGATCCATCGAGTTAAAAACTAACATTTGGTATCAGAGCTTTTGTTATTGAACTTTTGATTTTTCAATCATGATTTATTAATTCATCTACTTCTTTGTGTTCTAATATAAATCTGGTAAAAAAATTAAATTAAGAAAAAGGACACCAAATTCATTATTTCAACAGGGCACCCAAAATCTTGGGGACGACCCTGACTGTAGTATTATATTTGTGAACGTTTTAAACTAGGACACCCTCACTCAAGAGATGTACCACCTAAGATGTGACCTAAGGCCTCGTCCTTGCCATTGATAACATGTAATATTGTTAGTTAAAGGAGATGAGGTTATCCACTACCCCTTGAAGGATATATGGCAAATAAGTTCTCCTTATCAAAAGGGAGTAGTTGTCGTCACACAGGGTTACCCAAATACTAGGCCCAAAAAACCTTTATAAATACTCCAAGGGAGGAAGATATAGATCATAACTCATATTATTCACACCCCCATACGCTTATACATAAGAGCATTGTCCATCCATGGAGACTTTCACCTCACCTGAACAGGATTCCTAAAACCACTGTAAAACACCATCATATAAGGTTCTCGCCGTAGTGGACAAACCCTGACCACCATACACCATAATATACCTACAAAAACCCTTAATTAACCCCCTAATCTAGCAGGAGGAACACACACATATACTTTATTACCAGTACATTGGCGCCTACCATGGGGCCCCCGAAAAAAGTAACTTAGGCCATATTGTTTTCATCGCCATCACCCTACCCGTTGTTAGCCTTCACTCATACGCCAAGCCACTTTCAGCCATGGTTAAAAAGATAGATCCATCCCTTACACTAGAAGGTACCAATAGTAGCAGTGATGCTGAGGCCCCGACGGAGATGTGTGTCACCACAGATGAGTTACACCACCATTACCAGACTCTAGAGGATGACGTTTACAACATTATACAACACCAACATGAATCCAATCCTGTGGAGGAGATGGAACTTTTGGACCTCCAACCACTCTCATAAGAGATATCTATGAGCACATCGCCTCCATCAATACATAGACGTCCATCATATAAGCTCCCGACACCTTGAAGTGCAAGTTGTTATCTAGAACTTTTAGGGACGTCACCCTTATATGGTATATGGCTTTACCATGTGACTTCGTCAACAACTATTAGGAATTGGTAAAGAGTCATTGAAGGAAGATGTACATCAGTTCACCGCCAATCGCCACTGGAAGATGTCCACCACTAGCCTATTTAACATACACCATGGTCCATCAGAGTCATTGATGGATTACCTCACACGCTTTAACGAAGCCACCATTAGGGTCGTACCACCAAACCAATAAATGTTTGTGGTGGTGGGAGGTCCTAAAATAGACTCAAGGCGGGGCATTTTAATGAGTTCCTCGCCCAAAAGTCAACGATGAAAAGAAGTTGCACAATGTCAAGGAGCATGTTCCCAATGTCGAAGGCACACACCATCAGAGAAAGAACAATTATACCTCTCTCATAAAGGACAAGACGATGTTTATGAGCAATTATACCTCTCTCATGTAAAATAGCCATTTCTTAAAAGAAAGAAAAATGGATAAAGAGATAAAAGCAAAATTACCTGAAATTGAAAGAATGGTTGGAAGCTCAAAAATCGTCTTGAAAAAGAAATAAGTTACTTCAGTGGATGATTAACAAGAAGAGGAAGAGATGACTTTAATTAATGGGGGAGTCCTTTTTAACGACAAAAAAATATGAGGTGTTTGGGATTTCTGAAGAAAGTTAATTCCCCAAAAAAATCATCATTACAAAAGCAAGAGAAAATTTGGCAAAGATACGCCCACATGTCTTTCATGATTGCCTACATCACTATGTCGGGTCTATAGAACAGAGAACGGTATATTATGACCGAGTTATACCCCAACCCCATGATGGACAAAAAAGGTTTTGGGCTTATGTACATCCCAAAAAGAAAATAATTTTAAGAAAATATAGAGATTTTTAAAAAAGTAGGCCTTCATATTTCAAAATCCATTAATTAACCCAAAATTTGTATGTGAAGAGAATTTAATAGGATTTTTAAATACTCATATAAATTCTACAAAAAAATAAATGAAAGATTAGTTTTTTTTACGCCTCTCCTTCTAAAATTAACCTAAATGTTTAAATATTAAAAATATTATAAGATAATATTATGTATAAAAAATGGAGAAAGTGAAAACAATGAAATTGTCAAGAAGATGAGGATGTTGAAGTAGTGAGAAGGGGGAAATAATGTATCTTAGGTGTTTATATTAAAAATTATGATGTCGAGTGTAAGAAAAAGACATGACACAATATATATCAAAATTAACAGAAAATTGTTTTTTATTTTTGCATTCAATGATTTTTTTTTGTTTGTGAATTCTTATCTACCCACCTTAAAAAGTTGGGTAAGGTTACCTTTAACTAGACTGACCAAAACAACAAACAAACCCAACATCAACATGACTGTAAGACCCATACATAAAATACATACATCAAAACATATTTTTCATATATAAGTACGTGTTTGGTATTGAAATACCCATAAGTTCTCAGTACAACACATTGTAATATTTTAGCCAACTAAAATATTAAGGTACTACAACCAAAGGTTATCAATAATACAAGATGTCAAAACAAAAAGAAATCTAAGAACTAGATCCGAAGATCTCAAAACATCCACTGCGGAAGCAAAACCATCGATAAGTAAGGATAATCAAACTACCTTATCCTCACCCTTTGCGGAACCTGAAGTACCTTTACTAAAGATGATTGAGAAGGTTGAGAGATGAATGGATGATGAATCTTCAAGACCAATAGCTTTCTTCTTCTTCTTCTTCTTCTTCAAGCTTTTTCCCTCTTCTTCTCCCTCCTCTCCTTTTTCTCTTACTATGTGTTTATGTTTCTATGTTAACACAGCATAAGAACACAAACTTAGGTTTCTACGTGGAAGTATAAATTGTTCCCAAAGGGTCCAAATAGAGGATACCCAAAAATATATCTTAATTAACAATTTAATTAAACCTATGAGTCAGATAATATTAGTTGATAAATTTGAATTCGTCGATTGCTCTAATTATTTTTTGTTAAAAATCTCTCAGAGAAACCCGGAACCCTATTGATTTCAAATAATATTATTTAGAGCATTAAATAAATTATGGGGTATTACATCTTCCCCCTTAAATAGAAATTCGTCCTCAAATTAAAAAATTACCTGAACAGGTGAGGGCACACCTCTCGCAACTCTGATTCTAGTTCCCATGTAGCATCTCTCGGATGAGTCACATCCCATTGTACCTTAACAAGTGGAATATCTTTGTTTCTAAACACTTTGGTTTCTCTTCCAATAATACGACTCAGTTATGGTTCAAAAGTCAAGTCCGTTTCTATCTCGATAGAATCCGGAAGAATAGGCTAAAGAGGATCAGGAACAAACCTATGAAGTTGAGATACATGAAAAACATCATGTATTTCTGATAGAGAGGGTGGTAAGGCTAATCTGTAAGCAACTTCACCAATCCTTTCTAAGATCTGATACGGTCTCACGTATCTCAGACTTAACTTACGTGACTTGAACGGTCCTTTCAATCTCAATATCGGAGTAACTTTCAAATAAACATGGTCACCTTCCTCAAATTCCAAAGGTCTCCTTCGATTATCAACATAACTCTTCTGACGATCTTGAGCTTGCTTAATTTTCTCTCAAATTATACGAATCTTTTCTGTAGTCTCTTGTATAATCTCGGGTCCCAAAATTCTATCTTCACCCACTTCTGACCTACACAAAGGCGTTCTACACTTTCTTCCATATAAAGCCTCATACGGAGCCATACCAATGCTCGCATGGTAACTATTGTTATAAGAAAACTCAATTAAAGGTAAAAGTTCCTTCCAATTTCCTCTACTTTCCAACACACAAGCTCTTAACATGTCTTCCATTGTTTGAATCGTTCGCTCAGTCTGACCATCTGTTTGAGGATGATTAGAAGTGTTCAAATGTATATTCGTATCCATAGCTTGTTGAATCACTTTCCAAAACCTTGAAATAAACTTTGGATCTCTATCGGACAAAATGCTAGACGGAACACCATGCAACCTTACAATTTCAACAATAAAAAACCTTGCAAGATGACTTGCCTTGTATGTAGTCTTAACGGCTAAGAAATGCGTAAATTTTGTTAGTCGATCTACAATCACCCTAATAGAATCATAACCATCTTGATTACTTGGTAATCCCACCAAAAAGTCCATAGAAATACTATCCCACTTCCGAATTGGAATATCCAAAGGTTGTAACAAACCGTCTAGTCTTTGGTGCTCGATCTTCACTTGTTGGCACACCGCACACTCAGACACAAACACTGCAATATCCATTTTCATACCGGACCACCAATACTCTTTCTTTAAGTCTTGATACATCTTCGAAGAACCCGGATGTATCGTAAAAGTACCTTTATGAGCTTCCTCCCAAATCTTTCTCTTTAACACAACATCATTCGGAATGGAAATCCTTTGGTTAAATAGGATAATCCCATCCAACGCTCTTATAAAACTCGGTTGGAGTAACATCTCCTGTAACTTCTCATATAGAAGTTGTTCTTGTTGAATTTCACTTCTTAAAGTAGAATTGATATTCAAATTTTCCATAATCACACCATTCGGAATCCATACAAATTGAAGATTAAAATCTATAAACTTCTCCAATAATGCATATTCCAACATCATCAATTTGGCACCATGAATCACTTTTCGGCTCAATGCATCTGACACTTTATTTGCTTTTCCTGGATGATACTTTAATTTTAGGTCATAATCCTTCAAATACTCCATCCACCTTCTTTATCTCATATTCAACTCTTTCTGATCAAATAGATACTTCAAACTTTTATGGTCGCTGAATATCTCAAAGCGCATACCATACAAATAATGCAGCCACGCCTTTAGAGTAAACATAATGGCCGCTAACTACAAATCATGAGTTGGATAATTTTTCACATGAACTTTCAATTGTCGAGAAGCATAAGCTACAACCTAACCTTCCTGCATAAGAACACCTCCTAGTCCCATCTTAGAAGCATCGCAAAACACTTCGTAAGACTTGTTAGGATCGAGAATGATCAACCTCGGAGCGGTTGTCAATCTTTCCTTTAGATACATGAAACTCTGATCATAACCAGAATCTCATTCGCAAGCGAAATCCTTTCTAGTAAGCTTAGTAATTGGCAACGCCAACTGAGAAAAACCTTTAATGAACCTTTTGTAGTAACCTGCCAAACCTAAGAAACTTCTAACTTCCGAAGCATTCCTTAGTCTCTCCAAATTTATCACGGCTTCAACTTTCGACGGATCCACTGCTACACCTCCTTGAGATATAACATGTCAAAGAAATTTGAATTCAGACATCCAAAACTCACACTTGCTAAACTTAGCAAAACGTTGGTTCTCTTGCAATACCGATAAAAAAAAACTTGAGTTTTGTCCTCTAAATTTTAAGTTTTGATAGAAATACTTGAAAAAACTTGGATGGAGTTGCCTAATACGATTTCTAACGTAGAAAGACGCATAATTTCAAATCACACCGCAATTATGGTCCGATGCGATTGTGGTGACTACCGTATCATCAATATCACGGCCTCAATTGCAGTTGCGGACCGCAATTTAAAACCAAGCCGCTTGATACCCCTAAAAAACTTATACACTTATTTGTCTCATACCTTCCAAAAAAATGATTTTATTCTTTCACAATTTAGAGATTTTTTAGACAACAATATTGATGCACACTTATTTACTGATGTTTTTAGTAAACAATCACGAGTTTAGAAAGTCTGTGAGATTAACTTGTAAAATATCCAAAGCAATTTGTGCTAATGATTTATGTGAATTAAATGTAGTCGTCATGTGATAGATAAAGGCATAGAAAAAAACTTTAAATGAAGTTAAGTTGTGATATATTACAAGATAAAATGCAATAAATGACATTAAACATAGCAAAAGTAGAAGTAAATGTTCGGTTTAAGAAAAGAAAAAACTGAAGAAAAAATTGGACGCAAACACATACATTTTTCTCGTTCAAAGGTTTCGCTCTGACTCAGGTACTCTAGCAGTATGGAGAGTATATAAATGAGATTTTGCCACGCTTAATCCCATGTATGAGTCTGCTATTTATTCTATTTTCAAAGTAACCATCGACGACGGTCATGACCACTAGGAAACTAGTGCACTCATTCCTCGTTCAATCTTTTAGCTCCCACTTGTGTGCTTACGTCTCATCCACAACTCTAACTATTTAAAACCCACGTTGAGTTGTATCTGTTTCCAACTTCCTCACGAACCCCTAATGGTAACCGCTCCAACGTGTTGTCGACACTGCCTACCAAAGACTCTGGACTTGTAAATTTACTAAATCTTTCAATCTTATGTTGTTCAGTCAATTGATCTTCTTGCTAAAATAAAGGCCCTTATTGATTATCGTTTTCGAGATTCTTGACATGTTTCCAAGCGATTCTGGTCTTATGGATTTGTCCTTGAGATTCCTCCAAACCACGTTTTCCTTTGTCGACAGTTTGATCAATCCCTTATTATTAGTCTATCGAGGTTTCATCATTAATAATCATTAATACTTTTTTTATTGACATTCTTTATTGACTTTCTATTAACCGAAAAATCTAAATGTAAAAATACTACTCACTTAAAAAATTTAGACTTATAAATAAATAAATACTTGATTATTTTCTTTTATGAGAGATTTAATGATGATTATAATTTTTCTATAATAAAATATAAGCAAAAATATAAGCAAAAACTGTATTTGAATATTTGATGTAACGACTAACGAGGTTTAAAATTAAGAAAAAATACATCAACTTCGTTTTTGTTTTTATTTCATTCTAGAGAGTATTCCTTTATTCCTAAATGCATTCCTTTATTCCTGAATCACTTCCATTTGAAAAGTTCTTCTTCCTAATTGATTATTAGAGGTGGTGGAAGTAATCGAGTAAAAAGGATTAGGAGGCATAAGTAACGGAATGTCAGCTCTGGTTTCCAACATTTGAACAACAGTCTTTATGGAAGGACGATTTATTGGTTTCCATTGAATGCACCAAAGTCCAACTATTGCAAGTTTTTTTGCAATTTTAACACCACTTTCATCCTCAATATGAATACTTACATCACCTTCCAATAAATTATGGATCCATTCAGGATACAACACGTTGAAATTTTCCGCAGATGATGCGTCTATATTCTTCCTCCCTCCAACCATTTCTAACAACAACATTCCGTAACTATAAATATCTGACTTAAGAGACACATTTCCAAAATTTCTTGACAGAACTTCGGGCGCCATGTATCCCAAGGTCCCCTTGGCCGCTGTCATAGACACAAAACTGAGATTCTTTGAACATAATTTGGCGAGACCAAAATCTGAAATTTTTGGCTTCAAGGAGTCATCAAGCAAAACATTGTGTGGGTTGATGTCAAAGTGAATGATTGGATGACTACAACCTTGATGAAGATACTCAATTCCTTTAGCTATCTCAATGCCAATTTGTTGCAGCTTCTCCCACCCCATGAAATGCTCTTTGTCATCCGGTGGAAATATGAAGCTCTGTAGTGAACCTTTTGGAAACAAATTGTAAACAAGAGCTCGGTGGATTCCGTCCGCGCAAAAGCCAAGCAAACGAACTACATTGATGTGATGGATTTTGCCCATAATTCCTACTTCATTGATGAACTCTTTTCCTTCTCCTTCCGTACCATTCAGCATTTTCACTGCCACAAGAATCTCACTTGAGAGCTTTCCTTTAAACACAGTTCCGTGAGCACCTTCTCCGAGTTTTTCCTTAAACCCATTCGTAATTCTTTTTATATCAGCATAGGAGAATCTCGCTGGCTTTTGTGCTCTGTAATCTTCTAGGAACTTGTCAACTCTAATTTGATCCTCTTCTTTCTTTCTAAAATATAGATATATCTTAAATAATGCAATGAGAATCAGCCCCAAAAGAATTGAACCTAGAAAAACATGTTATAACTGTCAAATAAAATTATCTTCCAACATAAATCAACAAATAAAAACATAGAACAAGTCTAACCTGTAGCCGTGTATATAAGAGGTTTTGGTATTTGAATCATTTTATGTTTCTTGGGGCAAAAAACACATTCAGTTTCGCCTTTGGTGCCGTTGTTCTTCCATTTGCATTTCATACCTTTTGCATCGCACTCAGTACAATTTTGTTTGGGCCAACTCAAAAGGAGCCGATTAAACATCAGGTCACTTACCATGATTGATGTGTTGACTTCGAATATCTTGATACACGATGCAAGGTCCAGTGCAAGGACACTTTGGTCGGATTCTGAAATATAAATTGGACATTTGATCATATCTTGTGAATAACTATCTATCTGATCTTGGTTTCTCAAGTGTCGTTTCTTAACTGAAGAGCAATTGAAAAAAACTAGTGGGCTTGAGTATGAATAAGTTTGATAAGATAGAAGAAATGAGGAATCGTAAAGTTTCAGTTTCAGAAACTTTTCTGGAAAGCTCTTGTCCGGGTCCAAAATATAAATGTTGTTCCATTCATATTCAATTTTAACAACAGAGAATTGAATTGGACCTGAAGTGGTAGGGAGAAAAAACATGGTTTGCTTGTTTTGAGTACAATATAGACAAAACTCAGGATTAACACATTGATCTTGTGATGATTCTTTAACAAGTTGGAAAGGAAATCTAATAATTGGCTGGTTAGGTCCACAACTTGATCCTCTGCACTCATCATTAACGCTGCTGCTATTCGCTAGCATGAGCAGTAAAAGTAGCTTCATCAAACTACTATGTGCTGCTTTTGCCATCCACATTAAGGAAATGGATTTGCTCCCTTTCATGTTACAAGGCTTTCTTTTTTTCAGCATAACAAACTAACTCGGTGGCCTTTTTAATAATAAATATCTGACCTCATCGGTCCATTTATTTTATATATAATATATATATATATATATATATATATATATATATATATATATATATATATATATATATATATATATATATATATATATATGAAAACAGCGAGAGACACGCCATATCTGAACATTGAAACACAAGTTTCAACCCGAAAACAGTGTCGCCAATATATATATATGAAAACAGCGAGAGAAACGCCATATCTGAACATTGAAACAGAAGTTTCAACCCGAAAACAGTGTCGCCAATATGTGGTGGGTGAGATTGATATTGGTATTATTGTTGCCATATACGCTTCTATTCCCGCAAGGCATCTGCGGTTATAGTGAACAAGAACATGTTTGTCCACCTTCATCTTGTGGAAAAATATCAAAGATAAGTTACCCTTTTCGTTTAAAAGGTGAACCAAGTCACTGCGGAGAGAGCAAGTATGAACTATCATGTGAAGATAATGTGACAAGTTTATATTTGTACTCTTCAAAATACCTTGTGCAGTCCATAAATTACAACAATTTCACAATCCGATTGGTTGATCCTGGTGTTCAACAATCTAACTGTTCTTCAATTCCTCTCAATTTCTTATCCCGGTCTAATTTCTGTGATACATATGAATCTGATGAATATTGCACAGATCCATACCAAGCCACAAATTATGATGGTTTCCTTTTTGAGCATATAGTTTACTTGAATTGTAGCCATCGAGTGACAAACAATCATAAATATGTGGATACACCATCCTGCTTCAATTGGCACTCCAATAAAGAGTATTATATTTATGCCATGGCTGGTGATTTAATTGCAGAAGATTTTCAAGTTGGTTGTAAAGTCAAGTTAGTGGCTCTAACTTCTTGGTTGGGTTTGCAAAGAAATCATCAACTACTTTCCTATGATGTCATGCACAAGGCGTTAGTCTATGGATTTGAGATATCATGGCGGGATCTTCCGTGTAAGAATCGTTGCGGAAATTCAAACTACTGTTCCTTCAATGCCACCACCGAGAAATTTCAGTGCTATCGCCTCTGTCAAAATTTCTGGGAAGGAGATTCGAACAATATTTGTGGTAAATATTACTTCGCTCATTTTGATTTTCATTTTCATTATAAGAATTCTTATCTAGTTCAAAAAGTTGTAAAGAATAGATTACATTGAAAATATATAAAATTTAATTCATTAAATAAATAATTAAATATAATAAATGATATGATATTAATGGATTGATTGAATATACATTATCCAATTTTTTGTGATGACTAATGAAATTGTCCCCTTTCATTATTATAACTATAAATAAATAAAATATATTGGACAAAATAAATAAAAATAATATGATAATTTTAATTTGATGGATTTATTTTTATTAAAATCCATTTGACTGCTTCTAAATATTAATTATCTATGATTTGAACATAAACTTACAAATTTGACATACAACTTGTATCATATACTATCCAATGCACACCATATGATACATTAAACAACCATATGATACATTATACAACCAACAACATCAATCTATTCAACTTCAAAATTTGTCTTTCAACAATGATTAAATCAGAGTTTAAAAGTGTGTTTGGATAAGATAATTGAGAATATTCAAGGAATTCAAAATTCTAAACATTTTAAATAATTTATTTGAGATTCATTCAATTTTAAATCCATTTGTTTGGATGAAGTATTAAAATGATTTATTGTTAAATTATTGGGGTCATTTTCATAAATTTAAAATTTTTATGACAAATTTAAAATATGAAAAATCGGGACCAAGTTGCAATTTTAGAAAATTGTAAGGGTCTAATTTGTAAATTTTGAAAATTAGTAGGGATTTATTTGCAATTATTTGGACATTTTAGGGATCAATTTAAAATTTTCATAAAATATGATGACTATCTTAAAAATTTTAAATAATTAATAATAAACAATTTAATATTTGCATTATATTGAGTGAAAGAGTAATTTAAAATTCTTTACTTTTTGGTGCTATTTGAAATTCCTTAAATTTATCTTAAATAAAATATTTCATAAATTTAAATAATTTAACAATTCTCTATATTTTTTTAATCCAAATAATAAATTTTGATCAAATTATTTTAAATTCTCTCAACAATATTTTCCCTCAATAAAATAATTCATTCAAACACACTAGTTATTCGCCAATAAAATACTTACAATCTTCAAATTGCTAATGTCAAATCTTTATATTACATTTTCAACCTGGATTTTCTTAGAGAGCCTTAACTTTTTTTACACTTCTATCCCTTCGGATTTCATCTCAATAATCTTATTAATACCTACATCTTTTATTATGTCAAACTTCTTTCTAAACAATATTTTTAATTCATTTGCATATGATAATTATTAACGATAATTAGCATATTATTCATGTACCTTAATAAGAAATAAAAATCATCATCAGGGTTCCTAACATTTTTTTATACTAAAAACTATATTCAATCATTCAAATTGATAGCATGTATCAAATAATATAAGTTCAAAACCACTATAAACTGAAAAGGATGAATATGCGAACAATCTCACAACACACACATTAATAATATATAACGGAAAAATACCAACAAATGTGAGAAAGCCTACAAATATAACGAAATGGAAATGCTTGGAATACTCATGTCTCCGAGTCTGCAGCGTTAAAGACTTCAAAATCATCAAGTCGAAATTAATCTATCAATCTGAATTGAACAAACACCACACCAAGAAGGGAAAATAAAATAACACTGCAATAAGACGACAACCAACACAACATCGCACTAAGACGACGAAATAATAAAGAAAAAACTAAAAATACATGTGAAATCACTTATTTGAATGAAAAGGAATTTAGAGGTCTGATTTTGGATTAAAAATTGACACTAAAACCACGCCACTTTAGTGGATGAAGCTCGCCTCCAGTTCGCACAATGAACTTAAAACTTGTTTCGACCATAACTTGAGAACTATAACCTCATTTTACGCGCAGTCGAAAGCATGGGAAAACTAATTCAATGCTCTATAAGACAATGACTAAATATCATTGATTGTATACCTACAAAAATGAAAGAAAAACTATCAAACTAAAAAATATGTACATGATTACGCACACACTATAATGTAAACTACACAAAATATACACTAAAGTTAAGATTTATTGATATAAAACGAATGAATTAAGATGATAAGTGTCAATTATTTACACTAAAAATAACTACAATTTAGTATTTATCACTGACCTTGGCGAATCATCTAGATATGGTGTTGAGCATGTGACATGTGGTTTTGATGTCTTCGCCCTGATGCAATTCCTTTTCTTGGTCCTAGGACTCACAACATTGTCTCGCCCATGCAGGGTGCGTCGTTCTGCCTGGTAGGGGAACCTCACTTTACATACTTCTTGAGGTGGCCCTCTTGTACTAGCTTTTTATCTCCTTCTTTAACTAGTATGAGTCTTTTATATGATGTCCTTCAACCCTATGGAACATACATCACCTTTCTAGTTCAAACCCCATTACCTCGAAGATGGGGGCAGGCGGCGTCGATATGCTATATAGGTGGAGCATCTCACGCCAGATCTGTTCTCGGCGAGTATACAAAGCCGTGAAACTTTATGTCTCTTTTCCCGACCTTTTGAAAAGGGATTTGTCCCTCACAGGAGAGGTGTAGTTACTTTTTCTTGAGGAATAAGATCTCTCGGCGTTGGGGACCAACTCCTTGGCATTATAAGCCTTCTTTTCAGTGTTTCTTTCCTCCCATTTGATGTAATACTTTGCTCAAGAGACTACTTCAGTGAGCGTGAGTGCTGGCTTTTGGGCGAGTGATTCATTAAACTGTCCATTCTTAAGTCAATTTTTGAATTCCCCCACAAATATTTATTTGTTTGGAGGGATGACCTTGATGGTGGTTTTGTTAAAATGGAAGAGGTAGTCCCTTAACGATTCTGGTAAACCTTGGCGGATGTTGAATAACCTGGTTATGGACATTTTTCTATGGGAACAAGCGGCAAACTGGTGTACCATCTTCCTTACCAATTCCTTATAGTTCTTAATAGAGGCACGGGGAAGGCCCATCTACCACCGAGGGTGTCCGACAACAACTTGCAATTTAGAGAATCTAATGCTCTTATGATGGTCATCTGCGTCTTGGCGGAGACGACATGTTTGTAGGGATCGTTGCGTCTATCAAACTTGACCAAAGATGGAGGTTTGAAATCTTAGAGAATATGGATCCCAATATTTCGCGCGAGAGTTCATGTAATACTTGGAAGTAATAGTAAAAAAATTGGCTTGTGATGGTGGTATAGATTTTCAAATGCCAATTTAGACTAGCTACAGTAATGTACCTATTGTGAGTTTGTGAGGCTTAAAACGAAAATAGTATAATTTTTTTTTTGGTTTCATCATCTTATTAATCGTTTGTCAAAATATAAATTAATCGTTGGAATTTAAAACACATTCATATGTCTCTTTAATATTTACTCTATTCATTGTTGAACCTTATCCTTAATTTGTATTAAAAACGGATTTCTTTTTTCTTCTTCTTTTTGAAAGGAAAAAATAGGATTTCTTAAAAAATTAAAATGATATGAGATTAATAAATAGTAAGGAGTTGTGCAGTGTCCATAATAAATTGAGTAATACTATTAAGATACAAAATACAACACTCTGTATATTATCATTAAACAAATTATACAATTAAGCTTGACATGCATTCCAAGAAAAGGGAAAGTATTAAAATGTTAAACAACAGTATAAAATACAGTCTAAATGGTATTTTTATTTATTTATTTAGTATTTATTTATTAAAGTTTACCCTATATGATGAAATGGTTACGAAATTGAGAATGTTTTTTATTTCATTGATATTATCAAATAAATTAAAATATTGTGACAATTTCTTCAATTTTTTTTATGGTTCAGGGATATGGCCCCAATTGAGTTTCTACGCCAAAGGTAAGAACTCTATCTTTGTGATTTTTATTTATAAAATAGCTAAGCGTTTTTTCTGAAAAGAAAAACTAAAAGTAAATAAATCAAAAGGGTTATATTTTTGTTGGTGTTAAAGTCGAACTAAACTTACTTATTACTCATATTTATGTCTACTCTCTCTCTCTCTCTCTATTTACTCTCTCTCATAATTGAGAGAGAGGCTTGATGAACATTTACACTAACTGATGTGCAAAAGTCATTGGTAATAGATGAAATAAGTTTTGTTGTAGTTTTTCACAAACAAGGTTACAATCATAGTCTATTGGTTGGTGCATCCGTGAAGTGTGTTAATTTTTTAATTTTTTTATATCAAAGTAAAAATGGTCTGTTTGTATTTGACAGTGTCAAAAGGTATTTTATTGCAAGTTGAAATAGCATGCGTCGAATAGAATGTATTAACTGTATTTGACAGAAAATCAAATATAGTCTGTCGAAGCATGTAGTTGAAGTAATTAGTTGTCGAAGGAATCGACAGAATCGAAGAAGATTGACTTGGTATAGTCTTAGTTAAGTTAAATATTTTTGTGATTACTTGGAGTGCAAGTAATATCATCTATAAATAGAAAGGATCTCTATTTCATTCGTAAGTAAGCAAGCATTATGTAGTTTCAGAAATAATAGTCATGATTAATACACATTGTAGCAAACACCTTGAGTGCAACTTGCACAATAATACATTCATGTTCTTCCTCCAAAATTTCTCTTTACTCACACTTTCAATTATCTTGTTTTCTTCTTTCAATTCTCCATGTAGTGTAGAATCATCTATAAAGGGTGAATAACTATAGGCATGATCAATCAGAAAAATTGAATCTTGTTCTTCAATATTGATTCGATTAACTTGAAGATTGGAGTTTTCCCAATATTTGGTATGTAAAGCATTGAACGTGTGATCTTTGGGACACATTGAGTTACGATGAATCATATGAACATGAATTTTCCATCAAATCTTGCAAACTTGAATGGTAAGAACTATGAAAATTGGTGTAAGCATATGAAGGTTGTTTTATGTTATTAAGATATATGGTATCTTATGAAGAATGGAATAACACCAATTGGAAAGAATGCCACAGATGAACAAAAGGTTCCACACAAAGATTTGAAGAAGAAACATTACAAGGCTCTCTTTTTAATCCATCAATGCATTGATCCAAACAACTTTAAGAAAGTTGGTGATGTAGATTCAACGAAGGAAGCATGAGACGTCCTGAAAAAATCATTTGGAGGTGCTGAGAAAGTGAAGGAGGTGAGGTTAAAAACCCACAAAAGAATGTATGAATTGTTTCAGATGGAAGACAATGAAAACATGATTGATTTCTTCACCAGAGTAATGAAAAAGGTAAATCAAATCAAGACGTGTGGAAAAGTGTTGGCATCAAAATCTGTAGTGTCATAGTAGCAATAGAAGAATTGATGGGTTTGTCAAGTATGACTAACTAAGATCTTAAAGGAACGCTTGAATCTCACAAACAAAAAATGGTTGAAAGAACTGCAAGCAATTCAAAGAACGACTTAGCTTTGCAGGCTGAGTCGACTAAGAAAGATAAAGGAAGATGGAATGGTAACAAGGGCAGAGAAAGTTACAACAATTCGAATAATAGAGGAAACTATCAAGAAGGTAATTCATCAAATTAGATACAATATTCTAAACAAGGAAATCACATAGGTGTTAGGTAGGTAGAGGAAGATGCGATGGAAGAAAACCCGATAAAAGTCATATTCAGTGCTACAATTGTCAAAAGTATGGTCATTATGCAAGTTAATATCAAGGATGCAAGAAATATCAATAAAGTAATGCAAAGCTTGCAGAAGACGAAGTGATGCTAATGGTCACAAAAATATAAGAAGAAATATTCTAAGATAAATGGTATCTCGACTCACGAAGTTCAACACACATGACAGGAATAATATATCGGTTTATCAACATCAGCCTCTCGTCAAAGAACAAGGTAAAATTTGCAAACTACAATACCATATATGTTGAAGGTATTAGTGATGTTCTAATAAGAAGGAAGGAGGGTAAACAATCAGTAATTTCCTACATGTTGTTCATAAATGTGATGAAGATTAATATGCTAAGTATAGGTTAGTTGATTGAGAGGAATTATAAAGTATTGATCAAAGATAGAATGATAAGAGTGATCGGCTTGAGAAACAGTTAATCTTGAAGAATCATATGTCTCAGAATAGAACCTTCATGATTGAACTTAATGTGTTGGAACACAAGTTCCTGACGACTGTAGCTAATAGAGATGAATGATTATGGCATTATATACTTGGTTACTTGAATATTAATGACATCAATAATATGAAGAGGAATAACATGTTTTCAGGTCTACCAGAAATCTATATTCCATAAGATGTACATGAACAATGTGTTCAAGCAAAGCAACACAAGAATAACTTCAACAAGAATGCGAGAAGCAAGTCGAAATCCAATGTCGAGGTAATCTACTCATACGTTTGTTGTTACATTTATTGATGATTACAACAAAAATTTATGGACCTACTTAATCAAGAAGAAAGGTGATGTGATTGATGTTTTCACCAAGTTTAAATCAATGTTGGAAAGACAGAGTGGTCACAAGATTAAGGTTATGAGGAATCATGGAGGTGAAGAGTATGTGTCAAAATCTTTCGACACACTATGTACAAAAGAAATAATTGTGCATGAGGTGGTTCCACCATACACTCCTCAACAAAATGGTACTTCAAAAGGAAAGAACAAAACCATTATGAATATGGTGAATAGTATGTTAAAAGGCAAGCATATCCTAAATGAGCTATAGGGTGAGGTTCTGTAGTGTGCAACATACATATTAAACAAATGTATGACAAAGAGGCTCGAAGGTATCACATCAGAAGAATATAGGTCTAATGTCAAACCTATTTTAAGCTATTTGAAGTTGTTTGGATGCATAACACATACATATGCCAGATCAACTGAGAAAAAAGTTAGATGATAAGTTGAGTCAGATGATCCTGGTGGGATACAATTCGACTAGTGGATACAAAGTGTTCGACCCAGTGAACAAGAAAGTCTTGATTAGTAGGGATGTGATCGTAGATGAGCTTAAAGAATAGGATTTTACTAAGAACATCAAGAAGGATTCAGTGAGAATCTTATGTGATGAACCAATTAGTGAAGCTATTAGAGATATTCGAAAAACTATTGGAGAAGTTCTACAAGAAGTGATTAAAGGTAAAGCTAGTACAAGCAGACCTTAGAGAACCAGAAACATGTCAGTAAAACTACAAGAATTTGTAATCACAACAGATGATGTGGCCGATGATGAAAGTGAGTTAATATATTATGCATTTTATGTAGATACTGAGCCAGTCAATGCAGATGAAGCATTGAAAGACTCAAAATGTATAAAATCTATGGTGGATGAGATAAAATCCATATAAGACTATGATACCAGATCACTAGTCAAACTACTTAAAGGGAAGAAGGATATTGATGTGAAATGGGTATACAAGGTCAAGCTAAATCTAAAAGGTGAAGTAATTCGATACAAGGCAAGACTTGTAGCCAAATGGGTTTCTTCATAAATAAGTAATCAACTATGATGAAATCTTTTCACCAGTAGCTAGAATCAAAACAATTAAGTTCATTTTTGGTCTAGCCAATATACATAATTGGTTGGTATGTTAGATGGACGTAAAATGTACATTCCTGAATGTGCCTCTAAACGAAGAGGTGTATGTGACACAACCACTTGGGTTTATGAAACAAGACCAAGAAAGGAAATTATATGACTATATAAATCCTTGTATGGATTGAAATAAGCTTCAAGAGCTTGGACAAGAAAATATGCGGCTTTCTAAGAGAGAAATATTTTCAATTATGCACAACACAGAATGGTATGTATGTCAGGAGAAGAATGACAGGGAATTATGGGTGTACACACACCCATTCACAATAATGTGCATGCATACACACACACACACACACACACAAGGACACTTATGCATGTGGTACCATTATGGACAACACATGTCCATTTCGCTCCTGAATCCACACCATCAAACCAAAGCACCCCAATTAGCTACTAAAACCTTTAGTGACGCTTCACTGAATGAATTTTGTAACTAGCTTATTACTCCTAATTTTTTTAATTTTTCTGTCGAAGTCGAAATGGTGTATTTGTATTTGACATGTGTCAAAAGGTGTTTTAGTGTGTGTCGAAATAACATGCATCGAATAGAGTCTGTATTAATTTCATATTAAACAAATGTATGACAAAGAGGCTTGAAGGTATTACACCAAAGAATGTAGGTCTGGTGTCAAACCTAGTTTAAGCCACTTGAAGTTTTTTTAGATGCATAACATGCTAGATCAACTGAGAAGAAAGATGGATGATAAGTCGAGTCAGATGATTTTGGTGGGATATCATTCAATTAGTGGATATAAACTATTCACCCCAGTGAACAAGCAAGTCGTGATTAGTAGGGATATGATCATATAAGAGCTTAAGGAATGGGATTTGACTAAGAACATCAAGAAGGATTCAGTGAGAATATTGTGTGATGAACTAGCTAGTGAAGCTATTAGAGATATTCGACAAACAATTAGAGAGGTTAGACAAGAAGATGTTGAAGGTAAGTTAGTACACTCAGACCTTAGAGAACCAGAAACATGCTTGCACGACTGCAGGAAAGTGTAATCACATCAGATGATGTGTTCCATGATGAAGGTGAGTTAGTATACTATGCCTTTTATATAGATATTAAGCTAGTTAATGTAGATGACGCATATAAAGACTCAAGGTGGATGAAATCTATGATGGATGTCATAAAACCCATAGAAGACAATGATACCTGGTTAGTATTCAAATTGCCAAAAGGGAAGAAGGAAATTTATGTGAAGTGGGTATACAAGGTTAAGATGAATCCAAAAGGTGAAGTATTTTGAAACAAGGCAAGGCTTGTAGAAAAGGAGTTTCTTCAGAAAGACGGAATCGACTATGATGAAGTATTTGCACCAGTAGCTAGAATAAAAATAAACAAGTTTGTTGTTGGTCTAGCAAATATGCATAACTGGTCAACATGTCAGATGGATGTGAAATGTAAAATTCTTTAAGGGCCCTCTTGAAAAAGAGGTGTATGTGACATAACCAATTGAGTTTGTGAAACATGACCAAGAAAGGAAAGTATGCAGGCTGCAAAAAGACTTGTATGGATTGAAACAAGATCCAAGACTTGGATCAAGAAAATAGATAGATTTATAAGGGAAAGAGTTTGAGAAAGGCATAACCGAGCATAATGTGTATGAAATGAGAAGAAGGAGTGAGATGCCTATACTACGTCTCTATGTCGACGACCTATTAAAAACAAGCAGTTGCAAGAAGGAGATCAAAGATTTCAAACATGACTTAAGTAAGGAGTTTGAAATTTCATACTTGGTAAATCTCTTATACTTCCTTGGTATCTAATTCTACAAGAGTATTAAAGGTTTGATGATTCACTAAAGAAGATATGCATATGAAATAATCAAGAGATTTGAGGTGCAAGATTGCAACCTAACTTTGATCCAGCTGAAATGGTAAGAGATTTGAATGAAGATGATGTATACCCAACAAAGCACAAAAGAATCATTGGATCACTTTGATACATTTTTCATACAAGGAAAGATTTAGCTTATTGTGTAGGCATTGTAAGTAGATTCATGAAGAAAGCGAATGTATCTCATCTTGCAGCCACCAAGAAGATACTAACATATCTCAAAGGAACACTCAACTATGGTATTTTGTTTCCTTCAGTCAATGAAGGAAAATAATGCCAACTTATAGGCTATAGATACTCTAGTTGGTGTGGTGATGAAGATAGAAAATCAACAACATGATATGTGTTCATGTTAGGTGGTGCATCAGTCACATGGAGCTCAAGAAAGGAACTTGTGGTAACTTTATCATCATGTGGGGTTGAATACATAACATTTTAGCTATGTGCATGCCAAGCAACATGGATGATGAATCTAGTCGAAGAAATTATATGGAAGAATCATGGAGCAATAACCATGAAGATCGATAACATGTCAGCTATCAACCTAGAAATAATCTGATACCACACAAAAGAAGAAAACACATCGAAATATGGATCTATTACTTGATAGAGCAGGAAGTGAATGTAAAGTTGAGCATGGAGCATTGAAGATCATAGAATCAGATTGCATATATAATGACGAAGGTTGTGTAAGTCAAATTCAAGAGATTAAGATCAATGATGAACATGGAAAGCTTAGACACGGTGAATTATGTGGTGTGTTAAATATGTTATTATTTGTGTCAAATTCGAAATAGTTTGTTTGTATTCGATGGGTGTCAAATTTAGTGTGTCAAAAGGAGTTTGTATTTTCTATATTTGATAGAAAGTCAAATATAGCTTGTCGAAGCATGCAATTAAAACATGTAGTTGTCAAAGGAGTAAAAAAGTCAAAATATGTAGTTGTTGAAGCTATGATAGAAAGTCAACTAAGAAATCGTTAGAAAGAGTCGAAATTGCTTTGAGTTTTTTTTGAGAAATTTATTGTTGGAAGAAAAAGATAATTGAGGAAGCAACGGAATCCGAAGGCTAGGCTACAATGGTGACCGACAATCGAGAAGAAGCATTCGGTAGTTGGGTAGCATCGTAAGCCAATTTTATGTAGTTTTTGTTTTTCAATTTCTGTTTATGGATTTGTTTGTTAATGGTTTATGTTTTGGGATTTTGTTATGGATTTGTTAGATTTAAGAAAGTATAAATATGTATCTCTTGCATGCTTGCTATCACATCCTTAGTATCTTTGAAAGATTAAGATAGATAGATATATATATATATATATATATATATATATATATATATATATATATATATATATATATATATAAGAGTTTGGAAATCCTAATTGGAACCTTAAAGAGGAAAATATTTAGGAAAAGCTTTAGAGTTGTCTAAGGGTATTGAGAAACACTTATAAATACCTTGTGCTTATGTGATTCATATATTGAGAGTTGGAAAGATTGATAAATACTTGGGTAGAAATTAGGATTTGTTCTTAGATATTTGGTGATTGTTTTCTTGTAATTCATTTGTTATATTTTGTATCAACTCTTGGAAGTATAGTGAACCAAATAGATGCTCTCTCCCCATAAGTAGATCGTTTTATCGACCTGGATAAATAATTTATTTTCTATTGTGTTTACTTTATCTTCCAAGTTAAACTGGTGTCTTATTGCATTGAGAGTTATTATTGCTTGAGTCTATTTATTTTGGTTGTCATTGTTATTTGTCCCAAACATCAAAAAATTTGGTGTGATTTAACTTTGAATGATTCTTTTGAAGTGGTTTTATTCATTTCTATCAAATTTCACAATAAACGTTAAGTATACCTTAAATTATTAAGTGATGAAGAGAAAGATAACATATTTTGAGATTGTAGAAACAATAAAAACATAAAACCACTCAAGAAAGCTGTCAAAAGGCGTCGAAATAACTTGGAGGTTTTTCGGCGGAAGTGATCTATGGCATCAGGAAACAGTTTCATAAATGACAGTGGCGTCTAACAGGGGGCAACCGTTGGTAAGAGGAGGCCATATAATGGTATTGGTAGCATGAGTTAGTTTTATGCGATTCAAACTTCTGCGTTGTGGTTTATGGATCCATTTGTTAACGAATTGTGTTTTGGGCCTTTTATACAATTTATTGGGTTTACAAAATTATAAATTTGTATCTCTTGAATGCTTTCTATCTCAACCTTAAGAAATTTGAGAACTGAAGACAAAGAGAAGAATTTGAAAATCCTTGTGGGAAACTTATAGAGGAAATGGTTTAGGAAAATCCTTGGAGTTATCTAAGGGGGTTGAGAAACACTTCTAAACACCTTGTGCTTATGTGATTCATATAGAGAAAGTTGGAGATATTGAGAAATACTTGGGTACAAAATAGGGATTGTTCTTGAAAACTTGGGTGACTGTTTTCTCGTAACTCGTTTGTAATCTTTTTGAACAACTCTTGAAAGTATAATGAATCAGATAAATGCCCCCCTGAGTAGATCATTTGATTGAATAATTTTTTTGAAGTGGTTTTAATTATTCTATCCAATTTTACAACAAAGGGTGTCCCCTGTATTGTTTAAAAGTGAGCACCATGAGTAAATGAGAATTGAGAACTTTTATGAAGACAACGATTTTGAGTTGTTGAGAGTGAAAATATAACCAGTCTTAACTCAAGTAAACTTCATTAAAACATTGAAGATTGAGGTATTTGAAAGTATGTGGATTTAAAAATGGTTGGAGAACCATGCTTGTTGTCATGTTAGATCATCTAAGAAGAAAAATATGACTAAAAGCAAATGGACGCAAGTAGCGAGCTCAAGGTTCAAGGGTGACTTGAACTTGATCAATATTGTTTAAAAGTGTTTTAACATAGTAAAAAGCATCATGGTGGTTGATGGATAAATTGAAATCACAACAGTTTCATGCCATGATGGAGATTGTTAAAGAATGTCTTAAAACCTTAAGTGATGAAGAGAAAGAAAACATATTTTGAGAGTGCAAAGATCATAAAGGCATAAAACAACCAAGAAGTCGTCAAAAGGCATTGAAACTGCTTGGATTTTTTGTGTGGAAGTGACCGATGATGGCATGATAAAGTTGTGGAAGCGGAGGAAGACGACAGTTGAGCATTAGCGACCAACGATCGGTGTTCCAGGCAACAATGTCGTAAGCGCATGCCAATTTTATTAAATTCGAGCATCTTTGTTTTGGTTCGTGGATCTGTTTGTTAATAAGTTATGTTTTTGAATTTTGTTATAGATTTATTGGGTTATATCAGTTATAAATATGTATATCTTGTATGCTTACTATCACAACCTTAAGAGCTTTGAGAGAAGAAGACATAAAGACGAGTTTAAGAATACCTATGATAACCTTAGAGAGGCAAAGGTTTAGAAAAACCGTTGGAGGTTTCTAAAGGGGTAGGGAAAGACTTCAAAATACCTTGGACTTATACCTTGGACTTATGTGATTCATATAAGAGTTTGAGAGATTGTGAAACAATTGGATAGAAAATAGAGCTAGTTTTTGGGTATATGGGTAACTATTTTTTGTAACTCATTAGCAATCTTTTGTAACAATTGTTGGAAGTATAGTGAATTGGAGAGCTATTCTCTTATCAAGAATAAATCGTTTGATCGAATTGAGTAAACATGTTTATTGTCTTTACTTTATCTACCAATTGTTACAATTGAGTTATTATTGTTAGAGATAATTTATTCTTATTTGCATTGTTCTTTGTCTCACATATCAAATTTATTCTTAGGTGAATTGTTACAGGTTGTCATTTTATATATATATATATATATATATATATATATATATATATATATATATATATATATATATATATATATATATATATATATATATATAAAAAAAAGATAAAATCATATTACATTTCTCACTTGAGTCAACTTTTGTTGCAGGTTTTATCAAAGCTACCTGGATTGGTGAGTCTTGCCACTCAGTTGAAAAAAAAATTAACGGTCTTTGTTTTACCAAAAACTTATTATACAAAATAAAATAAACATGTTTTTATAATTTTAGATAACAAAAAAAACTGAACTTAAACTAAAATAATCACTCCATTCATCCCACAAAAGTTGGCATATTAAATTATTTACAGTAATTAGTAAGTACCTTGAATTCACATTTAGTGAGAATCAATTTTATATAATAAATTTACTTAAAATTAATTTTTTTTACCACGGTGTCTAAATAACTTGGCACAAATATTATGTGATTATTTTGTTTTGCTATTTATCTTTTTTTGTGGTATTATGCTCCAGGTTTAATTGAACTAATAAAAGGACCAAACCAAAGATACGAAGGTTTTTCCCAGTACAGTCTAGGATTGACCATAGGTCACTATGTTATACCATCATTTTTAGTGGCTAGATACATCTTTGGGATGACATTATTTATTGCCTTTTTGATATACAAATGGAGGAAAAGGCATTTGTCAATGTTTGAATACGTTGAAATCTATCTACAAGAACAAAATAACCTCAAGCCCATTAGATATTCATACAAAGAAATAAAGAAAATGGTTAGAGGTTTCAAAGACAAGTTGGGTGAAGGAGGCTTTGGCACTGTGTTTAAGGGAAATCTTCGTAGTGGGCCTTGTGTGGCAATCAAGATGTTGGGTAAGTCTAAAGGTAACGGGCAAGACTTCATCAGTGAAGTTGCAACTATTGGAAGAATTCATCATTTGAATGTGGTGCAACTAATTGGATTTTGTGCGGAGGGATCAAAACGTGCTCTTGTTTATGAATTCATGCCTAATGGATCTCTTGATAAATTTCTTTTCTCCAAAGAAGGAAGGGTAAATATAAGTTATAGCCAAATTTTTGACATATCAATCGGAGTAGCTCGTGGGATTGCTTATCTCCATCATGGATGTGAAATGAAGATTTTGCATTTTGATATCAAGCCTCACAACATTCTTCTTGATGAGAATTTCACCCCAAAAGTCTCTGACTTTGGATTGGCTAAGTTATATCCTGCTGAGAATAGCATTATCACAATGACTGCAGCAAGAGGTACAATTGGATATATGGCTCCCGAATTATTCTACAAAAATATCGGGGGAGTGTCTTACAAAGCCGATGTTTACAGTTTTGGGATGCTATTAATTGAGATGGCAAGTAAAAGAAAAAACCTAAATGTCCATGCAGAGCATTCAAGTCAAATTTATTTTCCTTTATGGATTTATGATCATGTTGAAAAAGAGCAAGACATAGAAATAGAAGATACAACCGAAGAGGAAAAGAAAATAATAAGGAAGATGATTATAGTCGCACTTTGGTGTATACAATTGAAACCAGATGACCGTCCGTCAATGAACAAAGTCGTGGAGATGCTTGAAGGGGATATTGAAAGTCTTAACTTGCCTCCAAAGCCAATCCTTTATCCCAATGAAACCATTTTAAATGATCAAATAACTAACATTGACCAAACAATGTTTAGTGAGAATACTAGTACTTCTTATGATTTTGTGGAAATGGAAAATAATTCTATTATAGAGAGTATTTCTTGAATATTTCTCCATCATGTGTCTTTAACACTTGTTACTATGTAATGTTTCCTTTGTCTGTACCTTTCTTTGAACTTATTTATATTATAATTTAAATTGATTTACCAGATAGGATATTTGTTCCTCATGCATATTAGATTGGATTTAAATTCATGGCACTTTACAAATGACATGGTAGCTATATTTATACTAATCATACAAATTGCATTTTCACTTTAGCTACGCCAATCACTTGTTACTATGGAATGCTTCCATGCCAATATGCTTTGTCAGAGTATGTGCAACATGAACATTGGTATGGATATGTTGAAATTTCATATTCTTAGCTATGACCCTCTTCCTCATAAAGTGTATGTCTGACTCAAAGTGTTTTTATGTGCTTGAAGTATGAGATTGTGAGATAGAAGCATAACACTTAAGTTTTTATAAAGAAGTGTGGGAGGGAAGAAAGGGATTGCAAGTTTAGTGAAGAGAGATTCTAGCTAGAGCAACTACAAGGTTGTGTGTGCTAAGGCACGATAATGGCCTCAATACTTGATCTTGCAACAAAAAGTTGCTTTTTGCAGCTCTGTGATACAGAGATAAGTCCAAAGAAAATAGGATGATTTGGATCACTTGCCAAATCTAGGTTATTAGGCCCTTATAGAAAAGTTATGTGTCAAGGAAGCAAAAGAGAGAAGAAAACCATGTTTTATAGTGCCACTAAGATATCATAGGAATCTCTTCACCACAAACCATGGGGAAGATGAACTTTTTTCCCATGTTATTCCCAAATAATATTCAAATACCGTATATTTCCACTTATATATCAATATGCCATCTTTTCAAACAAATATTTATTTTTATTACACCCTGCCGTACATTTAATGGGTGGTAATGAACAAAATTAAGGTATATAATAAATATAAATTAAGGTAAATAATAATATTAATAAATATAAATTAATAATTAATATTTAAAAATTAATATATATAATAATATTAATTTATTTTAAATAACTTTATTTTAATTATTAATAAAAATTAATTATAATGATTAGTAAATATTAATATTAATTGTTAAAAATTTTATAATTAAAAACTATTATACTTTTAATCGAAAAACAGTTCCGCCACTGCAATGGACGATACCTGTTTAATATTTTATTAGTTAAGTACAATGTCGTCCATTCAATGGGCGGTACCTTTTAATATTATATTATTTAAATACAGTGTCTCTCATTCAATGGAAGGAACCTTATAATATTATATTATTAAATCCTAGTTTAAATCTAATATAAATAGTGATGTTGTGTGAACCATTTCTCTCAAAGAAATACCGATTTTGGAGAAAAAAATATCAGTTAAGATGCAGTATTGGATATGCTCTTTTGGAATCTATGTAGTTTAGATCAGCTAATGAGGGAGTTGAAACGTTGGTTAGAAGCAGAAATTGAAGAAAGGGAAAAAATCAAAAGTGTTGAGAGGTGGGATTTTTCGTCGTGGGTGGTGTCGCACCTCGAAAAATACGATCCTAAAATAAACAACCGAGTCGCCACCTAATTCTATTTATTCTACGAGAGAAAAGGGAGATATAGACACAACCTAAATGAAGGATAAGAAATGGTCAACGAAACCACTAATCTAAGTTCGGGAGTCAGTTACGCAAGGGGAAGGTATTAGGCACCCCTCACGTCCGTTGTACTCAACGGGAACCTCTTAGTCTAGTTTGCGCTTAAAATGTTAACTCATATGATTGTCTTCTTCTAATGATTAAGTATCGATATTTGTTTATTATTTGTTATAGGGAAAGGTTAAGTTTTTATTATTGTGACGGAGAGGTAGTTAATTTTTTATTATTGTGACAGAGAGGTAGTTAATTTTTTATTATTGTGCTCGCGAAGGATTAAAATCCCCGTGCCTACGTATTCCCTTGTGCAATGGGAAAGTCAGAGCATCGTAGTTCGTGCCACTACGATTTGTGTTTTTTATAGAACGACTGTTTGAAAATGACTGCTACCGCTAATCGTTGGCTTATTTGCGAAATAGAAAGATTTAAGCAGTGTTCGTTTTGAGAAAAGATGTTTGAATTTTGTTAAGGGTGTTTTAAAACGAGAAGGCGAATGAACCACGCGTGGGGCTAGCCCAATTGCGGTCCAATCCAGAAGGTGCGGAATGCTAGACTCCGGAGTTCTGTCTTTTGTGATTAATTGAAAATAGTTTAAATTGGTTAGTGGGTTTTAAATTGTATTTAAAAGAAAGAGACAAGTCATCATCTTTAAGAGAAGTGTCTCACCTATTCCACCACAAACGTTTGAGAAAGGAGAAGTCGAAAGAAACTTTAAACTTGGATATAAGATCGACAAGCAATGCCACATTCTTTCTTTGAGAATAAATAAAATCGGAAGAAGCTTTAAACTTGGATATAATAATCGACAAGCAATGCCACATTCTTCCTTTCAGAAAAGTTGTTTGTAAGATTTTGTTTGTGTTTATGGAGATAGGAGGAACATTTTTCCTATGGAGATGAATCATGTCTGATCCTTTAAGATTGTTGAATTGTTTTGAATACGAATGGTGATTGAACCATCGCGTGGGGCTAGCCCAGTTGCGGTCCAATCCAGAACGTGCGGAATGCTAGACTCCGGAATTCTGTTTCCGTATGATTATTTAGATGATTTGCAATCTTTGTATACGAATGGTGATTGAACCATCGCGTGGGGCTAGCCCAGTTGCGGTCCAATCCAGAACGTGCGGAATGCTAGACTCCGGAGTTCCTTTTTCGTAATTTAATTTAAATGAATTGAATTATTTTTAGATATACGAATGATGATTGAACCATCGCGTGAGGCTAGCCCATTTGCGGTTCAATCCAGAACGTGCGGAATGCTAGACTCCGGAGTTCCTTTTTTCGTAATTTAATTAATGAGATAATTTGAATATTTTGATATACGAATGATGATTGAACCATCGCGTGAGGCTAGCCCATTTGCGGTTCAATCCAGAACGTGCGGAATGCTAGACTCCGGAGTTCCTTTTTTCGTAAATTAATTAAGATGAATTGAATTATTTTTAGATGTTTTTCAGGTTTAGACACAATGGTGACGTACGAATAAATACGCAAACGCAAATACTGCAACAAGACTGAATTGAGGTACGAAAGAGATAACATCGAGTTTAGAGGTACCTAACGGAGAAGGTCCGTTGCCTTTTCAATGCGTACCAAAGGAATCGAGAATACTTATCAGAAGTCCAAACAAGCAAGACAATCCAACAGCTAAATACAGGTATCAGTCATCAAGTTTAAGACATAAGCGCCCAGTTTCGAAGGCAATCAACAAAAGAGTCTGAATTAGCAACAAGATTTGGTCCATACAATATCAAAGACTTAGCAAGATTTGCATCCGGAGATTTTCATTAGCCCAAACAAAATTATGAAAGCAATTAGTCACAAGAGAATCATAAGATAAGAGTTAGTTACCAATTCTAAAATCAAAAGGTAATATAAACTATAAATTTAATCTAGCCTTGAAACTTTAAACAAAGTTATATTCTAATCAATCAAAATTCTAATAAAAACTGAACTCAACTAAATTAAGATAAACAAAATTAAATCCTAATAAAATTTTAAACTAAACCAAAACTTAATTATCAACTAACAAAATTCTCAAAATTATAACTAACAAAATTCTCATCCAAGTTAGCAACTAAAACCAACAAATATTCAATAAGAACAAATAATTAGCTAACAAAATAAAAAGAAATTGAAAAAAAAAAAACCAAGGGTGAGCTGCTGGATGGTGGTGTGGATAGGGAAGATTGGGCTAGAAGCCCAAGTTACCACATGAAGGTTTTTTTTCAGAGAGAAGGGTTCACACATAAAAACAAAGTCAACTATTTAAAGAAAAAAAACATGAAAGAAAAGAACTGTGAATCTCTAGCTCGTAGAAAAACGCTTCCCCTACCTTTTCCAGATAAATTCGCGAAGGAAACTCAAAATCTACAACGATGGCGACCTCACTCTCTCACAAACCTCTCAACGCAGCGCTCTCTCTCTCGCATGGCTCGCGAAGGTTTCCGTGTGGGGAGGTTCGGATTCGATTTGGAGCGTGGGTTCCGAGTGTTGGTGAATCGTTTTGTCGACGGTTTCGTTACGGCTTTGGATTTGTGAGATGGTTTGAAGGTGAGTAGAGGAAAAGTTTTGAAGGTTATTGATGGTGATTTGTGGTGTGGGAAAGATCCGACGATTGAAGGTCGTGATTGGTTGTTCGAGGGTTTTGGTTCGCGACGGTTCGCGGTCTGTGGGAAGAAGAGGGTTCAAGCTTTGCTGGTTTGATTGAAGGTTGAGAGGGGGAGTTTCTCACAGGTTTGCGGCTTGCGTTTTAGGAATGGTGGCCGGTTTGTGACGGCCGGTAGCGGTGTTGTTTGGTTGATTGTTGCTGTGGGTCAAGGTTCCGTTTTTGCGGATGGTTTCTTGTGATTTTTTGGAGGGTTGCCGTAGAAATGGTGTTATCGTTTTTTTGAAGGCCAAAAATGTTGAGAAAAGTTGTTTTGGTTTCGCAGTGGTTTTACGAAACGGTTGAAGAAGATGATGATGGGTGGTGTTCAGCGGCTGAAGGGTTTGTGTTTGCAGGTGGTGGTTGGAGATGAAAGTGGGTAAAGGAAGTGTTTTGGTTCTGGTTTGTTTGGTGTTAAGGGAAGAGGGTTCAATGGTGTTGGTTTGAGTGATGGAGTTAGGAAGGAAGATGGTGGATGAAGGTGACGAAAGGTGGTTTGATGAAGGGAGAAAAGGTCGTGTCCTGTGAAAAAAGGAAGAAGGCTGAGTTTGAAAGGTGTTCCGGTTTTGGGGAGAACGGCCAAGGTTGATGGAGGTAAGAGGTGAAGAGGGTTCGTTAATGTCTGTTTTCGGTTTGGAGCAGGATCATCATTTGTTGATTTGAAGGTTTTTTGTTTATTGATGATCTTTTTCTTGCAGGGTCTTCGAAGAAGGTTTTTATCAAAAGGGTGGTCTCAAAAGTTGAAGCAAAGTTGAATTCGTTCTCCTTTTCTGTTCCTGTTTTCTTTTTCGGTGCTTCTATCTGAAGGGGTCCTTTTGTTTTTTTTCTGCTACATCAGTTAATGCTTTCCAAGGGTTTTTATGAAGTTTCGGATTAAAGGTGATGGTGAAGGAGATTGATGGGAGATGAAAGTGGGTCTTTTTGTTTTTTGAAGTTGTGAAGTTCTCCTTTTTGCAGTGGTCCTGGCCCTGTTTTCTTTTTTTCGGTTATCGTCCTCTGGTTTTTTCGGTAAACCCCCCCCCCCCCCCCTGTGTTCTGCAAAACGTCCTTTTTCTACTTTTCTCTTTGCAGGTTTTTGAATTGTCATTTTGGCGAAAGAATAGCACAGGGCTATGTAGGCTAGGCTGCAATTTTATGTTGGCTTTGTGAGTAAATACTTGAAAATCAACCGAACTAATTTGCATCAACTAAAAAAGAAACTAGATTCAATGGACTAATTAAAATAATCTTAATAACAAAAATAAATACAAAAATAAAAACTAAATAAACTGACTAAATATAATAATAAAAATTAATATTAAACTGAATTTGACATTTAAATAATTTAGAAACAAACTCAATTTTTCACAAAAGAAAATTAGACCAATAAGTTGAATTTAACTCAAAAATTAGTCTAGAGTATACTCTAATTAATTTAGACGGACTAATAAAACCTAATTAACTAAATGAAACACGTATAAAATTGAAACTAGTATCGAAATTGAACCAATTAATTTTAAATAGTCTAATATGTAATTAAATAAAAATTAGAACTAGACTATGAGGCAAAATTCCTTTTTTTTTTTAAAATTGGAACAAAACCTAAGATAAAACAAAATTGAATCAAGACAAGATTAAATGGAAAAATGCATGATTTATGATTAATGGACTAAAAATGTGAAAATGACTGATACTTGATATTACGACAGAAAATGTCTCGAATGAACAAAAAAATTGAAAATTTCTGGTCAAAATTTAAGGTATGATAGCTGCCCCTATTTAATCATCTAGAACTTGAATGTGCTAGTAAAAGGATTTTTTTGAACATTCAAGGTGGAAGATGATTAAATATCAGAATACCTAAAATTTTGACTGAAAATGTGAATGCAATGATATGATGTGTAATGCAAAGATGCAAGACCAGAGCTACGACGCCGCTAGGAAGAAAAGTTGACACTACTGGGGATTAGACGCACATGACTGGAGTACAATCGACATGAGGAATTTCCATCTTGAGCGAAGTCAGACGACAACCATCTACAGGTCTTAAGATGACTCGAATCTTTGAACAAAATTCCACTTTGAGGAAATCTACTGCCGAGATTTGAAAACTCAATTGGAAAAACCTTCTGTTGGTGTATCGAAACGAAACAGAAATCTACTGCCGAGATTCTGAAACGAAAACCAATTCTTTCGAAGTCTACTGGAGACTTAACTGCCGAGATGACCAGAGAGCTTAAAAATGGAATACCTTCTGCCGAGGTATCCTAAATGAACCAAAAATCTACTGTCGAGATATTGGGACGAAAACGAACTCTGTTGAAGTCTGCTGGAGACCTACTGCCGAGATTACCAGAGATTCTAAGAATGAGATACCTTCTGCCGAGGTATCAAAATGAACCAAAAATCTACTGCCGAGATTTTGGAATGAAAACAAATTCTTCTGAAGTCTGCTGGAGTGCTACTGACGAGTTTACCAGAGATTCTAAGAACGAGATACCTTCTGCCGAGGTATACTAAATAAAATTCCTACTGCCGAGGATTAAACTGATGATACATCCGTTGCCAAATCTTCTGCCGAGATTTAACTGAGGATGCCATTGTCGAGATCATAAAAGTAAGTACCCTCTGCCGAGGTAGACTGGAAATCTTCTGCCGAGACTTGCCAGAAATAAAAGGAATCACCTGTTGTCAAATCTTCTGCCGAGATTTAACTACAGATGCCATTGGATAGAATTCTCACCATACTTCCCTTCTTCTGAAAGAGACAGCCATATGACGGAGAAACAACTTCACGCTCAAACTTCTCAACTTGTCTGGAAGAGATAGCCATTTGACGGAAATTGGAAAATTCACAACAAACTTCTCAACTTGTTTGGAAGAGATAGCCATTTGTTGGAAAAACAAAAGAGATTCATATCAAACTTCTCAACTTGTATGGAAGAGATAGGCATTTGATAGAACATTCATCATACTTCCCTTCTTCAGAAAGAGACAGCCATATGATGGAGAAACAACTTCACGCTCAAACTTCTCAACTTGTCTGGAAGAGATAGCCATTTGATGGAAATTGAAAAATTCACAACAAACTTCTCAACTTGTCTGGAAGAGATAGCCATTTGTTGGAAAAAAGAGATTCGTATCAAACTTCTCAACTTGTATGGAAGAGATAGCCATTTGATAGAACATTCATCATACTTCCCTTCTTCTGAAAGAGACAGCCATATGATGGAGAAACAACTTCACGCTCAAACTTCTCAACTTGTCTGGAAGAGATAGCCATTTGAAGGAAATTGAAAAATTCACAACAAACTTCTCAACTTGTCTGGAAGAGATAGCCATTTGTTGGAAAAAGAGATTCGTATCAAACTTCTCAACTTGTATGGAAGAGATAGCCATTTGATAGAACATTCATCATACTTCCCTTATTCTGAAAGAGACAGCCATATGATGGAGAAACAACTTCACGCTCAAACTTCTCAACTTGTCTGGAAGAGATAGCCATTTGACGGAAATTGAAAAATTCACAACAAACTTCTCAACTTGTCTGGAAGAGATAGCCATTTGTTGGAAAAAAGAGATTCGTATCAAACTTCTCAACTTGTATGGAAGAGATAGCCATTTGATAGAACATTCATCATACTTCCCTTCTTCTGAAAGAGACAGCCATATGATGGAGAAACAACTTCACGCTCAAACTTCTCAACTTGTCTGGAAGAGATAGCCATTTGACGAAAATTGAAAAATTCACAACAAACTTCTCAACTTGTCTGGAAGAGATAGCTGTAACACGGTGGGAGAACTGACTTTAAGTTATGTTGCGGATAGCAAGAGTCGCCACCGACTTTTATTTTATCCAAAGGAAAGGCATAAAAGAACAGGAAAGACCTTTTAAAAGATTTTTGGGTCCGGGGGGTAGGTTATGTAAAGGGAAGGTGTTAGCACCCTTTACATCCATGGTTATCCATGGGCTCTTAGTTACTTAGCTCACTTTGAATTGTTTTTTGAAAAGGTGAAGTGTGTGAATAGAAATTTTCATAATAGTTAATAATGATCCATGTACGGATGCGTAAAAACTTGTGTTTGAAAATTTGTTTGAAATTTGTAAAGTGTTTGAAAAGTTTTGAATGAAGTGAGCAAGCAACTATGAGGTACCTACCCTAAAGTTTAAGTCTTTCTGTTCTTTATCCTTTAAGTGGTAAGACTATCCCTATTATTAAGGAATAGGTAGTCATTACCTTGGATGTAAGGGACAAGTAAGGGACATCTGTTTAATGAAGGCAACTGTAGGGTGTATTAAGCATTTTGGAGGGACTGTCATCATTATTCGAAAGGGACAAGATCATATTGAAAGGCAACCATTAAGGGACGTGATCTTTGATTATTTAAGGGACTAGATGACTTTTCTTTTAAGGGACTTTGCTTTATACACCCCACTTGACCTTATGATTAGGCAACATGAGAGGCAACCCTAGAAAGTGAGATGGCGATTAAAAATCGACTTACGTGTGTGAGTGCTTAATTTAATATTTATCTTATAATTTAAATGAACTAAATTCAATTTTTAAATAGCATACATGTTACACTCCCTATTTTTACTAACCATAGCATGAAAATAAATAATTTAAATATTTACAAAAATTACATCCAGGAGCAGTTACAATAATAATAATAAACAAAATAAATAAATAAAGCAAAATATATAATAATAGTAAAAATTGGGTTAGTGAAATAATAATAATAATAACAATTTAAAAATAAATGGGGTTAGTAATAATGATAATAATAAATCACAATATATCTAAATGGGGTTAGTAATAATAAAATAGATATGAAAATAAATAGCATTAATGATAAAATAAATAAGAATATTAGCATAATAATTAAAAGATCAAATTTTTATGAACAATTATTATTTAAGATTAAGAAGAAAATATAAACAATTAATTATCATAAAGTTTTAAATACTATAAAAATTAAGTTAATTATAAACATATTATGAAAATAAATTATATTAGATTAACAAGTTTTAATTATTTTTTAAACATATATTAAAAATTATTTACATGCAAGAATTAAATTATGAACAAATTATAGAATATATATATATTATGAAAATAGGATTAATTATAATTGTATTTACAAAATTTTAATTATTTTAAATAAGATATGTACATGATAATTATATTTACAAAATTAAAATCACAAGATAAAATTAGATTTTTTAATTGCTTAGGAAAAAAATAAATTAGGGTTTTGAAAAAATATTAGGTTTTTTTAGAAAAATATTTTAAAGCTTATAACTTAATATACAATATTGATAATATTAATTTAAGAAATATATACATATTTTAATCTAAATACATAATAATAATAAATAAAAAACATTTTTTGAATTAAGCAAATAATATTTTAGAATTTTGAAAATATAAGATATTTATATGATTATTTATAATTACTATTAATATAATTAAACAAAGTAAATTAAACAAAATAAAAAAAAGAATGGGAACTTACCTGGCTGGGAGTTGAACCCAGGACACTCTGCTTGCCACTAACAACACACACCACCAGGCTACCCATGCGCAGATGCCAATGAGATGAGTAGAATTAGTTTTATGCCTTATCCTGAAAAATCACAAAAAAAGAAACAAAACCAAAAGGCCTGGGGGATTCGAACCCAGGACCTTACACACAAACACACAAGTACATGACCATTCCAGCTAGATGAGCGAACCTGGTAGTATAATGGTAACAACACATAATATATGAAGCTTTCTTGTTAACCTGAAAAAATAGGAAAAATTTGTACAAAGCCAGGATTCGAACACAGGTCCTATAGCCACACACATGCGCTTCCTTCCACTGGGACAAGCGTTTGCTTGTGAAATAAAATAGAAATTAATTCATAAAATATTAAAACGAAAATTTAAATTCTGGAAAACGCGCGCAGGGGTCATCTTCTTCCTTGGATGCTGCGAATTTACCTGCGAAGATTACTGGGAATTTTCCTGCGAATTAAGGTTTCCAGGAAAACCTATGTTTCCTCAAACACCATGAAACCTGTGAAATTTCACTAAATTGATCATGTCATTATGATCCTTATGTCTTACACAGTCCATTAGTGTCATTAGAAATCATTTATATTGGTTTAGTTAGAAAACCCTAAACGGCCAACAAAACCCTAACAATGGCAGTTTTACGATTAGGCTATGATTCTTCACACAAGCTATCCAGAAGCCATCTGTAGGAACATACAAACATTAATACATAACCAAAATGCATTATAAACATGTAAATCCAGTGAATCGAAAAAAAAATAAATCAAGAACAAAAAGGCTTCGGGTAAGGCATATGAGCATGATGCAAATGCTTTTGAAGGTTGAGATAGATTCAGTGATGTCCAATGGTCATCTCTATGTCTTCAAAATACCTTTTTCCGCCCTGTATGAATGAAACCGATTTTGAGTTTTTGCTTGAATTTTTGAAGTGTGAAACTTACTCTTGGAGGCTGCCAATTCCTCCATTCATGTTTGTTATGTGTTGTATATATATGATATAACAAAATTAGGTCAAGAGATTCATCAAAGCTTTGGATTTTTTGGTAGTTTGAGATTGAAAAAGATTGGCCTTTAAAGTTTGAATATTCTTGATCTCACATTGCTATTTTGGGATGATTTTCATAACTCTTGTATCAATTAGATCAAAATATCATTTATGACATTCTAGAAGCAAAATAATTTTAAATCTTCACTATTTTTTATTTTACTTGAATTTAAAATGATTTTTAATATAAAAAATCATAATAAATAAAAATAAAATAATGAAAATAATGAAAATATCAAATAAATTTCGTGCAAGATGTCTTAGTGTGGATTGGGTCATTATTTGGCAAGCCCATTTGGAAGAAATTGATTTTAGACCCCCATTTTCATCATAAACCAACTCAAAATTTCCCAACTTTGCAAGGGCACACATCCTTAAATTTTAATGCTATGAGGGTGTTCTTGGACATTTTGGAAAGCTTAAAGAGTCCTCTAAACAGCCCCACTGGTTTAATGTCCATATCATTTATCAATCTCAAGTTATGCCCTTTTGAAGTTGTTGACTTTTTGTTGACTTTCAAAAGGACCTATAATGTCTTAGCTCATACCTTCCAAATGAAGTATTTTTGGGCTTGGCTTGTGAGACAAAAAGTTGTAGAGAATTCAATTTCCTTCAAAATGAGCTTTGGATGGAGACTTGGTGATGAAGCATGTGAAAGTTATGGCTGGTCAAAGTTCAGTTGACTTTTACTAAGAAAACCCTAATTTAGAAACTCCTGATTCTTGATGATCTGAAATCTCCTTGATGAATCATGATCAACCCTTGATCAAATGATGAATTTTACTTCATATACTTGATGTTGGCAAAAAATCATGAAGTTTGACTTTGGTTTGACCACAGTTGACCTCAGTTTGACTTTTTAACTGCTTTAACTGATTTTGACTTATCTGATCCTCTAGCTGAGCAAACCTTTGAGAAAAGTCTTGAAACTTGTCATGGGGGTTCTTACACACATATAAGATGTTATGAAGCTCACTTGAAGTCTTTGAAGTTCATTTTGCCTGATTAAAGTCAAAACCCTAGTTTTGGATACACTGCTTAGGAGGTGCATTGTCTGAGGGAATTGTCAACTCTTCTGACCAATTGTGAACTTTGTGAACCTTATGAACCATCATAAAATGTCTGGTGAACCTCATGGGAGGTATTGTGAAACTTGTGAACCTTGTGAACATCATAAAGTATCTTGTAGACTTCATGAACCTCATGAAAGGTCTTGTAAGCATTGTGAATCTTGTGAACCTTGTGAACCTCATAAAGTAACTTGTAGACTTCATGAACCTCATGAAAGGTCTTGTAAGCATTGTGAATCTTGTGAACCTTGTGAACCTCATAAAGTAACTTGCAGACTTCATGAACCTCATGAAAGGTCTTGTAAGTGTTGTGAATCTTGTGAACCTTGTGAACCTCATAAAGTGACATGTAGACTTCATGAACCTCATGAAAGGTATTGTAAGGATTGTGAATCTTGTGAACCTCATAAAGTAACTTGTAGACTTCATGAACCTCATGAAAGGTCTTGTAAGTGTTGTGAATCTTGTGAACCTTGTGAACCTCATAAAGTGACATGTAGACTTCATGAACCTCATGAAAGGTCTTGTAAGCATTGTGAATCTTGTGAACCTTGTGAACCTCATAAAGTAACTTGTAGACTTCATGAACCTCATGAAAGGTCTTGTAAGTGTTGTGAATCTTGTGAACCTTGTGAACCTCATAAAGTGACATGTAGACTTCATGAACCTCATGAAAGGTCTTGTAAGCATTGTGAATCTTGTGAACCTTGTGAACCTTCTTAGCACACAAAGTCTTGTATTGTGAGGGCAAATTTTGGGGTGCAACAGCTGCCCCTGTTCAATTTTCTGAAACCTGAGGGGTTAGATTGGTACATTTGTCAGTCGTGACCTGGAAGGTTGAAGGGGATTGAACACAAAAGCCCAAAAATTTGCACTCACCAGTGCATAGAGTGATACAGATGGCTAGTTGAATATGCTTGAGTGGGCTTAAAGATGCCACTTGGAAGAACTGGAGATGGGCTTAGAGATGCCATCTAAAGAACTGGATGTGATGATAGTTTTGTGTTGATACTGGATCTCAGTACTAGGTCTTCGTATAGGCCGTCTCTGAATCATTTATGCAACATGATTTGAATTGTTGAATGGATCATTAGAAATAAATCTTCGTGATGATTATCTCTTCTGGAGGTATCTTGGGTTAGGGAATGGATCTTTGTACATACCGTTTGCCTACTCTCCAAGGTCAAAAGAACGTCAGGATTTGTCCTTCTGAAAAAGTATCTTGAACCAGGGAATGGATCTTTTTACAGACCGTTTGCCTGCTATTCAAGGGCCGAAAGAACGTCAGGATTTGTTCTTAAGGGTCAAAAGAACGTCAGGATTTGTTCTTCTGAAAAAGTCTTGAACAAGGGGCAAAAAGAGCGTCAGGATTTGCTCTTAAGGGTCAAAAGAACGTCAGGATTTGTTCTTCTGAAAAAGTCTTGAACAAGGGGCAAAAAGAGCGTCAGGATTTGCTCTTAAGGGTCAAAAGAACGTCAGGATTTGTTCTTCTGAAAAAGTCTTGAACAAGGGGCCAAAAGAGCGTCAGGATTTGCTCTTAAGGGTCAAAAGAACGTCAGGATTTGTTCTTCTGAAAAAGTCTTGAACAAGGGGCCAAAAGAGCGTCAGGATTTGCTCTTAAGGTTCAAAAGAACGTCAGGATTTGTTCTTCTGAAAGATGTCTTGAATCAGGGAATGGATCTTTTTACAGACTGTTTGCCTGCTATTTGAGGACACCTTGAATGGTGTATAGATCATTTCTGACCCGTTGTAAGTTGTTGATATTGTTTTACCTGCATATAACTATCCTGCAAGGGAAATATTAGTTTATACATTATGTATGAATTCATAGTATGATGCACTTAAGTAATGTATTATGTACTTATGAATATATATGTTATGGTATGATGTAAATGATGTATGCATCATGCAGCTTGAAGCGTCTGGATATCTTCGTATATCAAATGCTGGCCAGGGAAAATAAATTCCGATTCGTTGCTGAAGACTATGAGGAACTCATTCCCGTCTTGTTTGATAATGAGGTATACATAACCTTCCGTCTGCTGGGGATAGTAAGGTATATATAATCTCCCGTCTGCTGGGGATAGTAAGGTATATATAGCATCCCGTCTTCGTTCGTCGTACCTTCATTGGAAAGTAAATTCCCGTATATCCGTATGAGGATAAAAGAGATGGATATAAATTCCAAGGGAGATGTGACTTTATGAAAATGGACTTGTCCTACTGAGGTTTGTAACTGTCTTGTAAAGATGAACCGGCGAAGCTTCGTTGAAATCCTTCCCTCGTTCGTCCTTAGTAAATACTATTACTGCATTTTCATGCATTTCTGGTAAACATCAATCATATTAAACATATGCATTTCCGGTAAACATCAATCATATTCAAAAGCATACATACATTCAAACACAACCAATGGACGTCTCGCTTATGTAAAATAGGGTAAAAGTAAATCTGGATTCAGAGGGAAAAGTAAAGCTGAACTTGAAAATGGTATCGTTTCAACTTCGAGAGTGTATAACCAATTGGATTTGGAGCTCCTGGAATTTTCAACCTTCCTGAATACCTTCCCAGAAATCCTCATAGTCTGATATGAAGACATGATACTGACACCATCTGATACTACTGGCGTAGACAATTAATTTCCACAATGGCTTTTGCTGAGAATCCAATATCAAGGTAATACAATGAGAAGAATATGTCTTCAAATTGTACTGGCCCATATATGCTCCGGCTATTAGATTTGAACAGAAATCATTGCCCCCTGGTTAAGGATGAATTGTCCCTTAATGGAAGTATCTGAAATGAGCTACCTCAAGAGAAACCAAACAGAATGCCCCATAAGCATATGCCCCTGGCATTGTGAACTTTGTCATGTTACCCTTGGTAATTTAGACAAATGTGGAGATTTGCCCCTGGCTATTAAGCATTGTTGAATCTGGAACTGATTGCCTCGAATGATTTGAACAATAACTTGATATGCCCCCTTGATTAGGAAACAATGACCATGCCCCTGGCATTATGAATTCTGTAATGTTACCCTTGGCACTTCAGATAGATGAGGAGATCTGCCCCTGGATACTTAAACATAACTGAATCCTGTCCTGATTGCCCCAAATGAGTTAGGCAGTATCATGGCATGCCCCCTTGATTGGGAGATAATGATTATGCCCCTTTGTATACATGGACTTTGATCCAGGAAGCAATTTTGTTCATCGGAAGGACTTTGGTTCATTGAACATTCATCCTGTAAGTTTCTCCATTTGTCAAACACTCAGGTATATGCAAACAAATATTTTCAAAGAATGTAATGCTTATGTCTGTCTTGAAGTTTTGAACAAAAAGTTATTTTAGAAAAACAGTTTTTTTTTTTTTTTTGTGAAAGCTGTGATATTAACTCAAGTTTTATAATAAGCCTTAAAGGAGTCAGGATACCTTTTTGTAGCAGTACGCTTTCGAACTAACCATGCTTCAGTTAGGACTTTTTAAAAGGTTGTAACGTGGCCTGGTTCACGGTTTAAGAAACAAAGGATAAAGGCTCAAATTTATTTGTACCCAACCCATTCTCCATGATGTTCTTCAGTCCTATACTCAGTTAACTTATGCATTGAGGCTCAAATGAGTTTGGGATTGTAACACTGACATTTGTGATGGTTCAGAAACCCAAAATTTAATTGAACATTCAGTTATCTTTGTTTGTTGAGGATTCATAGTGACCTCTTTTTTTTTCTTTTGATTTTATTATCCCTTCTTTTTGCATGAACTGCTTATTTCAAGGTTACAGTCAGCGGGATGTCTTAATGTTTTACTAAGTCTCCTTCATAGGTTTTGACTTAGCAAGACTGTTCTTTTGCTGGATATTGACTGTCAGGTTTAATGATTACAGAGAACCACCATTAGTTGTGGACAACACAGATAATTGGCATATTTGAGTTAACTGAGTAACTACCCTGCCCCGGGTTATGAATAAGGGTTTTAATTTGTGCGAGAATAAAAACTCCTACTTCATAGGCTCAAAAGGGTTGACTAGGGATTAACTTCCTTATATCTCCACTGTTTAGGAATTGAAACAATGCCTGTACATCGTCAACATAGTCTGTTCAAAAGCATACTGCCTAATATTATGGTATTGTTTTCGTCATCCTCCCTCTACAGGCTTATAGCTTTATCAGGAGTTAAATATCACAAGATAGAAATAAGAAGCATAATTCAAAATATAGTGGAACGAAAGGATTAATTCAAGACAAACATATGCAATGCATTAAAGAAAACAAAAGTTTAACATAATAGTAAGTGTTCAAACAAATAAAAGAAATTACAAATGAAAAATTCAAATGTTGTCCCATCCAGTTGGCTGAATGTCTTCAATTGCAATCTGTGAACTTTGAGGAGCAGTATACTTCACCATGAAATCAAATTTACCACTTGGATGTCCCAAGGTGCCCCATATCTCAGCAGGAATAGGTAGGCTTCCTTTCTTGCTATATTGGGCAACTTGTCTTGCAGCTTCGGTGTTTGATGGATGATAGTAGAACTCAGCTTGACCCTCTGGAGTAACTTCTAGGATTCCTTCATCAATCAGGTCTTGAATCTTTTTCTTCAATGCCCAACAGCTATTAGTATCATGTCCATGACTGTTGGAGTGGTACTCACACCTTGCCTTGGGATTATAGCGAGGAGAGGAAGTTTTAGGATTTTGAGGAGGATTTTCCAAGGGAATTAGCTTCATCTCCAACAAGCATTGCAGAACTTGTGACATTGGAGTGCTGAACTTGATAAACTGCTTTCTACATTTCTGGTGTTGAGGTAGGTTAACCTTATCAGGTCTTTCTTCTTCAATTGAGGAACAATCAATGGCAACCTGTCTCTTACCCTCTTTTATCCTTATCCTCTTTTCAACCAAATCAGCTTGTTTTAATGGAAGTTGACTGACAATTAGATCCCTGACTCTATTACTTTGAAGTTTGTGGACAAAGGTTCTCAGCTCTTCTTGCCCCTGAGCTAAACTTTGAATAAGAGCCACCTGGTCATTCATCTGGGTCCTCATTCTTGTCATCTCAGCTTGTAGTTGTTTCAGCTGATCATCCTTGTTGTCCTCAGGACTCTTCTTCTTAGCCAGCAGTGTCTTCAATCCATCCTGCCCCTTGGTCAGGTTCATGATCAGCTCTTGGAACTGTGCATTTTGTGCCTGGAGATCCTTAACTGTTTGTTCAAGGGCCATTGCTGAAATAAACAACGAGAAGATAAGATACCTGTCCACAATAAACCTGTGATGCAATGAAATGATATGTGAATGCATATGCAATGTTTTCAAGGACCGCAGGATTTAAATTTGCTTAAACAAACAAGAAGGTAAACTTTTATTAGTAATAAATTTGTTTTGCCTTTTAAGCTTACAAAAAATGAAATGAAATAAGTACAAAAGATGGGGTTTTAAGTCTCCCATGGACGTTTCCTCTTTGTGTTGAGGTATGAGTTGAGATTCCGTTCCTCGTGAAGTTGCTTTGTTAGTTCCAGGATCCTTTCTTGGCTTGTTTTGTAATGAGCCTCGAAGGTATCCCTTTGCTCCTTCAACTGGATCCAGGACCTCTGTAAATCTTCCATGTTAGTAGGCATGTCTAGGTGAAGGAAGGTATAAGAAGTATCTCCTTCATCAACAGGTTCCATGGTAACTGGCTGGATAGCAGGATATGGCATCATGAGGGTCTGAGCACGAGATCGCACCCATCTGAGATAAGCTTCCATAGGAATAGTGTATTTAGGCTCCAGAGTCTTGCTGTCAACCTTGTTCACTTTTCCCCATGCTCGTATGAATCTCTGACGGTAACCTTGAAGATCGTTGTCGTAGTCAAACACAATGCCTTGAATCAACATGTCATGTGGACCATCACTCCGAGCGTAACCAAATTGTCGTAAAGCTAAGGAAGGGTTGTAAGTAATGCCTCCTCTTATGCCTAGAAGTGGCACATTAGGAAATTCCCCACAACGGTCAATGATAGTGATATTCTCCATAGATCTGGAGCACCAATAAATATCTGAATGCGAGAGTGACATGATCCTTTTGGACCACCTGAACCCTTGCTCATTCTTCATCACTGAGCGAGGAAGGTGAGAAATAAACCACCTAGATAGAAAAGGTATGCAACACATCAAAGTTCCTCTTGCCCTTGTAGTACGAGTATGAAGAGAATGTAGGATGTCTCCAAGTAAAGTAGGCATTGGATTGTGACTCAGGAATATGTTGATGGCATGAACGTCTATGAACTGGTCAGGATTGGGGAACAACACTAAGCCATAAATTAATAAGGCTAAGATCTCCTCAAAAGCATCGTAGCTCATAGCCTTCAAGAACACTTGAGCTTTATCCATTAATACCTTAGCAAGAATACCTTTAACTCCGCTTCTCATTTCTAGAACAATGTCAGACTTCTTCAGATGTAGAGCTGTAGCAATAACTTCAGGTTTAGGCTCTTTCTCCAAGCCTGAGAATGGTTTCTGATCAAGTACAAGTATACCCAAAAGTTTAGAGAACTCTTCCATTGTAGGAACCAGCTGATAGTCGGGGAATGTGAAGCAATGGTGCTTAGGATCAAAGAACTGAAATAGGACACTCATCATGTCTTCATTGAACCCTGAGGTGACTAGATCCAATAGGTGTCCATGTCTCTTGATGAACTGGGAATGATCAGACACTTGAGAAACCAACTCTTTAAGCTTAGCAGGTATGTCTACAAAGTTGATCCTGATGGTGTTTCTACGAGCAGAAGCCATGACCTGCAACAAAGAACAAAGATAAATCCTTTGGTCCTTGAAATGGTTAGTGAAAATGCTATGCTTATGATGCATGATGATGTCATGATGTTATGTTCAATCACAAATATGTGGCACACACAAACAAGTCACACAATAGCCCTAGGTTTAAAGGCTTGCATGAGGTTTAAAGGTAAGTACCCTCCCCTGAAGTTTAGTTGGTTCATCCTGTCCTACAAAAGTAACCAGGTTCTAAGGGATCTCAATATCATTGATCCTTCACAAGGGTGGTTGTTCAGTAGGCAACTTACTTGCTAACCAAAACCCTCCAAGTTTAGAATCTCAATGAGCGTAGTATCGAGTATCAACCAGCTTCAGTCTTCACCAAAGCCGGTTATCTCACTACTTTCTAAAGGCCAAGATGGGATAACTAGGGTTCTAAAAGAGATAGCCATTTGACGGAAATTGAAATCACGACAAACTTCTCACCTTGTCTGGATGAGATGCCATTTGCCGAACAAACTTCTCACCTTGTCTGGATGAGATGCCATTTGTTGAAAATTGAAATCACGACAAACTTCCCACCTTGTCTGGATGAGATGCCATTTGCCGAACAAACTTCTCACCTTGTCTGGATGAGATGCCATTTGTTGAAAATTGAAATCACGACAAACTTCCCACCTTGTCTGGATGAGATGCCATTTGCCGAACAAACTTCTCACCTTGTCTGGATGAGATGCCATTTGTTGAAAATTGTATAAGAGATTCATATCAAACTTCTCCGCCGAACAGGGGAGATGCCATTTGATAGAACATAAACCTTGCTGAGGATGAACAAACTGCTCGAAAAGAGAATGCCATCTATTGATTTACTGGGAAATCTATGGATAAGAAACAAGCTTCTCAAATAAGGAGACGGACACTTGTTGATTCCGATTAGAGGTCCAGGGATAAGAACAAGCTTCTCTAATAAAGAGACTGCCACTTGTTGTCAGGTGTAAGTATTCCAAGAGAATGTTGCAATAACATTGCTGGAGAGCAAAATTTGTCTTCAATGGAAGTCTTCAATAAATTTCTTCTGGGAAACTAAGCATCCGAAGGTGCAAAATGAATTCACTTTCCATCTGGAATTGCTGGGGATGGAACGACTGCTCGGAAAGAGACCGCCATCTGTTGATTGACTCAAAAGCTAGAAGACAAAACAAGCTTCTCAAATAAAGAGAATGCCACTTGTTGATTCCACTTAGAAGTTCAAAGACAAAACAAGCTTCTCGAATAAAGAGACGACCACTTGTTGTCGGGTATAAGTAATCCAAGGGAGTGTTGTAGTAACACTGATGGAGAGAAAAATTCGTCTTCAACGGGAGCCTCCAATAAATTCCTTCTGGGAAACTAAGCATCCAAAAGGTGCAAAATAAATGCACTTTCCAATTGGTAGTTCAATCATCAAAATTGTCAAAGACCAAATTTGATCCAGGAACGAGCTAGAAAGAAACTGTCAAGCAAGACATTAACCCGTGAGGAATGAACTCAATTGGGGATTAATCCTATCCAAGTGTGGAAAGGGGAACTAAAGCAAAAATCTTCCAAGAGAGTAAGAACTCAGTGGGAATTAGAAAGAATGTACATTTTCTGCCTAAGGCTGACAACTCTATTTTGAGAGAGACACATCACTTGGGGATAAACACGACCAAGGTGAAGGAGGTATGCATTAATGAATGCAACATGAGTATGAATATGAATCATTTATGATGTACATGTATGTATATGTGTTATGTTTATGCTGACAAATAGACAAAACAAACACAAGAGATAAACTGGTGATGAAATAAACATCACAACAAACGGATACTCGACCAATCTCGTCAAAGTGTACGCAATCACTGAGGATAGGGTAAATATCCATCCATGGAACAAGTCTTGCTACAAGGCTCAAACCTCCTTTAGGAGAGAAAGATACTTCAATCGGGAAATAAACCCTAGAAAATCTTTTAACTTTAACATCTATCAGAAGGAAGCAACCATACAAACTACGTCTGCTTAGGATGAAGTAAATTTATACTCCGTTGGGGATAGAAAATCAGATTCAGCCGGAGAAGCTTGAATTAAGGCTCAAATGGGGATACTAGACTTAGCAACTCACTGGAAGCACTAAGTAGTAAAAGAAATCCACCAGAAAAAAAATGAGTCATGCCCCTGACATATCAAAGCAACTTGGTGTGAGGACCACGTTATCTGGAGATACTTGCAAGGCAAATATCAAGAGCGTCTTCCTTAGGAACACGTGGTCATGCGCCCACAAAATGGTTTGTGAGAAGAGATCATCTCGAGGGGATTTTATAGAAGACCTGACATTCAAAATGCCCCAGTGTCTTCAAACTCTTGTAGAGATTCGTCGAATCTCGACGTCACTGCCTCAGATTAACTGTGTTTGGCTTAAACGAGTCCTCAATGCTTGTCTTTTAGGGATGGTCAGATTATGCAAGCACAAATTGGGAAATGACTTGCCCCTGTTTAGCAAAGTCTTCACGCAACATGCCCCTGTCTGACAAAGTCTTCAAACGATATGCCCCTGTCTGGCGAAGTCTTCAAGCAACTTGCCTCTATTTGGCTAAGTCTTCAAGCAACATGCCCTTGTATGGCAAAGTATTAAGGCAACTTGCCCCTGGCTGGCTAAGTTTTCAAGTAACTTGCCCCTGACTGGCTAAGTTTCAAGGCAACATGCCTCTGTCTGGCAAAGTATTAAAGCAACTTGCCCCTAGGGATGATAATTCTCCGAAATGGTTGTTCAACTACTCATCAGAGTTTCAAATCTCAAGAGGTTAAGCTCATCAATGGTACTCATACATAGGCTTCTATGATATCAAGAAAATGCTTAACAAGCAAAAGTTATTAATGTTGAGACTGCTAATGCAACACACATGTTTGTCTCAAAGCTTTTTTTTTTTTGAAAGATTTTCACAATAGCCTGTGACCGAATCACTAGCTAGGATGTGATATTCATTTTTTTTTATAAAGCCAACACAAATTTTTGAGCAAAGCTCATGGGAGTCGGGAAACACTTTCTCATCGAGTGTGCTTTCGAAATAAACCCTACTTCAATTAGGACTTTTGAGGGTTGTAATGTGGTTTGGTTCACGGTTTTAGAAACAAAGGATAAAGGCTCAAAGTTTATTTGGTGCCCACCCACTCTCCGTGATGTTCTCCAATCCTGGGTTCAGCTAAATTGACACATACATTTGTCTTGATAGCATAGAGATGAAGATCCAAGGTTTGCTTGAAATGACAGTCATCTTATTTGTCCTCTATGGATATCAGTGACCCCTTTGACTTTGGTATGGTGGTCACTAAATCTTAAGCTTTTAGGTTGAGGATTGAAAGGCCTCTTTTAACTCGAATTTCTCTTTGGTCCCTGATTTTTGCCTAAATCTCCTTTTGGGTGCTTGACTTAGCGGGATTTTATTTTCTCTTTTTTTTTTAAAATCATTGGAAGGCTGAAAGTTGTGACTGTCAAGTCATTAATTAGAGTGGATTTCCTGATGGGATGTTTCATCTTATGATTTGACTGTGTAACCAGATTAACTGAACACTACCCTGCCCCAGGTTAAGCGTAAGGGTTTTGAAATATCTGAAAGAAACTCCTACTTCTAGGCTCGAAGTGGTTGACTAGGGATTAACTCCTTATTTCTCCAGTGTTTGGGAATTCGAAACAATGCCTATACATCGTCAGTAGGATTTTATTCAAAAGCATTCAACTAGAGAATTTGTGTTTTAATTTCGTCATCCTCCCTCCAATTCTCTGCCTAGGCAAGAGATGGGATAATATTGGCATTATAAAAGTAGAAAAAGCAATATGAGTGAATACAAATGGATTACTTCAAGACAAACATATTCATTGCATTAATCATTCAAAACAAATAAGTTCTTACATGCCAAAACAAATGCATTAACAAAACATAGAAAAATACATATGAAAAGCAACAAACGAGCTAAACATCTGAGAGGATAGCTCCAAAGCATCAAACGATCATATACGTTGAGGAACTTGTCCTATGCTCCAGCAACACACTGATTTGGAAAGGAATCTTTTGAGTTTTTATCAGCACAAAGGCACTCCGTCCACAGATGGGATTCCTCCATTGAAGGCCAACACCCCGTAGTCGATCATCTCTTGAACCTTTTCCTGGAAGACTTTGCATTCTTCAATTGGATGCCCTAGTACCCCACCATGAAATTCACAACTGGTATTTGGATTGATCCGAGACCTCGTGGCTCTGGTCTTTCTGGGTGTCATTATTAAGTTCCGGGCAAAATGAGACCACAATTGACTGTAAGTCATTGGGATTGGGTCAAACTGATGGGCCGCTCCTTCAGGACTGTTTGGAGACCTCCACTGATTCTGACGCCGTTGACGAGTAGAAGCGGAATTTGACCGACGCTGAGAAATGACCAGATTTTTTGCCAAAGAAATCAGTCGCCCTCTATCAATCTTCAAGCTGTGAATCTCTTCCTGGAGTTCAGTGTTTTCCTGCACAAGGCTGTCTACTAGCGTCTTCATTGTAGTTGAGAATATTCCCATATGGTTTCTCAAAGTTGTGACTTCACTTCTAAGCTCCCTGTTTTCCTGCTCAAGTTGGTCCATCTTTCTCTGGTGACTGGTCGAGTACAGTTGACTGACGGAGAATAAGACATGATGAGTTGGATTGTTGGGAAATGATATACAATGCAAATGCAAATGCAAATGAGATGCGAATGAATGCAAAGCTCAGAATGCTCAAAATCACAAACATAAACAGCTCCAAAATTGGATATAAAGGCAAAGTGTTGGATCCAAGGTACAAGAAACTTCGGAACTTCCTGACTGGTAAGCCTTAAGTGGAGAGTTCTAAATTCTTTTACCCGTAAATCCCACTCACAGGGTAGCTTCTATGGCGATGGTATAGGGAAAACCCAAGGTCATGGACGTTTATCGTATTAACGCCCCGCCGCAGGCTAGCTGCATTGTGACGATAATAACGATAAGGTCTATCTTGAATGGAGTTCTCATGCTAGGCGTGCAAGGAGCGAGTCCTTGGAGCCTAACATTACACAACTACCAAAATTGAAACAGGTTCTAGGGGGTCCCAGAATCACAGCCCTTTCGTGAATCAGGTCACGCGACAGGCTAGCTGCGTTGTGACAAGATCTACGAAAAGTCTAACTATCTGGGGGAGCTTTCATGCTAGGCGTGCAAGGAGCGATTCCTTGGAGACTAACACTAATAACATCCAATTCTAACTTAGGTGTTCCCTCTTCTTTTTCAGAACTCAAGTACAAATTCATACCCGTGACGTAATCCCGAGATCCAACAGGCAGATATAATAATGAACAATATAAGGAAAGCAATAAACGATCATATAAAATATTAATAGTAAATAAAGAAGACAAACAAATAAACCAAACAAACACAAACTATCCTAAGCTAGGCTCGACTCTCTTATGCATAAAGCAATTTTCTCCCCAGCAGAGTCGCCAGCTGTCGCACCTCGAAAAATACGATCCTAAAATAAACAACCGAGTCGCCACCTAATTCTATTTATTCTACGAGAGAAAAGGGAGATATAGACACAACCTAAATGAAGGATAAGAAATGGTCAACGAAACCACTAATCTAAGTTCGGGAGTCAGTTATGCAAGGTGTCGCGGTGAGAATCGGATACCAAGCTATTAAGTGAGCTTGAATCGCAAAACATTTAATGTTCACCACCGACTTTAATTTAATCCAAAAGGAAAAGGGAAAAAGATCGTAAAAACCCTAAATGAGGAGAAACTAGGTTCGGGGGTTGATTATACCTAGGGAAGGTGTTAGCATCCTAAGCATCCGCAGTATCCTACGGGAACCTCTTGTTAATATTTGTATTTTTGTTATTTATTGCTTGCTAAAATTATGGGAACCTAAGGTTTTATTTCTAATGGTGCTCGCACAACATCGCATCGATGCCTACGTATCAGGTATAGAATCAGAGCACTCGTAGTTCTCCTAAGGATTAACGAACACTTGGTTACGCTCAAGGTTCGCGGGGGAAGGTAAGTGTTATGGCAAACACTCACGTGACTTAACAAAGTCACAAAAAGTTATAAAAATAAAACACTAAGGACCTAATGGATAAGGACCTAAGGATGAGGGACCTAATTGCTAAGGTCAAAGAAAAAAGAAGGACCTAATTGCTAAGGTCAAAATGGTAACTAGGGATGGCTAAACTTCCTATGACATTGAGTCAACTGCAGGAGTTCTTTCCCTTTTGGATTGAAAAGCAAACAAAAATAAATGAGGATGCAAGCTCCTAAGACTAGGCAAAGGCTGCTACTTGCAAAAAGAAATGGATAAAGTAAATGGAAATATAAGACAAGGACTTAGTAACCGGCTATGGCTCGATATATGGATCGAGAATGCTGGGGTGGAAAACAAGCGTGGTGCGATAATTTGTTTAAGTTAGAAAACTGTGCAGTGTAAGGAACTGTGCAGATGGCGATCGTAAACGACCGACTTACGTGTGTGAGTGAAGTGTAGTGAACTTGGCGTTGGACCAAGGAATTATTATTTTGAAAATTAAATTAAATGGTGTAAACCTGCGAGAAATAAATAATTAATAATAAATGAAATAAATTGAAATATAGAATGAAATGGATTAAATAAATTAAAATAAAATAAAATAATGAAATAAATGGAAAATAAATAAATATATGAAATAGAAATAAAATGCAATGGCCTCATATGGGTCACGATTAATCGGAAACGATTTATCGTGACCTTCGTCATATCATCGGCCCTAAATAATTAAATCGACTCTAAAATTAAAAAGCTAAATATTTCCGAGATTTATATAAAAAAAATGATTTAGATATATAAACTAACAAAACTTGAAATGATAAATAATAGATTTTTTTTTAATATAAACCAAAAGGATGCATAACATAATAAATAAATAAGAACTATATATATAAAAACTTAAAGATACATATGAATATGGGGCTATAATCCCAACAACAGCATAACACGTTTTTTTTTTTAAAAATTGAAATAATAAAAAATAAATAAATAAAAAAGAAATGTGTGGATATGAGTAAATAAAATTCATGGGCTTAACTTATTAACATAATGAAGTTCTAAAAAAATAAATAAACAATAAAATATAGAATTGTTAATAAAGTTCTGAAAAAAAATTAAATAAATAAACAAATAAAAAGAATATGCATCAGGTTTTATTGGAAAAAAAACAAAGGGGAAACACCAACCCTTCTCATTCGAAACAAAACGCCTCTCTGCTCTCGCTCAGGATCCCTCTTACGTTTCCGGATCGACTCCCTGAAACGGCGGCGCAAAAAGAACAGAAGGAAGGCCGCGTCTCTCTCTCACGCCTCTCGTCGGATTCGAGCTTCGGCTCTCTCTGTCTTAGATCGGCGGCGGCGATTTGTTTGTTGTTTGAGCTCTGGCTCAGGTCTCACGGCGGTGGCTACGGCGAAGACGGTTCGAAGGAGGCTTGTCGGCGGTCTGTTGCGGCGGTTGATTGTATTTGAGTTTCATCGGTTTAACGGTTTGTGTTGCGATTCAGTGGAAGGTTTGTTTATGACGGAGAGTTTCGGCTGGGTATCGCGAGTGGCGGATTCTGCTGGTTTTGTTTCCAGATCCAACTCTGTTGCGGTCTATGTAACGGTTTCTGGTTTTGGTTGTTTTGGGAAGGATGATTGTTGGTGTTTGATGGTTTGAAAAAAACAAATTTGTGTTTGTTATGGTTCTGTATTTGGAGTGGCGGCGAAGGGTGACGTTCACGGAAGGGTGACGTTCACGGATGGTGATTGTGATTTAGGGTGGAATGAGGTGGATGCGAACTGGTTTCACAGTGAAGAAGGGTTTTGTGACGCGGTGGATTCTCTGGTTGTAAGGATTTGACGAAAGGTGGGAGAAGATAGTCACGGGTCAGTGGCGTTTCAACTGCGTTTTTGCTCAGCTTATTTCCAGCTTATTTCTCTGTGTTTTGGTTTATTTGAAGGATTAGTTTTGAAGGGTTGTTTCGGAGACTGCAGGTTTGAAGGAGGGGAGGAGAATGGTTTTTTGAAGAGGTTGTGTTTGTATGGTTATTGTTTTTTTTTGGTTTGTAATTTGTGTTTTTTTTTTTATTTTGTGATGACTGGTTGTTTGTTTTACACAGGATTGGATTTGGTGAATATGAAGGTTGTGAGTTCTATTTTTTTGACAGTGGTGATTGTACTGATGAACACAGAGGAAAACAAAGGTTGGCTTCGAGCATTGGTTCTTTTTTTTCTAAGTATTGTGTTTATGGTGATGAAGTTTTAGATTTTTTTTGAAGTTTTTATATGACTTTTGTTTTGTATGCAGATTTGAAATGAAGTTAAAAAAACATTATCTATGAACAAAAGCTAAAAAGGTGAAGGGAAAGAGAACTGTACCGACCCGAATGTTATCGGGGTGAAGAATCCTCAAGGTAAGCTTCCCTCTCTTTTGCTGATCCACTCCTTGTTGTTATTGCTGAAGTTTTGTTCTCCTTTTTCTCCTCTTTTTTGAAGTTTAAGTTGGCTGGATTTCTGATGCTATTTTTGGTTGATTTTGGATTGTCTTTTGAACTGTTTTGTGATGTTTTTGAAGGCTGAATGTTTGCTGAATTTTTGTGGTTGCTTGACAGATTTTTTGTGTTTTGTATGGATGTAACAGTATGTTTATATGGTGGTTTTTGTGTGAATTTGAGAGTTGTTCTGATAGTGTTTTGTACCATGAAACTTGTAGGTGAAGGGTGTCTTGAGAGAGGAGACAAATGCTGAATTTTTGTGGAGGAAGTGGAGCAGGAAATGCAGGTTGTTGGTGGCTGCAGGCTGAATTTTTTTGTTGCCTTGTGCTGCTGTAAATGTAGTGCTTTGGGGCTGATTTGGAGCAGGCTGCATTTTGTATTTTTGCTGAATTTTTTTGTACCATTTTTCTTGTAATTGTAACATAACAATATTATGGAATAAAAAGTTGATTATTTACATTTGGGGTTATAACTTGAAATTAACACTTAATATTGAAAATGAGAACTTTAAATTAAAATCTAAACATAAACTTAAATTAGAAGTGAATTAAAAAGAATTAAACTTAAAATTAAAAATAACTTATAAACTTAAATAAAAAACTTGGAATTAAAATTAATTATAAGAAAAGAAATTGGAATTAAATTAAAAATGAAATCTTAAAAGAAAAGTAAATTAAAAATAACTTAGAAATTGAAATTAAATTAGAATAAACTAAAAATAAATTGAAAATTGAAATTAGATTAGAAATAGAAACTTGAAAATGAGTTGAAAAAGATAAAAAATAAAAATTGGAAATTAAGAGTACATTAGAAAAATTGAGATTAGAAAAAAAATGAATTAAGGAAAAAAGTTAAAATTACGTTAATAAGTAAAACTTGAAAATTGAAAATAGAAATAAAATTACATTTGAAAACTTAAAAATTGGGAATAAGATTATATTATTTTTTTAATCAAACTTTGAGGATAGAAATTAAAAATTAAGTTTTAAAAGTTAGAAAATAATTAAAAGTTGGAAATGAGGAATAGAAATTAGATTTAGGATGGAAGCTTAGAAATGAAAAGAAATTAAGAATCAAAAATATAAATAGCTAGAAAATGAGAAAAACAACGGAAAAAAATAAATCGGGAAAAATCCCTGCTAAATACGATAAATGTATGATTATGATATGAGCGATTAGGGGTAAAATTTGGGGTGTGACAGTTGCCCCTATTTAAATAACTTTACCAGATGGCGTGAATGACGATAGGCACTCATGAGATCATGGTGAAAGGTATTTAAATACAGAAATAACCGGAAATTTTGCCCCTAAATGCAATGTTATGCTGGACTACAAACCTATCTAACTCTGCAACAACTATACAATGAAATGATGATTATGGTATGAATGATGAGAATGAGAATGTCGACGACCACAAGCCAAGACTCACTGGGGACGACAGACACTGGGGACGACAGACACTGGGGATAAATAAACGAAAATGGGAAAATATTCAAAGTGATAAATCAACAGGTTCAAGTGTAACTGTTGACACCAAGAATAACAAAAGACGGGAACAAAAGGAAATCCAAAGCGTTGGATCACCGAACACAGACAAAACAAAATAAAATCCAAAGTGACTGCACAATGGCACGATGCGACCAACTGACACCAAGAACGCAAACAAGACAAAGAAATAAAACGAAGTGGTTGACCAATGGCTCTATGCGACCAAATGACTTTGAGAAATAAAAGGCAACATATTCAAAGTGAATGCGCAGCGGCACGATGCGACCAACTGACACTAAGAATACAACAAAATAAACGGTCAAAGGGAAAGTGCAGCGGCTCAACGCGACCAACTATCACTGGAAATGATAAACATAATATTCAAAGTGAATGCGCAGCGGCTCGATGCGACCAACTGACACTATGAATAACAACAAAAATATATCGAAATGGTAGATCAATGGCTCTATGCGACCAAATTGACTTTGAGAGATAAAAGAAAACAACAACATATTCAAAGTGAATGCGCAGCGGCTCGATGCGACCAACTGACACCAAGAATACAACAAAATAAACGTTCAAAGGGAAAAATGCAGTGGCTCGATGCGACCAACTGTCATTAAGAATGATGAATCATAATATTCAAAGTGAATGCGCAGCGGCTCGAGGCGACCAACTGACACTAAGAATAATCAACAAAAATATTCAAAAAGAAATGTGCAGTGGCTCAATGCGACCAACTGTCACTGTAAATGATAAACATAAAATTCAAAGTGAATGCGCAGCGGCTCGATGCGACCAACTGACACTAAGAGTACAAACAAAAGTTTATTCAAGGTGAATGCGCAGCGGCTCGATGCGACCAACTGACACCATGAATAACAACAAAAAACATCCAAAAGAAATGTGCAGTGGCTCAATGCGACCAACTGTCACTGGAAATAGGAATGGCACAAAATTCAAGGTGAATGCGCAGCGGCTCGATGCGACCAACTGACACCATGAATAACAACAAAAATAAACATTCAAAGTGAATGCACAGCGGCTCGATGCGACCAACTGTCACTGAGAATAATCAACAAAAATAAACATTCAAAGTGAATGCACAGCGGCCCGATGCGACCAAACTGTCACTGAGAATGACAACAAACTTATTCAAGGTGAATGCGCAGCGGCTCGATGCGACCAACTGACACCAAGAATACAAACAAAGCAAGGAAATAGATCGAAATGGTTGACCAATGGCTCTATGCGACCAATGACTTTGAGAAGTAAAAGAAGCAACATATTCAAAGTGAATGCGCAGCGGCTCAATGCGACCAACTGACACTAAGAATACAACCAAAGCAAGGAAATAGATCGAAATGGTTGACCAATGGCTCTATGCGACCAATGACTTTGAGAAATGAAAGCAGCAACATATTCAAAGTGAATGCGCAGCGGCTCAATGCGACCAACTGACACTAAGAATACAACCAAAAAGCTTATTCAAGGGAAAGTGCAGCGGCTCTATGCGACCAACTGTCACTGAAAATGATAACATAATATTCAAAGTGAATGCGCAGCGGCTCGATGCGACCAACTGACACTAAGAATACAACAAAATAAACAGTCAAAGGGAAAGTGCAGCGGCTCGATGCGACCAACTATCACTGGAAATGATAACATAATATTCAAAGTGAATGCGCAGCGGCTCGATGCGACCAACTGACACTGAGAATAATCAACAAAAATATTCAAAATGAATACGCAGTGGCTCGATGCGACCAGCTAGCATTGGGAATGACCAACAGCTTATTCAAGGTGAATGCGCAGCGGCTCGATGCGACCAACTGACACCAAGAATAACAAAATAAATATCCAAAAAGAATGTGCAGTGGCTCAATGCGACCAACTATCATTGGAAAATAGAAACGACACAATATTCAAAGTGAATGCGCAGCGGCTCTATGCGACCAACTGACACACCAACAAAATATTCGAAGTGAATGCGCAGCGGCCATTGTCGGTCAACTGACACTAAGAATAACACCAACAAAATATTCGAAGTGAATGCGCAGCGGCCATTGTCGGTCAACTGACACTAAGAATAGAAACGACACAACATTCAAAGTGAATGCGCAACAGGTTAGAAAAAACCGGTTGACACTAAGAATGAAAAAGACAAAGTAGTCAAAGTATTCAAAATGGTAAATTAGCAGGTTCAAATGTAGCTGCTAACACTGAGGATAAGGAAGGAAATCACATTGATTTGGTAGTGGCTCTATGCGACCAGCTAGCATTGAGGATAGAGTGCAAATCACCCCGAAGATAGATCAACGGCTCTAGGCGACCGGCTAACGCAAAGAAGTAACAACAAAATATGTTGGAGTTTTCAAATAAGATAAGACATCCATCCTCTGGAAATTCCTTCAGGAACCATCAGGAGAAAGGTACAAGTATGTACAAAATCAAATTGACTTGGATTTTAAGCAAAAGGTTTCACGACCTGCTCAAAAGATTTGTGCCAATGACAATTGGACTTCGAGGAGATACTGGTGGTCATAAAGACAAAAGCCAAACACAAAGAGAAGTCCACAGGGGAACACCAGCAATTACCGGGGACAAAAACATTGGTAAACCAAACTTCGGGTACCAACAACAATGAATTTTCAAATTGAGCACTAATGATATCTGGACCTGGAGTTAGACAGACGACGACTGGGGAAAGATAAATGCTAATGTTAAATGCGCATGATTGAGCATGATGCGAATGATCATGATATGCAAATGTTGACTCAAAAGAGACAAAGAGTTCTGACAGGACTTAAAGAGGAAATAGGCTCTCAACACTAATACTCAGACGAGCAACATGAAAAACACTGAGGAGATGTCTTCGAACTTGGAAATCATGCTTGGTCCAAGGATCCATCCAAGAGTGTTATCAGTTTTGAACTGCTATGGAGATTTCTGTAATAATAGTATAAAGGTGTTGTTGCAAACCAGGACTTCTTGGGGAAACAGAAGATTTTTTTAATTTTCCAAAGTCAAAGAAACTTAAAAGTTTTCAAGTGCTTTCAAAAAACATTTTCTAAAAAAAAACTTGTCATTTTTAGAGTTAAATTGTAATCAAGTGATGGCATTTTGCATAACAAAAGAAAATAAGGAGCTGAACAACAAAATTCATAGGCAAAGTTTGTATTTATTCAAGAATGGTAGCTTGCCAATGGCAAAAACTCCATGGGAAATTACAATTTGAAAATGGCAATGGGGAAGGGTCTACATTGAATCCAACGACCACTACAATCCCTAATAACTAAGATTGCCCGACACCTTGCTTCTGACAAGAGCAAATGGATCGATCTTCCAGTATGATTCTTCAGTAATGGTAAACACCATCTGACACAGTCGAATGCCTTTGTCCCTAACTTTTGCCTGGACCGCCCTTTCGGGTTTTCAATCCACCGGGACGCTCTTTTTTGCCTAAGCCGCCCTTTCGGGTTTTCAACTTAGCGAGCTCTTATTTTTTTCATTTTTATCCCTAACTTTTGCCTGGATCTCCTTCATAGGTTTTGATCCACCGGGATACCCATTTTTGCCTAGGTCGCCATTTCTGGTTTTCGACCTATCGGGTTTATTTAGGCATAATATTTTTTGACTGCATCAGAATTCACCGGGTGCTTCAGCTGTTCACCATCCATAGTTGTAAGGATTAAGGAACCTCCGGAGAATGCCATCTTCACAACATATGGGCCTTCATAGTTAGGACTCCATTTTCCACGCATGTCTTTGTGGACTGGCAAGATTTTCTTGAGTACAAGATCTCCTTCTTTGAATTCTCGGAGACGGACTTTCTTGTCAAATGCTCTCTTGATGCGCTTCTGGTACAACTGGCCATGGCACATGGCGGTCATTCTCTTCTCATCAATGAGGTTCAGCTGGTCAAACCTGCTCTGGACCCACTCAGCTTCCTCCAGTTTAGTTTCCATCAAGATTCTCAAAGACGGTATCTCTACTTCAATAGGGAGAACTGCATCCATCCCATACACCAAAGAGAAAGGGGTTGCCCCTGTTGAAGTGCGGACTGATGTTCTGTATCCGTGTAAAGCATAGGGTAACATCTCGTGCCAATCTTTGTAAGTTTTTACCATCTTCTGCAGAATCTTTTTGATGTTCTTGTTTGCAGCTTCAACAGCTCCATTCATCTTCGGACGATACGGAGAAGAGTTATGATGTTCAATCTTGAATGTCTCACACAGCTCTTTCATCGTTTTGTTGTTCAAATTGGTCCCATTATCTGTGATGATTCGGCTTGGGATTCCATAACGGCATATAATTTGGTTCTTGATGAAACGGGCAACCACTTGCTTTGTCACATTGGCGTAGGAAGCTGCTTCTACCCATTTGGTGAAGTAATCAATTGCGACCAAGATAAACCGATGACCGTTGGAAGCTTTAGGCTCAATTGCCCCTATCATGTCAATGCCCCACATTGAGAAAGGCCAAGGCGATGACAGAACATTCAAAAGTGTTGGAGGTACGTGCACCTTGTCGGCATAAATCTGGCATTTATGACACTTCCTGGCATATTTGAAACAATCTGATTCCATGGTCAACCAGAAGTATCCAGCTCTCAAAATCTTCCTGGACATGGCATGTCCATTGGCATGTGTTCCAAATGATCCTTCATGGATTTCCCTGATCAATAAGTCTGCTTCGCGCTTGTCCACACATCTGAGCAGAACCATATCATGATTTCTCTTGTAGAGCACATTGTTGCTGAGGAAGAACTTGGACGCCAATCTTCTCAGAGTCTTCTTATCCAGATTTGTTGCATCAACTGGGTACTCCTGATTTTGCAAGTAGTTCTTGATGTCATAGAACCACGGTTTCTCATCAGTTTCTTCTTCGACCAGTAGACAGTAGGCTGGTGCAGTTCTTCGCTCGATTGTAATGAGTGGAGCTTCATTAAGAAATCTGACTTGAAACATAGAAGCCAACATAGCCAAGGCGTCTGCTATCTGATTTTCTGCCCTTGGAACATGATGAAAAGTGATTTCATCAAAGTATTTGATCAATTCCACAATGTGGGCACGGTATGGGATCAACTTCTCATCACGGGTCTCCCATTCACCTTTGACTTGGTAGATGACCAAAGCTGAGTCTCCATATACATCAAGAATCTTGATTCTAGTATCGATTGCAGCTTCGATACCCAAAATACATGCTTCATACTCTGCGATGTTGTTTGTACATTCAAAGCACAATCTAGCCGTGAAAGGAGTATAACCACCATCAGGATTCATCAAAACAACTCCTACACCATGCCCCATGTAGTTAGAGGAACCATCAAACATCATCTTCCAACGAGAACCTGGCTCGGGACCTTCATCTGGACCTGGAACTTCACAGTCCTTTATCAACATAATGTCTTCGTCCGGGAAATCGAATTTCAAAGGTTCATAATCTTCGACAGGATGATCAGCAAGGTATTCAGATAAAACACTGCCTTTAATAGACTTCTGGGTTACATACTGGATATCATACTCGGATAACAACATGTGCCAACGGGCGAGTCTTCCAGTCAAAGCAGGCTTCTCAAAGATGTACTTTATTGGATCCATTTTCGAGATCAACAAAGTAGTGTGACAAATCATGTACTGCCTGAGGCGTCTGGCTGCCCATGCCAAGGCACAACAAGTCTTCTCTAAAAGTGAGTATCTGCTCTCACAGTCTGTGAACTTCTTGCTTAAGTAATAAATGGCGCGCTCCTTACGACCAGTTTCGTCTTGTTGGCCTAATACACAACCCATAGATCCCTCGAGCACAGTCAGATACATGAAAAGAGGTTTCCCTGGAGTAGGTGGGACCAAGATAGGAGGTTCTTGTAGATAAACCTTAATCTTTTCAAAAGCCAATTGACAATCAGGACTCCACTCAATTGCTTGATTCTTCCGGAGTAACTTGAATAAAGGCTCACATGTAGCAGTCATGTTGGAGATGAATCTGGAGATGTAGTTCAATCTTCCAAGGAAACCCCTGACTTGCTTTTCTGTTTTGGGAGCTGGCATATCTTGAATTGCTCTGACCTTGTCCGGGTCTACTTCAATACCTTGCTGACTAACAATAAAACCAAGTAACTTTCCTGATCGGACACCAAAAGTACACTTAGCTGGATTCAGGCGCAATTGGAACTTTCTGAGACGCTCAAATAACTTCAAAAGATGATTCAAATGATCCTCCTCACTCTGTGATTTGGCAATCATATCATCCACATAGACTTCTATCTCTTTATGCATCATATCATGGAAAAGGGTGACCATTGCCCTCTAATAAGTGGCTCCTGCATTTCTGAGACCAAATGGCATAACCTTGTAACAATAAGTGCCCCATGGTGTGATGAATGTAGTCTTTTCCATATCGTCAGGATCCATCTTGATCTGGTTGTATCCTGAAAACCCATCCATGAAGGAGAAAACAGCAAATTTAGCAGTGTTGTCGACCAAAGTATCAATATGCGGGAGAGGGAAATCGTCTTTCGGACTGGCTTTGTTCAAATCCCTATAGTCCACACACATTCTGACTTTGCCATCCTTTTTAGGGACTGGCACAATATTAGCTACCCACTCAGGGTACTTTGCAACTGCGAGGAATCCAGCATCAAACTGTCTTTTGACCTCTTCTCGAATCTTCAGAGCCATGTCTGGTCTTGTTCTTCGAAGCTTTTGCTTTACAGGAGGACAATCTGGTCGAAGAGGTAGCTTGTGGACCACTATGTCTGTGTCTAAGCCGGGCATATCCTGATATGACCATGCAAACACATCTACATATTCTTTGAGAAGCTTGACCAATCTTTCCCTGATGTCTGCCCCAAGTGTTGTACCAATCTTGACTTCCTTCTGGTCTTCATCAGTGCCAAGATTGATGGTCTCTACCTGCTCCTTATGTGGATGAAGATCTGTGTGCTCATTCTCAACTAATCTTGCCAGTTCTTCGGGAATATCACAATCTTCCTCACTTTCATCTTCCGCTTGGTAGATGGGCGAATCAAAGTTAGGAGAGAATGTGGAGTCATTGGATTCAACAGGGTTTTCGTTTATTCTACATATGATAATGATTTGCTTTTATTAAAAGTGGAAAATAGAGAAATGCAAGAGAAAAAGCTTTTTATTGGTTTTGAAAGATTGCCATTTTCTTTTTAAAAGTGAAAAGAGAGAAACAGTAAATGATCAAAATAAGAGTTCAACAAAATGCCTTCATTGATAATAACTTTAAAAATGAGAAAGGGGCCCTACAAAATACTCCCATAGCCTTGGGCAGAGCTAGGGAACTTTGAAAACATTGAAAAAACAACAAATTACTTTGACAATGGAAAAAACTCTGGGATCTCGACTGCCTCCCAATTGTCCAAGGCTTCTTCACACTGATACACCAGATGATTCACATCTTCATCTTCAGAAACTCCATCAATTGCATTGACCTGATAACCAGCACTGGAAAACACTTCTTGGATGGTCTTCAGACGTCCTTTGGTGGAGGTTGACGCTCTTTCCTTCACATGAGTTGGTTTGTAACCCAACCCGCAACGATCTAGCTTCTGCTTGACTTCGATGACATCACCCCAGCCTTCATAGCTTCTTTCTTCAATGGTGGAAATGGTACTCTTCAGCGATGCAAAAGATGGGATACCCTTCCCTTTTGATTCCTCTACTTCCAGAAGGACAGCATTGGCTATCTCAAGAGCTTGGAAAGAAGTTTCCAAAGCATCTTCGTCAGCCTCAATATAACTGAAGGATGAAAGGTTACTAACCATGAGGTCTTCTTCCCCAGATACGGTTACCAGCTTGTTATCAACCACAAACTTCATCTTTTGATGTAGGGTAGAAGTGACTGCCCCAGCAGCATGGATCCAAGGTCTTCCCAGCAAGCAACTGTAATTAGGATTGATGTCCATAACCTGGAAAGTGATTTTGAAGACCTGTGGCCCGATCAGGATTGGTAGGTCTACTTCTCCAATGACAGTCCTTCTTGACCCATCAAATGCTTTCACGATCAGTGCACTGGGCCTCATCTCTGCCCCTTGATAAGATAACTTTGCAAGTGTTCTTTTCGGCAAAACATTTAATGAGGATCCTGTATCCACAAGAACTCTTGCTAAAGTATCCCCTTGACATTTCACTGATATGTGGAGAGCACGGTTGTGGTCCAAGCCCTCTTTTGGAAGATCCTCCGTGCTGAAACTGAGGTTGTTACATGCAGTGATATTGGCAATGACTCCATCAAACTGATTCACTGTTATATCATGCGTAACATGAGCTTGAGCTAGCAACTTCTGAAGCGCACTTCGATGAGCCGGAGAATGCATAAGAAGTGATAGGATAGATATTTTGGAAGGCGTTTGATGTAGCTGATCAATTACCTTATAATCACTCTTCTTTATGATTCTGAGGAACTCTGCATCCTCTTCCCCCAAGACTACCTCTTTATCTTTGTTGACAACAGCTGGTATGACTTCTTTAGGCGGAGCCGTATTGGCTTGCTGGGTATATACACGACCACTGCGAGTCAAACGACCTGCACCCAATATATCAGTACTTGCAACTTTTGAACCTTCCTTCTGGTTAGCTTTATCGATCTTCTGATGAACTTTCCCTGTATCGTACTTCCAAGGAACTGCTTTAGTGTCTTCATAACGGAAAGAGTTACTCCTTTGTTCAAATCTTGGCTCAGGTATGTTGAAAATTGGCACCACAGATTCTGGCGTATTGAAGATAGGTTGAGCTCCTGAAGATTCAGGCAGGTTGAACACTGGCACCCAGGTAGAATTAGATTCCGGCAAGTTGAAAATGGGTTCAATCACCGCCACCTCATTCCTCTTCATATGACCGCTCACTTGTAAGACACCTTCATCAATCAAATCTTGAACATCTTTCAGGACCAATTCACATCCCTTTGGACTATCAACACAACCTTCGCAATTCTTATGGCAGCTCCTTAGTATACCCGCCTCCACTAATTTTGCATGGAAGTCTCGAAGCGGGGTCTTGATCTCCGTGGCATTGAAAATCAAACCTTCATCAGACTCATCAACAATAGCATTTATAGACCCATGCTTGGGTAAGGGATTATCTTTGACATTCGGACCAGTATTCCCAAATGACAGAATGTTCTTCTCCATCAAATCTTTCACGATGTACTTCAAAGCATAACAACCCTCCAAATCGTGCCCCGGGGCACCTTCATGGAATAAACAGTGGGCATTTGGGTTGTAATTTGGTGGAAGCGGATTTGGTGGAGGACCCAAAGGCCTTGGAGTAACCAAACCCTTCTTCAGCAGTGAAGGATATAACTCAGTATAAGTTATAGGAATTCGAGGATTAGGAGGCCTTCCACCTGGTCTTCTGTTCTGAAAATTGGGATTTGGATGAGGAGCTGGAGTCCTCTGCTGGTAGGCTGAAGCATTGGGTGCTTGTTGATAGCCCGGATTGTTGATCATTGGTTGATAAGGTTGAATCATTGGAGCCGCTTGTTGGTACATCGGTACTGCTTGAGCTGGCCGATACATGGGGACTTGTGGATTAAATGCTGGTTGAACCGCCGCTACATAAGGATGTTGGGCATACTGTTGTTGATGAGCATACTGCTGTTGAGCCATAGGTGAAGGTCTCTGCCAAAGCGGATTTCTTCTTTGACCTGTTATTATGGCATTTGTCTCACCTTCTTTCTTCTTGTGGAAGTTATTGGTAAATTTCTTAACATTACTTCCACTGCCAGTGTTGGAACTACCAGATGCACCACTCATCTTTCCACTTTTCAAACCGAGTTCTACCTTGATTCCCACAGCCACTAAATCAGAGAAACTAGCAGTTATGCTTCCCACCATTCTCTCATAGAATTCTGGTCGCACAGTGTCAACGAACCAGTCAGCTAATTCTTTTTCAGTCAATGGGGGCTCTACTTGAGAAGCGGTCCCTCTCCACCTCTGAGCATACTCTTTAAAGGATTCAGACTCTTTCTGGGACATGCTTAGCAATTGCCTCCTATCGGGAGCGAGGTCCATGTTGTACTTGTATTGCTGGATGAAAGCATCGGCCAAGTCTTGGAAGCTGCGGATCTTCGAATGGTCAAGCGTCAGATACCATTTAGAGGAGATTCCCTTCAGACTGTCTTGAAAGCAATGGATCATTAATTTATCGTTGTCCACCTGAGCAGCCATTCTTCGATAGTACATCAGGAGATGGTTTTTAGGACAAGTTGCACCCTCATACATATCAAAGGTGGGGATCTTGAACTTTGGGGGTATTACCAACCCAGACACCAGACACATTTCTCTGGCAGCAGCCCCAAAGATCTGGTCACCTTCAATCGCTCTTAACCTTTTTTCAAGGGTATCAAAATTCTCTTGCATCTTCACATGTTTTTCATCTCCGTTTTCAGACATATCTGGCGCTTCATACCCCTGATGGTCATTAAAATACGGTTGGGCACGGGTGTGCACAATGTCCTGTGTAAAATTAGCAACGGCATGATTCTCTTCATTAGTCACAGGAACAGTTTGTTGAGCAGCAAATCCCTGAGGAGGAGGCACAAAACCTTGGAAAGGAAATGCCATACCCTGAGAGGGAGGTGCGAAACTTTGAGAAGCTAAGCCTTGGGACGGAGGGAAGAAACCCTGAGCAGCAAATCCTTGGGAAGGAGGTATAAAACTCTGAGTAGCAAAACCTTGAGAAGGAGGGAAGAAACCCTGAGCAGTAAGTCCTTGGGAAGGAGGAATAAAACTTTGAGTAGCAAACCCTTGTGAAGGAGGTATAAAACTTTGAGTAGCAAACCCTGAAGAAGAAGGAATAAAACTTTGAGAAGCAAAACCATGAGGAGGAGGGACGAATCCATGAGGAAGTCCAAAAGGAGGCCAGGTCACAGGGGTAATGACTGATGATGTAGGCTGGGTCGTTGCAGTGACAACTTCAGTCGTTGCAGTAACAATTTCTGACACCACAGTCCGTTGGGTATCCATCTTCGCTCGAATGACTTGCAACATTTCCATCATCTGACCCATATCTCCACGAATATCAGAAAGCTCTTCGTTAACTCTGTCCATCTCTACGTCTCTTTCAGCCATCCTTTTTCTGGCTTGAGCTCGAGTGTAGTATTTGCGTGAGAGCCTCAGTGTGAAAGCTGAATTGAGAGCAGATGACGGGAATGAGTTTCATGAAAAAAAAATGCAAATGCAATGCCAAATGTATGAGTGCAATGCAAAAAATGAAATTTTATTCAAGGAACTTAAGAAACAATTTGCAAATACCAAGGAACACATAATAATCAAAAGGATGTAATTTCATTAAATTCAAAAAGTGATACAAAGTTTTGAATACACTTTCAAAAATCCCAAACAAAGCTTAATAAAGACAAAGACAAAGTCCTAAGGAGATTCTCCTAAAAGCCTCAAGTTGAGCTTCTCGATTTGTGCCTTCATCTGAGCCCTTTCAAGCATAAGTTGATCCACGATCGACTTCCAAGGAGTGTCCTCTTGAGTGCTGGAGGAAAATAAATCCTCTTGTGCTTTCCTTTTCTTGCTGGAGAGCTCTTCTTCTTCCTTCATCTTCAGCTGTCTTCTAAGTTCCTCATTCTCACTGCTGATGATCTGATGTCGATTCTTCCATGCATTCTTCTCTCGAATCTCTTTCTCCAAATCAATCTTCAGCTTCTCTGCATCATCCATAAAGACCAGAATGGGTTTCTTGAAGGTCATAGGATCCTGGCGAGGGTAAGGCATCTTCAGACTGATTGCCCTATCTCGTACCCATTGGAGATAGGGTTCCATAGAAACACAATTCGGCTTTCCCAGGCTACTCCTCCCCTTCCTATGGATACACTTCCAAGCTTGCACAATCTGTTTCTTGAGCTCTGGTTCTTCGTCATCCTTAAAGAAAATTCCTTCCACTTCAACACTCTTAGGCTTGTCCTTCAACGGATATCCGAGTTGGCGGCGAGCCAAAACTGGATTATAGCTGATTCCCCCCTTAGTGCCAAGAAGAGGCACATTAGCAAAATCACCACAGCTATCAATAATCAATGCTCCATCATAAACACGATTGTACCAACTAATGTCAGAATGAGTAAGAGACATGATCCTTTGTGACCACCACAAACCATCCTTAAGGTTCCAAAATGAAGATGACTTAGGCAAGTGCGAAATAAACCACTCCTATAGCAATGATGCACAACAAGTAATCATCCCTCCCTTATGGTGATTCCTCAGATGGATGGAATGATAAGTGTCTCCGAGCAAAGTAGGGACCGGGTTCTTCTTCAGAAAGATCTTGATGGCGTTCAGGTCGACGAAGTCTTCAAAGTTTGGGAAAAGCAGCACTCCATATATCAGCAGAATAAAAGTCGCCTCAAAAGCTTTCATATCCTTCACATCAACAAAATTCTTGGCCTTTTCTATCAGAAACTTTGTAGGGAATCCAAAGATCTTTCCTTTATAAGTCATATTTGCCTTGACCTCAGGAACACTCAAATATGTCGCCTTTGCAATCTCCGCTTCTTCAGGGTCCTTCTCTAGAACAGGGAATGGAAACTCATCCTTAACACGTGATCCCACCAGAACTGAATACTCTTCCAAAGTAGGCGCCAATTGGTAATCAGGGAACGTAAAACAGTGATAGAGAGGATCATAAAACTGGAGCATCACAGAGAGCAACCTTCCATCCCACTCAGTCTTAAGCAAAGCTAAAAGTCTCCTATGCTTCTCCATGAAGGCTTCTTGATCCAAAACCAAATCTCTTAATTTCCTTAGGTCTTCAAGTTTGGGAGTTTTGAATGTGTACTTGACGGTCTTTCTTCTTCCAAAATCCATGATGGTACCTATGATATTTGCAAAGATAGAGTTTCTGAGTTCCTTGAATAAATGGTAAAAATGATGCTTCATGATGCGTGAATGCAACAAACACAAACAAGGTTTAGGTTATAAGCTTGCATGAGGTCAAAGGTTCAACCCTCCCAAAAAGGTATGTACTATGAGTTTATTTGTACCTGTACAACGGGTTCTAAAAGTTCCCAGAATCACTGTCCCATCTTTCGGATATTACCGACTTCCCAACTCGACTTGGTAATCAGCAATATTCTCAAGAGAGTCTCATCCGAGTGTAGTATCGCGTATCAACTATTTTGGATTTACACCCTCATAGTCATCGCACTACATCCCTAAAAAGGCCAAGTGGGGGTAAATGTTCTAAGGTCCTCAGCATTAATGGCTCTCAAGTCGAATATAGTAATGTTTTCACGACTGAACTCGATCAACAAAACTACATCCGAGGAGGCCTCCGCCGAGTGGTGGTGTCTCAAGTCAACTTGGTCGGGACTCAACTCCCTACAAGCCTTCTTGAATATACCACCGTCCTATCTTATTTGCACTCAAGTCCGGGTTAGGACTTATCTCACCACACATGGAACACCCAACAAAAAAAAAAATCCAAAATAATAACAAGCAATACAACAACAAATATACAAATATACAAGGTGGGCTTAACCCTCAAAAATAGAATCCCCAGTGAAGTCGCCATTTCTGTCGCGGTGAGAATCGGATACCAAGCTATTAAGTGAGCTTGAATCGCAAAACATTTAATGTTCACCACCGACTTTAATTTAATCCAAAAGGAAAAGGGAAAAAGATCGTAAAAACCCTAAATGAGGAGAAACTAGGTTCGGGGGTTGATTATACCTAGGGAAGGTGTTAGCATCCTAAGCATCCGCAGTATCCTACGGGAACCTCTTGTTAATATTTGTATTTTTGTTATTTATTGCTTGCTAAAATTATGGGAACCTAAGGTTTTATTTCTAATGGTGCTCGCACAACATCGCATCGATGCCTACGTATCGGGTATAGAATCAGAGCACTCGTAGTTCTCCTAAGGATTAACGAACACTTGGTTACGCTCAAGGTTCGCGGGGGAAGGTAAGTGTTATGGCAAACACTCACGTGACTTAACAAAGTCACAAAAAGTTATAAAAATAAAACACTAAGGACCTAATGGCTAAGGACCTAAGGATGAGGGACCTAATTGCTAAGGTCAAAGAAAAAAGAAGGACCTAATTGATAAGGTCAAAATGGTAACTAGGGATGGCTAAACTTCCTATGACATTGAGTCAACTGCAGGAGTTCTTTCCCTTTTGGATTGAAAAGCAAACAAAAATAAATGAGGATGCAAGCTCCTAAGACTAGGCAAAGGCTGCTACTTGCAAAAAGAAATGGATAAAGTAAATGGAAATATAAGACAAGGACTTAGTAACCGGCTATGGCTCGATATATGGATCGAGAATGCTGGGGTGGAAAACAAGCGTGGTGCGATAATTTGTTTAAGTTAGAAAACTGTGCAGTGTAAGGAACTGTGCAGATGGCGATCGTAAACGACCGACTTACGTGTGTGAGTGAAGTGTAGTGAACTTGGCGTTGGACCAAGGAATTATTATTTTGAAAATTAAATTAAATGGTGTAAACCTGCGAGAAATAAATAATTAATAATAAATGAAATAAATTGAAATATAGAATGAAATGGATTAAATAAATTAAAATAAAATAAAATAATGAAATAAATGGAAAATAAATAAATATATGAAATAGAAATAAAATGCAATGGCCTCATATGGGTCACGATTAATCGGAAACGATTTATCGTGACCTTCGTCATATCATCGGCCCTAAATAATTAAATCGACTCTAAAATTAAAAAGCTAAATATTTCCGAGATTTATATAAAAAAAATGATTTAGATATATAAACTAACAAAACTTGAAATGATAAATAATAGATTTTTTTTTAATATAAACCAAAAGGATGCATAACATAATAAATAAATAAGAACTATATATATAAAAACTTAAAGATACATATGAATATGGGGCTATAATCCCAACAACAGCATAACACGTTTTTTTTTAAAAAAATTAAAATAATAAAAAATAAATAAATAAAAAAGAAATGTGTGGATATGAGTAAATAAAATTCATGGGCTTAACTTATTAACATAATGAAGTTCTAAAAAAATAAATAAACAATAAAATATAGAATTGTTAATAAAGTTCTGAAAAAAAATTAAATAAATAAACAAATAAAAAGAATATGCATCAGGTTTTATTGGAAAAAAAACAAAGGGGAAACACCAACCCTTCTCATTCGAAACAAAACGCCTCTCTGCTCTCGCTCAGGATCCCTCTTACGTTTCCGGATCGACTCCCTGAAACGGCGGCGCAAAAAGAACAGAAGGAAGGCCGCGTCTCTCTCTCACGCCTTTCGTCGGATTCGAGCTTCGGCTCTCTCTGTCTTAGATCGGCGGCGGCGATTTGTTTGTTGTTTGAGCTCTGGCTCAGGTCTCACGGCGGTGGCTACGGCGAAGACGGTTCGAAGGAGGCTTGTCGGCGGTCTGTTGCGGCGGTTGATTGTATTTGAGTTTCATCGGTTTAACGGTTTGTGTTGCGGTTCAGTGGAAGGTTTGTTTATGACGGAGAGTTTCGGCTGGGTATCGCGAGTGGCGGATTCTGCTGGTTTTGTTTCCAGATCCAACTCTGTTGCGGTCTATGTAACGGTTTCTGGTTTTGGTTGTTTTGGGAAGGATGATTGTTGGTGTTTGATGGTTTGAAAAAAACAAATTTGTGTTTGTTATGGTTCTGTATTTGGAGTGGCGGCGAAGGGTGACGTTCACGGAAGGGTGACGTTCACGGATGGTGATTGTGATTTAGGGTGGAATGAGGTGGATGCGAACTGGTTTCACAGTGAAGAAGGGTTTTGTGACGCGGTGGATTCTCTGGTTGTAAGGATTTGACGAAAGGTGGGAGAAGATAGTCACGGGTCAGTGGCGTTTCAACTGCGTTTTTGCTCAGCTTATTTCCAGCTTATTTCTCTGTGTTTTGGTTTATTTGAAGGATTAGTTTTGAAGGGTTGTTTCGGAGACTGCAGGTTTGAAGGAGGGGAGGAGAATGGTTTTTTGAAGAGGTTGTGTTTGTATGGTTATTGTTTTTTTTTGGTTTGTAATTTGTGTTTTTTTTTATTTTGTGATGACTGGTTGTTTGTTTTACACAGGATTGGATTTGGTGAATATGAAGGTTGTGAGTTCTATTTTTTTGACAGTGGTGATTGTACTGATGAACACAGAGGAAAACAAAGGTTGGCTTCGAGCATTGGTTCTTTTTTTTCTAAGTATTGTGTTTATGGTGATGAAGTTTTAGATTTTTTTTGAAGTTTTTATATGACTTTTGTTTTGTATGCAGATTTGAAATGAAGTTAAAAAAACATTATCTATGAACAAAAGCTAAAAAGGTGAAGGGAAAGAGAACTGTACCGACCCGAATGTTATCGGGGTGAAGAATCCTCAAGGTAAGCTTCCCTCTCTTTTGCTGATCCACTCCTTGTTGTTATTGCTGAAGTTTTGTTCTCCTTTTTCTCCTCTTTTTTGAAGTTTAAGTTGGCTGGATTTCTGATGCTATTTTTGGTTGATTTTGGATTGTCTTTTGAACTGTTTTGTGATGTTTTTGAAGGCTGAATGTTTGCTGAATTTTTGTGGTTGCTTGACAGATTTTTTGTGTTTTGTATGGATGTAACAGTATGTTTATATGGTGGTTTTTGTGTGAATTTGAGAGTTGTTCTGATAGTGTTTTGTACCATGAAACTTGTAGGTGAAGGGTGTCTTGAGAGAGGAGACAAATGCTGAATTTTTGTGGAGGAAGTGGAGCAGGAAATGCAGGTTGTTGGTGGCTGCAGGCTGAATTTTTTTGTTGCCTTGTGCTGCTGTAAATGTAGTGCTTTGGGGCTGATTTGGAGCAGGCTGCATTTTGTATTTTTGCTGAATTTTTTTGTACCATTTTTCTTGTAATTGTAACATAACAATATTATGGAATAAAAAGTTGATTATTTACATTTGGGGTTATAACTTGAAATTAACACTTAATATTGAAAATGAGAACTTTAAATTAAAATCTAAACATAAACTTAAATTAGAAGTGAATTAAAAAGAATTAAACTTAAAATTAAAAATAACTTATAAACTTAAATAAAAAACTTGGAATTAAAATTAATTATAAGAAAAGAAATTGGAATTAAATTAAAAATGAAATCTTAAAAGAAAAGTAAATTAAAAATAACTTAGAAATTGAAATTAAATTAGAATAAACTAAAAATAAATTGAAAATTGAAATTAGATTAGAAATAGAAACTTGAAAATGAGTTGAAAAAGTTAAAAAATAAAAATTGGAAATTAAGAGTACATTAGAAAAATTGAGATTAGAAAAAAAATGAATTAAGGAAAAAAGTTAAAATTACGTTAATAAGTAAAACTTGAAAATTGAAAATAGAAATAAAATTACATTTGAAAACTTAAAAATTGGGAATAAGATTATATTATTTTTTTAATCAAACTTTGAGGATAGAAATTAAAAATTAAGTTTTAAAAGTTAGAAAATAATTAAAAGTTGGAAATGAGGAATAGAAATTAGATTTAGGATGGAAGCTTAGAAATGAAAAGAAATTAAGAATCAAAAATATAAATAGCTAGAAAATGAGAAAAACAACGGAAAAAAATAAATCGGGAAAAATCCCTGCTAAATACGATAAATGTATGATTATGATATGAGCGATTAGGGGTAAAATTTGGGGTGTGACACAAGGGGAAGGTATTAGGCACCCCTCACGTCCGTTGTACTCAACGGGAACCTCTTAGTCTAGTTTGCGCTTAAAATGTTAACTCGTATGATTGTCTTCTTCTAATGATTAAGTATCGATATTTGTTTATTATTTGTTATAGGGAAAGGTTAAGTTTTTATTATTGTGACGGAGAGGTAGTTAATTTTTTATTATTGTGACGGAGAGGTAGTTAATTTTTTATTATTGTGCTCGCGAAGGATTAAAATCCCTGTGCCTACGTATTCCCTTGTGCAATGGGAAAGTCAGAGCATCGTAGTTCGTGCCACTACGATTTGTGTTTTTTATAGAACGACTGTTTGAAAATGACTGCTACCGCTAAGCGTTGGATTATTTGCGAAATAGAAAGATTTAAGCAGTGTTCGTTTTGAGAAAAGATGTTTGAATTTTGTTAAGGGTGTTTTAAAACGAGAGGGCGAATGAACCACGCGTGGGGCTAGCCCAATTGCGGTCCAATCCAGAAGGTGCGGAATGCTAGACTCCGGAGTTCTGTCTTTCCTGATTAATTGAAAATAGTTTAAATTGGTTAGTGGGTTTTAAATTGTATTTAAAAGAAAGAGACAAGTCATCATCTTTAAGAGAAGTGTCTCACCTATTCCACCACAAACGTTTGAGAAAGGAGAAGTCGAAAGAAGCTTTAAACTTGGATATAAGATCGACAAGGAATGCCACATTCTTTCTTTGAGAATAAATAAAATCGGAAGAAGCTTTAAACTTGGATATAATAATCGACAAGCAATGCCGCATTCTTCCTTTCAGAAAAGTTGTTTGTAAGATTTTGTTTGTGTTTATGGAGATAGGAGGAACATTTTTCCTATGGAGATGAATCATGTCTGATCCTTTAAGATTGTTGAATTGTTTTGAATACGAATGGTGATTGAACCATCGCATGGGGCTAGCCCAGTTGCGGTCCAATCCAGAACGTGCGGAATGCTAGACTCCGGAATTCTGTTTCCGTATGATTATTTAGATGATTTGCAATCTTAGTATACGAATGGTGATTGAACCATCACGTGGGGCTAGCCCGGTTGCGGTCCAATCCAGAACGTGCGGAATGCTAGACTCCGGAGTTCCTTTTTCGTAATTTAATTTAAATGAATTGAATTATTTTTAGATATACGAATGATGATTGAACCATCGCGTGAGGCTAGCCCATTTGCGGTTCAATCCAGAACGTGCGGAATGCTAGACTCCGGAGTTCCTTTTTTCGTAATTTAATTAATGAGATAATTTGAATATTTTGATATACGAATGATGATTGAACCATCGCGTGAGGCTAGCCCATTTGCGGTTCAATCCAGAACGTGCGGAATGCTAGACTTCGGAGTTCCTTTTTTCGTAAATTAATTAAGATGAATTGAATTATTTTTAGATGTTTTTCAGGTTTAGACACAATGGTGACGTACGAATAAATAAGCAAACGCAAATACTGCAACAAGACTGAATTGAGGTACGAAAGAGATAACATCGAGTTTAGAGGTACATAACGGAGAAGGTACGTTGCCTTTTCAATGCGTACCAAAGGAATCGAGAATACTTATCAGAAGTCCAAACAAGCAAGACAATCCAACAGCTAAATACAGGTATCAGTCATCAAGTTTAAGACATAAGCGCCCAGTTTCGAAGGCAATCAACAAAAGAGTCTGAATTAGCAACAAGATTTGGTCCATACAATATCAAAGACTTAGCAAGATTTGCATCCGGAGATTTTCATTAGCCCAAACAAAATTATGAAAGCAATTAGTCACAAGAGAATCATAAGATAAGAGTTAGTTACCAATTCTAAAATCTAAAGGTAATATAAACTATAAAGTTAATCTAGCCTTGAAACTTTAAACAAAGTTATATTCTAATCAATCAAAATTCTAATAAAAACTGAACTCAACTAAATTAAGATAAACAAAATAAAATCCTAATAAAATTTTAAACTAAACCAAAACTTAATTATCAACTAACAAAATTCTCAAAATTATAACTAACAAAATTCTCATCCAAGTTAGCAACTAAAACCAACAAATATTCAATAAGAACAAATAATTAGCTAACAAAATAAAAAGAAATTGAAAAAAAAAAAAAACAAGGGTGAGCTGCTGGATGGTGGTGTGGATAGGAAAGATTGGGCTAGAAGCCCAAGTTACCACATGAAGGTTTTTTTTCAGAGAGAAGGGTTCACACATAAAAACAAAGTCAACTATTTAAAGAAAAAAACATGAAAGAAAAGAACTGTGAATCTCTAGCTCGTAGAAAAACGCTTCCCCTACCTTTTCCAGAAAAATTCGCGAAGGAAACTCAAAATCTACAACGATGGCGACCTCACTCTCTCACAAACCTCTCAACGCAGCGCTCTCTCTCTCTCGCATGGCTCGCGAAGGTTTCCGTGTGGGGAGGTTCGAATTCGATTTGGAGCGTGGGTTCCGAGTGTTGGTGAATCGTTTTGTCGACGGTTTCGTTACGGCTTTGGATTTGTGAGATGGTTTGAAGGTGAGTAGAGGAAAAGTTTTGAAGGTTATTGATGGTGATTTGTGGTGTGGGAAAGATCCGACGATTGAAGGTCGTGATTGGTTGTTCGAGGGTTTTGGTTCGCGACGGTTCGCGGTCTGTGGGAAGAAGAGGGTTCAAGCTTTGCTGGTTTGATTGAAGGTTGAGAGGGGGAGTTTCTCACAGGTTTGCGGCTTGCGTTTTGGGAATGGTGGCCGGTTTGTGACGGCCGGTAGCGGTGTTGTTTGGTTGATTGTTGCTGTGGGTCAAGGTTCCGTTTTTGCGGATGGTTTCTTGTGGTTTTTTGGAGGGTAGCCGTAGAAATGGTGTTATCGTTTTTTTGAAGGCCAAAAATGTTGAGAAAAGTTGTTTTGGTTTCGCAGTGGTTTTACGAAACGGTTGAAGAAGATGATGATGGGTGGTGTTCAGCGGCTGAAGGGTTTGTGTTTGCAGGTGGTGGTTGGAGATGAAAGTGGGTAGAGGAAGTGTTTTGGTTCTGGTTTGTTTGGTGTTAAGGGAAGAGGGTTCGATGGTGTTGGTTTGAGTGATGGAGTTAGGAAGGAAGATGGTGGATGAAGGTGACGAAAGGTGGTTTGATGAAGGGAGAAAAGGTCGTGTCCTGTGAAAAAAGGAAGAAGGCTGAGTTTGAAAGGTGTTCCGGTTTTGGGGAGAACGGCCAAGGTTGATGGAGGTAAGAGGTGAAGAGGGTTCGTTAATGTCTGTTTTCGGTTTGGAGCAGGATCATCATTTGTTGATTTGAAGGTTTTTTGTTTATTGATGATCTTTTTCTTGCAGGGTCTTCGAAGAAGGTTTTTATCAAAAAGGTGGTCTCAAAAGTTGAAGCAAAGTTGAATCCGTTCTCCTTTTTTGTTCCTGTTTTCTTTTTCGGTGCTTCTATCTGAAGGGGTCCTTTTGTTTTTTTTCTGCTACATCAGTTAATGCTTTCCAAGGGTTTTTATGAAGTTTCGGATTAAAGGTGATGGTGAAGGAGATTGATGGGAGATGGAAGTGGGTCTTTTTGTTTTTTGAAGTTGTGAAGTTCTCCTTTTTGCAGTGGTCCTGGCCCTGTTTTCTTTTTTTCGGTTATCGTCCTCTGGTTTTTTCGGTAAACCCCCCCCCCCTGTGTTCTGCAAAACGTCCTTTTTCTACTTTTCTCTTTGCAGGTTTTTGAATTGTCATTTTTGCGAAAGAATAGCACAGGGCTATGTAGGCTAGGCTGCAATTTTATGTTGGCTTTGTGAGTAAATACTTGAAAATCAACCGAACTAATTTGCATCAACTAAAAAAGAAACTAGATTCAATGGACTAATTAAAATAATCTTAATAACAAAAATAAATACAAAAATAAAAACTAAATAAACTGACTAAATATAATAATAAAAATTAATATTAAACTGAATTTGACATTTAAATAATTTAGAAACAAACTCAATTTTTCACAAAAGAAAATTAGACCAATAAGTTGAATTTAACTAAAAAATTAGTCTAGAGTATACTCTAATTAATTTAGACGGACTAATAAAACCTAATTAACTAAATGAAACACGTATAAAATTGAAACTAGTATCGAAATTGAACCAATTAATTTTAAATAGTCTAATATGTAATTAAATAAAAATTAGAACTAGACTATGAGGCAAAATTCCTTTTTTTTTTAAAATTGGAACAAAACCTAAGATAAAACAAAATTGAATCAAGACAAGATTAAATGGAAAAATGCATGATTTATGATTAATGGACTAAAAATGCGAAAATGACTGATACTTGATATTACGACAGAAAATGTCTCGAATGAACAAAAAAATTGAAAATTTCTGGTCAAAATTTAGGGTATGACAGGTGGGTGTGAATCATGACTGACAAGGAAGCGAGAGAAATGATGTTTGGAATCAATGAAATCAAGCTACTTGTTGTAATAAGCTAAAAATATTGTATTAAATGTTGTGTTCTTGTGTTTTAGTTTTTATTTTTGATGTCAGATGTTTGTGTTGTGTTGTTGAATTAATGTTAAATGTATTTGTGATGTTTAGTAACTTTGTTGTTGTTAAATATATTTAAATCTCAATGATTAATGATTAAGAAAATTGAGAGGCTTGATTGCAATATGAAAATGATACACGATAACAAGATAAAACGCTAACTATTACTAGTTCTAACATTTGGACACCGAGTTCAGTTGTGACCAGTTTGACGACACATGAAACATTTTCTCTCCAGCTTGTCAACGATATCTATTTCTATTCTAATATGTGTGCTGACCGGGCGACCTTTCTTGTTCCTTCGCATTCTTGGATTATGGCAAATTTGATCTCCCTCATAAACTGGTCAATATTCATTATATGGGAGCACCGAAAAGCTTGTGTTGTATACTCCAAATAGGTTTGAAACCCTGTAAACGCTGGAAAAAAGTGTGTATGCATCGTTGCGCGCACTAGAACATGCAGCGATAACATGTGAACAAGGGACATGGATGTGGAGTGTTACTTCAAGCATGAGGTTGATCCAGAATGCCTAGACTGACACCAATCAACGAAAATCCATTCCATTTTTTATATGCAACAAAGTATATATATATATATATATATATATATATATATATATATATATATATATATATATATATATATATATATTCTCTAACTAATTACTCTATTTAATATTTTTATTGCTTTAATATTTAAACTCTATTTATTTTTTAGGTGGTCTGCTTATGGGATGAATTATCAAAAAAAACTCCATCATTGTGTTGTTTGATATCGTGCATTCTTCGATCATTTCGAGCCGAATGATGTATTATCTCTAAGAATTATACTTTTTAATATTAAAATATTTTTATAGTTACAACCTCTAATCCATTTTTTCAACTTCGTCGCGGTTTATATGGAGGTCATATCTTGGACTTGAAGATGAGGATCCAACTGAAAGTCATATGTGGAGTGCAACAACATTTATATTTTGTTTCACTTATGTTGAAATGCATCATTCAGATAGGGTTAAACTTCAATTTGAGATTCAACAAGAAATTCTTAGTCCACCAAGATACATGAAAAAATACCACAAAAGTAAAGTAAATCAACAATGGAGTTTTGATTATTGGAAAGAGCACAACAAAGAAGAACGTCAAGAATGGCTAAATCGTCACCGCACTGTCATACAAGAAAATGTCATGGATATTGAATGTAAACCCAGTAGAGAATACGTGAATTGGTATAAATTTGTGACCAATTTGTATTTATCAGTAAATAGAGACTTATTGGACCCTCGTATCCAACTCGCATTGAATGTCAACCAACAACAACCATTTACCTCCCAACAATGAACATTTAATACCAACCAACTTACATCTAACACTCAACAACCTTTCAACCCCACACAACAACCTTATACCCAAGTCAACACTACAATCAACCATACCCATCATTTAACCCAACCCCTACAACACCCAAGAAAAACCTCAATTTTACCCCCTCCCTGTCATACACACATCAACATTCCTTCTCTCAACCTACCCCACAAGAACACAATTATAGCCAACATTCATTCTCTGAAACACCCCAACCACAATTGTCATTTTATCCATCACAAACTTTCACCTTTAATTCATCCCAAGACCAACATCCATAGATCCCCTACATGAATACCTCAATGCCACCTACTACCCAATCAACTTGGAGTAACGAGGAACACGACTAGATTATGGCAGTGCGGCGGCGATACAAGACGTCTTTAGTGATGATGTGCTATCCGACTTTATTAATCCTCTGGGTGAAGCGGGACCTTCTACCCAACCAACAAATGTTGAACAAATTGGTATAAGAAGGACTACCCGAATAGGACGTCCTCCCGGCTGTGGAACCCATCAAAGACATCGTCGACCGGGTCCAAATAGGGGATAGAAAATATTAATGTATTATTTATTAATTATATTAATATTATTAATATTAATATTAATATTATTGTAATTTAATATTTATATTAATATTATTATTATTATTATTTAATATTTCATTTTCATATTTATAATTTTAATATTTATTTATTTATTTAATATTAATAATTTAAATTATTTATTAATCAATTTTTATATTAAAACTACAAAATAAATTTAATAAATGCAAAAAAAAAAAACGTAACAACATTGCCACCCATTGAATGAGCGGCAGAAACCAACCAATTTTTTTTTGAAATGATGGCATATTGATATATATTGTAAAAAATATGACATTTTGGATATTATTATTAAAACTAGTGGCAGGGTAAAAAATTCGGGGAAGATACACATATAAGAGTTTGGGGATCCAAACTCCCAACAAGAAAATAGAAATTTATTTTAGTACAACTATTATATATATTTCCAGCTTCAATGAAATTAATTATGTCTAATAACTCAAACTTCTTTACTCACAATAAATTATTGACTTTACTCAAACTTATTTACTTACAACAAATTATCTATCATTATTTTCTTCATTATTTAAAGTTTAAATATTTTTATTTCAAGTTAAACACCAACTAGTGGGATACATGTGTATTCGCACGGGTACCGCTGTGAACCGCGGAATTGTCATCAGTTTGTTATAGAAATTGAAACAAATAAAAGAGAAAAATACTATTTAGTACGAAGATGAGAGAAAAAGAAAAGTAACGAAGGTGACATACTTAACCACCTTAATACCAATACCTCCATGATTCCGCATAATTAGGACGTTACTTGTTGACCCATCAATATTATCATGACATGTATACATTCTTAGGTTTCGATAAATGCAATTTTCGTACTATTAAGCATGACTCAGTAAAAAATAGCAAAATATTACTAACAAAATTAAAAAAATAAAATATGTACTGAAAGATAATTATATAAGTATTTTAAAAACTATTGTTAAGAAAAACTATTAAACACATCTAAAAAAATTGTGAAAATAGAAAGACAAATATTTTTGTAGGGTTGATAGAATTATAATAAAAGAGTTTCTAAAGTTTAATAAACGTGACAAACAAATATCCAAAATTAGAATTACTTTAAAATAAGTAGAAAATTAATTTTGTTATGGTTTAAAATATATAAAAAAATGAAAAGTCGGTAATACAACTGACATAAGTTTTATATTTATTTTCTGTAAATGTACAAAAAAACGTGTGAACACACAGATTTTGGTATGATTATTCGTGCGTTCACATAGTACTGTGTGTTACCTGTGCGTCCGCACAGGTACAGTTGTGGTTACCCGCGCGTTCAAAAGGAGTTTGACTTGGTTACCCGTATGTTCACACGATACTGATGTGTTACTTGTACGTTCACAGGGCGTTCTGGTATGGTTTCCCGTGTGATACCCATGCGTTGACACAGATTTTGGCATGGTTACCCATGCGTTCACACTTATTTTGGTCTGATTACCTGTTCGCACTGGTTCAGTTGGGGATCGCGGTATTGTCATCAGTTTGTCATAGAAATTCAAAAAACTTAATAAATATATAAATAATTTAAAAAAATGGACTGAAAGATAATTGTATAATTTTTTTCTAGGCTATAAAAGGAAAGGATCACATGTTTATGTGATGTTGTTGATCAACATATGTTGTTCCGAGCTGAACGCCATTACTCGAAAGTTGTTGGAAGCAATTGAGAGATCAATAATGTGAGTATAACAACACAGAAGTCCATAAAACGCAAATGAATATGTAGCTCAAAGTTGATATTGGTATTGGACAAATTATTTATGCAACATGTTTATGCAGAAGTTGTTGATTCATAAATGTGCTTAATTCATATGATGCGGAAGACTTGCAAAGTCACAGATGAAACAAGAAGATGATCATGGAAGCTCAATTACAAATCCACAACTATATGTTGTGTTCTGAAGTGATCATTGGATTAAAGAGAACAAGGGATGTTGTCCAGAATATTCCTCTTATGTGAATCAAGATGAAGAAGTCCTTATACGTGCTTATCAAGATCAACTAAGCTTTCAGAAGCTTATGAAGAAGAAGACGTCCAACATTTCAAGAAGCTTGGGCTATTATCCGTGAAGAAACTACTTGAAGAAAAAGAAGACTCCAAACAATTGTGCTACAATACAATGTAATATTTTAGTATATATTAGGTGATATTCGCATGTACTTAATTGTGTTTACACATGCTTATGTAAGAAGCAAAAATTTGTAAATGTTACCCACTTATCCCTAAAGGACCGAGTGAAGGTCAGAACTTTAGGAGGCTCAGAACTTAGCAGTTTGGTGCTTTCTCAGGACTTGGGGTCTTGGTGTTGCTCAAGGATTAATATTCTGGTGCTGCTTAGGATTGTGTGTCCTGGTGTGTTAAGTCACATGTCTATGCGTAGTGAGTCACGGTAGGTAGCTGTGAAAGGAAGTCGCATTGATGTTGCACAGCTAGTCATGGTGGATAGTTGTTTCTTGTATAAAGTTTGGTTATAGTGGATTAAGTCTTTGTCTAAGGAAAATCACCTTGCGAGGTGGACTGAAGTAGCTTATTGAGGTTTTCAAGTGAACCAGGATATATTGTGTGTCTATTTCTCTTATTTATGCTTTAGTTTATAAACTTATGTTTCTGCAACGCAATAACGTTAAAAGACAAAATGTTAACAAGAGTGAAAACATCAATTCAAACCCCCATTTCTTGTGGTTTTCTCATACTTTCAATAATTTTCACACTCTGAGGTTCCTAGGCTGCTTCTTGATTTGAGCCTTGAGTAGCATTGGAATTATTGGTAGCATGAGTTTGATCAGCTGATGAAGAATGATGCAAGTTGTTCTCGTCAAATCATCATTTCTCTCGTATTACATTTATTCTAAATCATCATTTAATTTATTCTAGCAACATATTTCTAATAACCACAATATCCAAAAGATTATATAGTTACAAGTGATTCAAGTAACTTACTTGAGTCACAAGTTAACAATTAACTAACAAACTTCTAGCTAGTTTTAAATCCACATTTAGAAATATTACAATAATAAGAACACTGTCAGATATGACAGAAAAAATATTTTAATAGAAGTCTTGTGGGCATGTATAAATTATACAAGACCACTTTAATTGAGATAAGGTGGACTCACACTCAAATTTATACTCCTTTTTATCAATAAATGATTACAAAAAAAGTAATGCAACTTGTATTGAATTTGCAAAAAAATTATGATGTTGCAATTAACATGTCATTTATACTCTAGATCCCATTTTAGAAATTCATCACTATGATCGCTAGTCACTTATTCATACTTTCTTTAGTCCCTCTTTTAATGAGGTAGAATCTAAAAAAAATTCTAACTCTACTATGAAAGTGCACTTTTACTAGTTCAACCTCATGTTGTATCATCTCATTTTCTTTAATCCCTCTTTCTCGGATTTGATATTCATGTCATTCATATTAACTTAAATCATATGGCTTTCATTGTGACTACTTCATCATATATGAAACGGGTCCACATTTTACATCAAATAAAAAAACCAATGTAAAAAGTCAATTTTGAATGACCTTTAAAAGTATTTCTGCAGTTGTGCAAATTAATACAAGCATTTAATTAATATGTCAATACAAACATGAATAAAATTGATATTCATAACACTGATAATCACATAAGTTTACTTTAGAAGATATTATTATGAAACATGCAATTGAAGACGGAAACATAAATATAACACTGAAAGCAAACTACCAATAGTTATCAAGTATAATACATTATATAAAGGCTATGTGCTAGATTCCATTAGAAACTAGAAAAGTCAATAACATCATCTTCATCTGATTCAATCAATAGCAGCATCTTACTCAAATTCAGCTGAGGTCCCTTCGAGATCTTGCTGAATAATTTCATTTGGATATAGAGAAGGTTTTGGAGGAATTTCAATGTTGTCAATATTTCCTTCTAGCATCTCTATTACCTTGTCCATTGGAGGACGGTCATTTGGTTTTAATTGTATACACCACAACGCAATTATGAACATCTTTTTCACATTAATCATTTCTTCATTTGTAATTTCATCCATTTCAATGTCTTTTTCTTCAACCAATTGATTGTAGATCCAAAAAGGAAAGAAAAGCTGGCTTGAACGATCTGCATGTGGATTTAAATTTCTTCTCTTACTTGCCATTTCCATCAAAAGCATTCCAAAGCTATATACATCAGCCTTGTAGGATACTCCTCCAATATTTTGATAAAATAATTCAGGAGCCATATAACCAATTGTACCTCTTGCTGCAGTCAAAGTGACAATGCTAATGTTGTTAGGATAAAGCTTAGCAAGACCAAAGTCAGACACTTTGGGGATAAAGTTCTCATCAAGAAGTATGTTATGTGGCTTGATGTCAAAATGCAAAATTTGCATGTCACATCCTTGATGTAGATAAGAAATCCCACGAGCCACTCCAAGAGATATGTCAAACATTTGCTTATAAGTTAGAGTGATAACATTCTCTCTAGAAGAAATGTATTTATCAAGAGAACCATTGGACATGAATTCATAAACAAGAGCTCGTTTTGATCTTTCCGCACAAAATCCAATAAGTCGAACCACATTGGTGTGATGTATTCTTCCTATGGTTGCTACTTCATTTATAAAATCTTGTCCATGACCCTTTGATTTTCCCAACATCTTTATGGCCACAAATGGTCCACTGCGAAGCTTTCCTTTATAAACAGCACCAAATCCTCCTTCACCCAACTTGTCTTTGAAATTTCTTGTCATGTTCTTTATTTCTTTATATGAATACCTAATTGGCATTAAGGTACCCTCTTGAAGAAAAACTTCAATATTTGCATACATTGAAATATGCCTTCTCCGGTATGTATATATCAATAACATAAAGAAAATCATAAGACCAAGTACAAATCTCATAACAAAAATTGGCAAAATATATCTTCCTGTCACTCTTCCTATCTCGATACCAACTTTATAATCTAGAGCTTTCTCAGATAATTTAGAGCTTTTTGTTATCCCAAATATTTGTGCTATTCCTGTGATGGTTATATCAAAGAAAAACAATAAATATATAAATATTGCATGATTTGAAAACAATAAAAATATTTAGGGATAATAGCTATTTTTTATGGACTTTTATTTTTTTTCTTTTTATTTTAATTACACGTGTGATTTTTTTTATTATTATTTTATTGGTTGCTTGTTAAAATGTTAAAATATCAAAATTTAAAATTTTTTATAACATAAAGCTTGCAAGAGGCGCCCTTTATCACCAAGCCAACTTACTTAAGCCAACTTACTTGCTTTGTTATATTTTCCTATTGAAATTATATATTATATAAGTGAATTATAATATTAATACTTAAAAGAATTATTAATATTGTAGTATTAAATATTAATTTTGAAATAGAATAATATTAATAACTAATAACTGGGTCATGTTACTGTATATTTAACATTAGTATAATTTTACTAAAGTTTTAACATTAGTATAATATTAAAATATTAATGTTTTATAACTAACGTTTTAATTGCATAATTTACTAATAATTATTTAGTATTAACATAAATAATTATTTAATATTTTAATTATTTTAGTATAAACTATTTAATATTTTAATTAACATTTAAATAGTACTGTATAGATATTAAAATATTAATGTATAAATATTACTGTAATTAAAATTTAGTATTAATATTAGTATAAATGTATATTGAAAGTAAATTGTATATTAGAATATTAAATGTATATTAGTAACGTTAATATACAGGAATGTTATATTAGTATAAATGTATGTTAATAACCTGGAATATTAACTTTAATATATATTGAAAGTAAATTGGAATGTTATATTAAACTATTATAAACTGAAATGTTATAAAATATAGTTTTGAATGCAAACAAGTAATCAAAAATATCAATTAGTCCAGGGGTTGGGGCGCTATTACAAGCATTAGGTTGTGGATTTAATAATTGGGAGACAAAATTTTAAGTTTTGATATCTTAACATTTTAACACGCAATTAATAAAATAACTAAAAAAATCACGCGTGTAATTGGAAAAAAATAAATTTTATATATATATATATATATATATATATATATATATATATATATATATATATATATATATATATATATATATATATATATATATATATATATATATATATATATATATATATATATATATATATATATATATATATATATATATATATATCATCAAAGCAGACACATCACATTAAAAAAAAATAAAAAAAAATAAAAAAAATTCAACAAAGCAGCATCACGTCACAGATTCTATTGACCAAATGCAGTGAGGTGCTAAAATGAAGGAATTTTCAAATGTTAGAGGGAATTTAAACTTTTTTTTTATCGGAGATTTTTCAAACCTCTCCAATATGGCAGAGAACAAAATAACTATTATCCCAAATATTTAATATGGAAAAGTGAACTTAATAAAATTTAGGTCGTGAGTCTTTCCGCTAAAAAATGTCATTAGCTACTTGATTTTCACGCCGCAAATAAAAAATATGTCATAATCATAATTTGACGACATGGAAAATCACGCAACATGAATGCTTGTTGTAACGCCCCACTTTATTTTAAATATTTTTCGTAATTTAATTATGTGAAGTTGTGTGTATATATGTGATTATGTGTGTTTTGTTGTCTTTGGGGATATCATTGGCGGGGAGTGGTAATCTTAAGACTAGACCTTGAGAGTTGAGAGGTGTGTGCCCATTTGAGTAGAGATTGAATATTAGAAGTGTAGAGCATATGAGGGAAAGCATAAAAATGATCTAATGTTACTAGATAAAAAGGGAGTACTATAGAGAAAAGCGAGAACATTTTTGTCAGTACGTGAAAAGTTGGAGAAAATGAAAGAGGTTAGGGTAAGGAAGAGAGAAGAACTCCATTAAAGAAGAGAAAAACTCATCAATCCAAGATAAGAATAGGATTCTGATTTTCAGTATTCAAATAGCACGTTTAGGGGGATAAAACAAATAAAAAAATATTACAGGCGCTAAAATAAAAATAAAAAATTCTAACATTACAAGTTTTGTATATTTAATCTTTTTTATAATTACATAATTGTGTGTCTTTAAAAGTTGTCATCTATATTTTTATAAGACATAATCTAGAGTTTCATATAGAAACTTGTTGGGGATCTGCTAAGTTCTATCATGTATGATTTATCAAACAATGCTTGATTGCTATCATATGCCCCTACTTTAATAATTAGATGTTCATAGTATTGTATGAATTTTGTATTAGATCACTCCCAATTGAATGATAGTTGAGTTACTAAACCTATCAAGAGAATCCAATTTGAAAGACAAGTTTATTAAAAGAAGAATCTTTATAACTTAAATATAATTTTGAATATTTTTATTTACTTAACATGCAATTAATAATTTTATTAATGTACAAATAATAATGCAAAAATGATCAAATGTGGAAGAAAAATATAAAATATTACCTTTAACAAGACCGAGCAGTACATCTGCAATAAATTGTAGTCCTTAGGTCAACAAACAAGAGAGATAAATAATTTAGCAAGAAAAAAACATAGAAACCACGCTTAACCAACTATTATCTCTAAAAAATATATATATTTAAATAATTCTTTCATCTTTTTAATAATCTAAAGATATAAAGGTACCTAATAGTAAAGAGACTGAATTTGCTTTTTGAAAAAAAGAGAGACTGAATTTGTCCCTCTCGAGTAATAGTTGTTTGTTAAGTGACAGGAGAAAATATTGACTACAAATTTAGTTAAGACTTGTTTCTTCACATTACAGATGTCAAACTAATAACTTTCATTTAAGTGACATTTAAGTTTAATTTGAGATGAATTTAGTTTGACAACTGAGTTTTAGTGTGTATAAATACTAAAATTTTGTTTAGTTAGAGTACAGTGTAACAAAATTTTCATTCAATAGAAGGTAGTTACAATTTTCTCTTCTCTCTCTCATCCATTTTCATCATTTTCCTCTTGTGCACCAATTATTTGTATCTAGAGCTCTGGTTCGGATCCACATAAAACCTCAAGGAAAACACAATTGAATGTGAGTCGTGTGTGATTGATTTTGTTTCTTGAATTCACGTTGAATTTACGATCAAAATCGTAACATAGTCATATTTTTTGATTATGCGGGATTGGGAAACACAAGTGTTTGGTGAGATCTTAGTGAATTCCTGCACAAGATCGAAGATGAACAATGGAAATGGTAGCTTGAACACAAAACTTCTAGTTTTTAATGGAAAGAATTGGAATCGATGAATGATTCAGATGTTTGTGTTGTTTGGCGCTCAAGATGTTCTTAATCTCGTCAATGACGACTATGCAGCGGTTGTATCAGATGCAACTGAAGCACAAATGAACACATATAAAGAGATAAGGAATAAGGATTAAAAAAATCAGTTATACATCCATTAGTTTGTGCGTATGTGAATGTGTTTGAGAATATCGTTGATTCGATGACGACGATAGTTGCGTGGAACACACTGGTACGCTGCTACGACGATAATGTATCAGTGAAGAAGGTGAAGCTTCAGAGTCTATGTAAGCATTATGAGAATATAAACATGAAGAACAATGATAAGATACCTATTTACACATCTAGAGTGATTCTGATCACAAATGAGATGAAATATGGTGGAGAGACTCTCTCTGAACAAGTAATCAATGAAAAGGTATCGAGATTACTTACTCCTCATTTTAATTACTTTGTTGTAGAAATTGAACATTCTAAGGATCTAAGCACCATGAGAATGGAAAAGTTGTAGAGCAGTCTAGAGGCAGAAGAGGTGAGTCTGACTGAAAGAACTTATAAAAGAGAGGTAGAGAAGGCTCTGAAGCGTCTTCTGGTAAGAAGAAACATAAGCATTATTGGTCAGAGATCAAGAGGAGACATGGTGGTTGATATCAGGAGTTAGAAGTCTTCAAATCTGATGAGAAGAAATAGAAAAATTGAAAGGAGATGTTTGAAGAGAAAAAGTTTCAATGCTACTGATGTAAGAAGCTTGTCACTTTGTTGTTGACTACGGTCAAACAAGGAAAGAAAATTAGATGAAGCAAACATAGCCAAATGAGAGTTTGATAATGAACCTGTGATATTGGTGGCTTATAAATCTAACGGTGGATATTTGGTAGACTGGTGGTAAATGGATACTAGATGCTCAAATCACCTAACTGAAAACAAACAATGGCTGATAGATTTTGACTTTAGAAAGAGGACAAATATCAAATGTGTTGATGAAAAGTATCTGAATACTAAAGGAATAGGAAATGTCAAGGTTAGAGTGAAGAATGGAAAAGTTGTTTTGATCAAGGATGTTTGGTATGTTCCTGCCATGAAAAGCAATTTGATAAGTGTAGGTCAGCTAATTGAGAATGTTTTCTTAATTACTATGAAGTACAATCTCTTGAAGTTGTATGATTCTGATCAGAAATTGATTATGCAGTCTGAACAGGGAAGTAACAGAACATTAAAGGTGAATGTAGAAACAACTAACACTAAATTCCTTAGTGCAGAAGGTGATGAAGGTAACAGTGAGTTTTGGCACAAGAGATTGGGGCATCTTAACTTCAGAAGCTTAAGGCATATGAGTTCTAAGAAGCTGGTATATGACATTCCTAAGACTGTGATGCATATGATGTCATGTGAGATACGCATGAAAGGAAATTAACCAAGATTTCCATTTGCATCAAAAGTAGCCCCAAGAGCAAAATATGCTTTGGGAATAGTGCATTATATTGTCTGTGGATCATTTGAAGTACCATCCCTTTGAGGAAACAATTATTTTTGTGTCTTTTGTGGATGAGATCACAAGAATGACATGGGTATCACTCATCAATTTTAAGCATGATCATTTTTGTTGAGTTTCAAAAGTTCAAGGTGAAGGCTGAAAAACAGAGTGGTAAGAAGCTTAACACTCTCAAAACTGATGGTGGAGGTGACTATAACTTTACAGAGTTCAGAAGGTTTTGTGAGGAGAATAGAATTTATAGACTACAAGCTAACTTAAACACCAAGCTAAATTAAGAACTAAGCTAACTTATACGACTGTATACTAAAACATGTTTCGACTACAACACGCGTATATTCAATGCCTCCATGCTTGAACAAACATTGAATACAACATGCACAACTCCCTTCAAAACATGAAGTTATCCATGTCGAGACTAGAGTTCAATCAAAAATACCACAAATCTCCACCTTGGAACAAACTCTATAACATCAAGGGAAAAAACTAGCTTTCATCATGCAACTTTATCACTTGCACACAGTGGAATAACTTTCTACTTGGAAATGACATGGTGATCATATTGGTATCATTATGATTTTTTGAAACCTTCATCACTTTGAATTCGCCACTTTTAATTTTCTCCTTGACGAAATGAAGCCTAATATCAATGTGTTTTTTCCTCTCATGATAAGCTGAACATGGTCTTAAAGTTTCAATTACTTAACTAACCCTTCAAGCCACAATGCTTATTTCACATTTTCAATGATGATAATATATTCAACTTCAATGGTTGATAAGGCAACAACCTTCTGGAGAAAAGCTTTCCAATTTTGATGTGTAGAATATAGTGAAGACATATCCAGAAATATATTTATGGTATCTATACATCATGTATAGTTATATTAAAAAATATCCTTCGACTTAGGCTTCCCTATCACTCATGGCTCCACCATAAACCAAGACTCTACTCAGGGATCCTTTGATGAATCTCAGAATCCACTTCAGAGCTGGTGAGTGCGCCTTCCCCAGGATTGCCCATATACCGACATACAAGGCTCACTATGTACATTATGTTTGGCCTCATACATACCATAACATACATCAAGAACCTACTATACTAGCACAAATAATTCTATTTATATATGATCTTTTGACTTAGTATTAGGACTTTGAGTCATACACAACTTGAATTAAGGATTTGTTACTATTATAACAAGATATGAATTTGACATACCAAATTTGTTGAGAATCTTTTTCACGTATGTCTCTTGAGATAATCATAGTCTTGAATGCTTTATATCTCTCCAGATGTCAATCCCAAGAATCATGGTGGAAAATTCCAGATCCTTCATGTCGAACTCCTTGTCGAGTTCAGTCTTCACCTTCATAACATCCTCGAAAATGTTACTTTCTATGAATATGTCATCCACATAAAGCAAAAAAAAACAAGTGAACTTACATGTTGAAATCCTAAGTAAACACAGTGGTTTGCTCCTAGTGAAATATATATGTATCATGAACTTGTCGAATATCTTATTCCATTATCGCAGGGATTGTTTCAGGCCATATAACGACCTATTCAACTTGAAAAATTAATATTCCTTTCCTCTTTCTGCATCCATTCAGGTTGCCTCATCAAGATTGTTTCATCTACATCACCATACATGTATATTGGTTTTACATCCACCTGTTCAAATTCTAAGTCGAATTTTGCCACCAGGGCCAACAACATTCTAATGGATTTGTGCATTACAATAGGTAAGAACACATCATTAAAGTCGACTCCTTCTTTCTGAGTGAACCCCCTAGAAATCAACATTGCCTTAAATCTCTTCGAAAATCACTCCCTAGATTCATTCCTTGACCTTGAAAATCCACTTACAACTGACTAACCTATCTTCATCATGTTTCTCGATCAGCTCTCAAGTGTTATTATCATGAAGAGATTTTATCTCATCATCCATGGCTTTCAGCCATTCAATCTTGTTTCGACTCCTCATAGCTTCCTTGTAGTATCTAGGTTCTTCATCCAAAACCTCACTTGCATAGATTAAGGAAAAAGCTATGTGATCTACATAACCAGGTCTCTGAGGTGGCTTAATGACTCTTCTCAATCTGTTTCTTGCCAATATGTAGTCATTATTAATCTCCTCGTTTTCATCAGCTACTTGTACTTCTTCTTCAACTTTATCTTGGTTATGAAATTCAGCATCACTATGCCCACCTCAATAGGAAACTCCTCATGCTCCATCTCTTCTATAGAGATCTTTGTATTTCAACCAGCATCATCAGTTTTCTTGAACGCCATTTCTGTTTCATTGAAAACTACATCACAATTTATGATATACCTTCTGTGGTCTGGATCTAGGCACCACAACCTATAAGCTTTGACTCCATTAGGGTATCCAATAAAAATACATCTTATAGCTCTAGTTTCGAATTTCTTTCCTAATGTGAGCATGGGCTAAAAAACAAATACTCTAAGTTTCTCGAGATTAGGTGGATGTCTCGACCAGACTTCTTTAGTTGTCTTCATCCCTAAGGCTTTCGAGGGATGCCTATTTATCAAGATGTTGTAATCACATCAACCTCAACCTAAAATATCTTCTTAAATCCAGCAATAACCAACATCCATCTAACCCTTTCCAAGATTGTTCAATTGAATCTCTTTGCTAGGTCATTTAGCTGAGGAGTACCCGTGGTAGTCTTGCAATACCAGACATACTACAATAATTGTCAAAAGCTTCATCGTAGAATTTAAGACCATTATCAGTTCTCAACCTCTTGACCTCTAATTTTTTACCAAAGTCTTCAAAGTTTTGAAATTTTTATAAGTTTAATCCATAGTCTTTTGGATGAATACCCATAACTTTCAGGAATAATCATCAACTATGGATGAAAAACACTTTGCACCTGATTAAGAAGGATTCCTTGCAGGCCTCCAAAGATCAACATGATTGTAATCAAGGGATTCATTTGTTCGTAGTTTTCCTTTGTTAAACTTCACTATGTAGAATTTACCAAACACATAATGATCAAAGAACTCCATCTTTGTGACTTTGTCACCACCCAACAAATTTTGTTTCCCAACTCGACAAGACCCCTTTCATTGACATGGACAAATCTCATGTTCCATGGTTCTATCTTCGACACATGTTTTATGGAGGCAAAATTTACTGGTCCACTTACAACCCCGACCTCAAGGGTATACAAGCCTTATTTCTTCACATCTCTCAATACTTCCTTTGAACCCTTCATAACTCTTAGGATACCTTTCTCTCCCTTGAATACATATCCTTTCTAGTCGAATTCACCAAGATAAATAAAATTTCTCTGAAGGTTATCTACATGCCTGACACCAGCTAATAACTTTATTGACTCACCATGGAGCTTGAATCTCTCAGATCCAACACATGTAACTTTGCAAGCTTTGTTGTTTTCTAACAACATTAATCCATCATCTTAATCATATAATTCCTCAAACACGTATTTTTTTGGAGTTATACCTAAATCAATGATTCATTCCTTGCAAGAATCGTTGCTCCAAACTACAAGAGCACCAAACGATTCAAAATCATCTTGAACAATGGATGCATTCCCATTATCCTTACCTCTATGATCTTTAAGAATTTCAAGGCACACCTTTCTTCTATGACCCTCCTTCTTATACTGGTAACACCTAATTCTAGGAACATCACCATAATAAGACTTTTGCTAACCTTTACCATCGTTCTTCTCATACCTGGAATCTTTCTTCAAGAATTTCCATTTAACGGACAAACTTTCACCAACAGTCCTTGTCTTGTGCTTCTTTCGTTCGATCAAATCCTTATAGTACAAGGCTGGTGGAACTTCTTCAAAGTTAGGAGAATCTCTTGCATACAAGAGAGTTTATTTGAAATGAGCATGAAACTTAGGTTAAAAACACAGTTATAACAGTGTTTGATCTTCATCATCGATACTAACCTCGATATTCTCCAAATCAAGAATCAACTTATTAAATGTATCCAACTGCTACGTCAAGACTCTATCTTCACTCATCTTGAATGAATACAAAGTCTGCTTTAGATACATATGATTTACCAGGGATTTAGTCATGTACAATTCTTCAAGTTTGTTCCATACACATATTGTCGTCTTCTCCTTCGAGACTCATCGGATAACCTTATCACCAAGGCTCCATATAATGATATTGTGGAATTTTTCACTCATCGTCGTCTTCTTTTTCTCTGTTAAGGTAACTTCCATCTTCATTGATCCTTTCAACGCTTATAACAAACCTTGTTGAACCATAAGGGTTTGCATATTTAAACGTCACATACTGAAATCATTCACACAATTGAATTTCTCAATCTCATACTTTGTGACGACATCTTCTTGTGCTCACCACACTAGTTTGTTGTGACAAGCGTCGTACCAATAATGAATAAAAACTCTGAGAAAGATTGAGTTTCTTGAACAAACATAAGAAACTCTTTTAGTTTTACAAAATAGAGAGAAGAGGGGAGAAGAAAAACAATAATTGGTTAAAACTATTTTCTATTCACTTTTCCAATTAGGGAAAAAAGTTACAGGTGAATAATAACAACCAACGTTTAGCCTTCTCTCAACAACTTGAAAGAGAAATCTATTTATAAACTACAATCTAACTAAAACACTAAGCTATCTTAAACAAATGACTAACTTATATAATTGCATGCTAGTACATATTTCGACTACAACACACACATCTTCGACGCTTGCATGCTAGAACAGACTTCGACTACAACAAACAAAACTCATGTCTAAACATGAAATTATCCTTATCGAGACTAGAGTTCAATCCTATATATATAACGTTTTTATAACTTTTTAAATTGATTTTTATATAATTGCATATTTATTAAAAAAAAGTTTCAAATGAAATATTAGTTTGAATAGTTATAATTAAAGTATCTCATCTTTTTGCTATATTTTTTTAAATATTAAAATTTTAAAGTTATTTCAAATAATTTTTGGGTTTAATGATGACGTCCTGAATGAATAAATTGTTTTTACATTATCATCTAAATTTTTTTAGTAAGCAAGGATTATCATTAAACGGAGTACTAAGGGTACTCTAACCTTGATTACAAAAAAAAATGTAGGTAAGAACCTCAAAAACTACAAAAACCTAGGAAATATTTGCTACCAATTGAAAGCTATAATAAATAAAACAAAGGGTCTTTGTTAAATTCATACCAATTACAATTGGGATGAGTAATACCGCCTATGAAAGACCATTTCCAATCAAAACATTTCGTCGTCCATACTACATCCATCACATTCCAAGTGGCATTCAAAAAAATGATATTGTTTCGCATAATCCATAAACTCCAACACACCCTCAACCAAATTGTTCCCTCCCTACCGGATTTAACCTCCTAGCGCTTACAATAGGAGTACTAATCTAAAAAACCTCCTGCAAAAGATAAGTCTTGAAGATGATTTTACCCAATCCAATCGGCAACGTCTTTCCAACCAATTTTACAACCGAACAATCCAAAAGAGAATGCCTACAAGATTCCGGATGACTTTGACAGTAAACACACATTGAATCACTATTCGCGGGAATAATACCTCTAGAAATAAGCTTATCCCTCATAGGAATCTTATCCAATAAACACCTCCACCCAAAAGCAATCACCTTTAATGGAACTTGAACTTTCCAAATTAAAGCCAAATCCCCGTCGTGACGGTCCGGGGGACCAAACGGAATGTTTACTCGATTAGCAATATCATAATAAGCACTAAACGAAACAACTGGACTGCCTTCCGACTCCCAAACCATGTTATCCACTTCCATTGAGTTAGGCTTGCGTTCAAACAAATGAGAAATTAAAAAATGGCGACCATCCACTTTTGTATCACCTGCTACAGAAAACCCATTGTGCAATTCGTTCATATCCCACATATGATCCGACCTGTCATCAATTGGGACACCAGAATCACAATTGTGCTGAGATGCAGAATTAGATACAATAATCCTCCCCTCCTGCTGTTGTTTATTATCCCTAGATAAATTTCCAGCAATAACAGAATTCTCCAAAAAATCATGATCCACACTGAAATTCTCACCCGGAGATGAAAGAACTGGTGCTGCTGTAAGATAATCTGAACCTGGTGTAAAAACATCATTAAAAGTCGATAATTGGGGTGCTGAAAACACATGTACAACATGATCATGAACCACATTGCCACGGAGTCCGAAATCTCCCCACTCCCATATACCATCTATCCACCCTCTTAACCCCACAACAACGACATCCTTAAGACTCGAAGCTTTGAAAAGTGCATGAGCTAGATTTTTCAGTTTACCGACCCCCGTCCAATTAACGTGCCAAAATGGTGTTGCATAACCATTATCAATACGAAAAGTGCTATTATCAACAAGAATATATTCCCCATTCAATTTCGATATGGATATTAAATTCATCCACCACGAAGAGCTGGATTTCCACGAAGAGGTCGTGATCTTCCCTCCCGCCAAGATCGCTCTAATATCCCCGTATCTTGACTTTAGAATGTTCAACCAAAGCCCATCCTCTCCTCCAAATATTATTTATCTCCATTTTTGGATAAGGGCCTCATTAAAGTCCCTTATGCTTTTTAAGTTAAGCCCCATCTATCAAATGGAAGGCAAATAAAATCCCAAGAGATCCAATGAAGCCTTCGTTTCTCCGCCGAACTTCCCCATAAAAACCGCTTTGAATCTTAGTTATCTTTTTCCTAATACCAACAGGTGCCTTGTAAAAAGAAAGTTGAAATATCGCGAGACTACTAAGAACCGATTTGAGAAGCGTTATCCTACCTCCAAAACTTAAAAATCTTGTGTGCCATCCCGAAAGCCTCTTCTCTAACTTTTCCACTAAATTGGACCAAGTCGACTTTCTTCTCGGATTGGAGCCAATAAGAATACTTAAGAAAGTGATTTCTCTCTCCTCCGTCCTATTAGAAAGAAAATACGCCGCGACATCCATGAAAGAAGGGGAGACATTGATACATATAAGCTTGCTTTTATGGAAATTAATGCCCAAACTCGAGATAAGTTCAAAACCACGAAGCACCTTCTTAATAGCCCATAAGTGTTTCCAACTCCCATCTCCAAACAATAATGTATCATCCGCAAATTGAAGAACATCGATAAAGTAATTACCATTCACATTGAAACCTGAAAAATCTCCCAAACGAACTTGATCAAAGTTGTTAACCCTTCGGCCACCATAACAAAGAGGAAATGAGAGAGATGATCTCCTTGTCTCAAACCCCGTTCAACCATAAACTCCTTGGTCGGACTTCCATTGACTAAAACATATATTTTGCTTGTGAAAATCATAGCCTCTATCCACCGAATCCATATATTCCCAAACCTCATACTCTTCAACATGAACCTAAGAAAATCCCAATTTAATTTATTATATTCTTTCTCAAAATCAACTTTGAAGAGAGTCACCGCCTTTTTTCTTTAACCGCATAATCCACCAATTTGTTAGCCACCAAGACTCCATCTAGAAGTTGCCTTCCCGGAAAGAAATCACTTTGGCAATTAGAAATAATAGAGTTCAATACTACCTTCAATCTAGCCGCCAAGAGTTTGGATAAGGCTTTGTACAAACAACCCACCAAACAAATTGGTCTAAAATCATCTAATCCCAATGGATTATCATTCTTAGGAATCAATGTTAATAAAGAAGAAACGATAGACTTAGATAAAATTACTCCATTAAAAAATCCATGAAATAACATAAGAAATCCTCCTTAATAAAATACCAACACTTCTTAATAAATAAGAAAGAATAGTCGTCCGGACCCGGACTTTTAGCCCCATCACAATCCCACACCGCCTCTTTAATTTCTTCTTCCGGAAAAGGTTTTTCAAGGAACTCTCTCTCGGAAAAAGAAAGAGAATTGATAGAATCCTCCCCCAAAATAGGTCTAATAGATTCAGATTCCATGAACTTACGTGTAAAATGATTCCTCACCTCATCTTTGACTTTGTTAATGGCTATTAGAATCCCTCTCTCCGAGTTAATAGAACCTACATAATTGCACCTTTTTCTATCCTTCATGATACAATAGAAATATCTAGAATTGTTGTCTCTATCATTGAGCCATTTCAACCTCGATTTTTGAATGAGCATGTTTTCCTTTATTTTAAGATTCAACCAAAATCTACTCGAAGCCTTTCTTCGATTTAAGATTAAATTATCCTCAATATCCAAATCCACCCTACCAAAAATTTCCTTGTTCCACCTTCTAAGGCTCTCTTTTAGCAAGCGAAATTTCTCCTTCAATATAAAGTCCCCTCTTCCGTTCACCTTAATCTTAGTCCACTCCTTTTCCACAAAAGGAAGAAACCTTTTATCATTAAACCATTCAATATTCACTCTAAAAGGTTTTGGACCCCAATTCGAAGAATCCACAATCAACCAAATTGGACAATGATCTGACACATCTCTTTGACCGATAAATTGACCTACTACCCCCACTTCAACATAGTGGCTTCCGATATCAAGAAACGATCCAATCTACTCATTGAAGATTCGTCACCACTAATCCAAGAAAATCTTCTTCCCTTACAAGGAACATCAACCAAATTACTATCTTCAATAAAATTCAAGAAATCACGCATTTCAGAACTATGATTAGCCACCAACCTTCATATCCTTTCTTCCGAACAAAATGTAGCTTTGAAATCCCCCTATACACCAATCTCCTTCGTTATACCGAGATTTCAAATCCACCAAATCCTTCCACAATATTCTTCTCTCCCTCCTATCACATGAAGCATACACATTTACTATATAAAACATATTCTCCCTCCATATCACCTTAACTCCTAAGAACCACACTCCTTTAAAACTACACAACACTTCCACATTTTCCCTCTTCCAAAGAATAATGATACCCCCGAACAACCCCAAAGCATTATCAAAAGACCACCCTATGTCTTCCATGGACCAAAAACTCTTGATGATCCCCTCTGAAATGTTGGACAACTTTGTTTCTTGAATTAAGAACACATCCGCCTTTATCTTCTTAATAATATGACAAATTCTTCTTCTTTTGATCATACTTCCTCCCCCCTAATGTTAAAAGACCCTATAATCATTTCTGCACCTTTTCTAACTCCTCCCCCACCCCCACATTTTTTCTTTATCGTTTTTTTCCATCATACCAATAGAAATTTTGTAATCCTTCTTAGATTTAGCATAAACTATACCCAATTTCGATATAGCCTCCCAAATCTTTCTCCCGACCTTGGAATCCAGATTTCCCCATAATCTTCCATTACACCTGATAATATCTGATTGAATAGAATTATTATCATGAAAAATTAAGGAGTCCGACCTTACTGTAGTATTATTCAATGCCGCTACATGTATTCCATTAGAAACCTCAAAAACTTTATTAACTTTCGGTGGGTCCCCTAGAGGCTTACTATTTCCACCTTTTGCACCTCTTTTCTCATTCCCTCTACTTTTCCTGCCACATTTCATTTTTATTATCTCACCCCCTAACTCAGACAAAAGCATTTTTTTTAATGAATTTCCTTCTTAAAAAATTGTCCCCACCTTTACAGTCATCCCCTGTGCGCATTGTTCCCGCCACTCTAGTATTAGTTGAACAAGCTGCAGGTTCAGATGAAGCATCATAATATCCGTCGAAACAATGAATCTCTTTTGCCACCCTCAACGCCTCATCAAAAGACCCCCTTCTGCCCTCATTCTCCACATGGAAAGGCCCTGCAATACTTTCTGATAAGTCAGACAATATGATATAACCTCTCAACATCATCGTATCTGCCTCTTTTTAAACATCTCCATTCACGCTACCATCATTACCCGTTAGGTCTTCCTCTTTCCCCAAAGCCTCCATGCGATTCTCTCACTTCACCTTCCTCCATAGACCACCCATCATTAGCAGAGGAAGAAGACGAAGACACTTTCATCATCGGATGAGCATAAGGTGAAATCTTTACTGGGCCGTAAGAATCTTCCTTAAATATTAACTCAAACTCAGTGCCATCAATTTTAACGACAAACGTGTCTGAGAGCTTGAACGAAGCATTAACCCTCATCTTAACTCTAGTTATGTCCATCATTTGTCTTTTCGAAGTATTCTTATCAACACATATAAACTCTCCTAGATAGTTCGCAATACATTCGAAGAAATAAACCGACCAAGCTTGAATTGAAACTCCATGAATTCGAAACCACATATTTCTCTCTCTATCAACCACGCCCTCCATCCATTTCTCCATATTGCTGAAAAGTTCCTTCCACCAAGATGTTCCCTAATTCACAAAATCCTCCAAGGCTCCATGTTCGACCTCCTCCAAAAGACATAAATTCGCCCCGAGAGGGGTTTCTTTCAAATAGAAAATCCCTTATGATTCCAAACACCTCTGCACGTTATATGGCATCCCCGGGTTATGAGTAGTTCCGACGTAAGCATTTCTCAACCTTGCCTTCCAGGATTCATCAGAAAGATGAACCAATATCGGTGCTTGCTTGACACACTCAATACATTGACTCAAAACTTCTTTAAAAGACAATCTTTCCTTCAAATTCCCCGCCTGATACGAGCCCTCGTCCTTCCCAAATTCTTTTGCAAACCCGTAAACTTACCCCTCCCCTCAACATCAACCTTCATTCTTAAAACCTCCCTCTCAAATCTTGGAGGGTTTGCATGTATTTTCCTCTCGTCGATCTCCCCACTATCAAGCTTAATTCCTAATAACCTCACATCTTCCACACCATGAAACCTTGCAAAACCGAAATGTCTCCCCCATTTGTTGAGTCTTGGTGAGATAACCACCTCCTTGACATCCCCAATACAACCGAACAAAACAAACAAATCTCTAGCTTTAATACGCTTAGGGAAATCGAAAACGTAAAAAGATGAAATTCCCTACAAAGTTTCACCTTGCATACCATAGCCGAATGGGAAAATATCTCATTTAGGAGAGAAAGAGTTTCCCCCTTGTTTCCTTCTCACAACCGTCCACTCCTTGCAAAGCATAGATCCCGGAAAAAGATTGAAGGAAAGATAAATGAAGGACCAGAACAACCGTAAAGGTGGAAACTGAAGCACCGAAGAGAAAAGAGAAAAAAAAACAAAATCAAGACAAAGATTACATCCAAGTTCTTCATCTAATTGAAATATATCATTCAATTGTGTCATGTAATTAATTTAAATTTTTTAGTTTGATCTGACAGAATACATAATCGTCATTGATTGATAATGTAAAAAAATTTACACTATTAGCTCACCATTCTTTTTCTCAAGATTTTTTTTATAAAAATCATTTTCAAATAATTTTTTTTTTTTGAAAAAGTTGTGGTTTGACGATGTTTTAATTATATATTTATATTATATGATGATAAAATTAATTTTTCAATTTATAAAATACAATTTTAAAAAAATTGTAATATTTTTATAAAATTTATTTTAAAAATAAAATAAAAATTAATTTTATAAAAGTTAAAATAAATGGACCCTATATAAATTATATAAAATTCGTTATAAAAGAAAAAGAGTAAGAGGAAAATAAAGATTTAAATATATAAATTATTTAGAAATAACTCTTTACCTTCCACTAATATGAGCTTCTTTGACAGCAGGCCTACACATAAAAAAGAAGGGAAAAAAAAAGTTAATTCTAAGCATTTTACAATATAACGGAATGAAAAAACAATGGCATTGTTTATCTTTAACTTATATTTTGTTGTTTCAGTAATTTGTTGAGTAATGTATTTTATTTTTATCATTAGAGTAATAACTGGAATTTTTTTTTAAAATAACCTAGTTTTATAAAAATATTTCCAAAATAACATATGTTTTAAAAAAAATACCAAAATGACTTAGTTTATGCACATGATCGCCACATTGATTGGCGAACATGTAGAAATCTTGAGGTATGTAGAAATTTTGAACCAATTCACCAATCGGTTTGGCGAACATGTAGAAATTTTGAACCAATTCGTCAATCGGTTTGGCGAATTCACTTGCACTCAACACACATTCGTCATTTCATTTGACTAATTGATTTATACTTTATACATGTTCGCTTATTGATTTGGCGAATACATTAACAAACTAAGTCATTTTGGTGTTTTGTTTTTGAAATATATATTATTTTGAAAATATTTTTATAAAACTAGGTTATTTTAAAAAAAAAATTCTGCATTATTAAACTATAATATTTTTCATTTGTATTAAATTAAACATACAAACAACTTTTTATTACGATTTAGTTGACGGAAGAGTGTAGCTTGTTGCTGACTAATATTTCCTTACAGCTTAACATATTGATTTTCGTCTCAAAATTAATTTAGAGGTGTTTAAATTTAAATTAATCTAACTAGAAAATGTAAATCAATTTAAAAATAATAAAAGACCAAAAAAACCAAATATTATTGAAAGCGTTTGATGAAATTTTATAAAAACCATTTGATTTGAATTGGATTTTGAATTAATTTTTAAAACTCGATTCAAATCGAACTAAATTATATATATATATATATATATATATATATATATATATATATATATATATATATATATATATATATATATATATATATATATATATATATATATATATATATATATATATATATATATATATATATATATATATATATATATATATATATATATATTTATTTTTTTTTGTTAAATAAATATATATTTTTAGAAAGAAAGAAAATATACTTAGTATATTTTTGTGTGGAGCCACACTAATTTTGGGTGTGTGTTAGCATTCTATATATGAGTTATGCTAATACACACCATAAAGGTGTGAATTAGCAACATACACATTAGTGTATCTTACACATTAGTGTATTTTTGTGTGGATCCACCATTTTTGTGTGGGATCTATTTTTATATGATTTTTATTTTGTTTACATAACTATTTGATAAATATTTTAGCTATTAAAAGTATAAATGATCAATTAAAGCGTTTAGATTAAAAGAAAATAGATGATTAAGATTTGATATAAGTATCTAAACATACTCTTGATTTAATTTAACTTTTTTTTATATATATAATCAAATTGACTCGTTGATATAATGAATTCAACTATATATAATTTAAGTTTAATTTATTTAGTTAACAAAAATATTTTTTTACATATTAATTCAACGATTTAATTGTCGAATCGAATATTCAATTATGTTCGAGTTGGTTTCATTGCCAACCTTCCTGGTGACTGGGGATGAAAATAGTCAGGTCGATAACATTGGCCTACGACCTAGGCCTACATAAGCTTAGGTCAGGTCAAACATTTTTTTTTAAATAGAAAATACTTAGGCTTTTTTATAAGTCTATTTAGTTAAAAAAAAAAAAAATTATGCCTCAAGCCATGAAAAAAACCTTTTAAACCTAATAGGTAGGCTATCTAAATAAATATGAATAATTTTTTGTATTATCATTAGGTTATGTTTTGTACTTTGAAGTAAAATACATAAATAAAAATTGATTATCTTAGAGAACTTATATAAATAAGATGAAAACACCTTATTCAATAATGTTATAAGTCATTTCATAAGTTATCTTAAACAAATAGTCTCATAAAATTAATGTTAATAGGTAAGTTAAATAAGTCAATCCAAATCAATTTTTAGGTTTATTGGTTTTTTAGTTTGTTAGTTTATTTAAATATTATTTTAATTATTTATTTATATATGTCTAAAAAAATAGGTGTTTATGGAAGCTAACATGTTATTCAGGTCTTAGAAAATGTTATAAGTTTATGGCAAGTTACAAGTCAGATTTAGGCTTCGATTTTTTTGACAGGATAAATTTAAACTTGACAAAACCTAGCTCAACTCAATCTATTTTCTTTCCTATTTATCACTTATTGAGTGGAGAAAAACATCTAAATCTGTTTCTTAATATATGTTTTGAAATATATAGATGGTGAAAGTAATAAAAATTGAAAGAACTATTATTTTTCTTACCGCATTTTTCGGCGACTTCAATTCCAAATGGATAAATGCAATAATCAAAATCAATTGGCTTATTAGGATAATAGCAATCTAAGTCTCCGGTAGTTTGATTGAAGTCGCACGTATCTCTGTTATAGCCGCAAGTATCTCTACAAGCACCAGTCATCCACGATAGCTGAAATCCATAGAGTAGCATTCCATGAATTTGCTGGTATGAAAGGGGTCTATTTGGTACATCTTCTCTGACCATGTTATTAGGATAATCTGATGACGACATGGCAACAACCTTCACTCGGCAATAATCTTTTAACCTCCCTACAGAAAAGGTGTTAGAAAGATCATCCTCCCCATAGTTGTTAGCAGCAAAAGCATAAAGATAGGTTTTGGAGTCCCGTTTGATGCAGGGAGCTGTATCCACATACCCACCATCATCCTTCACTGGCTTGCTACACTTCAAGTATATTATGTTGCTGTACCCAAGAGAATAACCGAGTTGATATAGATCCTTTTCATCGGAGCTATCCATATAATAGTAATTAATATTGAAATCGGACGTGGTTAAGAAATTTTGAGGAATGGAGGAGCAATCACTCTCTTGAATTCCAGGATCAACTAATCGAATTGTGTAGTTTTTGTAGTTGATTTCCTGTACATAGTATTTCCCGGAAAACAGAGTTAACACCGTCATGTTGTTTTCGCAGGACAACTCATAGCTCGGATCACCACAGGTTGTTGGGTCATCTTTAAGTCGAAACGGGTGTGTTATATTACTGATTTTGCCGCATGAAGAAGGTTTACAGTGTGTTTGGTTATTAGTAATCGCATCACATGTTGGAAGATGATGATGCAGTAGAAGCACAACCAGCAGTGACATGGTCTCTGCATAATAGGGGAAGGATTTCCATATGCTCATGCTTAAATTTGGGCTATTGTAAAGGATAACTTGTAAATGAGAATATGAGATATAAATATTATTGGGTCACAAAAAGTCAAAAATAAGAATATCACATTTTTATAACAAAATTCTCATTATTTCTATTTGTATTTGAATATATCATTTTAAAAAATAAAAAAACAATATAACATTGACTTGACTTGGTAATGGCTCTTTGGAGGAGTTGAATATAAGAATCAAACACTAGACCTATATCTCACTCTTAAACATAAATTAAAAACAAGTGTGAAATGATTCTCAATCACATTTCTTCCTTCATGATGAAAATATTACCAATAACATTGCTAATGCTACTGCTTGTAATCCCATTCCCATCCATGGGATGTCCTTTCAATATATCATGTAAACATCATAACAAAATGACTCTTCAACTACCTGCTATAAAACTCCTCGTTCATGAAATTAACTACACATCACGAGTATTAGAAGCAAGCGATCCTGAAAATTGTCTTCCACGCCTCTTTCTTCACCACAATTTCTCTTCATCAATATTTCCTTTTCAAATTAATCCTATGACTCATTGGCAACAAGATCCCCCACAATTTACCAATATTAGTTTCTTTGATTGTTCTTCATTAGGACGAGGTTATTTGAGCTGGGACAAATACTCAGGTAACCAGCAGGACATGGTTTCTTGTCCAATTTTTATGGCAGGATTTAACTCTGATATGGCTGATTCAGGCCTTCTTCGCTGCACCAAACTGTCTCAACCAATTTCGCCCCTTATTCTTTCACAAGAGTCTTTATATGATATACAACAAAACTCAATTTCACTGTCATGGTCAGAAACAAATTTTGACAGAAGATGCTAAGAATGTAAGCACAAATCAAAGAAGAAGATTATCTTATCCTCTACAGGTAAGAGATACCTTCACTTCTATACTTAATTTTGTTTGATTACACTTCTCTCATTAATTATAAGATCCACTCCATTTTTTTTCTTTCCCATTTTTATAAGATTCTCTTCAATTTTCAAATTGCATTTATTACTTTTTTCAAATATATCTCTAATTATATTACATCTTTAAGCACAGAGGTAGTCATAAATAATCATTTTTTCTTTTAAATTATAAAATGAGAATTACTATTAATAACAATAAAACTAATTACAATGGATCTTCTCATTTTTTATTTTTTATAATCAAAGATAATGGAATTAAGGTTGTTGATAACATATACTCCTATACAGCAAATAAGCTAGTTGAGTATTTGGTAAAACTAACTATTAAGCTAGCTATACAAAATATAAAATGGTTCAAAAAATATAAATTTTTTATAAATATTTAAAAAAAAAATTAAATTGAATTAATAAGTATTAAAATGAAAGAAAAAGAAACATTATATGCATAAACACTACTTCAAATAACATCTCAGAAACTTTTATAAACTCATGAAAAAATTCTATAGATTTATGAGATAATAGAGGACATCCAATAGTCAAATGAAGTCGTAAGTTATATATTATATATTTAAAAATTGGTCATTAAAACCAAGATAAATTTATTTTAATATGTTGGTGATAATTATTTAAGAATATTAAATATTTAATTTGCAGGTGTAATCATTGGCTCAATTATAGTTGTTTTTTTATTCGGTGGAGTTTTTCATATATACCGCTATTTTAAAATGAAAGACGAAGATCATGCAAGGATTGAAAACTTTTTGAAGGACTATAAGGCTTTAAAGCCAACTAGATTTTCTTATGCGGATATAAAGAGAATCACACATAAATTTAAAGATAAATTAGGTGAAGGGGCTCATGGAACTGTTTATAAAGGTAAGTTGTCAAATCAGATTCAAGTTGCCGTGAAGATACTTAATAATGTTGAAGGGGATGGAAAGGACTTTATAAATGAAGTGGGAACCATGGGAAAAATTCACCACATAAATGTGGTTCGTTTGCTTGGCTTTTGCGCGGATGGATTTCATCGTGCTTTAGTCTATGACTATTTTTCAAATGGTTCGTTGGATAAATTCATTTCTCCACCAAACAACAAAGATAATTTTCTTGGATGGGATAAGTTGCAACAAATTGCTCTCGGTATAGCAAATGGCATTGAGTATCTCCATCAAGGTTGTGATCAAACAATTCTACACTTTGACATCAATCCTCATAATGTCATGCTAGATGACAATTTCACTCCAAAGATTACAGATTTTGGTTTGGCTAAGATGTGTTCAAAAAATCAAAGTGTTGTATCCATGACTGCAGCTAAAGGAACATTAGGCTACATGGCACCTGAAGTTTTTTCGAGAAACTTTGGAAATGTCTCTTATAAGTCTGATATATACAGTTATGGTATGTTATTATTGGAGATGGTTGGGGGAAGAAAGAATACAAAAATAGTTAATGATGAAGAAAATATTCAAATTGTGTATCCAGAATGGATCCATAATTTGCTTGAAGGAGGAGATACACAAATCTCTATCGATGAAGAGAGTGATTTTACAATTGCAAAGAAAATGGCAACGGTAGGACTTTGGTGTATCCAGTGGAACCCTTTGCATCGTCCGTCAATGAAAACTGTAATACAAATGCTTCAAGGAGAAGGAGACCAATTAAAAGTACCAATCAATCCTTTCGGACCTACAACTTCAACTAATACAATTGCTAATACGGTTGTAGAACGTTTGAATTTGGAGTTGGACGTGATTCAAGAATTAGATTAGATGTATGTTGCTTATTCATATATTTATTAAATAATTGTTCATTTCCAATAACAATTACATTTACTTTTATATCAAAGTTGTATATTAGTCAATTTAATTAAAGATAATAATTAGTGTGAATTAACTTTTATTTTTATTATAAGAAGAGCCAAAGCCTAAGTGTGGATCAACTTAGTCCATGAGTAAGTGTTACTTGAGTTATTCTACCATAATATTTTTTTATAAATATTAAATTTCAACAATCTAACCATTGAATAGTTTTCCTTGTCAGTATCGATAACATATTACTTTTTTTTATCAGGGTTTTATTCTAGTCCATTTATCAGAGTTTTATACTAGTCCATTTACTTAGGGATAATAATGAGTCGGGATCAACTAGTCTACAAAGTACTCTTACTTGAATTACTCTGCCTATATCGGCACACAATCCCTCAATCATGAGGGCTCAAAGAGGGAAAATTTATTTAATAAAGGTAGAAATTACTTTATCTTTGGTTGAGACTTTAGTCGAGTCCCTTAGAAAAAACTTCCAAAGGAGTATGCTTAACAAGACTCTTAGTTAAGTCCACCAGGCGAGACTTTAGTCAAGTCTCTCATGAGAAACTGTAGTCGATTTCCTTAGATGCGAATTATTAAAGTTCCTCATACAATAATTCCAAATGAGCCTTTCTAACAAGACTCTTAGTTGAGTCTATTGTAAGAACAATAATTGTTTCTACAAGTCATCTCTAGGTTTTGATGATAAACAATGAGCATTTGTGAAAGAACTATTTTATGTTCTGATGTTTGTTTCTGTGCAGATCATATTCATTGAAGATATTAGATCAAACAAACATTATCAAGATGTGCTCCAAAGATCATATGTGATTTACTATGTGTAACATAAATCTCAAAGCGTACTGAAGAAGCAAGTGTGCTTCTGTATCTGATCATAATCAGAAATATCCAAGGATGTTGAATGTTGTTGTTGCAACGCTCTTGTGGATTTTGTTATTGTAAACACCCCAAATTTGCCCTCACTTTTTCTCACACAATGGCTTGTGATCTTTTATTTTTGCATTAGCATAAGCATACCATCTCATATTTCATATTTGTTTCACTGCATAGTTCCATTTCACCTGCATCTAGGGTTTGTGATCTGAGCAATCCAGGAATCAATCTGAGCCATCCCAATGGTCTTTAAGCTTTCCAAGAGAGTCCATGTGAGTTCTATGATCATATTATGCTCCCCAAAGTTCATGAAAGTCAAGAGATCATAAAGAATGGCAAAGGCATGGAAGCAGAGCTAGGGTTTTCCTGCACAGATGACCAAAATTAGGGTTTTGGTTTCAGAGGCCTTAACTCCAAATTTTTTGGTCATTCTTGTTTATAATGTTATTAATATGTTATAAGGATCATGTGTACCAATTTTGATGAAGAAATTCATTGTGGAAGTCATCTGATCATTGGGTAACTTCTTGAGCAAGTTAAGTCAAAATCAGGGCATCTGAAGCCCCCAACAATGGAACCAAAGGATCATTTTCATCAAATTGAGGTTCTATGATCTTTATTTGATCTTAGAAGTGGTTGGAAGTTCACAAAGTTGAATAATTTTGGGCCAAATGCAAACTTGCCATTTTTGGAAATGACTTGTAATGGAAACTTTCCATTTTGGGAAAGATTTTCAACCGACTCTTTCATGACCAAAAATGCTTCAAATTAAAAATTATTGAACATGAAAGTTGTAGATTAGTTCTTTCCCTTTTCAAAAAGTACTAGAACATGTCTTGATTCATCCTAAAACTCAAGATATGGCCTTTCAAAGTTGGCAAAAATCACATAATTTCAAGTTTCATGTCAAAGAGGCAAATGTGCATTTTTGGTTTCCAAGCACTCTAATGACTTCTAATGTGCCCAAATGTGACATAATATGTATGTACACCTTGCCTAGACCAGAATTGAGCCTTGCATCACAAGTTTTCATGGCCAATTTCTCAAGAAAGTTTAAAGAGGGAAAAGTTGCAAAATGCTTGGAAACGCTTCATCCACTTGTGTCAGCTGCATAACTTTGATTCTATAGCTCTCCATGAATCTTGCTGAGGACAGACACCCCATTGAACAGCTCCTGCCATGGCCCATACCTCCATGTACACAAATTTGACTTTTTGGCAAAACCTCTCATACCAATCAAGTTGAGCCACAACCACTCTTCTGACCAATCAAGACTTCACATACATGCCTCATAGACCTCATTTCATAACATCTTGGAGCCTGAATCATCCCACAACTCAGAATCCAAAAAATCACCATAGAACTTCCCTTCTTCGAATTGCACAAACCAGCCATCAAACCTCAAAACAAACTTCACCACTCATAGAACACAAAGCAACCCTCAAAATGGCCTGAAACCTCCTAAATCAAAAACACGATTTCTCCTTCATCAGAACTGAACTTTCAAAACCAAGCCATACAAGCCTCATTCAAGCATTTCAGAAGCTTCAGGGGGTTCATAGGAGTGGTTTAGCATCAAGGAGAAGTCCAGAAAGCTCAGATTGAGAAAGCTTCACCTCAGGTACCATCAAGAACAATTTTTCCAGAAACCTTCTTTTAAGTTCTTAAATGGTTCTACATGCTTCCCTGATCATGTTGATATCTTTACTTTTGAAAATGGTTGAGATTTGAGAATGTATGAACTCTCTAAAAGTTTGCCCGAAAATCTTGTTTGCTTCGATTCTTGTTTTTGATGTAGTATAAATGTTATTTGATGATGGATTCTTGCTTAGGGATGTTAGAGGATCATTTCTGGAGCTTTAGAGGGTTTAACTTGACCTAGGGAAGAAGTTGGGTTGAGTGTCTCGCCGGAGAAGATGACCGGAGCTAGCTCCGGTCACCTAAAAATCATTAGGGTTCTGATCTGACCTGATCAGGAGGGCCTTCCAAGGTCTTGGTGAATGGGCCAGAGAATGAAATGAGGAGGGGGGTGTACCTGCAAGGTGCTCCAATGCTCAAGTCAGAAGAGGTACAGAATAAGGTTATCAGAGTGTTAGTAAGAATACCTGTCCCTTTGCCATGAAAGGGGTATTTATATTGAGCCCCCAGCGCTGGGCCAAGGCTCCTAATGGGCTGGATTATCTAGGCCCAAGGAGGAGCTGCCAGGGGACGCGTAAGAAGCGTTAAGACCTAGACCAAGATCTGCCCCCTGGTCCAACTGCCCCTATCCCTAAGGAGACAATATAAGGGAGTTGGGTGACGTGGTAAGTGAGGTGTTGTTATGGTTCTGCCCGACACAAGCTAGATGCCCGTGATGTGGTCGATGATGTGTGGACGGAGACCATGGGACGGGCAACTCGCTCTTTGCCCGACACGTAGTTAGAGACCCGAGGAAACATCTCTCGGGTGAATGGTCCTACGTCTGACGTGTCCTCGTGCTTGGTCGTTTGGACATGGGCCTGACGAGCACTGGGCCATGCCGTGCATAATGCCTTGGCCCAGTCCAGAACAGGTTCTAATTAGGGTTTAGGGGGTCAGTTTGAAATTGGGCTGTAGGATTAGGTTTAGCGCGTGAATGGAGGGCCAGGATTAGTTCATTAAAACCCTAATCAGATTAATTAGTTTAATTAATTAGGTTTAATTTAAAAAATGCCAGATTCAATCTCAGCCACCCATTAGCGCGCCAGTCAATTCCCTCCATTTTTTGTTCAAATCTGAACCATTGGATGCGCTGACTTCCATGTATTTTCATTTTTAATTCACTTTTATTCATTTCTTTTGCATAATTTATTTAAAATAGTTAAAAACATCACAAAAATATTTCCTTTTGCATTTATGATCCAAATATTTTTCTCAACCCAAAAATGATTTTTATTTTATTTTTTTGCATTAAAAAAGTATTTTTAAAATATTTAAATGTTATTTTTAATTAATTAATGGATTTTAATTAATTAAAAATACATTTAGGTTTCTAAGAATCACCAAAAAAATCATGAACCATTCCAATACATTTAGAAACATTTTCAAACTCTTCATACAAATTTCTTTTTAGGTTTGATCATAATTTCACAATTTTCTTTGAATTAGGGTTCTTTAAAAATCACATTTTCTAACCCTAATTTGAAAAATTCATTTCTGCCTAACCATGAAGCGTTTGAACTTGATTATTTTTGCATTGTTTCACATATTTAATGTAGGTTATAGGTTATTTTCCTCATGAATGTATCTTGCATTTTCAAATTGATTTGCATTTTCCTTTGAGAATCACCCAAAAAACCCTAGCAAACTTAGGAAAATCATAACTTTCAATAGGATTAGCTTCTGACCTTCTCCTTTTGGGTGTGGCCTAATATGGGATTAGGGTTTGATTGAGCTTGATTTCAATTTTTTATCATGTTGATTGATTCTGTTTTGGTCATTTGCATCTCATATGTTCATAAAACCCTGATTTCTCATGTTCATTTGCATTTTCCTTTGCATATCATCATCATGTGAACTTTCCATGACATTTCAAGCATTCATATGTCATCTTAGACATCTTAGGACATGTTAGAACATTTCTTGATCATTTACGCATTCATTTGCTATGTCTTGCATTCATTTCATTTCATAAACATCCATGTGTTTTCAAACTTCTAAACATGCTTCCTTTGCATCCCATCTTTGCATGATCATTCATATGCATATTGTATGACTTTGCATCATCTCATATGCCATTTACATTGCATTTTCACTTCAGAATTTGGTATTTGCATCTCATTTCAATTCATTTCTTCATGCTTTATGTCTTATGCATTCATACTAACACTTTCAGGTACCTTTGGTAAGTTGTTCAGGGAGGTGGATTTGCCTTCACCTCCCACCTCTTCTTATCTCATTCATATGCATATCTACATGTCTTTGAAGTGAACTTATTCACTTGTGTTCTATCCTTCTTACTTTCTTTCTTTCAAGTTACTTATCTTCTTCAAGAAGTAAGTAATTTGTTCTTCTTTCTCCTTCTCTTTTCATATGCCTACATCATTTTCTTAGGATGGAGTGTATAACTTTAATCCTAAGTGTTAAACCTTTAATTTGTTTAAACCTTTTAATCAAATCACATTAATAATCACCAAGACTTTATCTTGTAACTTGGGACTTACATTAGGGTTCTATCTCTTCCTTATGGTTAAGAGGGACTAACCCTAGTGTTTAATGGACAAGTCCTCCTCAAGTTGTCTTACAAACTTAAAATCCACTTCTTAATCTCATCATTTTTAATTAAAATCCATTTAATAAAGGCTTGTTACATAATGAATTTATTCCCTAACCATGGATTAAGCTGAGGTATCTTCCTCAGCTTAAGTGTTCTCATCTATTATCCTTCTATTAGGATGGTGTAATGAGTTCACTAATGTGTGATTAGAGATTAAACTCATTACTTAACACTAAACAAAAACCCAAAAACATATAATTAATCACAAGTAGGTTAATGATATTAATCCTACATCATCATGGTAATTAAGTTGAGATGCTTATCTCATACTTAAGTAGGCTCATTATCCCTAATCAGGGAGGATATAATGAGTTTACAACCCTTGATTTAGGCTTAAGCTCATAATCTATGAAAAACACCAAAAACAATAACAAGACTGAAAACACAAAAACAAACAATAATCGTCTCCTTCGGGATTCTTTTCTCATCACACTCATTCACAAACGAGAACTTGCTTCTTCCGTCTAATGCAAGACAGTTAGCACTCGAGCCAGACGAGTCATACACTTGAGCATAGGCAAGCAAGCAGTTCACAATCAATTTATCTTTCAGTCTCTTTGAATCGAACTACGGTGTTCTTACTTCCTCATTGCACGAGAGGATATGTAGGAATAACTTAACAGTTATCGAACAAAAGTCTCTTTGTCGTCCCCCTCTTTCAGCATTCTTTCTAAGCCTCAGTTCCTGAGAAATTCACACCTTTTTGCACTGACACCTGTATTTTCTTTCCTTAGCTTTTGCACACAGATAGTACATACACCTACCCCTTTTAAACACAATCTTGTAAGCGTGGATCCCGTCGAGTACGACGGACAATCTGGGTGCTAATACCTTCCTAGGTTGTAACCAACCCCCTTTCTCAGTTTTTCTGGTTCGCAACCGTCTTATCCATCTCTTTCTAGGTTTATGCAGTATTACCTTTCCTTCGGGATAAAAATGCCTAGCTGGCGAATTTATTCAATTCATTCACTTTCTCTTTTCGCCGACCGTTCGCGTCTGCACCGGGATGCAAATCTTCAGGAGCGACAGCTTGGCGACTCTGCTGGGGACCCTTATCTTGTAACCAGGGCTTCTGGTTCTTTTTGTGGATTTCTCCTAGCGCTTGTTTGATTTGTGTTTATAGGGGTGTTATGTGCTATATGTGCTTTTGTTTTTGCTTTATTTATTGCTTTCTGTACAGATTTATTTATTGCTTTCATTTACTGTTTATGCATTTCATACTACTGTCATCATATCATTGTGCTGGATTTGTTATTTACCTTGGTGGGAGGGATATTCAGTGAGTAAGGTTCCATACCGGGAGCTTGAGTGACACATAGGATAGAGTGGCTTCATATTCTTTCCCATTCCATTTCGGTCTGGTGCGGGAATATGAAACACGGTTCAGACATGGGTTTCTTCTTGAGAACTTTGTGCTACGGATTTCCTGTGGTACTAGGGCTATCTGGGAAGCCTTCTAAGTCTGGATGACCTTTTTAGATGACCTTCAGCATCTGAAGTGAATTAGAGGAGGATCCTTTATGATTAATGTAAACATTGTACCTCCGGGTTAGAAGTGTTTACACTTCTCATAACTGATCCAAGTCTGAGGATCTTTGTTCTAGAACAATACCTGTGAGGGGGTTGGGATGTTTACAGGTTTACAGGAACCCTTGGCCTCAACACACCCTGTTACTAGATTTATTTTAAGGTTACATCATTTTGGACTGATTCTATGAAACCCTAGACTTGTGACTCTTTATTTGAGTCCTCCACCTGGTTACTAGTTCTCTAGCCTCCATCTGGACTTATGAGCACACATGGACCTTATCAAGGCAGATAACAGATCCAGCACTTGATCACAAACCCTTGTATATCATTGTGCATACATCATTTTGCATCATTTTAACATTTGTCTATTTGTTTTACATGGTATCCATCTTATCTTTGGTTTTGGTTTTGACTGTTCATCTGCATCAGCCATCTTCATCAACTATCTTCATCAGAGATTCTCTTCAGCACTTTCATTAGTTGTCTTCATCAGTATTTCTCCTCAGTTATCTTCATCAACATCCATTATCATTATGGACACATCCAGGAAGAGCAACATCACATACCATTTCTTTGAGCCCTCTCTAGCAAGCATCAGGCAGATTCAGACACTCATCACTCCTGATCATGTCCCCTTATTCAGGGAACATTATGGTGGCATTATGGACATGATCCTGGACTTGAATGCATCATAGAGGAGTATGATCCACACTTGCCTTCAGTTCTATGACCCTCCTCTCAGATGTTTTACCTTTCCAGACTTTCAGTTGGGCCCTTTGTTATAGGAGTTTTCCATGTTGTTGGGTGTCTCCATCAGGAGCGGGATTTCTTTCAACCCTGAGATGACTGCTCCTAGGAATGAGGATATAGCTAAGGCTCTGTATTTGGAAACCACCATCATTGATCAGAATATGACTACTAAGGCTGGAATCCCAGGCCTCCATTTGGACTTCTTGATTACTCAGGCCACCAGTCATGCTGCAGTTGGGAAGTGGGAAACTGTTTGTGCTCTTTTGGCCCTTAGCATATATGGTATCATCTTGTTTGCAGACGAGCCTAAGTTTGTAAGCAAGAATGTTATCCATCTCTTCCTGCTAAATAATCCAATTCCTACCTTGCTCGGGGATTTCTATTACTCAGTGCATCAAAGGAATGAGAAACAGAGGGGAAGATTAGTCAGATGTTGTGCACCTCTCTTCTATTGTTGGTTATTGAGACACTTGCCAAAGACATAAGCTTTCTTGAATCCTCATCAGTCAAGAAATTGGGCTAAGAGAATGATTGCTCTCACTTCAGAAGACATCAGGTGGTGAACTCAGAGTACCAAGGGCAGAGACATAATCACCAGTTGTGGGCAGTATCCCAATGTACCTCTTATTGGAGTGAAGGGTTGCATCAACTACAATCCTTTGCTGTTCAAAAGGAAACTAGGGTATTCCTTGGTACATCCACCAAGAGAGCAGGACTTATCAGAAACCCTTTACTATGACATTAAGAATAATCATGCTATCATCCGACAAGCAGTCTGGGCTTGGGATAGTATTCAGATAAAAGGGACTACCATTCTTGGAAAGTGCAACAACATAGCTTCAGCTCAGTATATTGATTGGTCTCATATCAGAGGACAGATCACCCGCATGCCTTTCAACCTGGAGGATGTGCCTGGACCATCAGCAGTAGAGCCTGTAGCTACAGTCAGCTTAGAAGAGTTTGAGAAGTTGAAAGAGAGGAATACCCAGTTGTCTGAAGCTCTAAAGAAGACCCTCTGAGAGAGGAATGATAGTCGTCTGGACAATGAGAGGTTAGAGAAGCTCCGGATCGAGCATATGACCAAGATTGAGAAGACAAATGATTATATCAGAAGAGCCCGAGAAGGGGAGTTGATATTGAAGAATGCTTGCAAGGAAGCCAAGATTCAGAAGGCCAGAGCTGAGCACTACTTGGAGGAGAGTCAGGCTAGATGGATCAGAATCACTGAGGCTCGTTCATAGGAAGATCAGAAGACCCAGGCTAGGATAGAGCAGTTGGAGGCTAATGAGAAAAAGAGTCTGGAGGCTTTGATAGCAGCACTGAAGGAAATCTCTGAGTTGAAACTCCGGGCGGGGTTGAAGAGATCAAAAGACCAAGACAAGTATAAGAAGTTGACAAGTGTCATTGCCACCAGGAACCTTCTTATCAGGACCATCACAGAGCATCCAGTTGGACCAGTGACTGATGCTCTCCTGAAGGAGGTCAAAGAGGATGACTTTGGGATGGATGTCTGATTTCTTTGTATTTGTATTTCATTTTGTTTGTACTTTTGATTTTGTTGTATTTTGACCCACCATGGGAACTTGTTGTAACCCTGAACTATGTATCTTTACATTTTGTAATATATGGTTTGTGTGTTATCCTTTGGGCTTCATTTCTCTTCAACATCATCATTCCTTGAGGTCTGGAAGGTCAAAACCAAATAACCAAACCGGATACCCTTGGAAGACAAATAGACATACTGCATTGCATACTAACCTCATTATTTGTTTTGTAGGTATTTTTGTTGTTATTTTCTCACTTTGATGTGGTTTCAGGAAACATTGCTCGTAGGAGGGTTTTCCCCGTCAACAGAGTTCACCGGTATCCTACAAGAAACAACCTTCCGAGCTTACAGATGGACCAGGTTCAACAAGATCTGAATGACGTGAGGACCCAAATGGCTAATGAAAGAACTGAAATGAGGGTTCATATGAGCCAATTCATGGCAGTAATGACTGGGTTGACCCAAATCCAGGAGAGATTAAGGGAGTTGGTCGAGCGGCAAACTCCTGAAGAAAACCACCCAGGTACAGGGGGTACCAGCAACAATGATCATGGACAACCTCGTACTGATCCCCCGGAATTTGGACCTCATCTTAACCCTGACATTAATGCTATCAGGAATACCCAGGGTAATACTGGAGGGCGTGCCTTGCAAGAGGACCCTCAGGAGGAACAATTCACTGTAGTTGGGGCAGGAGATGAAGTCTATGATCGTCAGCTGGACGAGATAGCAGAAAAGTTGAGATCTCTGGAGTCCTAAAACTCCGTAGGATTTGATGTTATGGATATGGGGCTGGTGGAGGGAGTAAGAATTCCTAAAATTCAAACCTCCCTGCTTTGAAAGATATAATGGTACCTCCTATCCCCGTACCCATCTTCAATCCTTTTTGGGAAGATTGAAGGCTTACACTATGGATGAAAAGCTATGGATGTTCTATTTTGAAGATAGTCTGACCGGGGCATCCCGTGAGTGGTACTCTCATCTGACTAGGGCAACAATAAGAAATTGGAAGGATTTGGTCGAGGCTTTCATACGCCAATATCAATACAATTTAGACATGGCTCCTAACAAAACTCTTCTAACGGGTATGTCACAATCCTCCAGGGAAAGCTTCAGAGAGTATGCTCAGAGATGGAGGCAATTGGCTACTGTTGTTCAACCTCCAATGTCAGAAAGAGAAATGGCATATATGTTTATGAACACCCTACAGGGGACATACATTGATAGGCTGACAGCTTTCTCTTCCACTAGCTTTGCTGACGTGGTCATAGCAGGAGAAAGGATTGAGAGTTTGTTAAAGATGGGTAAAATTTCTGATAATGGCGCCAGCTCTAGCAGCATAAGGAAACCTTTTGCAGGGTCTCGAAGGTCGGGTGAAACCAACTCAATACACATAGGCAGAGGAAGGCCCCAGTATATGCCAAGATCAATTACCACTGTCACAATTCCCACTCCACCACCTCAACAACAATACACTCCGCAACCACACCATTTCCCTCAGCAACAACATTTCCCTCAAAGGTCCTACAACAACAACAACAACCAACAGCAGCGTCCTTTCCAGCAAAGGCCATCTCAAGTCAACAGGTAATCGATCCTATACCGATGCCCTATGCCACAACTTTTGAAGCTTAATCTTGTTGAATTAAGGATTCTGGCTCCACCGGATCCTCAGAACCTTCCGAGAAATTACGACGTCAATGCCAGATGTGCCTTCCATTCTAATGCACCTGGTCACACCATAGAAAAGTGCAGAGCATTGCACATGAAGGTCCATGATCTAATTGATTCAAAGGCTTTAAATTTTGCACCACCTCATAACGTCACAAAGAATCCTATGCCTAGCCACGGTGGGCCCAGGATAAATGCAATTGAGGAGGATCAACCAGTGAATCTAATTGAAGATATTGAAAGCATTCAAACACCTCTGGCTGAGGTTAAAGCTCAGCTTTTAAGGTGCCAGGTGTTCCCAGGTTGTGAGTCCTGCTGTGAATCCTGCAAAGTTTCCGCCAATGGTTGTGCAAGTTTAAAAAGTGACATCAATGGCCTTATCAGAGAAAGTGTCCTGCAGATAACATCAATGGTTTCTACAACATCAGCAATTCCTACTATAGCAACAACAAATACTCCTCCTACAACTTCAAAAACAATTGTTCCGACAGACTCGTCTACAAAGTCAACAATCATCCCTTCCACCACTTCAACAAATGTTAGTTCAACCGCACCCGCTTCTACAACTACATCGACCATTAGTAATGATATCTCCACCATCACCATATATTACGACCCGGCAATGATCCCCGATTCCAACAATTTTCAGCAACAATCTCAATAACAACCCAGCTTTAGTCTTCCACCACCACCACCAGTCAAAAATCCAGTTACCATATATTATGATCCGCAGACAATAACAGTTCCTACTTTCGCTGCAGTCAGTCCAGTCACCATCACGGTACCTGGACCCATTCCATATGAAAAAGATAATGATGTGCCATGGCACTATGGTTCAGACCTCTACTGCAACAGGGAGAGAGTCGTTCTTGATTCTTCAACTCATACACCACAGGTCGATAATGTCGGGGGAGGCGGAGGCTTCACTCGAAGCGAATGTCTTTTCGCGTCACAAATTCCAAGAGTTAACACTAGGGCAGAGGCTGATGCCAAAGCTAAAGGCAAAAATGTGGTGCCTGAAGAACCAGTTTTGAAAGAAGCTCATAAAACATCCTTTGATCAGGATATGGATGAATTTATGAGAATAATCAAGAGAAGCGGTTATAAGGTTGTGGATCAGCTCCACCAGACTCCTTCCAAGATCTCCATTTTATCATTGCTATTGTGTTCCGAAGCTCGTCGGGATGCATTACTTAAAGTCCTGCACGCAGCCTACGTGCCCGAGGAGATCACGGTAAATCAGCTAGAGACAGTGGTGTCTAATATTAATACTAGTCATGGGCTAGGCTTCACCAACGCTGATTTGACAACGGAAGGTCGTCATCATAATAAAGCTTTACACATCACTCTAGAGTGTAAAGGAGCTGTGTTTTCACATGTTCTAGTTGACACTGGGTCCTCACTCAATGTCTTGCCAAAGAAAGACCTTGTTAAGCTTGAATATGATGGTATAGCTCTCTGACCAAGAAATCTGGTGGTTAGAGCTTTTGATGGTTCCAAGAGGTCTGTTCTTGGAGAAGTGGAGCTGCCTGTGATAATTGGCCCACAAGTCTTTCAAACTACTTTCTACGTGATGGACATTCAGCCGCCCTACAGTTGTTTGTTGGGTCGACCTTGGATTCACGTCGCTGGCGCAGTTACGTTGACCCTTCACCAGAAATTAAAATACGAGTGGGAAAGGCAAATTATCACAATCTATGGTGAAGAGGACATTTTTGTTAGCCATCTGGCCACCTACAAATACATTGAGATGGAGGGTGAAATCCACGAAACCATGAGCCAAGGTTTCGAAGCACTGAACGTCAATGAGGCGACAACTGAAGTATTTAATGCATCCCAGGAGGATAGGATGGGTACGTCGATTGTCTCCTACCAACAAGTTCGGAAGGTTGTTGAAGATGGAAACGCCCAAGGCTGGGGAAAATTACTACCTGTGGAGAAGAAGGAGGACATATTCGGTTTGGGTTACAAACCATTCCGACAAGATCAAGCAGAGGCTGCTAAGGAGCCCAAGTTCATAAGTGGGGGAATGCTGACCCCAAATGTTGTCAATAACGTGGAAGACGAGGCTGAAAGAGACCTCAACCTGGAGAGCTGGATTCGTCCAAGGATCCCGGGCCAACAAGTCCTTAACTGGTCTTCCCAGGAAATTATAAGAGTTACTCATGCAGAGTAATTATTATTTACTGCTTTAGCATGCATCAAGTCCTGCATCTTGCCCAAGGTGTCAGGACTCATTTTGTAATAGGGCCATATTTGTATTTGGTGCAAATGGAATATTAATGAATAATGGACATCTTTTGCAAACAATTTTCTTTTTCGCTCACTGTCTTTTCATTTTTGTTATTTTTCACACAAAACAATAAATGGCAATGTTTTCAAAATAAATAACTTCATTTTTTTCTGAACAAGATTAAAATTAATCACTAAAAAGAACAAATCTCAACCCTTGCAGAGATTATCCTCCAGATTGCACCAACAACAGCACTGCTATGACCTTGTATGACTTCGACAATCTAATTAATCAAGTTGATGAAGGGGTTGAAGAAGACTATGAGTTGCCTGAAGAGTTAGCCAGGTTGTTGAGGCAAGAAGAGAAGGTGATTACTCCTCATCAGGAGGAGATTGAAACTGTTAATCTTGGTATCGAGGAAGATGTAAAATAAGTGAAGATTGGGGCCAGTTTGTAAGCTCCAGTAAAGGAACAACTCATCAGCATGCTTCGGGGATACGTCGATGTCTTTGCTTGGTCCTATCAAGATATTCCAGGTCTAGATACGGATATTGTCATGCATAGGCTACCACTAAAAGAAGATTTCCCTCCAGTTAAACAGAAGTTGCGCCGCACTCGCCCAGATATGGCCATGAAGATTAAGGAAGAAGTACAAAAGCAGTGGGACGCCGGTTTCCTTGCTGTGACTAGTTACCCGCCGTGGGTTGCTAACATTGTACCTGTACCTAAGAAAGATGGCAAGGTGTGTATGTGTGGGGATTACCGAGACCTGAATAGAGCTAGCCCGAAGCATGATTTCCCATTACCTCACATTGATGTATTGGTAGACAACACAACTCAGTTCTCGGTATTTTCTTTCATGGACGGATTTTCTGGATACAATCAGATAAAGATGTCGCCCGAAGACATGGAGAAAACAACTTTCATCACACCTTAGGGCACGTTCTGCTACAAGGTAATGACGTTTGGACTGAAGAACGCCGGTGCCACTTATCAACGGGTTATGGTAATGTTATTCCACGATATGATCCACAAAGAAATCGAATGCTACGTGGATGATATGATTTCCAAGTCCCTTACTGAAGAAGACCATTTGGTGAATCTGTTGAAGTTATTTAAGAGTCTGAGGAAGTTTCAGCTAAAGTTGAACCCCAAAAAATGCACATTCGGGGTACGTTCCGGTAAGCTGCTGGGATTTATCGTAAGTGAAAAGGGAATTAAGGTTGATCCCGACAAAGTTAAAGCTATTCAGGAAATGCCTGCACCTAGGACTGAGAAAGAAGTTCGAGGGTTCTTAGGTAGATTGAACTACATATCAAGGTTCATATCTCATCTCACTACAACATGTGAACCTTTGTTCAAGCTGTTAAGAAAGGAACAAACAGTCAGGTGGAACGACGATTGTCAGAAAGCTTTTGACAAGATCAAGGAGTACCTGCAAGAACCTCCAATTCTCATGCCTCCAATTGAAGGAAGACCTCTGATAATGTATCTGACAGTATTAAAAGGGTCAATGATGTGTGTGTTGGGCCAGCATGACGAGTCTGGTCGAAAAGAGTATGCAATATACTACCTAAGCAAAAAGTTTACCAACTATGAACAACGTTATTCACTGCTCGAGAAAACGTGTTGTGCTTTAGCGTGGGCTGCTCGCCGACTAAGACAGTATATGTTGACTCACACTACCTTGTTGATCTCAAAAATGGACCCCGTCAAGTACATATTTAAGAAGCCAGCACTTACCGGAAGGGTTGCAAGATGGCAAATGATTCTAACAGAGTATGACATTCAATACACCTCTCAGAAAGCCATCAAGGGCAGTGTATTGTCTGACTATCTGGCTGAGCAACCCATTGATGATTACCAGCCCATGAGATTTGACTTCCCTGATGAAGACATCATGTTCTTAAAAGCAAAAGATTGTGAAGAGCCAGTTCACACTGAAGGGCCTGATCTAGAAGAAGCATGAACTATGATGTTTGACGGGGCTATCAATATGAATGGTCGGGGAGTTGGTGCAATGCTCATTACACCTAAAGGAGTTCATATGCCTTTCTCGGCAAAACTCACCTTTGCCTGCACTAACAACGAAGCAGAATACGAAGCATGTATCATGGGTCTTGAGGAAGCCATTGACCTCAGGATCAAAACCTTGAATGTATTTGGAGATTCAGCTTTGGTAATCAATCAGACCAACGGCAAATGGTACACTCATCAGGAGCATCTGATTCCATACCGTGACTATACGAGGAGATTATTGACTTTCTTCACAACAGTCAAAATTGAATACATCCCTCGAGACAAGAATCAGTTTGCGGACGCCTTAGCTACTATTTCCTCCAGGATCAAAGTTCAAGCTGCCAATTATGTGCCTCGGATTTTGGTATCCAGGCTGGACCGATCGGCATATGTTTTCTCTGTGGACACTGCTATTTACAACAAGTCTTGGTACCATGACATCAAATGCTTCTTGGAGAATCAGACATACCCACCTGGGGCATCATCCAATGATAAGAAGACATTAAGAAGGCTGGCCGACAATTTCTTTCTCAATTCTGATGGTTCATTATACAAGCGAAACTTCGACATGGTCCTGCTCAGATGTGTTGACAAGAAGGAAGCAGACCTGCTAATGCACGAAGTACACGAAGGTTCTTTCGGTACCCATGCCGGAGGACATGCAATGGCAAAGAAGTTATTAAGATCAGGGTACTACTGGATCACAATGGATGCAGATTGTTGTGCCTATTCCAGAAGGTGCCACAAATTCCAGATCTATGCAGATAAAGTGCACGTGCCTCTGAATCCTTTGAACGTAATGTCTTCACCTTGGCCCTTTGCCATGTGGGGCATTGACATGATTGGAAAGATTGAACCGAATTCTTCAAATGGTCACCAATTCATTCTGGTAGCCATTGATTACTTCACCAAATGGGTTGAAGCAACTTCATATGCAAACGTCACCAGACAAGTGGTAGCCAAATTTCTGAAAAGAGACATCATCTGTCGATATGGAGTTCCCGAGCGAATCATTACTGATAATGGTTCCAATTTGAATAACAAAATGATGGCAGAACCGTGTCGGGACTTCAAAATCCAACATCACGACTCTTCTCCTTACAAGCTAAAGATGAATGGCGCTGTTGAGGGAGCTAACAAGAACATCAAGAAGATTGTGCAGAAGATGGTAGTTACCTACAAAGACTGGCATGAAATGCTACCATTTGCTTTGCATGGGTATCGAACCTCAATCAGAACATCTACTGGGGCAACGCCTTATCAACTTGTGTACGGTATGGAAGTTGTCCTACCTGTTGAAGTTGAGCTACCCTCCTTACAGGTAATGATGGATGTGAAATTGGATGAAGCAGAATGGGTCCAGTCTCGGTACAATCAACGGAATCTGATTGAAGAGAAAAGGTTGGCTACCATCTGTCATGGACAGTTATATCAGAAGTGAATGAAGAAAGCCTTCGATCAGAATGTCAGACCTCGGGAATACCAAGTGGGAGAGCTTGTTCTGAGAAGAATCCTTCCTCCTCATACAGACCACAGGGGCAAGTGGAAACCAAACTATGAAGGTCCCTACGTCATAACCAAAGTCTTCTCAGGTGGAGCACTAATGCTCGCAACCATGGATGGTGAAGACTTCCCGTCTCCTGTGAATTCAGATGCAGTTAAAAAATACTTTGCATAAAATGACCCGCTGGACATAAAAACAGAATGTAAGTCTAGGCAAAAATAGGGCATCCCGGCGAGTCAAAAACAGAATAAAAGATTCGGGCAAAAATAAGGGAAAATTGAAAAAATGTACACCCGCTGAGTTGAAAAGCCACATCGGACAACTCAGGCAAAAATGGGTATCCCGGTGGATTGAAAACCTGAAAGGGAGATCCACGCAAAATCAGGGAATAAACAAACAACTGCATTCTGAATTCGTCTATATCGCTCACAACATGGCAAGCTTCGAAAAGACAAAGCGTCGGTCAGAATCGACCTTCTTCAAAAAGCAAGATAAGAAGAACGTCAAGGTCATACAGTTCATAGCAAAGGAAGCTCACTGGAGCGTCATCTTCAACATTGCCAACACTTCTATTTTCTCAATTTACAGCAATCTCCTTCTTTCAAGGGATTTTTTTCTTTGACTATACTTGCCAATTCAGAGCACACAAATTAATAAAATCAGAGTTTTCAGTCACACCTTGTTTTGTACATTTTTGTTTCGTTTGTAAAATGTCAAATGTTCACAATACAACACTTGCATAAAACTTATAGGTCATTTTTAACAAAATGCTTGCAGGAAATATATTACTTTCAGATAAATCTAACTCCTATGACGGAATCGGGTTAAGGATACCTCGGGCCACTTATGTGTTTTCCTTTGTCTTAACAGGTTGTAGGTACCCAAGACAGACAATCTTTCACAACATGGGGAATATCAAGCATTGAATCCCCAGCGTACTACTTCCCAGAAGTTATTTCCTCCCCGAGCAGTGCCTAACAACCTCTTCCACAACAAGGTGGCCAAAGCACTTTCTTTTCCCCACCAGAGATACCAGATTTCTCTCATCCTCAGCAGGGTTGGTGGAACTGAATTCCCCACAGAGTTGCCTCCCCAGAAGAGCAATACCTGAAATACTTCCCCAGCGGAGTTGCTAAAACTTCCTCGTCCCCATTGAGAGTTCTCCCTCCAGACAGATCTATCAATGATCTATTTTCCCAAGAAGAGTTCTCCCTCCGGAGAGATCTATCAATGATCTCTTCCCCCAGTTGGGTTATTCCTCCAAGCAGATCAGCCAGAGATCTTTATCCCTGCAGGATCCGAGTCTCGGATCAGTTCTCTCATTTGCATAATCATAGCATTCGCATCATATTCACTGAAATAAGCGTAGCATTCCGTCTAATACGGAGCATTACGGAAAAATTCAAACATTTGCATGATCATAAGCCAGGTTCGAGCCAGTCACCTACAAATACCATCATCACAATATACAAAAACTCACATCCCCTGCAGATAAAAGCCAAAGCATCCCCTTTGCACTCTCAACACAGATGTCTGTTTATATTTAACATGCTCTTCTCGACACTCGTCTGTGTCACCATATCCCCCCGCAGGTCGCCAGAATACCTTTTTCACTCTCAAAAACAGATATTTGTTCACAAATCGTACATATTCGTTTTGACACTCGTCCGTGTCATACCTCCCCAGCAAGTCAAACACTCGTATGTGTCCCTTGCTCAATCTTTTTGACACTCGTCTATGTCCTGCACATACTTCACCAACAAATCAACACTCATACTTATACACCATCCTCTGAAACTCGTTCATATCTTGTATATATCATCTCCTCAGCAGATCAGCACTCTTCTGTGTTCCTTGCTTAACCAATTGATACTCGTCTGTATCGTCATCCTTAAACACATGTTAGCGTTTGTTTCTACTGATACTCGTCCGTATCATGGTCCTAAGGATGCTCGTCCGTATCTTTAATCTATACACACTGTCAAACACTTATATATTTTATTCTTGAAGGCGTAAGCACTCGTCCGTGTTTATCATTCCCACAGTAAGTCGCCAACAAAACAATTTTCTTCTATCCGACATTCGTCCTATGTCGTAATACTTTCGGCAGCCATCCCCTGCTAGGTGATCACCCTTCACCTTCGGATGACCGTCCCTCATCCTTTTCCCTAGTGGAATCTCCATTATTGGAACTTTCTATTTGGCATTCGTCCTATGTCGTGATATTTTTAGCAGCCGTCCCCTGCTAAGTGATCGTCCTTCACCTTTTGATGATCGTCCCTCATCATTTATCTGATGGCCGTCTCCATCGTTGATCTTTTTATCCGACATCCGTCCTATGTCGTGATAATCCTCGAGAGCAGCCGTACCCTGCTAGGTGATCGTCCTTCACCTCTTGATGATCGTCCTTCATCATGCTTATCCGATGGCCATCCCCATCGTTGATCTTTTCTATCCGACATTCGTCCTATGTCGTGATATTTTTAGCAGCCGTCCCCTGCTAGGTGATCGTCCTTCACCTTTGATGACAAGTCCTCCTCAAGTTGTCTTACAAACTTAAAATCAACTTCTTAATCTCATCACTTTTAATTAAAATCCATTTAATAAAGGCTTGTTACATAATGAATTTAATCCCTAACCATGGATTAAGTTGAGGTATCTTCCTCAGCTTAAGTGTTCTCATCTATTATCCTTCTATTAGGATGGTGTAATGAGTTCACTAATCTGTGATTAGAGATTAAACTCATTACTTAACACTAAACAAAAACCCAAAAACATCTAATTAATCACAAGTAGGTTAATGATCTTAATCCTACATCATCATGGTAATTAAGTTGAGATACTTATCTCATACTTAAGTAGGCTCATTATCCCTAATCAGGGAGGATATAATGAGTTTACAACCCTTGATTTAGGCTTAAGCTCATAATCCTATGAAAACACCAAAAATAATAACAAGACTGAAAACACAAAAACAAACAATAATCGTTTCCTTCGGGATTCGTTTCTCATCACACTCATTCACAAACGAGAACTTGCTTCTTCCGTCTAATGCAAGACAGTTAGCACTCGACCTAGACGAGTCATACACTTGAGCATAGGAAGGCAAGCAGTTCACAGTCAATTTATCTTTCAGTCTCTTTGAGTCGAACTACAGTGTTTTGACTTCCTCATTGCACGAGAGGATACGTAGGCATAACTTAACAGTTATCGAACAAAAGTCTCTTTGTCGTCCCCCTCTTTCAGCATTCTTTCTAAGCCTCAGCTCCTAAGCAATTCATGTAACACCCACTTTTCCCACAGAATTATTTATATAAACCTTTAATAAAATCATAGTTACTTGTCCAAAGTGAGATGTTACATCATCATCATTCATCAAAATCGTTAATAAAAGAAAACAGCGGAATCCAAATCTTTAACGTCACTAGCTCGACGGCTTAACAAATCATACATAATAAAGTTCTTCAATTCAAGTTTAATTATAAAAATAAGTTTTTCTAAACATTATAAGTAAATGTGGAAAAGATCCCCGTTCCCGTTACATTTCAGAGCTCCTAGGACACGGACATAACACCAACGTACTTCTCAAGTACCTGAATTGTCTGCACTTCCGAAGAAGCACAGACACAACAAAACAAATAGAGGGGTGAGAAATAGATTCATAATATAACGGTGCATATGACATATATGAAGAAGTAATTCACCCCTAATCACACCAAATTATCAATCATATCATTCAGTCAATCATATTATTCAATCAATCATAATGCAATGTGACTCCAATGCACAATGCAAATGCGGTACCGACTCACAATAACGGTTCATCAATAGAACCCCGAATGCATCGTTAACGTCTCCAACAAGACACGATCATCCCTGCAACCACGATTCCAACGAATCCCGAATAATCACATCCACGACATGATTATTCCATCAAATGTATGCACATGCAGACACAACAACGCATGCCATATCACAATACACATGAACACGTCATGCTTTACGATCATCATGATCTCATCAACCAACCATCAGTGCATCTTATTCACACACAAAGCATACACATATCTCATGTTATTCACAATTATAACAATCTACATACTCATATAATTCAACTAAGCACTTAGGATTTCTTATGCGACTAATCATCAAGTCCTATATTCATTATTAGAACATCCTCAAAGTCTTATTTCATTAATATAATCCTCCATTGGAAGAATGAGTCAAATCCACCTTAAAACGGACGAAAAATTACATTTACAGGGGCCTGACACGGCCCCCCGTATCCCCTGACACGGCCCGTATCAGGTGTCCTGGGACACGGCCCGTGTCAGGTGGCCTGGGACACGGCCCTTTAAATCATCAAAAACACATTTTCCAGGAGGCTGACACGGCCGCCCGTGTTGCATGACACGGCCCGTGTCAGGCCTCCTGAAGCCAACTTCCCAAAATTCCACTTTTTAGTATAATGCCCGTAGCCTGACACGGCTGCCCGTGTCATGGGACACGACCCGTGTCAGGGCACCTGTACCCCAAAAATCCAATTTTTCCAAAAGTCCCAATTTCTTCCTTCTTCCTCACATGCACGAACCCCAATCATTCTAAGTTGAATTTAGCACTCAAAACCAACCAATTCACATGTTTATTATCCATCTATACATATAACATCAACTAGTTTTATTAATAAACTTTCCTAGATCAAATTAGGGAATCTATGAGGTTTAATCCTCTTCTCTGTTCATCATATCCTCCATAACCTTCATATGCCATTCTTCCCAATACCAAACACACAGCACCAAATATATTTTCAAAATACATCGTATACTCATATTCATCAACAATTTCACAATATTGCATCAATTCAATCATTATTATCATAATCTCTTAAAATACCTAAGGGAGGAAGGAACTCCCAATTACCCTTCTATGTCCTATCACCAATCATAAACCCTTTTCTCCCCCCTTACCTTAAAATTGAAGCTTTCCTTCACAACTTTTGGTCTTGGTGATCTACGATCCTTGACCTTGCCCTTCTTCTCCTCTTTCTCCAGACCTCTCCGTTCTTCGTCAAAATACGATGAATGAGGTTTGTTTCCCTAATTCCTCTTTTCATAAAACAACAATTCCACTTTTGCCCCTTAAACATCTAACTAACCCTTTTATTTTATTTTATTTAAATAATAACAACATTATAATAGTACACCTTATATTATTATTATTATTCTCATAAAATACTTTCTTCACCAAATATTCAATTATGCCATTAAATTATTTAATATTTATTTCACAAAAATAAATATAAAAATTAAGGCGTTACAACTCTCCCCCACTTAATTATTTTCGTCCTCGAAAATGTACCTGAATTGAATAACTCTGGATATGATTCCCGCATCTTGCTCTCCAATTCCCAGGTAACACTTCCACCAGCAGCTCCTCCCCAAGCTACTCTCACAAGAGGTATCTCTTTGCCTCGAAGTTGCTTCATCTTACGATCTTCAATCCTCAACGGTAAAGTCTCCATCGTAAGATTGTCACGGATTTGCACTACATCTTCTACCATAAAGAGCTTCAAACGGAGCCATTCCAATACTTGAATGATATCTATTATTATAAGTAAATTCAATCAGTGCCAAATGTGTATCCCACGCACCACCTTTTCCTAGCACATAAGTTCTCAACAAATCTTCTAATGACTGAATAGTCCTTTCGGATTGTCCATCTGTCTGTGGGTGGTAAGCCGAACTCAATTTCAACTTAGAACCCAAAGCCTCGTGCAAACTTTTCCAAAACTCAGAAGTAAATCGTGGATCTCTATCTGATATTATACTTGACGGTACACCATGCAATTTCACAATAATTCAGATATAAATCTCCGCCAACTTAGTTAACGGGTAACTGATGTTTATCGGAATAAAATGCGCGGACTTAGTCAACCGGTCCACAACTACCCAAATAGTATCCAGTCCTCTCGCAGTATTCGGCAAACCTGTCACAAAATCCATAGCAATACTATCCCACTTCCACTCTGGGATCTCTAAAGGTTGCATCAGCCCCGAAGGCTTCTGATGTTCCACTTTTGATTTCTGACATACTAAACAAGCATAAACAAAGTGTGCAATATCGCGTTTCATACCGTGCCACCAAAATAATTTCTTCAAGTCATGGTACATCTTCGTAGCTCCCGGGTGAATACTTAAGCTACTTCGATGACTCTCATCCAGAATTGTTTTCTTTAGTTCAACACTATCGGGTATACAAATTCTCTCCCGAAATCTCAAAATACCATTATTATCCAAACTAAAATCACCGCCTTGATCATTTCTTTCGGTAGGAATTAAGTCCACCAATTTCACATCTTGTCGTTGGCCTTCCTTAATTACATCCAGAAATTCATTATTTATTCGTAACATGCCCAACTTGACACTTCCAGGTGTCATCTCACACACCATACTTAATTCTCTAAATTGCTCAATTAAATCCATCTCTTTCATCATCATAGCTGACATATGAACTGTTTTCCGACTTAATGCGTCTGCTACTACATTTTCCTTTCCCGGATGGTAACTTAAATTAAAATCATAATCTTTCAAAAATTCTAACCATCTCCTCTGCCTCATATTAAGCTCCTTTTGATCAAATAAATATTTTAGACTCTTATGGTCACTAAAGACTTCAAATCGCGACCCATATAGATAATGCCTCCATATTTTCAACACAAATACCACTGCAGCCAATTCCAAATCATGAGTAGGATAATTCCTCTCGTGTATCCTCAACTGTCTTGAAGCATAGGCTACTACTTTACCAACCTGCATTAACACACCACCTAAACCCATTTTAGATGCATCACAATACACAACGAAAGCTTCATTCGGGTTCAGTAAAATCAATACTGGTGCTGAAGTCAATTTCTTTTTCAATTCTTCAAAGCTTCTCTCACAAGCTACATCCCAAATAAAGGCTTGACTCTTCCGGGTCAATTGAGTCAATGGCAACGCCAAATTAGAAAATCCTTCTATAAACCTTCGATAATAACCAGCTAAACCAAGAAAACTTCTAATTTCCGTTACCGTCTTCGGAGGTTCCCAATCAAGCACAGCACTGACCTTTGAAGGGTCTACTGCTATACCTTCACCAGATATTACATGTCCCAAAAAGCTCACTTTCTTCAACCAGAATTCACACTTGGAAAATTTAGCAAACAATTTGTTATCTTTTAACACTTGCAGCGCAATTCTCAAATGTTTCTCATGCTCTTCTTCAGACTTCGAGTATATCAATATATCATCAATAAATACTACGGCGAATTGATCCAAGTAAGAATGGAATATTCGGTTCATATATTCCATAAACACACCCGGCGCATTAGACACTCCTAAAGGCATCACTGCATATTCGTAATGACCATATCGAGTTCTAAATGTCGTCTTCTGGATATCTTCCTCTTTCACTCTGATTTGATGATATCCTGACCTCAAATCAATCTTGCTAAAAACACAAGCTCCCACCAGTTGGTCCATCAAGTCATCGATCCTTGGAAGTGGATACTTGTTCTTAATAGTAACCTTATTCAGCTGTCGGTAGTCGATGCACAAGCGCATACTACCACCCTTCTTCTTAACCAATAACACTGGAGCACCCCATGGAGATACACTGGGTCGAATGAACTTCTTATCAAGTAAATCACCAATCTGCGATTTCAATTCAGCTAACTCAGTAGCATACATCTTGTACGGTGCCATAGAAATAGGCCTGGTACCAGGAATCAAGTCAATAGTAAACTCCACTTCACGCGTCGGAGGTAACTCTGTAATATCATTGGGAAATACTTAAAGAAATTCATTCACCCCTGGTAACTCTTCAACAACGACCTTTTCTTCCATAGATAATGAAGCAAACACAACAAACATTTTCGCTTCATCTTCCAATAAGGTCCTCAGCTCCTTAGTAGAAACTGAACTGGCCAAAATTTCCTCTTCTAGAGTTAGGAATAACAATCTCTTCCTAAAGCAGTCAATATAAACTCGGTTGGATTCCAACCAGTTCATACCCAAGATTATATCAAGATTACTGAGTGGTAGACAAACGAGATCCACTCTAAACTCTTTATCAGAAATAGCCAAAACACAATCACGACATATCAAGGTAGTAGTCACAGACCCTATAGATGGTGTATCAATAACCATTCCTTGACTTAACTAAGAAGGTTCCAATCCTAACTTTTCACACATTCCAAAGAAATAAACGAGTGTGTTGCACCCGTATCAATAATCACAAATAAAGGAATATTATTGATAAAGCAAGTACCTTTGACCAATCGATCTTCACTAGTAGGCTGAGCTCCCACTAATGCAAATACTTTCCCATCGGATTTCTGCTTCTTTGGTTTCGGGCAATTAGTGCTAATGTGGCCCTGCTCTCCACAATTATAGCAAATAGGCGCATTTCCTCTACAATTGGCCATCACATGACCCGCCTTTCCACACTTAAAACACTTCTTTTCTTCAGTAGGACAATTATTGGCACGATGTCCCGTGCCGTGACATCTGTAGCATTTGAACACACCGGGAGTACTTCCTCCCCCACTTGGCTTCTTCTCAATACCAGCTTTTTGCTTCCCTTTGTCAGCTGGAGCACTATAAGGAGTACCACCAAATCTTTGCTTCCCTTTCTTATCATTCACAGCTTTGTAGTGCGCAATCCGCGCCCTATTATCATTATCATAAATCCTTCTTCTAATTACCAGCTCTGGATAATTCCTGATCTTCTGGCAAGCAATACCCAACTTAATCTCAGGATGCAGTCCATTCTCATACTTCAGACATTTGGAAGTCATTGCCTCTTCAGTATTGTAGTGCGTACAGTATTGCACTAGTTCTTCAAACTTGGCAGCATACTCCGCCACTGTCATATTACCTTGCTTGAGTTCCAAGAACTCAACCTCCTTAGCACTACGGATGTCTTCCGGGAAATACTTTTCCAAGAATTCTCTGCGAAATACTGCCCAAGTGATAGCCGTACCCGCGTCCTCCATCCTTTGGCGACTGTTGTCCCACCAGACTTCAGCTTCGCACTCCAACATGTGAGTACCAAATCTCACCTTTTGATCATCAGAGCATCCCATGGTTCTGAAGATCTTCTCAACAGCTTTCAACCACCTCTGCATAGCCTCTGGATCCAGAATTCCACCTTCATACGTCGGCGGCTTGTTATTCCGGAACTGCTCCAATGCACGAGACTGAGCATTTCCTCCACCCTGAACGACCTGAACAACGTTCTCAACCGTCTGCGCCATGGCTTGCATATCCGCAGCAAGAGCAGCATCATTCCTTCATGCCATACTGATACAACAAATAACTCAGGTTAGGAAACACACGACTCTTATTCTAAGGACTGACTTAATCTGGCTAGTTGGACCGACCTACTCTGATACCAATTGTAACACCCACTTTTCCCACAGAATTATTTATATAAACCTTTAATAAAATCAGAGTTACTTGTCCAAAGTGAGATGTTACATCATCATCATTCATCAAAATCGTTAATAAAAGAAAACAGCGGAATCCAAATCTTTAACGTCAATAGCTCGAAGGCTTAACAAATCATACATAATAAAGTTCTTCAATTCAAGTTTAATTATAAAAATAAGTTTTTCTAAACATTATAAGTAAATGTGGAAAAGATCCCCGTTCCCGTTACATATCAGAGCTCCTAGCTCGAAGGCTTAACAAATCATACATAATAAAGTTCTTCAATTCAAGTTTAATTATAAAAATAAGTTTTTCTAAACATTATAAGTAAATGTGGAAAAGATCCCCGTTCCCGTTACATATCAGAGCTCCTAGGACACGAACATCACACCAACGTACTTCTCAAGTACCTGAATTGTCTGCACTTCCGAAGAAGCACAGACGCAACAAAACAAACAGAGGGGTGAGAAATAGATTCATAATATAACGGTGCATATGACATATATGAAGAAGTAATTCACCCCTAATCACACCAAATTATCAATCATATCATTCAGTCAATCATATTATTCAATCAATCATAATGCAATTTGACTCCAATGCACAATGCAAATGCGGTACCGACTCACAATAACGGTTCATCAATAGAACCCCGAATGCATCGTTAACGTCTCCAACAAGACACGATCATCCATGCAACCACGATTCCAACGAATCCCAAATAATCACATCCATGACATGATTATTCCATCAAATTTATGCGCATGCAGACACAACAACGCATGCCATATCACAATACACATGAACACGTCATGCTTTACGATCATCATGATCTCATCAACCAACCATCAGTGCATCTTATTCACACACAAAGCATACACATATCTCATGTTATTCACAATTATAACAATCTACATACTCATATAATTCAACTAAGCACTTAGGATTTCTTATGCGACTAATCATCAAGTCCTATATTCATTATTAGAACATCCTCAAAGTCTTATTTCATTAATATAATTCTCCATTGGAAGAATGAGTCAAATCCACCTTAAAACGGACGAAAAATTACATTTACAGGGGCCTGACACGACCCCCCGTATCCCCTGACACGGCCCGTGTCAGGTGGCCTGGGACACGGCCCGTGTCAGGTGGCCTGGGACACGGCCCTTTAAATCATCAAAAACACATTTTCCAGGAGGCTGACACGGCCGCCCGTGTTGCATGACACGGCCCGTGTCAGGCCTCCTGAAGCCAACTTCCCAAAATTCCACTTTTTAGTATAATGCCCGTAGCCTGACACGGCTGCCCGTGTCATGGGACACGGCCCGTGTCAGGGCACCTGTACCCCAAAAATCCAATTTTTCCAAAAGTCCCAATTTCTTCCTTCTTCCTCACATGCACGAACCCCAATCATTCTAAGTTGAATTTAGCACTCAAAACTAACCAATTCACATGTTTATTATCCATCTATACATATAACATCAACTAGTTTTATTAATAAACTTTCCTAGATCAAATTAGGGAATCTATGAGGTTTAATCCTCTTCTCTGTTCATCATATCCTCCATAACCTTCATATGCCATTCTTCCCAATACCAAACACACAACACCAAATATATTTTCAAAATACATCGTATACTCATATTCATCAACAATTTCACAATATTGCATCAATTCAATCATTATTATCATAATCTCTTAAAATACCTAAGGGAGGAAGGAACTCCCAATTACCCTTCTATGTCCTATCACCAATCATAAACCCTTTTCTCCCCCTTTCCTTAAAATCGAAGCTTTCCTTCACAACTTTTGGTCTTGGTGATCTACGATCCTTGCCCTTGCCCTTCTTCTCCTCTTTCTCCAGACCTCTCTGTTCTTCGTCAAAATACGCTGAATGAGGTTTGTTTCCCTAATTCCTCTTTTCATAAAACAACAATTCCACTTTTAACCCTTAAACCTCTAACTAACCCTTTTATTTTATTTTATTTAAATAATAACAACATTATAATAGTACACCTTATATTATTATTATTATTCTCATAAAATACTTTCTTCGCCAAATATTCAATTATGCCATTAAATTATTTAATATTTATTTCACAAAAATAAATATAAAAATTAAGGCGTTACAATTCACACCTTTTTGCACTGACACCTGTATTTTCTTTCCCTAGCTTTTGCACACAGATAGTACATACATCTACCCCTTTTAAACACAATCTTGTAAGCATGGATCCCGTTGAGTACGACGGAAAATCTGGGTGCTAATACCTTCCCAGGTTGTAACCAACCCCCTTTCTCAGTTTTTCTGGTTCGCAACCGTCTTATCCATCTCTTTCTAGGTTTATGCAACATTACCTTTCCTTCGGGATAAAAATGCCTAGCTGGCGACTCTATTCAATTCATTCACTTTCTCTTTTCACCGACTATTCGCGTCTGCACCGGGATGCAAATCTTCGGGAGCGACAGTTATGTGCGTGGTTCTGATTTCTACTTTTGAAGTGAGTAAAGCTTCTGAAGTTGTTACCTTCTGAAGACCAAGTGCTGAAGAAATCTGAAGTCGAAGATCTGAAGGTTATGAAGACTTAAGGTTCTAAAGATAAAGGTTCTGAATGTTGAATGCTGGTTAAAAGTTGTTATTGGTACTTCTGCAACAGCAGTAACCTTACCACTATTTAATTTGGCCAATAACAACAATTTAACAGCATGTGTCAATTTAGTTGCAATTTTAGTTTTTGCTTTTGTATTCTCTCATGTATAAATACAGTGTAATAATCTCAATTCAAGGTTAATACCAATTTTACAATTCATCCCAATTATAATCTCTCTACTCTAATTCTCTTTCTCTCTCAATATTGATCTTCTTCCCCAATTTTCTTTTCCACCATTGTTACCATCTTCAAATTCTGATTTTTATGTTGTTCTAACATTTGGCATCAAGATCTCCGGTTATTGATCCTATTCCGCTGCAAAAATGGCTACCGTTTCCAATTATCGAATTCCCATAAATCTCCCAATTCTTGATTCGAAGAATTACGACAAATGGGCGAAACAAATGAAGGTTTTGTTTGGTTATCAAGAGGTGCTTGAGATTGTCACTAATGGAGTCACACCGTTAGGGGCTGATGCTACCGATGCTCGTAGGGCTACTGTCGCTCCCCGGATTTCCATCCTGGTACAAACGCAAAAGTGGCGCGGAAAAATAATAGAGTCGCCAGCCAGGAATTTTTATCCCGAAGGAACGGGAATGGTAATGCTGCACAAACCAGAAGAAAAGAAAAGGAAGGACACGGGTCCTGCAAACCAAAGAGACTGAGTTCGGGAGTCGGTTACGACCTGGGAAGGTATTAACACCCAGATCGTCCGCCGTACCCGACGGGATCCACGCTTGCAAAGAAAAATGTTTCAAAGGGTGAGGATATGAAAGCTACTGCAAAATAAAAGAAAATGAACTGGAAAAGAAACTGAGAAAAGAACTGAAAAGGAAAACAAAGAGAAAAATGTAGGGAAAGTAAAGATTGTGCTTGCACGGGCCCTACCCCGCTGCCTACGTACCTCATCAGGACAATGAGGATCAGAGACGCCGTAGTTCCCCTAACTAGGGGTGGAAAAGATTGCTTGTGTCTTAAGGCTTGAACTGCCTATGTCAATGCTCAGGTGTTGCAGGCTCGGACGACGAGTGCGTTACCGTCTTGCAAAATGACAGTTAGGAGAAAGTTCGCGTACGGAGCGAAGGTGATGAGAAAAGAATTCCCGAAGGAGAGACGTTTATTGTTTGTCCAGTGTTTTTTATGAGTTTTCTATGAGTGTGTCACAAGGAAGTGAACTCAAACTCTTTTCCATGGAATGTGTACTTGCTATTTGTCGTACCTCGAAAAATACGATCCTAGAATAAACAACAGAGTCACCACCTAATTTTATTTATTCTAACGAGAGAAAAGGGAGATATAGACACAACCTAAATAATGGATAAGAATGGTCAACGAAACCACTAATCTAAGTTCGGGAGTCAGTTACGTAAATGGAAGGTATTAGACACCCCCCACGTCCGTTGTACTCAACGGGAACCTCTTAGGCTAGTTTGCGCTTAAAAATGTTAACTTGTATTATTGTCTTCTTTTAATGATTAAGTATCGATGTTTGTTTATTATTTGCTATACAGAGAGGTTAAGTTTTTTATTATTGTGATTTATGACGGAGAAATAAATAAGTTTTTTATTATGGTGCTCGCAAAGGATTAAAATCCTCGTGCCTACGTATTCCCTTGTGCAATGGGAAAGTCAGAGCTTCATAGTTCGTACAACTACGGTTTATTATTTTTATTGAACAATTGTTTGAAAATGCATTCTACTGCTAAGCGTTGGCTTATCTGCTCGTGATATGAGGCTGAAGTGCTAGCTTGTTTGCGAGATAGAAAGATTTAAACAATGTTCGTTTTGAGAAAATATGTTTGATCTTTATTAAGGGTGTTTTAAAACGAGAGGGCGAATGAACCACGTCGCGTGGGGCTTGCCCAGGAGCGGTTGCATTCAAGAACGTGCGGAATGCGAGACTCCGGAGTTCAATTACTCGCCGATTAATTATGGAAAATAATTTGTGTTGGTTAGTAAGTTTTAAATTGTTTCTAAGATATAAAAGAGTGAATGGACCACGTTGCATGGGGCTAGCCCAGCTGCAGTCCGTTCCAGAACGTGCAGAGTGCTAGACTCCGGAGTTCAATTTCCGTGATTTAATTTAAAAAAGATAATTTGAATATTTTGGTATACGAATAGTGATTGGACACATCGCGTGGGGCTAGCCCAGTAGTGGTCCAATCCAGAACGTGCGGAATGCTAGATTCCGGAATTCTTTTCTCGTATTAAATTAATAAGTTGAATAATTGTTTTTAGATGCTTTTAGGTTTATTTATTTTAATAACAAAGGAATGAGCGAAACATTACGCGTGGGGCTAGCCCAGTTGTGATTCGTTCCAGAATGTGCAGAGTGCTAGACTCCGGAGTTTTATTCTTTGTTAGATTAATAAAGATACGTAAAAGTAGTACAGATGGCGATCACATGTTGACCGACTTACGTGTGTGCAAAAAAAATGAGTTTATGAAACTACGTGGTGTATTTTAAAAGTGTTTATTTGGCATTAGACCAAATGATTAACTTATCTTTCGAAATGATTAATTTAGCGCGGACATATTTATTTCTATTTTGACAAGTTATAACCGAGATAAGAAAATAACAACCGAAAGTCGATACAAGTCGTACGTTCTCATCACAACCTAATGACACGTAATAAGCAAAAAAAAACGAACAACATACGCATAAATAAATAAACGCAAGGTAGTTGATTAAATAATAAAAATGACGAAATAATTAACAAATTGATTATTTTAATTAAACTAAAATATTAGTAAACAAAGGAGACAATTTTTCTTAAAAAAGATAATAACTTAAAAAAAGGTTAGGTTTGTAAAAATAAAATAAAATAAGTAAAGACAACTAAATAATAAAAAAGAAGATGGGCCAAGCAGGAGGGGGGTTTGACAACATAGCCCATAGGCCCATGAAATAAGACCGGCCGGGTCGGGTATGACCCGGATCCGGTTCAGTATCCTTTTCCCAAAAGGGAAATGAAGATCCTAGGGTTTTCTCACAACCATTCCTTCCCGAAAACGGAAAACAGACGTCATCCTCTCCATCTCAACTCCCTCGATCGAAGCCTCGTCCTCACCGTCTCTCTCCCTTCGTCAGCCTAACCTCATTACCACCAAACCTCTCAAAACGAATCTCTAAAGACCGAACCAAACTCCAATCTTAGAAACTTTCCATGTTTTTTTCGGTGAACAAGCAAACTTAACTCCTCGAATAACAACAATAGCAAACGCGAAAAGAAGGGGAAATGACTTACAAAGGGTGAAGAGCTTCGAATGTTGGCTTTCGAACCTCCGTTAAGCCTCTGTTCCTTCTGCCTCAAGCCAGGAACGATGTCTGAGAAGAGGGAACGTTATTGCCGAAAAGTAAGGCCGCGGTTATGGCAAGGTAAAGTGATTTTCTTCACGATTTTGTTCCTTAGGGTTTTTGATCGCCTCTTTGTGAAATTTCTCTCTATATTTTGGTGTTTGTTTTCTCTTGGAAAGAAAATTTAGGGTTTCCGTCTTTTTTTTGCCTCCCCGTTCTCAGATTCGTAATCCCCTTTTATAGGGTCAAATTTAGGGTTTACAAATTTCAAAATTGCTGAAAAACTCCTCTATTTTGGAATGCCTGCTTTTTCTTTCTTTGTGTCAAAAGCGTTTTTACCATTTTTGTGAAAGGCTCGATCCTGGGACTTTGCTGACATTTCTTGTTTGTTTTCATTTACATAGTTGGACTTAGGATTCTTTTAGTTTGAAATAAACGCAGCTAGTTCAATTTGAATTGAAATAGTTTTTTTTTTTACTGACTTGGTCTCCCTTTTACTGTCATGAATCTCCTATATTCACAACTTATCCTCCTCTTTTAACTGCGGTAAGTTTTTTTGCAGGATTAACAAGGTTTCTATCTGGTGTATATTGGAACACAACTGAGAGAATTTGCCACCTATCCTTGCCGGCTGCTAACATTGTTATATCCTTGTGAGAAAGATTGGAGTCCAACCTTGGATGATGGTTGCTTTCTTTCCTCATAATCGATAAAGACAGTTGCAAATGGGGAAGTCATCAAAAGATGTTGCTGTTGTTACATTTTTGTAGATTGTGAAGAGTGTTTTTTTCTTTGAATCTTAATATTGGCCTGGCTGTATGATTTGCAGGGTGGAGATAGAAGTATATAGAAAAGTCTGACTAGACGGTGATGCTGCCGCAGGGGATTCCTACTGTTTCAAAGGGCTCTTTCCCATTCTTTTGCTTCTCAATTGGGGACCTTAAACTCAATGTAGTCATCTATTTTGGAAGGCATTCAGAGGGGCTCTTTGCAGCTACAGGTTGCGACCTGATTGCACTTTGTAGACTACGTATTGACTGCACGTGTCTTGAAGGTCTACACCTATTTGCATTGTTCAGATAGAGTGTCCACGTTGCGCTTCACTTCCTCAATTGAGTTTCGCGGTGACCTGGTGCAAGCATCTCTCAAGTCTCCAATCTCAGGTGAAACCTTATTTCTTGCGAGACTGGCAACGTGAAAATAAGTTCTCCATCCATCGAGACACATAAGAACACAATAAGGTGAGAGCTCAGTATTTCATGGCTACTAACACCGTCTTTCTTCTAGTTCCTGGTGCGAGCACACCTCAATTTCTTGGCACGGTAAAAATGCCTCTATCTGCTTTAATCATTCGATTCAGCGTATCAATTGTTTTCTTCTCTTTTTTTACTACGATTTCTTTTGTGATGCAGAGCTAAGTGGAGTACTTCCAACATCACTTATTCCCATTGCTACTGATTTGAGTGTTTTTGTCAGGGACATTGCTATTCATGAAGGAGATTTGGAGTATACAAATGGGCCGACGTCGATACCGTTGTCCTGAATATGATTTAAAATGAGGATGAGAAACCCTGTTTTCTGCCTGAAGCATCTTATCAGAATATATCCTATGATCCTTGCTGAATCTTGGCTTTGGAACTTTAATGTAGACAAAACTGAACATATTTCGAAATCGAAACAGTTCTTGCCATTTATCTTCTTCTTTTTTAACACATCCTGAATTGATAACATACTTGCAGTTGTTTTCGGATCAAGACCTTGAAGCACGATCTTATCAGCCGTCTCAAACTTAGAAACAATCACCTTTAATAGCGATATGAGGGAAAAGCTTGGCGGTATTGACACAAAGAGAAACCGTAGGCGCGGCTGGGGCGGTGAACCCCCTTTGTTTTCCTTTGTCCCTGTTTTTTGTGTAATAATAATATCCTTTATGTAACTCATGTAATAAAATTTAACTTTGAAGCTTTTCCTTGAAAATTTGGCAAATGGTAATTTCCCCTTTTTAAGAATCCTGTCTTTTAAATCCATAGCCCGCAAGAACTCTCAAAGTCCACCATAATTTGAAATCTAATTATATATTTTTGAAAATAATCTCAAAATGATCCAATGGCAACCGAAGCCAACACGTGTCCATGGCTCGAAATTAATCCAACACTTAAATTGATTAAGCTATGACATTTCCAATTGAACCCTTTTGATTACGGATGAAAATATCCACTTGAAAACCTTGTTAACTGACTTAATCTTAAACCGAATTCTCAACCCAAACCGAACTCGTACATCGAATAGAAAGAGATATGAAGATTTATCCATAAAAACAAATGGACATGTCTTGTACCACAATTCACTCTTTCAGCCGCATTAAATCATAAGCCCTCGACTTGATGATTAGGTGAACTCCACACTGATTATTGAGAAGCATGAATTAGTCTGAACACCCAATAGGGCTTGATATTGACGCCCATGATGATAAGGGCTCAAATACTGATTTCAACTTTTAAATAAACCTGCAAGCTCCATAAAACTTGACCTAGAGAAATCCCCGATTTCACGCTTTTAAAACAATGATATGTATGATATGGACATGACTTGAATGCAATATGTATGTGCGGGACACAAACCAAAAAGTAAAAAAAACGAGGGCAAATTTTGGGGTGCAACACTACTACATTCCAAGATGGAATAATAGAACAAGCACACTCAAGTAAGGAGAAGATCCCCAAAACCTGGTTCCAGAGATTAGGGCCTAAGCTCACTAACTCGTTGAATTTATTAAGTGTTTTTGTAATTTTTGTGAATAAGATACCGTGATCAGACTTGTACATCACAAGGTAAACTTGTACTATCCCAAGATGGGAAGACTACAAGCATACCTCATGGGATAAGGCTATTGATCAAAGCATCACCTCAAACTTTATTAAGATGTTTTTTAGAGGTTATGAGATGAGAAGAGAGGAAGAACCAAAGGAACACAAAGGCAAAATTCTAAAGGGGACTAAAGAAATCCTAAGTGTTATCATGCATGGATGTCCTAAAGGTTAATGTGGTTTTCTATCCTAATGAAGAAAGAAAGAAGAAGAGAAGAAGAGGATAGAAGAAAAGATGAGAAAGGCCTAATCCCAACAAGCAAAGAGTAGCACAATAAACATAAGAAGAAAAGATGAGATTTGGAGATGTGGAACTCAACTTCCACACCTCACACTTACCATAGCCCCTGCAAGGTTAGTAACATGCATACAAGTGAAATGAAATGAACAAAATAACATGCCATCATCATACAAACAGAAGTGAAATGATATGTACAAGTACTCAATGCAAATGCAAGACAAAAGAATGAGGGATGAAGCATACAAGTTAATTATGAAGCAACATGAAACAAATGACAAACACATGCAAACTTAAGAAAGATGCAAAGCAAAGATGCACAAACATGGACTCAATGCACAAGACTATAACTAAAACAAGTCAAGGAAGAGCTTAAGAAGCCATCAAGATGAAGATAATGGACACTCAAGACCAAACAATTTCAAAATGGGAGTGAAAGAAGCAAGGAAGAAGTGAAAGCACACTTAAGAAATGAAAGGACTTAAAAGGTAAGAAAACACAAAAATTCCTAAGACTCAAACCCTAAGCTAGGACCAGGAAGGAAACCATACCCCAAAAGGACCCCAAAATGAGAAGAAGAAGTTGGCACAAGTGCCCTTCTAAGCTTATAAAAGAGCTAGTGATCAAAAGAAAGCAAAATGGAACAAGGTGAGAACAAAAATCCACACTAAATCAACCAATTATCTAAAAATTCCACAACTTAAGCCAAATGATCTTAAAACATGGTATAACAATGAGCCAAAAGGATTGGGAAAAATTCAGAAGCAAACTAGGGAAAATGGAGGCAAGAACACAAACTAGGGTTAAGAAACTTACATCACAAGGAAAAGACCAAAACACAAGAAATAAATTTCTAAAAATCAAGGGAAAAATCAGAAACAAACTACATCCTATTAGGAATCCAGAGCAAAAAGAATGAGCACAAAACTCAAAATAATGAACTCTATAGAAAATGGACAAGGCAGTGTACTCAAGAAAGGATTTAAAATGAAGTAAAGAAATGGAAGAATTAATATGACACGTGTAAAATGGGAATAAATGAAAAATAAAAATGTAGAAAAATAAAAGGAACTTAAAAGAAGATTCAAGAATTTTTTGGGAATTTTTTAATGATCAGAACTATTTTTAATATTTAGAAACTAAAATGAATAAAAGAAAAAAATGAAAAAAAAATTAAAAGAGAAATGGACTGGGGGTGCACATAGTAAGGAAATGCGTTGAACTGAGTTGGGCTCAATTGCCAGGGGGGGTGAACATCAAGCTTGGGCCCAAACCTGCGCAGGAATATGAGACTTGTGGTGGAAATTATGGAAAATAATGAGGAAAAAACAAGAGACGCAGGATCAATCCCACGCGTGCTGTGAATTCTTCATTAAATGACATGGCATCAGGCTGGAATGTGATTGGAGACGCACAATACTTATGGTGTGCTGAGAAACAAAACGAATTAAAATGAAATTAAAACACACGTGACTGAGAGGAGGGGTGCTAGGGCTACGTGGAAGCATCCTGGACGCACAAGGGCCAGATCTAATGGCCTGAAGATCATCTTCTTCATGAGACAAACCCTAAGCCATTTTCCAGTTTCCGGTGACCGGAGCTAGGGCTCCGGCGCCGGAATTCAAACCAGATTCACAAAACCTCATAAAAATGAACATAAAGCTCCAGATTCAATAATTAGGGCACGCTGAACATGAATATGGACATGAAAACTTCTATAAATCAATGAATCAATGGGATCGAACAAAAACAGGTTGCACCAAGAAAAAAGAAACTCAAATATCTCACTCATTTATGCACCATTTTCTAAACCAAAGCTTGCAGCATGATCAATGTACATCAAGGATTACAAAACACATGATTAATTTCATTTCCAGATCAAAAAGTATCAGAGCATACATGAGGTGAAGATACTTCAAAACCACCAAGAAAATACTCCAAAGGTTGCAGACCTAGCTCTTACGATCTCCTCTTGCAAAATAAATGCAAGAGGAAGCTTGATGGAACCTGGATCTGAAGCTTCAAAGAAAACTGCCTCTGAATGGCACCTTTCTATTCTTGCATCTTTTGCTCAAATGAATGGTGGAATCATGATCTCTATAACTCACTGATCAAGAATATGGAAGAGATTTGTGAAGAGTGTGAGAGAATGAAGAGATTCGAGTGAAAATGCAGATTGTGCAAAAAGTTGGAAATGAGAGAATGAGAGAGAGCTCCAGCTTTCTGAAACCCTAGCTCCTTTTATGTGAGGTCACAAGCCCATGCTCAAAGAATTACCAAGTTTGCACGTGTGGATCATGAGAAATTTGTGAATTTGCAAAATTTGCAATATGTAAGGGAAGCATGCACTCCTCATGCTTTCTTTGGCCTCTCAGCACATGGGCAATCCTTTTCCAACCCTTGATCAAAATACAAACAATTCTGGCCTTTAGATCAAAGCTATCACACTTTCCTCATGATTTTGCAAAATATCCTATTTTGGAGCAACTTTCTTATTGTGCACGAAATTGGGAGTTTCTTTGGAGCAAAACATTCCAAATGCAATGTATTTTATCATTGGAAACAAACTTGAACCATACCAAGTCTTACAATTAAGTTTTGAAGCTTTTTGCCTTTGTGCATGCATGGAAATTTTGAATTTGCCTAAGTTTCAAGCACTTTTTCGAAGGACCCCTAGAGCAAACCATAAATCCCATGAAAATGTACTTGTACTTTTTGAAAATGGGAGCCCTTAATCTTCAAATTTCATGTTTGACTTTGGTCCATTTGAAGAATTTTTGATCATGTTAAGGTCATTTGAAAATTAGGGCAAAAGTTGCCAAATTTGGAAATTTCTCAAAACCAAGTTTGTACCAATTTTGCAAAAAGCCTCAAATCTCCATGATTCTTGATCTTTAAGCATTCCAAACCTCTTATAACATTGTAAGGACACCCCTTGGCCAAAAAACGTTGGGTTGGAACCCTTGAAATTACACAGTTGACTTTTTAAGGGCACAGTTGACCAATTACTTCATCTGCAAGCAACTGAAGAATTCTCTGACTTCCACATGGAAGTTTCTCATGAAAATTGGTACCTAAGATCCTCTTGACATATAGAAGACTTTGACCAAATGAAATGGCCAAAGTTGTGAAGTTTTGATGCTTGAATCTCAAACCCTAGTTTAGGGGCCTTGTGGAGGAGCTTTGCCTTGTCCTGGATTCTCTGGTGATCATGCAACCTTCTGAGCTTTTGCCAATAGACTTGAACTTGCAAATGGAGTGTAGACTCATCATAGGACTTGTAAAAAACCATTGGGACCCTTGTCTTGGCTTGTGATGCCTCAAGAACCTCCACAGATGATCATATGCCTAATGCTAGGTCATGAAGAATGTTATGCCTCATCTTTCCATGCTAGGATGCTGAGAAAATGATATGTTCATGATGATTATGATGTGATATGATGCTTAAAATGAAGAGGGCAAATTTGGGGTGTTACAGCTTCCCCTATTCAATCATCAGTTGATCTGAAAAAGACGGTAGCATGAGCTATCGACCATTCAAGATAAACTGTGGTTGAATACCAAGAAAACCAGAAATTTGCACTCTGACGAAGAATGCAAAACCGGGAAATAAACCCAACCAAATGTCGCTTTGGTGACTACAGGGGAGAAAAGCAGACGAGCTTCTTCCAAGTTGAAACTGGTATCTGGAATAAGAAATACTTTGACAGACGAGTCTTCTTCGAACAATCCTGTTACGCCAGGAACTGGACAGGCGAGTCCTCAAACACTGCAAGACGTGTAACCTGAGACAGACGAGTCTCCTTCAGATTTACCTGTTACGCCAGGACCGGTGATGCACTTAAGTCTGTGGGATAGACATGCATAATCAAGGTAGACGAACCTTCTTCATATATTATCTGCGGATATATGGTATAAGACAGACGAGTCTTCTTCGAGCAAACCTGTTACGCCAGGTGCAACAATCATAATTGGTACTTGAGACAGACGAGCCTTCTTCAGATTTACCTGTTACGCCAGGACCGGTAACCATTTTGACATTTATTCCCACATTCAGGATTTTAAACCTCTTCAATACAGACGAGTATTGGATGATCATCAAGATAACACAGACGAGTGCCATAAGTCAATGATACAAACGAGTATCAGACGATGATCTATGAAACACAGACGAGCGCTTCGGGCAATGATACAGACGAGTATCAGCCACTAGTATAGACGAATACCAGAAATTCAAACACAGACGAGCATTTGAGGCAGCAATAGACAAAAATACCAGGATAATCAGCAAATCCATCCACAGATATAGGCTAACACAGACGAGTGTTAAGGATGATACAGACGAGTATCAAAACAAAGCAGACGAGCTTCAAAATAGGGAATCAACACAGACGACCGCTGGGGATGATACAGACGAGTATCCAAATAAAGCAGACGAGCTTCAAACAGATAGTCAACACAGACGAGTGCTGGGGATGATATAGACGAGTATCCAAATAAAGCAGACGAGCTTCAAATAGATAGTAAACACAGATGAGTGGTGGGGATGATACAGACGAGTATCCAAACAAAGCAGACGAGCTTCAAAAAGATAGTCAACATAGACGAGTGTTGGGGATAATACAGACGAGTATCCAAACGAAGCAGACGAGCTTCAAAAGAGGGAATCAACACATACGAGTGCTGGAGATGATACAGACGAGTATCCTACAAACATCGAATATCAAACACAGACGAGTGTTGGAAGTTGCATACGAGCAAATAGATATCAAGCACAGACGAGTGTCGGGAAGTTGCAGATGAGCAACCCCAAATATTACAAATCGAACACAGACGAGTGTTGAGCAGTGTAGACAACAATAACAAAGATCAGGCACAGACGAGTGTTGGAACTTGCAGACGAGCAATCAGAAATAGATATCAAGCACAGACGAGTGCTGGGAAGTGCAGACGACCATCACCAAAACGATAACACGGACGAGTGTTAGGAGATGCATACGTGCAAAAGTAATAATAGGCCACTGCTGGGGAAACTCTGCTTGGGATAACACAAACGAGTGTTGAAGAACGCAGACGAGCGGTAATAAGGTATGAGCACAGACGAATGCAGGGAATTGCGGACGAGCAACAACAATCACAGCCATGGGAAACTGCGGGGGATGAAAACGAGCAATACCACGGTAATAACACATACGAGTGTTAAGAGATGCAGACGAGCAACAAGGATGATCAGGCACAGACGAGTGCTAAAAGGTGTAGACGAGCAACAAGAACGTGCCCTGATTGGCAAAAGGTTCACAACTCTGCAGGGGAGCACCAAGTCAAGAGTTTTGGACGATGCTTAACTCTGATCGGGGAGATGAACAACTGACTATGTCATCACACTAGCCAAAAATAAATTGGCAACTTCTCTGGGGAATGTTTCACTGACGGAAGTGAAATCCAACTATGAACTCTGCGGGGAAGTTAGGCATTCAACTTCCTGCTGAGCATACTCCACTGGGGAAGATTTCACTGATGGGAGTGAAAATCAAATGCAAACTCTATGGGGAAGGATCACCTTCAGACTTGGCTGGGAAGATGCTTCAACAACACTCTGGCTAGGGAGAGCATTTTGCTAATTCAAGCTCTGGCTGTGACCCTTGTTGGGGATAGAATTCTGATAATTCTAACTCTGTGGGGAGCATGGCTTTCAGCTGCCTGCTGGGAATACTTCACTGGGGAAGAATACCTCCGCTTGGGGATAAGAACTGTTCAATTAGCCTTGAAGTTCCGCTGGGGATATCAGGTTCTGCTATCTGCTGGGCATACTCCGCTGGGGAAGATGAACTGCTTGAGCCACCTGCGGGGAAGTTTCTGCTTGGGAGAATGTGACGTCATCCTGCAACCTGCAACATCATAAAACACAAGTGTGCCCCGGGGATTTGCATGGTATGATCTGTTGATCCATCGTCACCCCGACACTCAAAGAGGGTTTACAGTGTTTCCTTGCAATGTCATTTTCTTTCAAATTATCACCATGTTTAAATGCAATGCTATTTTTTCCAAAAATTCAGGACATTTTGCAAACAAAAATAAACACAACACAACTTTTTGACTGAATATTCTTTTTATTGAAAGGCCTCTAAATAGGCAAAGATTTTACATTAGGAAACAACCACCTGGAAAGAGGTAGCCACCATAAAATTGAGAAAATAAACTATCCTAATGGAAATGGACACGTCATCCAAATGAGTTCCATCTCTGCTATGACCAGCATGTCTTCGAGACTCTCCATTCTTGCTTTTGCTTTCTGAGAAGATGAGGGGACTGTTTCCTACCCTTCTGATATTGTCAAGTTGTACGAAACGATGACGTGGTTCAAATTACTCGGATCGCAGTTGTTCGCTTATTCCCTTGTTTTGCGTGGATCTCCCTTTCGGGTTTTCAATCCACCAGGATACCCTTTTTTGCCTGAGCTGTCCAATGTGGCTTTTCAACTCAGCGGGTGTACATTTTTTTGTTTATTTTCCCTAACTTTTGCCCGAGCTTTTTATTCTGTTTTTAGCTCTCCGGGATGCCCTTTTTTGCCTGGACTTTAATTCTGTTTTTGTGTCTAGCGGGTCTCTTTATGCGAAGTATTTTTTAACTGCGTTTGAGTTAACAGGGGACTGGAAGTCATCTCCATCCATAGTGGTGAGCATCAGTGCGCCTCCTGAGAAGACTTTCTTCACTATGAATGGTCCTTCGTAGTTTGGGGTCCACTTGCCCCTATGATCTGAACCTGGAGGAATGATCCTCTTCAGTACAAGCTCTCCCACTTGATAATCTCGAGTACGTACTCGTTGGTCGAATGCACGCTTCATTCTCCTCTGATAAAGCTGACCATGACAGATAGCCGCTAATCTCTTTTCCTCAATTAGACATAGCTGATTGTAACGAGCACGCACCCATTCAACCTCATCAAGCTTGACATCCATCATCACACGCAATGAAGGAATTTCTACTTCAACAGGCAGGACTGCCTCCATGCCATATACCAAAGAGAAGGGAGTTGCCCATGTTGACGTCCTGACTGACGTTCGGTACCCATGCAATGCAAATGGTAACATCTCATGCCAATCTTTATAAGGGACAACCATTTTTTTCACAATCTTCTTGATATTCTTGTTTTCTGCCTCTACCGCACCATTCATCTTTGGTCAGTAAGGAGAAGAATTGTGATGTTGAATCTTGAAGTCCCGACACAACTTTGCCATCATCTTGTTGTTGAGATTAGAACCATTATCAGTGATGATTCTTTCGGGCACTCCGTATCAGCATATGATATCTCTTTTCAGAAATCTTGCCACCACTTGACGAGTGACGTTGGCATAAGATGCTGCTTCCACCCATTTGATGAAGTAATCAATCGCGACCAAGATGAAGCGATGACCATTTGAAGCAGTAGGCTCTATCTTCCCGATCATGTCAATGCCCCACATAGAAAAGGGCCAAGGAGATGACATGATGTTGAGCGGGCTAGGAGGAACATGCACTTTGTCTGCATATATTTGGCACTTTTGGCACTTACGAGCGAATGAATAACAGTCTGCATCCATTGTCATCCAGTAATACCTTGATCTCAGCAATTTCTTAGCCATAGCATGCCCTCCTGCATGGGTACCGAAAGATCCCTCGTGGACTTCCTGCATTAACAGGCTTGCTTCGTGTCTATCCACGCATCTAAGCAAGACCATGTCAAAGTTTCTCTTGTACAAAACTCCATTTGTATTCAAGAAGAAGCTAGCAGCAAGTCGCCTTAAGGTCTTCTTATCATTGGAAGATTCCCCAGCTGGGTATTCTTGCTTTTCCAAGAATAGCTTGATATCAAAATACCAAGGTTTCTCGTCAGACACTGCGTCTACAGAGAAGGCGTGAGCAGGAGCGTCAAGCCTGGAGATGCCAATTCTGGGCACATAATTCCAACACAAGACTTTGATAGACGAAGAAAGAGTGGCCAATGCGTCGGCAAATTGATTTTTATCACGTGGTATGTACTGAAGCTTAACTGTCGTGAAGAATGTCAACAGTTTTCTAGCATAATCCCTGTAAGGAATTAGATGCTCTTGATGCGTATACCACTTGTCGGTAACTTGGTTAATGACGAGGGCTGAATCTCCGAATATATCGAGGTTCTTAATCCGAAGATTGATTGCCTCCTCTATTCCTATTATACATGCCTCGTATTCCGCTTCATTGTTGGTGCAGCCAAAAGTAATTCTGGCAGCGAAGGGAAAGTGAAAACCTTCGAGAGTGATAAGAACGGCACCAACTCCACGTCCATTGATATTGACTGCCCCATCAAACATCAACTTCCATTTGGATTCAGGGTCTAGCCCCTCCTCCGGAAGTGGTTCCTCGCAATCGTTTGCTTTGAGGTACATGATGTCCTCATCAGGGAAATCAAACTTCATTGGCTGATAATCATCCTCAAGAGGTTGTTGTGCAAGGTAATCCGACAATACACTTCCCTTGATGGCTTTCTGAGAAGTATACTGGATGTCATATTCAGTTAAAATCATCTTCCACCTGGCAACCCTTCCGGTCAACGCTGGTTTCTCAAAGATGTACTTGACAGGATCCATTTTGGAAATGAGCAGTGTGGTATGAGTCAACATGTACTGCCTCGGTCGGCGAGCAGCCCATACCAAAGCGCAGCAAGTTTTCTCGAGCAGTGAGTAACGGGATTCACAGTCGGTAAACTTTTTGCTAAGGTAATAAATAGCGTACTCTTTTCGACCAGACTCGTCATGTTGGCCCAGAACACACCCCATTGACCCTTCTAGCACGGTCAAGTACATGATTAAAGGCCTTCCTTCAACTGGAGGCATTAGAATTGGAGGCTCCTGCAAATATTCTTTTATCTTGTCAAAAGCTCTTTGGCAGTCAACGTTCCACCTGGCCGTTTTCTCTTTTCTTAGCAACTTGAATATTGGTTCGCACGTGGCAGTTAGATGAGATATGAACCGAGAAATGTAGTTCAACCTCCCTTAAAACCCGCGCACTTCTTTTTCTGTTCTCGGTGCAGGCATATCTTGAATAGCTTTTACTTTGGCAGGATCTACCTCAATTCCTCTCTGACTAACAATGAAACTCAGCAGTTTCCCGGAACGCACTCCGAAAGTGCACTTGTTTGGATTCAACCTCAGCTTGTACTTGATTAGTCTGTCGAACAGCTTCTTCAGGTTGACCAGATGCTCTTCTTCGTCTCGGGACTTAGCAATCATATCGTCCACATAGCACTCAATCTCCTTGTGTATCATGTCATGGAACAATGTGACCATCGCCCGCTGATAAGTTGCCCCGGCGTTCTTCAAACCAAAGGGCATGACCTTATAGCAGAATGTACCCCACGGGGTAATGAACGTTGTCTTCTCCATGTCTTCCGGCGCCATCTTAATCTGGTTATATCCGGAGAATCCATCCATGAAGGAAAATACCGAGAATTGAGCAGTATTGTCTACCAACACGTCAATGTGTGGCAACGAAAAGTCATCTTTTGGGCTTGCTCTATTCAAATCACGGTAGTCAACGCACATCCGGACCTTGCCGTCCTTCTTCGGTACAGGTACAATGTTAGCTACCCAAGGTGGATAACTAGTGACAGCAAGGAACCCGACATCCCATTTCTTCTGAACCTCCTCTTTGATCTTCATCGCCATGTCAGGATGAGTTCTTCTCAATTTCTGTTTCACAGGAGGACAGTCTTCTCTCAACGGCAGCTTGTGCACAATGATGTCGGTATCCAACCCTGGCATATCTTGATATGACCAAGCAAAGATATCCACATACTCTCGCAGCATACTGATCAGCTCTTTCTTGACGTCGGCCTGCAGACTGGCCCCAATCTTGATCTCTTTCTTCACATCTTCACTGCCAATGGTGATGATCTCAATTTCCTCCTGATGAGGCTGAATAACTCGTTCTTCCTGTTTCAATAATCTGACCAATTCTTCAGGGAGTTCACAGTCTTCCTCAACCCCTTCATCAGCTTGGTAGATAGGATGGTCAAAGTCATGCTTAGTCATAGCAGGAATGTTATCAATGTAATCCGGATGATCAACACTGCACAGATGATGTGCTTATTCAGAATCTGCTTATTTTGAAAAAGAGACGCTAACACAAAAGCACAAAGGAGAAACACATTGCCATTTTTATATTTTTGTGAAAAATTTTAAAACAAAGAAAAAGAACACAAATTGCCTGAAAATGTCCTTTCATTTCATGGTAAAATAAGATGCATACAAAACATGGTGGCCCAATACAATGGATCCAAGCATCTTGGGCAGAATGATGGATTTGACAATGCAGTATGATAATAAAAAGGAAACAAATGAATTACTCTGAGTGCCAGGTAACTTGAACAATGTCTTCAGCATACCAGTTCCTCAGTTCCTCTCCGGGCACACACGGATGTATCCAGTTGTCCCAGTCACCATCACTGTCTCCTTCTTCAGTGATTGTACATATCTGGTTGTGGTCGAGCATCCCAACGCTTGTAAAGGTGATGCCTTACCACTTGGAGTGGATCCACCAGGCTGATAACCCAAACCAAACTTGTCGTCTTTCTTCTCAAGCTCTAGCAGCTTGCCCCAGCCTTGGGCGCTTCCTGACTGAACTACCTCCTTCGCCTGCTTGTAGGAATGGATGGAAGTACCTTCTTTCTCAACGCTTCTCTCTACAGGAGTCAAGATGCTAACATTGACAGCTTCGAAAGCTTGGCACAGAGTCTCATGGATCTCTCCATCCATCTCCACATACTTGAACATCGACAGGTGGCTTACGAAGATGTCTTCCTCTCTGCACACTGTGATTACCTGGCCATCAACCACATACTTGAGCTTCTGATGCAGGGTGGAAGTTACATCACCGGCAGCATGAATCCATGGGCGTCCCAACAAACAACTGTATACGGGCTGAATGTCCATGACATAGAAAGTGCTTTTGAAAACCTGAGAGCCTACCTTCACAAGCAACTCAACCTCTCCAAACACTGATCTTCTGGACCCGTCAAAAGCTTTGATAATCAAATCACTGGGCCTCAGGACTATCCCATCAATATTGAGCTTCATTAATGCCTTCTTCGGAAGCACATTAAGAGAAGAGCCTGTGTCTACAAGAACATGCGACAGCACAACACCCTTGCACTCCATGGTGATATGTAATGCTTTGTTATGGTTTCGGCCCTCTGACGTCAGGTCTCGATCTGTGAAGCCCAACCCATGGCTTGCATTCACACTGCCTACGACAGCTTCAAGTTGATTGACAGTAATCTCTTGAGGAACATAGGCCATCTGCAACACTTTTAATAAGGCCTCTCTGTGTGCAGGAGAACACATCAGCAGTGATAGAATTGATATCTTGGAAGGTGTCTGGTTCAACTGCTCGACCACCTTATAATCACTCTTTTTAATTATGCGCATGAATTCCTCGACCTCTTTTTCAAAGGTACCCTGCCCAGCAACAAGAGTTGTTGATTCATCAGCCACAACTTGCTTTCCTTTGGCTTTCGACGAAGCTTCAGCCTCAGGATCCCCTCTCAGCACAGGGGGAGCAAATAAACGACCACTTCTTGTGAAACCCCCGACTCCTCCGACGTTCTCTACAGTAGGGTCAACAACAACGGACTTGCTCTCAATCTTCTGTCTAGATACATATACCTCTGAGCCGTAATGCCAGGGAATGGGTTTGTCATTTGCATAAGGAATAGGCCCAGGCACGGTGATGGTCACAGGACTAACCTCAGGAATATGAATGGTCGTCGGCTCTCTTCTGGCAGGCATCTCTGCTTTATCATAGAAAATGGCAATGGTAGACACATCATCAGCTTCACTACCAACCTTGTTAAACTGCAAAGATCCTTCATCAATCAAACTCTGCAATCCCATCTTCAGACCTTCGCATCCATTCACAGAATTCAGACATTCCCCACAATCAGCACTGCACCCAGGAAACACTTGACCCTTCAACAATCTCTGCTTCACTATCAACAGAGGAGTCTTTACTTCTTCAATACTCATCATCAAACTTAACTTTTCACCACCCTCAACAGCATTGATTCTAGCCCCTCCGTGATTCGGAATAGGGTTTGAATTAACATTCGGCGGTGGCGCAAAGTTAATCGCCTTAGAGTCTATCAGGTCCTGGACTCTGTGATGCAACGCCCTGCACTTCTCGGTTGAGTGCCCGGGTGCCCCAGAGTGGAAAGCGCATCTGGAATTGACCTCGTACCCCACTGGAAGCTCTCCAGGTGGTGGTGGTGCCAAAGTTCTCAGTTGAATCAGATTCAAGTCCAACAATCTTGGTAGCAAAGCAGCATATGTCATGGGAATCGCCTCAAACACCTTATTAGCTGGGCGAGTCTGCCTTGGCTGATAAGGTCTCTGCTGAAAGTTGTTGCTCTGCGGATGTTGTTGTTGTTGTTGTTGAGGTTGTGCCTGCTGCACAGGGCTGGAAGGAATTGTGACTGCTGACACATGCTCATATGGTCTTCTATACCCTCGTCCTCGTCCTCTGCCGAACACAACATTTGTTTCACCCTCCCTCTCCTTGGAGGTCCACTGAAAGCTTTTCTTGTTCCATTCGAGCTGCTAGCACTTGTATATTGGATCTTACCCATCTTCAACAAGGTTTCAACCCTCTCTCCAGCAATTACAATGTCATTGAATTTGGTGGCAGAACTGGAAGCCAATCTTTCAAGAAACACACCTTGCAAGGTCCCCATAAACATGTCAGCCATTTCATTCTCTAGCAGCGGTGGTTGCACTCTGGCAGCGAGCTGACGCCACCTCTGTGCATATTCTTTGAAACCCTCCTTAGCAGTCTGAGACATGTGTTGCAATTGAGTGCGATTTGGAGCCATGTCCAAATTATACTGGTATTGTCTCACAAAAGCTTCTGCTAGGTCTTTCCAGCTCTTAATATTGACTCTGCTAAGCTTCATATACCATTCCAGGGAGGCCCCAACCAGGCTATCCTGGAAATAGTACATCCACAGCTTTTCATCATCAGTGTGAGCAGCGATCCTTCCTACGAAGGACTGAAGACGTGTCTTTGGGCATGCAGTGCCATTGTATTTCTCAAAAGTTGGAACCTTGAACTTGTAAGGGATTCTCACCCCGGGAACCAAGCCCAACTCAGTAATGTCATATCCCAAAGAATTCTGGGATTGAATAGCCCTGATTTGTTCTGCCATTTCCTCAAACCTCTTGTTCATCTCAGCCCCCTGGCCTTCAGTTTCATCCAGCAGAGTGAACTGTTCGTCTTGTCCGTCCATTTGAACATTATTCAACCCATCATTGATTATAGTAACCCCTGGCTGTGCTACAGGGATTTCCACTTGACGTGCGCCCGCACCATTACGATTACCATCAGCAGCAGTACCATTGTTTCTGGCTTGACCATTCTCAATCAACTCCCGCAGAAGCTCTTGGTTCTGACCCATGCCTGCCATCAGAGTCATAAAGTTGTCCATCCTCAGTCTCAAATCAGCTACGTCAGCTTGCATTTGATCCATGGCTCGTTCTCTGTTGACCTTTGTTGGATATCTGTGTGCGACTGGCTGTTCTCTGACCTTTCTAGGAGCTATAGTGCCTGAAACACAAAGAACGTTAGTAATTGAAGCACTACCTGCAAAACAAACAAACAGGTTATATGCAATGCAATGTAACTGCTCATGTCCCCAAGTTTTAAGCATTTGCATGCCCCAGTTCTGGCATCTACTCCAGATAGTCACTTTGAGGATTAACTTTCAAACTTTCTCTTTGATGAGTGTTCAGACATTAGCAGTATCAGACAAACGAGCCTTGCATATTCAGAAATGATAATTTGCACATTAACACTATATATCATGGACAAACCACTGCCGGCCAAAAGTCAGAGCACAAACAGAAATATTCCCCGAAGGGTTACAAGCCATTACATGAATAAAAGGCAAAACAAATAAAGCAAGTCTCCTACAACAGGCCTGTAGGTAGTCTGAAAAATAAACTAAACTAAAGACCCAAGCTCTGCCACCTCTGCTCTGCTCTTCTTGATACCCGCTCTCAGCTTGAGCTCTTCAATCTCTTTCCTCGCCTCTTCTAAGTCTAACTGGCTTTGCGCTAACTGCTGAGTCTTTTCCCTCCGGATGGTGTGGACTTGCTCCACCTCTTCCTTCTTGAAGGCCATTTGCACCTCAAAGAACTCTTCTTTCTCTCTGAACCTCTTCTGCTCTTCCTCTCTTTGGCCTTGCAACCAAACAATGGATTGTCGAGCTTCCTTGAGAGTCTTCAAAGTCTTTTTGCGCTCAGCTTCTCTTTTAGCTTCCATCAAACCCAACCTGTGAAAGTGAGCTTCCCTTCCAGCAACGTCTTTCTCTTTAGCTTCTAGAGAGGCTTGGATCTTTTGCAGCTTACCTTCTGCTTCATGCTTGGTCTTGTTGGCAAGATGGTACAGGTTTACCATTTCAGCATTCTCCACTCTGACTTCATGCAGCTGAGCTTCCAATTTCTTGTACTCTTCAAGGGAAACAGTACTCTGACTTGGAACTTCTTTGGGATAAAGTGGAGCTTCTACTGAGAAAGGCATGAGAACTTCTTCTACATGTCTTTGTAACCATGCAGCAAAAGGTGGATACGTCTTGGGATCAACTCTACCAAAGTCTTTCTTACCCTTCCTTATCCTGTGGGCCCAAGCTTGAGAGGCTTGTAGAACTAACTCCTTGTTTCCTTCCACAGGAAAATACAAAGACTCAACAAACTCTTCCATCTGTGGTGGATCTTTCAAAGGGTAGCTAAACTTCTTCCTGGATAATATTGGATGATAACTGATCACACCCTTCCTTCCTAGCAAAGGCACTCCAGCAAATCTTCCACAACTGACCAGCAATTCCTTACCTAGCAGATCTCTGTCATATCCCCAGGCAATATCTTCAGCAGTTAGCCCCATCAGTCTTCTTGACCATCTCCACTCATCCCTCATCTCCTTGAAGGCACCTGATTTAGGCAATTGTCTAGAAAACCACTCAGCAAACAAAGAAGCACAACAGACTACCGGTCCACCCCTACCCTTCTCATTTCTGTAATGAACACTGTAGTAGAAGTCTCCCAAAAGAGTTGGCACTGGATTGCCTTTGGCAAAGATAGAGATCACTTCCAAGCTTACAAATTCCTTCTCTCCTGGGAACAAGCTGGACCCATATACCATCAAAGCAAGCAAAGCACCAAAGTCATTCCACTTAGCCTCTATAGCATACCTCTCTGCCTCTGGGATGAGCACACCCCAAGGGAGTCCTTTACCTTCACTATCCTTCAGAGCCTTCTTGACTGTAGCCACTGGCAAACGACAAACTTTGGCTATGTCTTCTTCTTCTTTAAGCACAACCTCAGACCCATAGAATGGCAAGGTGTCCCTGACTGGAACATTCAGAATGTTGGCAATCTCTTCCAATGTCGGAGCTAAGATGTAACCTGGAAACACAAAGCAACGTAGCAAGGGATCATAAAACTGCAACAAAGTATGCAAACTGTCCTTCTGGTCTGCAGTGGGCTTGTCCACAAACTTCAACATTTGGCCATATCTCTTTCTGAAATTGCCCAAGACCTGGTCGTTCATCAGACCTGCTAATTTCTGAACACTTCTGACTTCGGGTTGAAGAAAAGTATAGTGAACATTCTTTTTCCTTGTAACTCTTTTTATTTCTGCCATGGAGATAAGATTTACCAGAACTGGGAACTGATTAAGAACAATGACCTGAAAAATGGAAACATAAACAGTTAATGCAAGAATGATGCAAATGCAATGCAATGCAGGCATATGATCAACTGGGACCATATGGGAACTGGATCACTGAACACAAGGACCCTCTGATCAACTGGCAAACCAAAAGTCCTCTGAATCACAACCCTCTGATAGGAATAATCACAACTCTCTGATAGAAGATCTCAAAACCACAGTACCAAGAAAACCAGAACCAAGAATACCAGAACTCCAGAACCATAGGACCATAGAACCAGAAATCATAATCATAGGACCATTGATAATGAGTGTATGTAGAGGCCAAGGGTTCCTGCAAACCTGTAAACCCCTCCCAATCTCACTGGTAGGCTCCGGGTCAAACATCACAGACTCTCAAAGCCAAATAGCGATAATACTTTCACCATTTCCGAGAAATGGCTCATGACCAAATCAGGGAATCGGTTTGGCATTATGTACTACGCAGGGAGGCCTCAGCTGAGTCCGGGAAACAAGGTCATCCTATGTGATTCCCAGGTGGGCCCTCGGATGCGAATGGGTTTTCCACACAATATGGTCTGCCACTGTCATCACTAAAGAGGGATGTTTCCACAAGGTTCTCAATGATCGGTCCCCAGCTGCACATAACTGTCAAGGTTATGAAATGAGAGAGGAAGATCCCCAAATCAAGACATTTCCAAGACAATCGCAAATCTGGGCGTGGAACTCACTACTACCCTCATGACAAGATCTCATGAGGCCAAAGTGGAACCACTCTAAGTCCTAAGGTGCACTCGAGCCGTGGTAACAAGCTCATCTCTCAGAAACAGTAACACCCATCCCACCAAACAGAAAACTAGTCCAGACAGTCCAGTATATATACATGATGCAGAAAATAAATACTGAAAACTGTAAATAAAGATGTAAATAAAGTTGTAAACAAACAACAGTAAAATACAACACACAACAGCAAGTAAACATCACCCAAAGAAACAAAAACAAGCAAGCGCTAGGAGAGACTCACAGGGGAACCAGAGATTCTGGGTTCAATCCCCAGCAGAGTCGCCAAGCTGTCGCTCCCCGGATTTCCATCCTGGTAGAAAGGCGAAAGTGGCGCGGAAAAAGAATAAAGTCGCCAGCCAGGCATTTTTATCCCGAAGGAACGAGAATGGTAATGCTGCACAAACCAGAAGAAAAGAAAAGGAAGGACACGGGTCCTGCGAACCAAAGAGACTGAGTTCGGGAGTCGGTTATGACCTGGGAAGGTATTAGCACCCAGATCGTCCGCCGTACCCGACGGGATCCACGCTTGCAAAGAAAATTGTTTCAAAGGGTGAGGGTATGAAAGCTACGGAAAAATAAAAGAAAATGAACTGGAAAAGAAACTGAGAAAAGAACTAAAAAGGAAAACAAAGAGAAAAATGTAGGGAAAATAAAGATTGTGCTCGAACGGGCCCTACCCCGCTGCCTACGTACCTCATCAGGACAATGAGGATCAGAGACTCCGTAGTTCCCCTAACTAGGGGTGGAAAAGATTTCTTGTGTCTTAAGGCTTGAACTGCCTATGTCAATGCTCAGGTGTTGCAGGCTCGGAGGACGAGTGCGTTACCGTCTTGCAAAATGACAATTAGGAGCAAGTTCGTGTACGGAGCGAAGGTGATGAGAAAAGAATTCCCGAAGGAGAGATGTTTATTGTTTGTCCAGTGTTTTTTATGAGTTTTCTATGAGTGTGTCACAAGGAAGTGAACTCAAACTCTTTTCCATGGAATGTGTACTTGCTACTACATTCCAAGATGGAATAATAGAACAAGCACACTCAAGTAAGGAGAAGATCCCCAAAACTTGGTTCTAGAGATTAGGGCCTAAGCTCACAAACTCGTTGAATTTATTAAGTGTTTTTGTAATTTTTGTGAAGAAGATACCTTGATCAGACTTGTACATCACAAGGTAAACTTGTACTATCCCAAGATGGGAAGACTATAAACATACCTCATGGGATAAGGCTATTGATCAAAGCATCACCTCAAACTTTATAAAGATGTTTTTTAGAGGTTATGAGATGAGAAGAGAGGAAGAACCAATGGAACACAAAGGCAAAATTCTAAAGGGGACTAAAGAAATCCTAAGTGTTATCATGCATGGATGTCCTAAAGGTTAGTGTGGTTTTCTATCCTAATGAAGAAAGAAAGAAGAAGAGAATAAGAGGATAGAAGAAGAGATGAGAAAGGCATAAGCCCAACAAGCAAAGAGTAGCACAATAAACATAAGAAGAAAAGATGAGATTTGGAGATGTGGAACTCAACTTCCACACCTCACACTTACCATAGCCCCTGCAAGGTTAGTAACATGCATACAAGTGAAATGAAATGAACAAAATAACATGCCATCATCATACAAACAGAAGTGAAATGATATGTACAAGTACTCAATGCAAATGCAAGACAAAAGAATGAGGGATGAAGCATACAAGTTAATTATGAAGCAACATGAAACAAATGACAAACACATGCAAACTTAAGAAAGATGCAAAGCAAAGATGCACAAACATGGACTCAATGCACAAGACCAGAACTAGAACAAGTCAAGGAAGAGCTTAAGAAGCCAACAAGATGAAGAGAATGGACACTCAAGACCAAACAATTTCAAAATGGGAGTGAAAAAAGCAAGGAAGAAGTGAAAGCACATTTAAGAAATGAAAGGACTTAAAAGGTAAGCAAACACAAAAATTCCTAAGACTCAAACCCTAAGCTAGGACCAGGAAGGAACCCATACCCCAAAAGGACCCCAAAATGAGAAGAAGAAGTTGGCACAAGTGCCCTTCTAAGCTTATAAAAGAGCTAGTGATCAAAAGAAAGCAAAATGGAACAAGGTGAGAACAAAAATCCACACTAAATCAACCAAGTATCTAAAAATTCCTCAACTTAAGCCAAATGATCTTCAAACATGGTATAACAATGAGCCAAAAGGATTGGGAAAAATTCAGAAGAAAACTAGGTCAAATGGAGGCAAGAACACAAACTAGGGTTAAGAAACTTACATCACAAGGCAAAGACCAAAACACAAGGAATAAATTTCTAAAAATCAAGGGAAAAATCACAAACAAACTAAATCATCTTAGGAATCCAGAGCAAAACGAATGAGCACAAAACTCAAAATAATGAACTCTATAGAAAATGGAAAAGGCGGTGTACTCAAGAAAGGATTTAAAATGAAGTAAAGAAATGGAAGAATTAATATGACACGTGTAAAATGGGAATAAATGAAAAATAAAAATGTATAAAAATAAAAGGAACTTAAAAGAAGATTCAAGAATTTTTTGGGAATTTTTTAATGATCAGAACTATTTTTAATATTTAGAAACTAAAATGAATAAAAGAAATAAATGAAAAAAAAGAAATTAAAAGAGAAATGGACTAGGGGTGCACATAGTAAGGAAATGCGTTGAACTGAGTTGAGCTCAATTGCCAGGGGGTGTGAACATCAAGCTTGGGCCCAAACCTGTGCAGGAATATGAGACTTGTGGTGGAAATTATGGAAAATAATGAGGAAAAAACAAGAGACGCAGGATCAATCCCACGCGTGCTGTGAACTCTTCATTAAATGACATGGCATCTGGCTGGAATGTGATTGGAGACGCACAATACTTATGGTGTGCTGAGAAACAAAACAAATTAAAATGAAATTAAAACACACGTGACTGAGAGGAGGGGTGCTAGGGCTACGTGGAAGCATCCTGGACGCACAAGGGCCAGATCTAATGGCCTGAAGATCATCTTCTTCATGAGACAAACCCTAAGCCATTTTCCAGTTTCCGGTGACTGGAGCTAGGGCTCCGGCGCCGGAATTCAAACCAGATGCACAAAACCTCATAAAAATGAACATAATGCTCCAGATTCAATAATTAGGGCACGCTGAACATGAATATGGACATGAAAACTTCTATAAATCAATGAATCAATGGGATCGAACAAAAACAGGTTGCACCAAGAAAAAAGAAACTCAAATATCTCACTCATTTATGCACCATTTTCTAAACCAAAGCTTGCAGCATGATCAGTGTACATCAAGGATTACAAAACACATGATTAATTTCATTTCCAGATCAAAAAGTATCAGAGCATACCTGAGGTGAAGATACTTCAAAACCACCAAGAAAATACTCCAAAGGTTGCAGACCTAGCTCTTACGATCTCCTCTTGCAAAATAAATGCAAGAGGAAACTTGATGGAACCTGGATCTGAAGCTTCAAAGCAAACTGCCTCTGAATGGCACCTTTCTATTCTTGCACCTTTTGCTCAAATGAATGGTGGAATCATGATCTCTATAACTCACTGATCAAGAATATGGAAGAGATTTGTGAAGAGTGTGAGAGAATGAAGAGATTCGAGTGAAAATGCAGATTGTGCAAAAAGTTGGAAATGAGAGAATGAGAGAGATCTCCAGCTTTCTGAAACCCTAGCTCCTTTTATGTGAGGTCACAAGCCCATGCTCAAAGAATTACCAAGTTTGCACGTGTGGATCATGAGAAATTTGTGAATTTGCAAAATTTGAAATATGTGAGGGAAGCATGCACTCCTTATGCTTTGCTTGGCCTCTCAGCACATGGGAAATCCTTTTCCAACCCTTGATCATAATACAAACAATTCTGGCCTTTAGATCAAAGCTATCACACTAAAGCCTCATGATTTTGCAAAATATCCTCTTTTGGAGCAACTTTCTTATTGTGCACGAAATTGGGAGTTTCTTTGGAGAAAAACATGCCAAATGCAATGTATTTTATCATTGGAAACAAACTTGAACCATACCAAGTCTTACAATTAAGTTTTGAAGCTTTTTGCCTTTGTGCATGCATGAAAATTTTGAATTTGCCCTAGTTTCAAGCACTTTTTCGAAGGACCCCTAGAGCATACCATAAATCCCATGAAAATGTACTTGTACTTTTTGAAAATGGGAGCCCTTACTCTTCAACTTTCATGTTTGACTTTGGTCTATTTGAAGAATTTTTGATCATGTTAAGGTCATTTGAAAATTAGGGCAAAAGTTGCCAAATTTGGAAATTTCTCAAAACCAAGTTTGTACCAATTTTGCAAAAAGCCTCAAATCTCCATGATTCTTGATCTTTAAGCATTCCAAACCTCTTATAACATTGTAAGGACACCCCTTGGCCAAAAAAATTGGGTTGGACCCCTTGAAATTACACAGTTGACTTTTTAAGGGCACAGTTGACCAATTACTTCATCTGCAAGCAACTGAAGAATTCTCTGACTTCCACATGGAATTTTCTCATGAAAATTGGTACCTAGGATCCTCTTGACATATAGAAGAATTTTCCCAAATTAAATGGCCAAAGTTGTGAAGTTTTGATGCTTGAATCTCAAACCCTAGTTTAGGTGCCTTGTGCAGGAGCTTTGCCTTGTCCTGGATTCTCTGGTGATCATGCAACCTTCTGAGCTTTTGCCAATGGACTTGAACTTGAAAATGGAGTGTAGAATCATCATAGGACTTGTACAAAAAATTGGGACCCTTGTCTTGGCTTGTGATGCCTCAAGAACCTCCACAGATGATCATATGCCTAATGCTAGGTCATGAAGAATGTTATGCCTCATCTTTCCATGCTAGCATGCTGAGAAAATGATATGTTCATGATGATTATGATGTGATATGATTCTTAAAATGAAGAGGGAAAATTTGGGGTGTTACAGCTACATACAAGGAAGAAAAGAAGATGGATTATAAAGCCCTATTCTTGATTCACTCTTGTGTTGATAACGACAATTTCGAGAAGGTTGGTGATTGTGAATCCGCGAAGCAAGCATGGGAAATCTTGGAGAAAGCATATGTCGGTGCCGTCAAAGTGAAGGTGGTAAAGTTATAAACTTACAAATGTCAATTCGAGTTAACACAAATGGAGGACAAAGAAACGATCAACGATTACATTACGTGCGTTACCCGGTTGGTTAATCAAATCAAGTCATGTGGCAAAAAGATTCTTGAGCAGAATGTTGTATCGAAAGTGTTGCGTTCATTGACATCACGATTCGATAAAATTGTTGTGGCTATTGAAGAATCAAAGGACCTAACGACTTTGAGCAAGGATGAGTTACAAAGTTCATTAGAGGCGCATGAACAAAGGATGGATGAGAGAGGTGCCGACAAATCCAAAGCGGAGATCGCTTTGCAAGCGCGTTTGAATGAGAAAAACAAGAGATCGAAAGGGAAGTTGTCTTCTAGAAGTAAGAAGAATTTCCAGAATTTTGGTGGAAAAGATCCACAAAATTCTAAGGTGCCAAAGGGTGAAGGAAGCTCCAAAGAGGGTAATCAAAGCGCCAACAAACCATTTGACAAAAGTTCCATGAAGTGTTATAATTGTCAAAGGTTTGGGCATTTTGCGAGAGATTGTAGCTCAAAACGCAAGGAAAATGGTGCGGATGAATCCAAGGTTGTTAGGGAAGAGGTAGATGATGAAGAAACTCTCCTAGTGATGATCACGTAGGATAATTATGGCACTGTTGATGTTCTAGACAGCAGCTACTGTGATGATAGTGTGCGGGACAGCAGTTGTACTATTTTGGAAAGTGGCGAAAAAATGTGTTCGGATCGAAATGCATTAGTTACCGTGCGTGAGGGAGTCCAAAGTAAAGATGAATGGTACTTGGATTCCGGTTGTTCAACACATATGACGGGTCGAAAGGATTGGTTTGTGCAAATCAATCAAGCGGCAAAGAGTAAAGTCAACTTTTCCGTTGACACCACTTTAAGTGTCGAAGGGGTAGGAGATGTTTTGATCGGAAGGAAGAATGGTGGACATTCAAGGATCAAATATGTCTTGTACGTACCGGGAATTAAGTGCAATCTTTGAAGCATTGGCCAATTACTTGAAAGAGGGTACTTAATTTGATTGGAGAACAAGATGTTACGCGTTTTAGATTCAAATGGTGTATTGATTCTAAAAACACCGATGGCTGCCAATAGAACTTTTAAGGTTGAGTTAAAGGTTATGGAGCATCGTTGTTTAGCTACCGCGGAAATTAGAGAGGAGTGGCTATGGCATTCCCGTCTTGGTCACCTTAATTTTAGGGATCTTAAGATGTTGCAACAAAGTGGAATAGTAACGGGGATGCCACATATTAGTGTTTCGGCAGAATTGTGTGAGGAATGTTCACATCTAAGCAACACAAGAAGGTGTTTAGAAAGGATGTGGGTCAGAGAGCCAAAGGCTTACTTGAGGTGGTGTATTCCGATGTTAGTGGATCGATGCAAGTAGAGGCATATGGCAAAAATCGATATTTTGTTACGTTTATTGATGATTTTAGTAGGAAGCTTTGGACTTATCTTATCAAGAGAAAGGATGAGGTATTTGGAGTGTTCAAGAGTTTCAAATCCATGGTGGAGCGTCAAAGCGGCCGGAAGCTCAAAAATCTCAAAACAGATGGTGGAGGTGAATATACCTCTAGTGAGTTTGGGAAGTTTTGTGATCTTGAGGGTATTGTGTGTGAGGTGGTGCCTCCATATACACCTCAACAAAACGGAGTTGCCGAGAGGAAAAATCGTACAATAATGAACATGGTGCGTAGTATGCTTTGTGGGAAGAAGTTACCCAAAGAGTTGTGGGGTGAGGCCGTGTCTACATCCACATACTTGTTGAATATGTGTCCTACTAAGAAGTTTGAGAAGATCACACCGGAATAGGTCTGGAGTGGTTTCAAACCGAGTGTGAAACATTTGCGCGTTTTTGGATCGATTGCATATCGCCATGTACCGAATCAACTTAGAAAGAAGTTGGATGATAAAGGTGAGAAGTTGATATTTGTTGGATATCACTCTACTGGTGGTTACAAGCTGTTTGATGAGAAGAATCGGAAGATCGTGATAAGCCGGTATGTGACTTTTGATGAAATCAAAAGTGCAGAAACAGCAGCAGTAACCAGTTACTTCCCAGGGCGTAACCGGTTACCAGCAGAAAATCAACAACAACATATTTTTGAAATTTCTGATCCGGAGGTGTCCGATGCCGCTGTACTAGCACCTACAACAGCTGAAAACAATGTTGTGAATGAGGGTAGACCTGTGAGGCAAAGAGCCTTGCCTCAAAGACTCCGAGACTATGAAAGGTTCCAAGATAACAAAGTGAATAACGATGGTGATTTTGTTCATTTCACGCTTATGGACGAATCTGAACCGGTAAATGAGGAGGAAGCCTTAAGTGATCCTAAATGGATATATGCAATGAAAGAGGATCTGGAATCTATTGAGAAAAATGGTACTTGGGAGTTGGTCGATTTACCACTTGGGAAGAAACCGATAGGTGTGCGATGGGTCTATAAAGTTAAAGAAAATCCTAAAGGTGAAGTAATCAAGCATAAAGCTCGATTAGTGGTGAAATGGTTCTTGCAACATGAAGGTATAGACTACGAGGAGGTATTCGCACCGGTGGCTAGATTGGAGACTATTTGTTTGGTTGTTGGGATTGCGCATAACAACAATTGGGTGATTTACCAAATGGATGTGAAATCTGCGTTTTTGAATGGTCCTCTTGATGAGGAAGTTTATGTGGGGAAGCCACCCGGTTTCGTGATTAAAAATCAAGAGAGGAAGTATTACAAGCTACACAAGGCGTTGTATGGTTTGAAACAAGCTCCAAGAGCTTGGAACAAACGTATAGACGGTTTTCTTCTTGACATCAGTTTTAAATGATGTGTATCCGAACATGGTGTTTAAGTGAGATCAGATACTATTAATGGTGTTATTATACTATGCTTGTATGTTGATGATCTCTTGATTAAGGGAAGCAGTGACAAGAGTATTTCAAGGTTCAAAGTGGAGCTCATGAGTGAGTTTGAGATGACAGACCTTGGTGTCATGAGTTACTTTCTTGGCATAGAGTTTCACAAGTCAAAAGTGGGGCTTCTTATGCACCAAAGGAGGTATGCACTAGATATCTTGAAAAAGTGTGAAATGGAGCTTTATAATGCTTCTATTACACCTTGTGAAGCGAGAGTGCAACTGTCCAAAAGTGACGATGAGGATGATGTTGATCCAACACTTTACAGGAGTTTGATTGGATCATTGCGGTACTTGTGCAATACGTGACCAGATTTGGCTTTTAGTGTCGGTATTGCGAGTAGATTCATGGAAAGACCTAAGGTGTGACACTTGGCAGCGGTCAAGAGAATCCTTAGATATGTGAAAGGTACTCTTGGTTACAGAATTTTATTTCCCACGTCGGATATGGGACGCAAATGTACTTTACTTGGCTACACCGATTCTAATTGGTGTGGAGATAAAGATGATCGAAAATCGACGGAGAGTTACATCTTTATGTTCGGTAGTACACCAATCTCTTGGTGTTCGAAGAAGGAACCAGTTGTAGCACTCTCTTCTTGTGAGGCTGAGTATATTGCGGCTTCATTGAGTGTGTGCAAGCTATGTGGCTTGTGAATATTATGAAGGAATTGGGATGTGGTGGTGATGATGTTACAACGTTGTATGTGGATAATGTTTCCGCGATTAATCTTGAAAAGAATCCGATTGCACACGGAAGGAGCAAGCATATCGAGATGCGGTTTCATTACTTGAGAGAATTAGTCGGTGATGGGAAGCTTAGATTGAGCTATTTCTGAAGCGAGGACCAAGTTGCGGATTTGTTGACGATGGGTGTGACAAATGAGGTGTTCAAGAGACTGTTGAAGAGCTTGAAAATGATGGACTTGGAGAAACTAAAGTGAGGTGGTGTGTTGAATGCGTGTTAAAATCTGTTATTGGTGCTTCTGCAACAGCAGTAATCTTACCACTGTTTGTTTTGGCCAATAACAGCAATTTAACAGCATGTGTCAATTTAGTTGCAATTTTAGTTTTTGCTCTTATATTCTCTCATGTATAAATACAGTGTAATAATCCCAATTCAAGGTTAATTCCAATTTTACAATTCATCCCAATTATACTCTCTCTACTCTAATTCTCTTTCTCTCTCAATATTGATCTCCTTCCCCAATTTTCTTTTCCACCATTGTTACCATCTTCAAATTCTGATTTTTATGTTGTTCTAACACTGAAGACCAAGTGCTGATGAATTATGAAGACGGTTATGTTGAACAAGTTCTGAAGGTTCTAAAGACTTAGGTTCTGAAAGATCAAGTTATGAAGATTTTGAAGACAACGTTCTGAGTGAATATAATTATGAAGACTCTGAAGACAACATCCTGAGTGAACAAGGTTCTAAAGATTTTGAAGACAATGTTATGAGTGAACAAAGCTCTGAAGATTCTGAAGACCTGAAGTTCATAAGACAAAGTTTCTGTTAGCAATGATAGTACAAAGAACTAAACAACTTTATTCTATCATCTATTCACCAGCTTGATTTATGGAAAAGGACATGCGTGTTTGTACTACCTTAATCATTGTGTAACAACTCTTTTCCATAGCCAGTAGCTCTTCAACAAATACATTTTAGTTGGCTATATAAAGGAAAATATTATGTGCTTCTAAAGTAGTTGGTGTCATTGCAATCGTGTAAATATACAACAAGCCAGTCATCACCATAATTGAAGATGATGCTAACAAACACATGACCATTGTTGTTGAAACTCAAAGATCATCAATTAACATAACAACAATCATCAAGCACAAGAATTGATGAATTTTATATTGTTGTAAAACAATTAAGTCATCAATAAAAAAATCATTTATGCAAAATAAAGATCAGAAGTAAGGAGTTGTTGCTCGTAACTTGCTCAACATAGAATATGAAGAGATCTACAATATGTTATTCAAGCTGCCAATCATATACATCTTCGTAGAGTCTGAAGAAAAGCATGGAGTTGTTGCTCATATCATACAGAAGCACTATTGTGTTTCCTTATACTTAAAATTAGGAGTTATCTTCTTGATTAGAAGCACCAATGTAATCTCCAGAATATTAATTATGTTTAGAATTAAGAATTCCTCAAGTGATCGAGTGAATATCATAATACTTGAGATGAAAATGGTAGTGTGTCATTGTGAAATCCTGAAATAGGGTCAATGATAGTCATATCTCAAAGAGAACCAAGTGAAGGTCAGACTCTTATGAGATCACTGATAGATATCATTGGGCAAATCCTAATAAGAGATCTTATTGATCGAATTCTGTTAGGTTAATGAATGTTATATCTGAATAGATCACTGAATGTGTCATTATTGGTTAGTTACTGGAAATTGTCTTTGCATTTGTAATCAGTTTTATTATAGTAGATTAAGTCTTTGAGTTCAAGGCGAAATCATCTTAGAAGGGTGGACTGGATTAGCTTGAGAGTTTCTCAATTTAACAAGGATATATGATGTGTTATTTACTCTTGCTTATGTATTGCTTATGCTTCCGCATCACTTATCAGAATCTCTCACGTGACTCTGATAATTCCTTAAGCGCATTAAAGATAAGAGATGAAAATAATTCAAGAGTTAAAACCAAAGTAAAACGCCCCTTTCTTGTGTTTTACACACCTTCAATTGGTATCATAGCTCCGGTTTTGTTATTGATGGATATCAAACACTTAACAGTGCCAAATAAAGATCCAAATGTTGTGTGAAGAAATACTCTGAGTGAGATTTCAATCCACTTAAAATTTCAGTTTCATATCATAAGATGATTGAGTACTAAATTGTAACCAGACAAATTACATTGAGCAAGTAATTGATTCTATGAGGTTTGAATTTGTCAACAACAAAATCTTTTCCATTGAAGTTTGGAAGAAGATTGAATAATCAACTAACAAGATAAATTCATCAGATAAGTAGTAATATTTTTTAATGTTTATCTTAGAAAATATGATTGAAAGAACAACGTATGTGCTCAAGATCAAATCATCATAGAAAAATAAATTTTGTTTGCTGAAGAATAATTCTTTGTGAGTTTGAGATATTTTCAAGAAACAGATTAGTCCACCCTTGACTTTCTCATAAAAAACTCATTAGGGGATTTTCTTAAGTAAAGAAGAATGATTGTTGTTTTTATGACTCTGATGAACAAGAACTTCGTGATGAAGTTTGCAGAAGAAGTCAGAAATCATAAACAAAGGAATTCAAATATCTAAGAAATAATTTCTCCAAGTAAGAACATTTGAAGTCAAACTGATCAAACAATTAGAAGATTCAATGCAGATGTGAATATTATTTCCTTGAGAATCTTCGTAGAAAATTGAATAATATTAAGAAAAAGGATACATGTTGACTCCTCGGGAATATGATCAATAATGCAATCTGAAGTTTTAAGTAAAGTAACATAGACGATTAAGTTATGTTGACATGATATTCTATCTCAATTTAATAAACTGCAATTTTTTAGAATGTTATCAAGGATTCATCTCAGAATTTCATGGTATATGAATTCTGTAACTTGAAGATGCAAAAATAGATGTCATCAATTCTGAGCTAAAAAGGATTTAAGTCACTGATGATGTTCAAAATGAAGAAATCATCAGACATTCTTTTTCAAAAACATATATCAATCCTTGATGGACTAACTTTAAACAAGTTAGCTCAGCATTGCAATAACAAGATTGTCACTCAGATTGTATCATGTGCTAAATCCAAGTCTGATGATGCATGTATCTAAATAAGCGTTGCATCTATCATAGGAAGCAAAATCAAAAGATGTTTTGAAATGTCAATTAATTCCCTTAAGCATATGACCTCTCATAAGTTTATGTTTAAACTAAGAAATTAATTGACCTTCTGAAAAACAAGCTTTTGTTTAAAGGAAGTTGGATCAAAGATAGAGGTTCTGATGATGAAGATTAGAATATCTGCATGCTGAAGATTGTTCTCAGAAGTCAGATAGATAATTCTCAATAGAAGAATAAAGAGATCATCTGAAGAATAGATTGATTCTAGTTCTCAGACTAGAAATCAAATTTCAGAAGATACTTATAGTCTTCAACATCAGAATACAGAGAACTTCTGAAACATATAAGGAATCAGAAAATACTCATTCAGAACTTCTGATAAATCACTTTGAAGTAAGCAAAAGCATAACAAAATTGATTATAAGTTCTATCAAGGACGCTCCTATCAGAATCAAATCAATCTTTAAACCTTCTAAAGAAATTCTTCTAGGTTTGGTGTTTCCATTCGAGCCAACATCTATTGATGAATCTCTTCTGGACTTGATTCTGGCAATAGAAAAAAAAGTTAACCAGTCTTCAAAAAAATGATGTTTGTTCAGAAGCTTAAAAGTTTCCATGCCATTAGAACTAAATGGGTACTTGGGAACAAGATCAACGAGAAAGTTGAAGTTGAAGTTGTCAGAAACAAGGCACAACTAGTTGCACAAGGTTATAGTCAACAAGAAAAGATAGAATATACATAAAAGTTTGCCTTAGTTACCAGAATTTGAGATGAGTCTAATGGGTGAATTGAAGCTCCTTATGGAAATTCAAATTAACCAAAAATAGTGGGTACTTACATTCATCAAAGAGTATTCTTTTTATGGTCATTATAACACAGATTAGGCAGACTATAGATTGGAAAGAAAGAGCACCTCTGGAAACTAAAAGGTATCAAATGCAAGAAAAATCATAATGGAGCGAATCTCTAAGGAAAGTCAGAAGCTTTCAACTCTAGCCATCTTAATTCAGAATCAGAAGAGAAAGTACTCAGATAAAGAATCACTGTGAGGATCTTAGAATCTCAAAGGTATAATTTTCTTTATCTATAACTTATTATATATGTTTGTGTTATCCAAACTATGAATTTTCTGACAAGTAATGATTTATAACATTCACTCCTTTCAAGAGAAAATCTTTTGATCAAATTCTTGGACAAAATAAATCTTGTGTAATCATGATATATTCTATTGAGAACATAAGTTTTCTTAAGAATAAGCGAAAATTCTTATGTATGATACTGGTTCACGCTATTCTCTTTTGTGAAATTCTTTGTCTCTTATTCTTCCTTTACTCTATCCATCTCCTCTCTAGCGTCTAGGTATTAATGAATTAGTCGTGTCAAATCTTTTTCATTCATTAACTCTCTCGCGTGCTTCTCCTATCTAAAGATACATCTTGTTTCTTCTCTCTATAACTATCCATCATTCAAAAAACTTCTTTAAATGTCAAGTTATCAAATGACTCTAAGAACCTTTCATGGCAACGATGATCTCTTAGAAGTCATAAATGAAAATGGACCAACAATTCCAGCATGCGCTAGTCAAGACTTCCATCATGGAATCAATTTTCAAAAATGGAATGGATACTTGTCTATGTTAAGAGGATCTATATATCCAAACATTGTAAAATATTTTTGGATCAATGCATCTGTCATCATTGATGGGATGTCTATTTCTTCAAACATCTATGGTTTTCATGTTTCTTTTAACTCTGCAAACATTGTTGAAGTCATTTATTGTCCTAAAAAGGGTATAAACATCAATCACAACTCTATTTGATGTACTTTTAATGCTGAAATGCATTATATGATCAACAAAGACTCTACGTTTGAGCCCACAAATCCTGAAAACTCTTGCCTTCTGCAAAAGGATGGTTTAAGTTCATTCTGACAAATCTTCTCCCTTGCAATGATAATAAAGAATTTATGTATCATAAGGATAAGCTTTTCATCATGTGTCTTCTCAAACCAACCTCTATAGATTTATCTCAATTAAGTTTTGGCCATCTCAAAGAGCCAACTATTCTGTCAAGATTCTGTTATCCCTGAATTTTGATGCTAGCAATTAATGAGGTCATTTGGCTTAATAAAGAGTTTTCTCATAATGAGCTAAAAGTGAGGTTTTCGACCTTACTCATTAAAAGGATGAGAGTCGAAGGAACCTACTTATAAATTAGGTACTTAGAGAAATTCTAAGTTAAAATAGTTTCTAAATGATTGGATAATTCGACCACGCGGAGATTCGATGAAAATGGAAGTTACATGAGTTTGACACGTTCAAGTTTGGACGGAAGTTATGTAATTTTAAATTCAAATGTAGAGACAAGTGACGTAAGATCAAGCTTATTCAACACATTAGTGGGACAAGTGTCATCATCTTAGGATAATCTTAGGAATAACCGTCGAAAACGGTTACTTTATAATGTATATAAATAACTTAATCTAGTGTTAGAATAAGTGTGTGAAAATCATATGTACAAGTAACTCCGTATACCCAAAGTATCCACGTGTAGAGAAAAGAGTGCAGTGAGAATGTACGTGATTGAAACACCACCAAATTTATCTTCAATGTCAAATTTATCTTTGAAGTCATTTATCTTTTACAAGCCTTTAATTTAAAGCATTTATCTTTCAAAGTCATTTACCTTTTCAAGCACTTTTACTGCATTTCCTTTACAATTCTCGCTTCTACTTTTCCAGCACTTTAACATTTCTCCTTGCATTTATTTTCCTTTACATTTTCGGTCATTTAAGTCTCCTTGTTTTTAATTTCCATTTAACTTCAAGTCTTGCCTTTACTTTCTTCTTTAAATTTCCAAGCCTTTCCTTTCCTTTATTTTCCCTTTGAAAGTTCTTGCTTTACTTCATTTCTTTTATCTTAAAGCACCTTCTGAATCCTGTGGAAGGATTCAAGACCCTTTTCCCAAAAACATTACAAACCAATCAACCTTTTTAGCATATGTCCTAGGATCAATCTGGTCGATCCTGCGAGTAACTGAGGGTATTTTTGTATCTTCAGAGGACCAGCGGTTGTTTACCAATTTTGTGGGTAAACAAAACCATGAACAAATCATTCATTCCCTATGGAATATTTATATCAGAAGTCCTCTTCGGAGTTGGGATCGTGCAAACAATTCATAGAGTTTGATCTGGTTTCGAAATTACTCTTGAAAGAAAATTCTACGAAACCTTTGATAGCCAATGGTTCTCATAAAATAAAATGATTGACCTTCTGAAATTGGGTTATTGTTCGAGTTGTTGTACTTTTATTTTCTTTATCTTGATTTTGTATCATTTGTTTTTCCTTGATTCATTCATGTATGATTACCTTTTAAATCTGTATTTGTGTATGTACTTCCTCAATCAATGAAGCATTTCTCCTTATGATTTGTGGTCTTCTTAAACTATCACATATTTATCTTATTACTATGCACTGACTAAGTTGAATATAAATGATTTAAAATTCTGAAATAATAATTCTTTTTGGGTCAGAAGACTAAGAATTTTTGGGATTAATTTAATTAAGACTGAAAATAAAACTCTCACGGAGTAAGGAATATGAATTTTTTTACTGTTTTTAAGAAACCTCCATTTCTCCTTAAGTCATTATGAGTGTCAGTTACCCTCACCACTCATAAGAGAATCATCTTGTTTCATGATTTGTTGATATTCCATCATTAAAGAGACTAACTGCTCTTTCCATTTCCCAATTATCCATGTCTCTCAGCATACTCTAAGCACTCATTCCCTACCTAGGATAAAGTACCTATCAATTGAGTATTTATTATCATTAATTTTCTTTTATCCTTATCTCCCTATAAATTGTAGGAATCCCTCATCCACTTTCTCTCATCCTCAATCTAAACTATTACCTTCTTAGAATCCTTATTTGTGCCTCAACAATGTCTGCCATGACTTTTCATGGAAATATAGACGCCCTAGAAGTTATCCCAGAAAAACGACCAATTCTCGCTCAACTCAAAGATAGCGGTATGGATATTGTAAGGAGCATGCAACTGCAATCTTGGTCTAGTTATTACTCCATGTTAAACGGTCTTGTATACCTTGTTCTTGTAAAGGAATTTTGGAAGTATTCCAGAATCAGTGATGATGACAACACTATCATATCAGAAGTTTATCGAATTCATATCTCTATCACTATATCCTCAATAGTGAATGTCACAAAATGTGTCTCCTCTAGAGTCATTATTGATGACTATCAAACTGAACTTGGAATGATAGAGAGATGCATGATTATCTTTAATGATTCATCTCCTTATGAACCAAACAATCCTGAAAAACTTCGTCCTTTTTCCAGAATGTGGTTTATAATTTCTCTGACCAACCTCCGACCTCGTGAAACTGCAAGAAGGACTATGTCTTATGATGACAGAAATTTTATTTTTCTCTTGATGCATCACTTTAAGATCAATCTTCCCAAAAATATTTTTAATCACTTGAAACACTCCGTTGAGGTCTCAAGAAATCAGATACAGTCCTACATTCCTTACGGAATGATAATATCTGAGATTTTGCTCAAAGATAAACTTTGGGGTTTATTCAGTAGGCTTGGATCAGAACATGCAATTACCGAGGAAAGATGTGCTAGAGTGAATCATGTTGAAGACTTTGGTGATTAAAGTCTTAGTTCATAAATTTTTTATTTTTTTCTCTTTTTTCTTACCCTACTTTGTGTTTTGATTTTGTTATATTCGTCTTGTATTCCCTCCTTTCATTAATGATATATCTTTTTGTTCCTAAATGACTTGTTTATTATTTTAAGAATACTTAATTTTATATTGTCTAATAATTATGCATTGCTCAATCTAAAAACACATGTTTCACAAAATAATCGTTATATTTTATTGTGCATTACTTAATCTGAATCATTATAATGTCTAAAATGCTTAACTGGTCAAAACTTTTGATGATGTCAAAAGGGGGAGAAAATATAATGTGATTTTGATAAACCCTAAAAAGAATGAAAAACTCAAACAACATAATAAAATTATATAAAATGTGTTTACCACTAACATTTGTTTGATGTTTAAACCGAGATACACTAAACAAGTTCACTTCATAAAATCAAAGTTGTACACTTTATAAACATATGTTAAAAATCAGATAGACCCAATAATGTTCAGAAGTTGAAAACTTTCTGAAAGTCAAAGTAATCGTGATTTTAGTATCATAATGTTCAGGAGTTGTAAACTCTCTGAGAATATGTCCAGAACATAAGAATATGAAGCTGGAAGCAGTCAAGACAAAGTCTACATTCAAATATTCTTTTCAGAAGAACAAATCAAATCAACAGTTGAAGACTGTGTGAAGATCTGGATAGAAGATCTGATAAGAAGAAGTTATGTCAAGACAAACTCTGATACTCCAAAAGTATAATGTTTTGATCTCGAAGAAACAAGATGAAGAAGTTCTAATAAACCTAAAAATGGTATCAGACTCAAGAATCAAGCCTGATCAACCATCCAATTCTAATAGAAACAAGGTTCTAAGATGAAGGCTTGTGTTCTATTCAGACTCTGAAAAATCAGGCTCTGATGTTTCAAGATTTCAATTGGTACAATTGACCTCTGGAAACTGGATCAAGACTCCAAAGATCTCAATCTGACATATTGCAACCAGGGAGAGTTCACCCAGAAGGTTCATAAGCCAGGATTTTCGATTCTCGACAAGTCTAAGAGTCCGAGGGAGTTTCCTATCTGAAAGAAAAATTTTGTTTCTGATAAATAGTATGGCTAAGTTATTAGAAAAGAATTGTTCCACTTCTTCGCTACATTTGTTCTTCTGAATAGTAGCATCTGCTTCATAAGACTCTGAAGTTGAGACTCTGATATGATGTCTAAGGAAAATAAGTTCTAAAGATCTGAAGACAGAGGTTCTGCTGAACAAATTCCAGATGCTGAAGAATTATGTTTATTAAGGAAAAATGGAAAGTATTATTTCTCTATTTTATGTTCTGGAAACTCAAAATTTATATTTTGTGAGTCTTAGTACCAAAGTGAAATTCTAAACAAGTATAAATAAAATTTTGGGATTAACACATTTAGGGGGAGTTGTTGTTCTAGACTCTGAATATGTTATGTTTACTTATTACCCTATATAAAATGTTCTATCAAAATACATGGTTTTGTCATCATCAAAAGGGGGAAATTGTAAGAACAAGATTTGTTTCTGCAAATCATCTCTAGGTTTTGATGATAAACAATAAGTATTTTTAAGAGAACTATTTTATGTTCTGATGTTTGTTTCTGTGCATATCATATTCATTGAAGATATTAGATTAAACAAACATTATCAATATGTGCGTCAAAGATCATATGTGTGTGTTACTATGGGTAACACAAGTCGTAAAGTATACTTAAGAAGAAAATATGCTTTTGTATCTGATCACAATCATAAATATCCAAGGATGTTGAATGTTCATGTTGCAACACTCTTGTGTATTCTGTTTTGTGCGTGGTTCTGATGTTCTACTTCTGAAGTGAGTAAAGCTTCTAAAGTTGTTACCTTCTGAAGACCAAGTGCTGAAGAAATCTCAAGACGAATATTTGAAGGTTCTGAAGACTTAAGGTTCTAAGTGCTGATGAATTCTGAAGACGGTTCGGCTGGATAAGTTATGAAGGTTCTAAAGACTTAGGTTCAAGTGATTGAGTGAAGATCATAATACTTGAGATGACAATGGCACCGTGTCATTATGAAATCCTGAAATAGGGTCAATGATACTCATATCTCAAAGAGGACCAAGTGAAGGTCAAACTCTTGTGAGATCCCTGATTGATATCATTGTGGAAATCCTAATAGGAGATCTTGTTGATTGAATTTGGTTAGGTTAATGAATATTATATCTGAATAGATCACTAAACATGTCATTATTGGTTAGTCACTAGAAGTTTCCCGTGCATATGTAATCAGTTTTATTATAGTGGATTAAGTCCTTAAGTTCAAGGAGAAATCACCTTGGAAGGGTGGACTGGATTAGCTTAAGAGTTGCTCAAGTGAACCAGGATATATGATGTGCTATTTACTCTTGCTTATGTATTGCCTATGCTTCTGCATCACTGATCAGAATCTCTCACGTGACTCTGATAATTTCTTAAGTTCATTAAAGATAAGAGACACAAATAATTCAAGAGTTAAAACCCAATTCAAACCCCCAATTTATTATGTTTTTGACACCTTCATCTATCAGGCAAGGCATTTAGATCACGAGCTTGTTTGATAAGACTCAAAGTGACTCAAGAGAGGTTATTCATTGAACCTTCCTGATAAGACTCCAAGTACCTAAGGCGAGGCGTTCATATGAGTTCTTTTGTTAGGAATCTAAGTCCTTCAAGAGAGGTTATTCGTTGATCCTGCTTGATGAGATTTTAAGACCCTCATGCGATGCTTTTTAGATGAGACTATTTGATAGGACTCTAAGTCCCTCAAGTGAGGTTATTTGTTGATCCTTCCTGATGAAACTCTAAGCCCTTCAGGTGAGTCATTGAATCTCTCGAAAAAGACTTTGGTTGAAACCCTTAGGCAATAATTTTAAGTTAAGTCTCTTAGGTCAGACTTTAGTCGAGTGCGTCAGGTGAAACTTTAAGTTAAGTATGCCTGACGAGACTCTAAGCTCCTCAGACGAGGAATTTAGAAGAGTTGATCCTCCCGCATATGACTCATTCATATTGCCCATGCGGGCGGCAAAGATTTTATAGTGTAAGTTCAACATTTGTGTATTGCTTTAAGCAACGACAAGAATCTTCATGTGGAAGTCCAACATAGTTGTATGGCCATAAGAGGATAAATATTTATTCTTGTGGAAGCCCGACAAGGATGTTTTAGTGGAAGTCTAGTAATATAACAACCCCATAGGAGAACAAGGATTTTCATATGGAAGTCAAACATCTTTAATCTTATAAGGATTTGTTATGCCTTCCACATGTTATTAGACATGTGACTCTACACAAAAGAGGGAGGGGTGAAATGTGGGTTTCATAAAATATATGGTTTGAAAAACATTTTTAATTATTTTCAGAGTTTAAAAACATTTTAAGATTTTTTTTTATTTATAAATTAGCACCGGAAAGTAAATATGCAGAAAGTAAAAATTAAGGGAAGGAGAAAAGACATAAAAAATTTATACAAGTCCAATCAAGAAAACTTAGTATCATCCCCAATATTTGATCTTGAGAGTATCTAGTAAATGTTAATAGATTTTTATAGTTTATACTCTTGAACCTCTTTATACAAGGAAAAATAAAGTTTTGGGCTAACTTCCAACAAAACAACGAACACTAAAGAGAAACGGTTAGTCTTCATTCCAAATACGAACTTGCAGAGTGAATAAGTAAGTAATCCTTCCAAATAGAAACCTGAAGTGGTTAGTCTTCAAGATAAACAAAGATTTTATACATGCTTATCTTGAATTAGGGTGAGATTTTTACCAGGATGAACTCACAAATTGAACTATGGTTTTAACCAAACTAACCACAAACCAATTAGAGATTTTGAACCATAATTATTTCGAACCAATTTGTGCTTTTAAATAGGGCTTAGATCACAAAAATTATTGATATTTTAAATCAGGATAATCTCAAACCGAAGTAATCTTTCTAACTTGACTTAGTTTACGAAACGAACCGACGACATAGATACTAAATCCCCAAAACAAAGATTTTAAAGGGTTTAGCTTTGAACCCAAACAAGCACTCCATTATGGATAAATTATTCAACCATATTAAATATTACTTGGTCAATTTACAATAATTCCCTTCCAAAAAATACAATTCTTCAATATTAAAAGGACTTTCTTGAAGCATTGCGTCTAAAATTATATGAGAGAAAGTTGAGAAATATTTTAGAGGGAGAGCGAGATGTGGGATAGAATGCTCATATTTCTGGATGTGAAATTTTAAAGTCAAGAGTCTATATTTATAGGCTAGAGGGTGGCACAAAAAAGGAATTTTTATTTGACCAAAATTAACGTGTGAATCAATTGACACCTTGCTCCAATCAATTGAAAGGCTTCAAAATAAGTGTTTATGATGTTTAAAAAGGAAATAAAGGATATAAAGCCATTACCCTTAACTAATACGATGTCAAAAATGTTTAGAGAAAGTTTTTACACTAACCCAATCGATTAGGTATGAGTGCTTATTGATCGAAGAATACAAAATTTTGTCCAAAACTTTATGATTGCTCCCTATTCAACCTGCACTACTCCAAAACATTATTAGGGATATTTACTTAAGAAAAAAAAGGCTTTAGAAATTTGTGTCTGTGTGTGTGATTAGCCATATAACTTTACAAAAATTCCTAACTTGTCTGCTTTCATCTTTAACCCCTTATTATACTTGAATCCTCATAGGTTGTAAGGTTTATTATCATATAGGTTGCATCATCAAAAGCTATTTTTAGTCGTCATCATAAAAAACACATTATCATAAACTTTTTTTATTACTTCTTTAGTTGACTTGTAAGACATGGTTCCACATTCTCCCCTTTTTTTAAAGATGACAACACATATCTCAGGAAGGTGGTAAAAGAAATAATCAAATGTATTAGGAGTGATTAAAATATCCCTTAATTTAGTAGAGTATACTCTACTCCCCCTGAGAGTATAATTCTCCCCTTTTGTCTAGTTAAAAAAGGTGAGTAAAAGATGCATTGTGAATATTTGAATATACAGACATATTGGAACATAAAAATTTAGGAAGGGAAAACACATCACACTTTATTAATTCAAATCAAACTAGAATTGAAGTGCAAAATGCAAGAAATTTCAGAAATTGAAATGAAAGTAGGGAAAAAACACACTTAGCAGCTAAGACACACCAGTGAGACTACTCATTTTCATAAGTATCATCATCCTTTTAAATGATCTCCTTCATATCTTCCACATCTTTAGCTAAATTTTACTATATTTCCAAGACTTTGTTAATTTTTGTGAATTATGATCCTTCTAGGTCTTCTTATTTTATTATAGAGTCGACTTTTAACTCTTCATGTTTGAAAAGAACCTCCATCTCCTTGAGGTAAATGTAATTAATCTTGTTGTTGAATGAGTCTATAGTTTCTCAGATGGTATCAACGTTTAAAATTCATAAGATTTTAGTGATCATTGTTCCGTAGGGAAATAACACTGATTGGTTTTCTTTAGAAAAAATCATATAGAGAAATATTCCTTCCACCCAGTTTTTTTGGAACTTCTTGGGTCAAGAGCCAGAGGGGTATGATATCCTCTCAGATGTCATAGTTAAGGTTGATGCTCCTTGGAGACAAGATTATTATTTAGAGTTAGTGGGTGATGAGGACATTTAGTTTCAGAAAGGTTTATTTGAAGAGGGATTTTCTTTTATTTATGGGTTAATAACAAGGTGCTTTAAAGCTATAGATCGCTCGAAGTTCTTAAAATTAATGGCCCATCATATGTGTAAGATGTTCCTTAAAACGGTAACTCAAAAAGTCTACCAATATTATCCTTGTTGATATCGATTTATAATCCTATTTATGATGATACTAAGATGATAAATTTTAAGAGATAAATTTTATTTTATAAGTATACACAAATATGCGTTTGCCCTTGCAAAATTTATAATTTTCAAGCTATATTCTGACAAACAAAATTATTTGAATGGATGGAGTAACTTAATTAATATCCGCTAATTGTGTTAGAATATTATAAGTTATTGATCTAAGATGTTTTTAGAAAAACAAGTGTGAGGAAGTCAGATTAATTAAAATTTTGGAGATTGAACATTTTATAAGTGAGACAAATCACATACCTATTACCTTAAATTTTTAGGTGAGTTGTGATATGTCTCTCATAAAATGTGTTTTCAAATTAATCCTTAAGTTGATGACCTAACAGTAATATCAAGATTCATTGACTTGAGTGAAAAATCGACTCATTTATCTCAAAAGTCCTATCTATCTCTATCACCACTAGATGGGTAGGAAACATATTCCGTTGAAAATGTGAAGAATGGTACAAATGTATATGTAATTTTGAGGAAACATTTTGTGAATAAACACTTGAGATGGAGTTTTGAGAAAAACAAGAATGAGTTGATTCCCAAATTAATGACCTAACACATAGGTAAATGCATGACAACAACAATTCAAACAAGTTGGTGATGCTAATAAATCAACAATATTTTTGAAAATTTATAAGCAGAATATATAAATTTTAGTGTTTATTTTACTATTATATAGATAATGTTAGAGATATTTTAGAATAGTTAAAATATGCAGTTAGTTTTGGTTTAGTTTGTGTAACTAACTATAACAACTTTCTATTTTGCCAACTCATCTTAGAAAGTTGACTCACCTTGTATATATGGCATCACAAGTGTACATTGCAATCTATGCATTGAATCACAAACACATTCACCTTATCTTTTTTTCATATTCTTCACTGAGCCAAGAGTTTCAGAGAAAATCTTACTTTTGTTATTATTTTCTGCTATAACATCATCTTAATCATAGAGTGATGATGATGAACTGGTAGTCTCTTACATGGTATCATTCGCTTCTTGATCTTCTACACTTTCCTAATTTTTCGTTTCATGTGTGTTTTTTCGTGATTCAATTAAATCGTGTTCAACTCTTTGTTTTAGTTTCCCAAGAATCATCAACTGATCTATATTATTGGCGACTGAAGATAACCTGGAATCATTTGTTCGAGCTTCTGCACCGTCTCAAGAGGTATCCAATGGATTTGGGCCTGTGAAATCCTCGAGTTCGATTGGTCCAAAAATTTCCATCAAGCTTCAAGAGAACAACTATTTGTTGTGGAATCAACAACTTGAGGGTGTTATTCTCTCTCATAAAATGCACACATTTGTTGTGAATCCGAAGATTTCATCCAAATACAAGATAGATCAAGATCGTCTTACAGGTGTAACCTCTAAAGAGTACGATTCTTGGCTTGTGCAAGATCAAACAGTGTTCATTTGGCTACTATCAACTATCTATGATTCTGTCTTACCAAGAGATCTAGCGTGTAAACAAGCTTTTAAGGTGTGAGACAAGATTCATCAGTTCTTCAATGCACAAATGAAGGCAATAGTTTGTCAACTCAGAGTTGAACTTAAATTTACCAAGAAGGGAACCAAATATGTCACAGAGTATGTGTTACAAATCAAGGCTATTGAAAATTCACTCTTGGCTGTTGGTGACTCTATAACTGAACAAGATCAGGTAGATTTTATCCTACAAGGGCTTCCTAAGGAATATAACCTTTTTGTTATGCAGATGTATGACTGCCTAACACCTCATTAGTTTTGTGATGTTGAGGCACAACTTTATGTGCAAGAAGCACAGTTGGAAAAATTTCGTGAAGAGCTTGCTAATACAATTATAGCAGCCAATTTAGCTCATACCATTCAAGCTGAGAGTAAATCCAAATGAGCTTACATTGGAAATCGTGGAAGGGGTCGATTCAATTATGGTAGAAGTAGAGGAAGAGGTCTCTATACTACTGGAAATCTCCCAACATGCCAACTATGTGGAAAATATGGTCATGAAGTTACCACCTGCTGGCATAGGTTTGATGAAAATTATATGCCATCCAATTCTAATACTACTGCTGAGAGTTCTACCTCCAATTCCAATAAAAAGTCTGAACGAGGTCTGGCTGCTACAAAAAACTCACAAAGCATAGCTATGATGGAAACAACAAGCAAGCCTTAAACATATACACAAGAGTACAATCTTCCTTCTGATCTTGCTTCTCAATCCTGGTTTGCTGACTCAGGTGCATCCCATCACCTAACACCTTATTCTTGTATTTTACAAATTAGTAAGCCTTACATAGGGAATAACAAGGTATATGTTGGTAAAGGCCAAACTATCACCATTAAGTTAGTAGGTAACACATATTTTAGCTCTAAACTATGTCCTCAATGTAAACTCATTCTGGATAACATCTTACATGTACCTTCTATAACCAGAAATTTGCTATTTGTTTCAAAGTTTTTTTTTTATAATAATGTATTTTTTGAATTCCTCCCTGACAAGTGTTTCATAAAATCATAGGCTTCTAAGCATATCATTGTTGAAGGAGTTCTTGATGCTTGTAGATTGTACTGTTTTTCTCAGCAGACTCTAGAGACCAAAGGTTCTCTAGATCTCAATAACAACTTGAGCTCCTCCAAGGGTATTCAAACATATGTGTCGCTCCCAGGATTTTTATTCTAGTACAAACGCGAAAGTGGCGCGGAAAAGTCAGAGTCGCCAGCCAGGCATTTTTATCCTGAAGGAATGAGAAAGGTAATGCTGCACAAACCCGAGGAAGAAGGAAAGGATAAGGTCATGCGAACCAAAGATCTGGGTTCGAGAGTCGGTTACGACCTGGGAAGGTATTAACACCCCAGACCGTCTGTCGTACCCGACAGGATCAACGCTTATTTGTTTGATTCAAAGGGTGTGAAAATAAGAATGATGAACAAAACCGCCGACTGGAATGGTAAGGGAAAAGGAACTGGAAAAGAGAGAGTTAAAAAGAAGGGGGAATGTAGGTAAAATAAAGAGTGTGCTTGAACGGGCCCTACCCCGCTGCCTACGTACCTCATCGGGAATATGAAGATCAGAGTCGACGTAGTTCGCCTAACTAAGGAGGGAACTGTGTTTGTGTTTTTTAGGATGATGTTACCATAGCTCTAACTCAGGTGTTACCGGCTCTGACTCGAGGGTGTTACTGTATCATTGTTTGAACTGTCGAGGCAAGTCGTGATCATCCACAAAGAATGGGAGATGAGAAGAGAAGACATAATATATTTGTTTATCTTCTTTTATGAGAAGTATTTTTTCTTATTTGTTTGTGAAGCATTCTCATACTAAGACTTGTTCATCGTGGTAGATTCCTTACACCATGCCCCGAGACAGGACGCGTATAAGTATCACACGGAAAAGTCTCCTGTCGTATGAGAACATTCAACATTTATTAGGTGTTTTATTGTTTTTACTTATGAGGTGAGAAAGAAAGACTCAAGTCGCAAAAGGACAAACTAAGAGGGACTAAGACACAACCCTAAATTTTTTATTTGATGGAGGAACTAATGGTTAGTGTGGTTTCTATTCCTAATGAGAAGGACAAGAAGAAAGGAAGTTAGAACACAACTTACTTCCTAGTGAAGTTAAGTTGGTTCCAAGGGGGAAATTAGCATGAAGTAGTGAATTACAAGCACATAATGCTAAGTCAAACACACCTTGAAAGCATAATAAGTATGTAAAAAGGATAAGGGTTTAAGAACTTACCTTTTCCTCCCTACAAAACAAGAGTTAGCATGGCAAACATGAATAAGAAATGAGGTAAACAAATACCAAACCATTCCTAAGGGGTCTAGGACCTAAACTAAACTCAATCTTATGTTTAATGGACCTAAACAAATGCAAAGCAAAAATTCAGTAGCCTTTTACAACTCCTAAATGCACAATCAGCAATGAAATACAATGCAACCTAGAAGCAGCTTTTTACAGCCCACACTCAGCATGCAAAACAAGTGTAAAAAGTGTGAAAATGCAACAATCAACATATATTTTACAACAACTGTATGAAAAAATAGCTATAAAATGCAAAAGTCAGATTTGATTATTTTCATTTTTAATGCACAAAATCAATGGCAAAATGCACAATTAAAATGCAACATGATTAAATGGAATCAAATTAAATTAAATGAACATGATTATTTTTAATGAGTATTTGTGAAATAATGCACCAACATTAACATATGCAACAAGTATGCATTCAAGTATGGCACATAACATAATGAACATGCATCAACATAGATCAACAAAACTGACATGTAATTGGATGCAAAAATCAGAATTGGATTAATATGCAAGTGTGATTAAATATGCAAACAAAATGCAAGAACATGCATATTTATGGTTATGTATTTTCAAGAATGCAACACAAATATGCAATGCAATTATGCATACAAATTAATGAATCATGCAAGGATCATGCAAGGGATGCGAAAACAGAATGTGAAACAATCACTTACATGTTAAATGATGCATTTGATCATGTCAACAAAATGAATTAAACACATTATGCACTAATGAACAAATAAAGCACAAAATATGCAAAAGGTAACGGAAACATGTCGAAACGACTCAAAACGATGTAATGAGGTACCAAAAATGGTTATGAAAATTCCCTAAATTCATGATCTATCACTACATAAAGTTTAAGCCACAATGCAATGCAAACATGTAATGAAACAAAAGAATTTTTTTTGTTTCTGAACAGCATTAACCGGTTAACGTTATAGGTTAACCGGTTAACGCCTTCAATTTTAGAAATCCAGAGGCATTTTTACAACGTGTTAACCGGTTAACCAAATGTGTTAACCGGTTAACACTGTATAGAAAGGTGAAAAAAGTGAAGAAATAAGCACTTATGGTCATGAACTTACTTCTAGGGATCCCTAACACCTACATGAACATGTTAACTCGAATTTTCTGCTTAAAAGAGGTTTTCTAACACCTAATAGGGCCTAGATTAAGCTACAAATCTAACTCCTAACAACCGAAATGATCACATCGCAATCAAAATATAATCAACACGCAATTGAACGGTAAAACGCAAACGAAACGATAAGCATGCGAAGAATGCCGTTATGGCGAGATGAAGAGAATAACTTATTTGCGAAGCGGTTTTGAATACCAACCTACGAAGTGGAGGATTGCTTCGGTGAGTGTTGCTGTGTAAATCGAGATGCAAGCGAAGAAGAAAACCGAAGATCCGCGAACGTGCAAAATAAATGTGGTTGATTATGCTTCTTGATGATATCTTGCACAATCACTTCCAATAAGCCCAAAACCAATCCAAAAACAGAATTGCTTCTTCAAATAAGCTCCACCATTGATGATTGATGAAAGTTTAGCTTCAAACTCCTCAAATTCCAATGAAGAATTTGAAGAATTCTTGGTGGAGAAGCTTTGGTGATTTGGGTGAAAAGTGAGAGAATGGAGAGAGAGAGATGAGGGATTGAAGATGAAAATGGTGAGAATGAGGTTGGAACCCTTTGCTTTGGGATGGTTTAGGATTATATAGAGTGTAGGTTTGGCATGAGGTTTGGGAATGGAGCTTGCTTGGGAATTAGGTTAGGTTTGGAGCTAGGTTAGGAGGTAGTTGGAGTTAGTTGGAGTTCTAGAATATTCCTTGGAATATTCCTTGAAATATTCCTTTGAAGGTTGTGGAAGGATCTAGAAGGTGGTAGAATGTAGTAGAACAATCCAAGGAAAAATGGAAAGTATGTGGAGTGTAAAACAAGTTGTGAAGCAAAGTGGAAAAAGAGAAGGGAAAAGTGGAGGGAAAATGGGAAAACAACTAATTTTTGAAGCCTTTTATCCAATTTTCGCATGCATTAACCGGTTAACCATATGCGTTAACCGGTTAACGGAGAAAAAATGTGAATTTTCCTTCTTTTCTGTGGGTTAATATGGAAATGCCTTGGATTATATTTTTGTGGTGTTATTTCTCTCTCGGGCTCTAATGATTGACAAGCCTTACTCGATCATATGCAAATGTTCATGATTTATTTATTTATATATTTTCTGAATGTGATGCAATGATATGCAGAATGATGCGTGGATGAAGCGCAAACTGCTCGAGGTTGATAATAAATAGGAGGGCAAATTTTGGGGTGTTACAGCTGCCCCTATTCAATCACTGTAGACTTGAATGGATGATAGAAGTCGCTTTCAGACGTTTGAAGTATACAAGGATTGAATACCAGAACAACCAGAAAACTTGCACTCTATCTAAGAAGGCGAGGGAGATAAACCCAACCATATGAACTCTGCTTGGGAAGGACTCTGATGGGAAGAATATTGGGCTGGTGAATGCTTTGGAATGACACCTGGAGACTAATGATTTGCCACACTACGGGTGGACTTTGGTAGTGCTACCTTTTGGATTAGTTGAACGATTAATGAAGGGCCACACAACGGGTGGACTATCGAGTGTTTTTCCATCCTGAGGATGGACTTTCGCCAATCTGCGGTTGGACTTCAAGATATTTGGCCACACTATGGGCAGACTTTTGCTCACTCTACGGGGAATTTGGAGATACTTTAACACACTACGAGGGAATTATGCTCGCTACAAGAGACTTCTTGCCACACTACGGGGGGACTTTTAAGATACTTTGCCACACTGCGGGGGTTGCTGCTCATTGCGGGAGACTTTTGCTCACTATGGGAGACTTTTGCTCGCTACAAGAGACTTTTGAGATACTTTGCCACACTGCAGGGGCTGCTGCTCACTGCGGGAGACTTTTGCTCACTACGGGAGACTTCTGCTCGCTACGGGAGACTTTTGCTTGCTATGGGAGACTTTTGAGATACTTCGCCACACTGCGGGGGTTGTTGCTCACTGCGGGAGACTTTTGCTCACTACGAGAGACTTTTGCTCGCTACGGGAGACTTTTGCTCGCTACAGGAGACTTTTGAAATTTGCCACACTGCGGGTGATCTTTGGAAATTTGCCACACTGCGGGCGGACTTTGTAAATTTGCCACACTATGGGTGGACTTTGGAAATTTGCCACATTGCGGGTGGACTTTGGAAATTATCAAACTTGGATGATGTTGGGTACACATATGTTGGATTGCATGGCATGATTCCCCATGACACTGGGGATATTATGTCTTGAGTATGTCAATGAGAAGGTACAAGTGCAAAGGGAATTCTTGACGCAGAAGTAATAAGTCCCTGCTGATTCTGTTGAGGATGCAATGATCGTTGATTCGATCTCGAGAAGCCCTGTGGGGATAACATCTCTATTGGGGAAGAACACGGATAATCCGTTTGTCTCGGATTATCACCTTTGCCAAAAATAAATTGGACTTTGGACTTGAGGTCCCTGCTAAGGGAAACTTCAAATTTTGGGGATTAAATATCACCCATAAAACTCTGCTGGGGGATTTGCAACTTTTTGACTAGATGGGGAAAGGTCTTGTCAAGGCTCTACTGAGGAGAACACTTTGTCACCCTGAACTTTCCAAACCTCTGTAGGGAAGGGAATCACTTAGCTGGATGCGGAAAATACTTGAATTCCTGTAAGAAGTGCTTCTCTGGGGAAGACGACTTTTTGTTTGGGGATTAACAATCCTTATTAATTTGCTGGAAAAATATTTTGTCTGAGATCTGCTGGGGAGAATGAGAGCCTCCTTAGATCTGTTGGGGAGACAAGATCAAAGAAACCTGCTGAAGAAAAGCTTGGCAACTTACTGGGGATAACTTCCATCCGTCTGTAGGGGATAACAAAATCGAGACACGTCCTGCTGCGGAGGAAAGACTTCAAGTAGTCTCGTGCTTGGGGACCATTTGCTTTTTTCCGGACTTTACCTTAAGAGGATTTTACAAAAGACTTGGCATCTTTAAACTCTTAGGTATCGCAGTGACTGCATGAATTGGTGTAAAAACCTTGCTAGGGAGGTAACCAATGTCAACACAGATGAACTTGTAGCTGTTGGAAGTGTCGAATGAGAGAATTAACTTGATGAGCGACCGCTAGCTGGGTAATGGACTCATCAGTAAGATTTATGACAAAAGGTGACACAGAAACTCTTCAAGAGCATAGTTTTCCTAGTACTCTGAACTCTAGATAGATACTTCCGAGTGTCCGTCTTCGGGAAAGAATGAATTCTCGTGCTATTGGGGGTGGCCTGCCCCAATACGAGTATTTTAATAGTTTAGTCCTTGACTAACTAATCTTTGAGGGAATACCCACGCTAACTGCTCTGGGAGAGGTTTGAATCTCGAAGCGATTGCCCCAGATTGACTGAAATTTGAAGAGATTACTCGACGTGATTGCCCCGGATTGGCTGGCTCTTACCATGACTCATTGGGAAAGTCTTTACTTGATGGAGCTTCCTTGGAAAAGTGCACCTCGACGTGATTGTCTTTCGGAAGTTTCAGACTTCTCAACTTGACAGGGTTAAGCCTCTGGACTGAGGTTCCATATGTGAACTTCTATGATGCCAAACAAATGTATGCAAGTAGAAAATGTTTATTCTGAGAATGAAAATTCTAATGCAACACACATGTTAATCTTGAAGTATTTATTGAAAATGTGTCGCAAACCTTTGTGAGGGAATCACTTGGTTAAGATACGACATTGATTTTTTTATGAAGCATGTATATGAAATACCAACAAGGATCTTTTAGCACAACTCATAGGAGTCAAGAACGCTATATCGTGGTAGTATGCTCTCAAATTAACCATGTTTCAGTTAGGACTTTCGAGGGTTGTATCTTAGCCTTTCATGGTTATAGAAACAAAATATATAGGCTCAAAGTTATATGTGTCCACCCATCTTCGTGATGTTCTCCATTCCTATGTTCAGCCAGCTTTCACAAGCGCTTGCCTTTCATAGGGTTTCGTTATGGTTGAGGAACCATTGCTGCTAGCAATACAAGCCCCAATCAGGCTATTGTTTGGAGTCAGTCACCCTTTTGTCTTTCGTGTCTATGCCACGCGATTTTGTTCTTGTTTAAGGATTTTTCCCGTGTAATCTTTTTCGTCTTTCAATTTTGCATTCTATTGCTTATTCCTAAATATTTCCTGGACTGATTCTTGTGAATCTTGATTGAGAAGTCCAGCGGGATGCCCTAGTTTTTGCCTAAGTCGCTCGTTTTCAAGCTTCAACTTAGAGGGCTCTTCCATCATTTTTTATTCTATACTCTTTTTTTTGAACAAATCGTGTGAAACTGTTTGTCTTGATTGCTTTACAAGGGTCGTGACTACCTCATTCTTTGGTCGTCGGAGGATAACCACTATGGCTTCCGGTCTTTGGACCTTTTTTGCTTTGTGTAACCATTGTGGTTTCTGGTCTTTGGACCTTTTGATTGGGATAATGGAATGTAATGGATCCTTAAATACACTCTTTTTATAAAATCTGAACGCTTGGTCCGATTAGCTGACACCTACCCCGCCCCTGGGTTACATGTGAGGGTTTTTTCGTGTGAAAAGAAAATCCTACTCCAAGGCTCAAAGGGGTTAGCGAGGGTCTATCTCCCTTATATCTTTGGTGTTTAGGGATTTAAAACAAATCCATTACATCGTTAACAAGGTCTTATTCAAGAGCACGCTGTAATACCTCAAAATTTGCCCTCATTATTTATTCCCTTTACTGGCTTATCGTTTCACATTCATCTGCATTTCTCACTAAGTCATTAACATCATAATAGTGCATTTCATGGATTCATGGTGCATGTGATCAAGGCCCTGGGAAATTAGGGTTTTGTACCTTATCTGTGTCTGTCAGGGATTAAAATGATGGAGAGTATTCACTAGACAATGATTCCACTTCAAATGCAGTTGTTCAGTTGTGTTTCGATTCAGATGGGAGTTTGACCTAATTTTGGTCAAACTATCGGAAGGTTATTGCAACTGCAAGGTTATTTGGGCCATTGGTTTGTTTCTCAGACAACACATATTCAAGTTTCAAGTTGTCGTATGTTGAGATTCATCAGTTTATCGAGCAGTGTTTTGTGTGAAGTTTGGTTCGAGTCTTCAGTTTATTAGTGATTCATCTGGATTCGAATGGTCATGGCATGTTTCAGACGATTCAAAGGGGTGTGACTAATCTGGGAAATTATTCAGTGGTTCAGAAGGGGTCGTGTTCATAGACTTGTGGAAAGAAATCAAAATAGGCTTTGGGCTAAAATCGAGACTTTATATCCATTCATTCTCATTGTTATAAACCATTCCCGATTATTCCATTCCACTTTCACCTTTTTCAATTTTTCATTTCTTTTCAATTATTCTATATGTTTTCATCAATTCATTTTCAGTTTCTTTCATTCACTTATCCATTTATTTTTGTCCATAATCCATTGTGAACCACCTTTTTAAAGCCCATTATCCATTAATCATTTTTTCTAATTTGTTTACCCATTTCTATCTCGTTCATATTTCTATAATCCATTGTGAAAATCCACTATTCCATATTTGAATTTCTTTCATTTGAATTGATTATGCATTGCACAATTTTCTTCCTCATAATAATCATCTTTATACTCCTCCTCTCTCCTCTTCACTAATTTTAACAATTACTATGGTAACAAGAATCATCACCACCATACATCTGAGGTGTCCATTTGTCAACAAATAGACTCTAAGTTTTGTGGAACCTATTGGCATGCTTTTCTTTGCTTGGGTTACTTTTTACACTTCCATTGTTCTATGTGAATGATCCCGTCAAAGGGGAGGAAAGGATTCATGGCAGATTTTTTTATATGATTGCGTTTGGTGTAGTGAAGTTTGTATTTGCTCAAAGTTCAGTTTTTGATCGATTTTGATGGCTTTCCATTATAGCTGTTACATATTCAACAATTGGTTTTGGTCCTAGTATTTGAAAAGTTTTGGAAATCAAAAATCATGCTGGAACCATTAATGGAATAAATGATGTAACAAAAAGTACAGAAAAATTACTCTTCATCAAGAGTCATTAATGGATAACAAAAAGTTCAGAGAAAAAATCACTCTCCATCAAGAGTCATTAATGGATAACAAAAAGTTCAGAGAAAAAAATCACTCTTCATTAAGAGTCATCAATGGATAACAAAGAGCCTAATACAAAAGCCTAACAAAGAGCCTAACAAGAAAAAACAGAAAGGAGACTTAGAGTCATCAATCTCCTGCAGTTTTTAGGATGTTCCAATCTCTTTTCCTTCAATCTGCTGCTACTCCTCCCCCAACCATGAGTTTCACCTATCCAAATATGCCTGGCAATGAAACTCAAAATAGTGGTTACCCATTTCCAATACCAGCACATGTCGGGGTCCACCTGGATATCGTGGAAATCCGGCCCAAGCTTTTCCATTCTTCAACGGATCATTCTATCCTTCTTCAATTGACGACATCACTGCAAAGCAAGGAAACTCACAGAATTTCAGAAAAAGGAGGGAATCCTCATATAGCTTCACAGCAGAAGGAATCAAAGTAAAAAAAAAATCATAACAGAGTTGCAGGAAATTCATTTACATCAACACAATAATCAAATTAATGTGCAAATCATGATTCAGAAAAAATACTCACAAGGAAAGAGTTTCATGAGGTGAAATAAATCGCAAAAAGAAGAAAAGAGAATGCAGTCCCATTTTTTCAAATGTTTAGTCAAATTTCAGTTTCAGAAATTCAACAAACTCTTAACTGAAAAATAACAGAATCAAAACTGACTCAGAAATCTAATCCTAACCGAATTCACCAACTTCATAACAAAAAAGCTTCTAGAATTCTCACCTGGTTTCAATTCTGTATAAGTCAGAGCTCCTCCTCTTCAATTCGGCTTCTTCCATCTCTTCACCATTTTTTCAATCTTTCAACACACAACTTCACGTCTTTCCTCTTTCTTCTCTTCACCATTTCTCAATTTTTTTCTTCCATTCTTCTCATCCCTTTTCTTCAATCCTTCTCCTTCAATTTTCTCCTTCACCATTTTTCTTCAACCATAACCAACCTTCAACTCAAGCTCTCATCAATCTCCAGTTCTGAATCTTCACACCATTCTTCTTCTCAACTTCAAACCGCAGCCTCAATCTTCAGCTAGAATTGGCATCGATCCTCATCACCATCCGTAAATTCAATCTTCACGCTACAAGGACTTCAACCTTCACATCCTTCAGCAAATTTGCTTCGTCATCAACCTTCGTCGATCTTCGTTGTGCCATCCTGTATCCTCTTCAATCTTTCTTCATCAACGGAAACAACAACCTGCAAAGAAGATAAGGCAAATTGCGATTTCAGACTCTATAGACGCGAACAAGAACAAGTGAAGAAGAAGCCAGATTGAGCAGTACCTGAAGGCGTCTGCATATGGCTCGAAAATCTTCATGAAAACGTAGTCGACGTCACAGCGGCTTTGTAACAGAGGTATCATCTTCGGCAGAATCCATCCACAAGGTACGACACAAGTTCTTCTTATTATTTGCTCGGTGTGGTGGTTACTCGGCTGTGAACCTCAGAGTCTCTAACAGATTAGTGAACCTAGGGTTAGATTTCTAGGATGAGGAATAAATTAGGTTAATCAGGGATTTTGTTTAGAGAATAATAGGATGAGTGTGAGGGAAATGAAGATGACGGTGGGGATTTTGAAGACGAAGAGATGAGGCAGAAAGAAGAGGGAGGATTTGTGTACGGCGTTTTCGCGTTTGAGAGGAATATCGGAGGGGAGGCGCCGTCGTAGGCTAGGGTGGTGTTCAGGGAAGAGGAAGACGGGAGAGTTTGGAGTGAGGAGGATTGAAGAAGGATGTTGCGGCAGGAGGAAGAAGGTTCGGTTTAGGGTTTCTTTCACAACCCTGAGTTTTTTTCATTTGTAATTAAATGGATTTAAGGTTTTAGTTGCTGTTATGATTTTATAGGTTAATGATAATCAATCCATATTAAGTACAATTAATCAACATTGAAACTCAATAAAAATCGATAATCACGCTGATTTCCCTTTAATTCATATTAAATGTTAATTTTGAATTCCAAGGATTCCCGAAGAGATAAGGATGGGGTTTCTATGGGATTCCTGGCCAATCCGGCGGTGACACGTGTCACCGTCCAGTTGGTGTCTTATACGGCTGATCAGGTGTGTAGCGCTTACCATAGTTAACATGCTCTTCGGCTTTGTGGTTCACATGATTGAATTCTAATGCAAAACCCTAGATCTAAGGGCCTAGGTAGAGTCAACTTTGTGGACTGAAAGACCACCATATACCCTCATAAGACTTGCGTTTTGGGCCTAAGTTATCTGCTATTCACACCTCCTCTCTTAAGCCCATCATGAAAAACAACATACAATAACTTCTGCTTGCACCTCCCTAGACTTCCTGCGCATGGGCTTTCATTTCCTGCTATACGCACCCCATTTTAGGCCCAGTATAATAAAAACAACTGAAAATAACTTCTGCTTGCACCTCCCTAGACTTCCTGCGCATGGGCTTTCATTTCCTGCTATACGCACCCCATTTTAGGCCCAGTATAATAAAAACAACTAAAATAAATTGCCTAATTCACCCCCACCATTAGTTTCTTTGGAATTTAAATTTTGTTTTACCATAGTTTAGAAAATAATTCAATAAAAATAGAAAAATGCTTAGGAAAATTCCCAAAAAAATCAAGTAGGCTATTAATTCAATTTAGAAATGTTTGGCATTTTATCTTCCTGAAATTGCATTATTTTTGAATTAATTCTGATTTTTTTTTCATGTAATTAGTTTTAGTGAATTTCCCTCTACCATACATAAATTTATTGATTTTATTTTTTAGTCTTCCAGTAACATTTTTGGTCCACTCTTTTTATCATAGTTATAGGACTCATAATAGTACTTAGCATAATTTTAATAGATTTTTTAGGGCATTTTATCTCAGGTTTTAGTGGCTTAGTCCTTAGAAAATAATGGTTAATCATTAGGTGGAAATAATTGATTTTTAGGCATAGCAAAATTCTGATTTTTTAGGATATCTTTTAACACAATATTATAGGTAGTTTTAGGATCCTATAGAATTAATCTCATAATTTTTCCAGAGCCTTTACTATTTTTTAGGGTATTAATCCTTAGGCCTTTATACATATAAATTTCCATTAGTTTAGGCTAGAATATTAGGATTTTATTAAGAAATAGTTTAAGTAGATTTAACCTTAGGATTTAATAGTGATTTAGACTAGTTTAGATTCTGGTTTTTAGAATGAAAATACTAGGTAATGCCCTTAGTTTTAGGACTTAGGCTTAGGATTCATATTAATTATACTTAGAATAAATTTAGATTATTTCAGGTTTATGCCTTAAAATGTTTTGTTTAGAATTTTGTTCTTACATTCCAATTTTATTGCTTTGTTATATTGATTGATATTTCACTTGTATAGGTCTCCCCTTGGCTTTAGAATCAACTTAACTTCCTTAGGAAGTAAATTGTATTCTAGTAGTTTCTAAGTTCCTTCCTCCATTAAGTTTAGAAACCTCATTAACCATAGGACCTCACTTGTAAATAAATCAACAAAAATTAGGGTTGTGTCTTAGTTCCCCATTAGATTTTGCCTTTTGCAATTTGAGTCATTCTTCCTCATCTCATAAAGAAAAGCAATAAAAATTTAATGAAAACCAGACATTCTTGTACGACACGAGACTTTGTTGCGGAGTGTTTATACGCGTCCTGTTTCGGGGCGAGGTGTAAATACTTCCCGCGATGGATAGGTCTTAGTATGGGAATGTTCACAAAAAAATTCAAAACATTTATCTTAAAAAGACAAAAACAAATAATAAGCGACTATCCTGCGGGAGCTTCTTTTCTCACCTCATTCACTCTAAGCGCGAACTCGCGACGACTTGTCTCGCATGCAAGACGGTAAACGCACTCGTACCAGACGAGCCTACAACAACTGAGCATAGACATACGCAATTCCAGCATAAAAAACACAAACAAATAGTTCCCGCCTTAGTTAGGCGAACTACGTCGACTCTGATCCTCATTTTCCCGATGAGGTACGTAGGCAGCGGGGTAAGGCCCGTTCGAGCACATTCTTTATTTTCCCTACATTTCCCCTTTTCTTTCCATTCTATCTTTCTAGTTTCCTTTACAATTCCAGTTCCAGTAGCAGTTCATTTTTTCAGCAGCAGTTATATTTTTCTCACCCTTTGAAACAAATAAGCAAGCATGGATCCCATCGGGTACGACGGACGATCTGGGGTGCTAATACCTTCCCAGTTTGTAACCGAATCTCGAACCCAGATCTTTGGTTCACAAGGCCTTGTCCTTTCCTTCTTCCTCAGGTTTGTGCAACATTACCTTTCCCATTCCTTCGGGATAAAAATGTTTGGCTAGCGACTCTACCTTTTCCGCGCCACTTTCGCGTTTGTACTAGGATGAAAATCCCGGGAGTGACACACACAATTAGAGATTCTTGCGTTTTTGTTTCGTCATTCTTCCTCATAGAGATTAAGCACGACAGTTGGTATTGCAATGTACACATACAAAATTATAAGTGAATGCAAATGAAATTACTTCAAGAAAAATATGTGAGTTTTATTATTGATGACATTCAAAAGCAAACAACTTTCATACATGTACATAATTGTTTAGAAAATAAAAGAAACTACAAATGGAAATGCAGTAAAGAAGCTGGATATTGCCATTGTTAAGGAGGATTGACTCCGTCTGGACCTATCAGTCTTGGATACTTTCAGTGATCAATAGCTTTTTCACGGACTTGTAATCTGTATGGCGATCACATCTTCTTCTAGTTATTTGGACTCTGAATCGAGATGTATGAAGGAAAGAGTAAAGTTGGGGAATAAAGTTGCCTCATAAGGTTGCTCGGAAAGACCTGGCGATCTTCTGCCTACGTATCTCCATTGACCAATTAAGAATCATAGTGACGTAGTTCCCCTCAATTGGGAAGACAATATAATGAAGGAAGACAAATGCACAACTGCTATTACTAAGAGTATTTGAATACTGATGGTTTTATTTGTTTCATGAATACCCTGGAGACCTGGGTGATTGACTTAAAGATTTCAGCTTAACCCGGACCATCTAGTATAACAACCGTGACACTAGCTCCACCATGATTAGGCATTGGATTTTGGATTACATTTAAGTGAGGAACGAAATTGATCACCTTGGAGTCAACTAAGTCATGTACCTTGTTCTGAAAAGCCCAGAATTTCTCAATACTATGTGTCGCTGCCACCTGATGACACCGGGGCCAAGAGGGGTACAGACGCGAACGGTCGACGAAAGAGGAAATGAATAGAATCGCCAGCTAGGCATTTTTATCCCGGAGGAAAGGCAATGCTGCATAGGCCTAGGAAAAGATATGGATAAGACGATCGCGAACCAGAGAGACTGAGAAAGGGGGTTGGTTACAACCTGGGAAGGTATTAGCACCCAGATTGTCCGTCGTACTCGACGGGGTCCACGCTTAAAAGATTTGTGTTTTAAAGGGGTAGTGTCAGTGCAATTTGTGTATCAAAGCTGGAAAAGAAATGCAAGTGTCAGTGTAAAAGAAATGTGAAGTGTACAAGTGAAGTGTCAGTGTAAGAACAGGAGTGAAATGCTCAAGACTTTGAGGCTTAAAAGAATAAGGCTGGGAAGAGGGGGAATATACAGAGACTTTTGTTCGATAACTGTTAAGTTATGCCTACGTATCCTCTCGTGCAATGAGGAAGTCAGAACACCGTAGTTCGACCCAAAGAGACTGAAAGATGAATTGACCTGTGAACTGCTTGCTTGTCCATGCTCAAGTGTATGACCTGTCTGGCTCAGGTGCTTACTGTCTTGCATTAGACGGAAGAAGGGAGTTCTCGTTTGTGAGTGAAGATGATGAGAAAAGAATCCCGAAGGAGACGATTATTGTTTGTTTTTGTGTTTTCAGTCTTTTATTGCTTTTTGAGGTTTGTCATAAGCTAGTGAGCTTAAGCCTTAATCAAGGGTTAGTAAACTCATCACATCTTCCCTCTGATTAGGGGTAATGAGAGTACCTTAAGTGTGAAGTCAGCATCTCACACTTAATCACCCTGATGTAGGATTAAGATCATTAACCTACTTGTGATTATTTAGATGTTTTTGTTGTTTTTGTTTAGTGTTAAGTAATGAGTTTAAGCCATAATCAAGGATTTAATGGACTCATTACACCATCCTAATAGAAGGATAATAGATGAGAACATTTAAGCTGAGGAAGGCTCCTCAACTTAATCCATGGTTAGGGATTAACCTCATGACAAAACAAGCCTTTATTAAGTGGATTTTAGTTAATGGTAAGGTTAAGAAGTGGGTTTTATGATTGGTAAGACAACTTGAGGAGGACTTGTCCATTAACACTAGGGTTAGTCCTTCTTAACCAATTAAGGAAGAATTAGAACCCTAATGCAAGGCCCAAGTTACAAGTGTGATGTCTTGATGATTATTAAGTGAATTGATTAAAGGATTTAAACACATTAAGGGTTTAACACTTAGGATTAAAGTTATACACTCCATCCTAATAGAAGGATGCAGGCATAAGCTTAATCACAAAGCCTTAGAGCCTTTAGGGTTTAGTCCTTGATTATGAGATGAGAAGAGAAGACTCAAAGAGACACAAAGGAAAAACTAATGGGGGACTAAACAATCTTAAAAATGTTATCATGCTTGGAAGTCCTAGGGTTTGTGAAGCTTAAGAAAGAGAAATCTTCAAGGAAGCCACCAAGGAGAAGCAAGATAGAAAATGGATGAAATGAGAAGAGAATATGAGGAAAGAGAGGCATAAGTGAGCAAGCTCACTCAAAGACAAGTAAAAAATGCAGCAAGGATCTAAAATGATGAGGTGAGAAGAGGTAGGAGGTGAAGGCAAATCCACCTCCTAAACAAACTTACCATTAACCTGAAAAGTTAGTACAAGATGCATATGGGATGAAATGAGATGAAACAATGCATATGGATGGGCAAAGGCCAAAGTCAGAAACATAAACATGATGTTGATGATGTTAAGAGATGATGCAAACACATGACAAGAGATGAGAGTGATCATACAAGATTATGGATGCAAATGGTGCATGCTTCGAACCATGAATGTACATGAAAAGTTATAAAATGATATGAATGCATAACATGACAAATGAATGATGCAATGATCAAACATGATTCTAATGTGTCCTAAGATGTGTTATGAATCTTGAGAATGCACAAAATGTCATTGCAAGTTGTTGGATGCAAGCAAATGAGAGATGGATGCAAATGAAGTCACAAATTAAGGTTTATGAACAACATGCAATGCAAAAATCCAAAACCAGAAGCAAATGACATGATAAAAATTTGAAAATACAATCAAAGATACCCTAGACCTATACAAGTTCACTGCCCAAAGGAGAGGATCCAACTCTTAACCTAGGGTAAGTTATGAATTTCCTAAGATTGCTAGGGTTTTGGGGTACTTCATCAAGGAAAATGCAAAACAAATTGAAAATTCCAGATCAATTCAAACCAATTTTATCCTATGAACTACATGATATGAGGAGTGCAATGCAAGAAGAATCATCATCCAACTCTCAATGGTTAGGCAGAATGAAATTTTTAAAGTTTGAACCAAAATATTGCCTTGAAATGAATTTAATTCCAATGAAAATGATCAAAAGGCATCAAGAACAAAAAAGAAATTTGGTTTGAGAGTTGGAAAATGTTTCTAAATGTTTTGAAATGCAATGTGAATTTTTTTTGTGATTTTTAAATACCTAAATGCATTTTTAATTAATTAATCTTCATTAATTAATTAAAATAAACATTTAAATGATTTAAAAAATAATTTTCAATGCAAAAAATAAAAATAAAAATATTTTTGGGGTTTAAAAATTAATGAAATCTTTGACAAAAAATTTCATAATTTTTAAATGTATTTTGCTATTTTAAATGAAATGTGGAAATAAAATGAAAAAAAGAAAATGAATTAAAACAAGACATTAGACAGCGCTCTTCCTAGCCTTAGACAGCGCTTTTTAGACATTAGACAGCGCTCTTTTGCTTTTAGCCTTAGACAGCGCTCTTTTGGACCTTAGACAGCGCTTTTCTAACTTTAGACAGCGCTTTCCTTAGACAGCGCTTTCTTTAGACAGCGCTTTTTTCTCTAGCCTTAGACAACGCTTTTCCTTAAAAGCGCTGTAAATGAGTTTACTTAATGACGTGGATTAGGGCTTAAGTGAAACCATCTTGGCCATTTATTTGCGCGCGGGTCAATGCCAGTCAACTGGATCTACGGCTTACATTCAAACTACAATTAATGACATAGTTTAAACCCTAATTACATTCAGGTCACCGGAGAAGCTCCGGTCGTCTTCTCCGGTGACACCCTCCCTGAGAATTCTCAAACTCACCCAAAACGCATCAAAACCTCACCACAACCTCCAGATTCACTCCTTAAACATCATTAAACCTAAACCCCTCCCCAAAATCCATTTATTTTCACTGAATCATGAGAATCAAAGCAAAAAGCATTTTACGGGCAAAGTTTCAGAACAAGCATACAACCTCAAAACTCAATCATTTTCAAAAATAAAAGGTTCAGTGCATTCAGGGAATCATGTAGATCATTTTAGAAACAAGAAATAAGAGTTCTGGAAAAATGTTTCAAGGAGGTACCTGAGCTTGAGCTTTCTCAGTTCTGGACTTTCAGGCCTCCTCCCTTTGTGCAAACCACTCCTCTTGAACCCCTGATGAAGTTTTGAAGCTTAGTTGGAGTGTATTGTGGCTGTGTTGTGAGATTGATGAAGTTATGACCAAGGGGAGTGAGAAATCGTGTTTGGTTTCTATGAGGTTTCAAGATGCTTCAATGGTTGGTTTGTGATCAGTGGAACATGCTGAGATCAATGGTGAAGTTTGTTTGTGTGTTTGATGCTTGTGCTGTGTGTTTCGAATGGTTTTGCATATGAGGCATAAACTTGGAACTATGGCTATGAGAGAGCTTTTGCATCAATTGTCTGTGTTATGGCTTGCCTTTGGTCCACTTATCACTCATAGATAGGTCTGTGGAGTTGGTGTGCCCTATTGTGATTGGTATGGGTCTTTTGCCAAAAAGTCAAGCTTTGTGTAAGAGAGGTATGGGCTCATGGCTAGCCAAGGACAAGAGGGGTGTCCTGTGCAGCAAGAAGTGAGGATAACCATAGGATCAATTTTGAAGTCAGCCAGCACATGGATTAGGGTTTGAGTGAGGTTTTGCAATTTTAATCAACTTTGGCCCTTTTGAAGTTTCTTGGTCCACAAGCCATAAAAATGAGTGAACTTTTGATGAAATCTGATCTTTAGGCCTTGTTTTATGTTTGTATGAAGATTAGAAGTCCATTTGATAGCACAAATTGCCTTGGCAAGTGGTTTTGCAACTTTGCCTCTTTGGTGCATAACTTGAAATTATGTGATTTTCTTCAACTTTGACAAGCCACAACTTTTGATTCATGATGAATTAGAATGAGTTCTTGTACTTTTTGAAAATGGGAAGATCCATTCTACAACTTTCATGACCAAAGTTTTCTCATTTGAGGCATTTTTGAATCAAAAAGAAAGGTTTGAAAAAGTTTCCCAAAATGGCAAGTTTCATTATAAGTCACTTTCCCAAAAAGGCAACTTTGCAAAATGGCTTGAAATTCTTCAATTTTGTGAACTTCTAACATCTTCTATGATCAAATAAAGATCATACATAATCAAAATGATGAAGAACACCCTTTGGTTGGGTCATTGGGGGCCTTAGATGCCCTGATTTTGCACTGACTTGCTCAAGAAGTCAACTCTTGATTAGATGCCTTCCCCATTGAATTTCTTCATGAAAATTGATGTGCATGATCCTCATATCATATAGAGACCAATAGAAACAAGAATGACCAAAAAATTTGAAGTTATGGCCTTTGAAACCAAAACCCTAATTTTAGGTCATCTGTGCAGTTAAGCCTGGCTCTGCTTCCATGCCATTCTCAGTTCTTGTGATTCTTTGATTTCCTTGACTTTGTGGGGATATAATATGATGCTTGAACATACATGGACCCTTTTTGAAGTGATTGATGACCTTTGGAGTGGCTCAAATGGCTCTTGGATTGCTCAGATCACAAACCCTAGATGCAGATGACTTTGAACCAATGCAGTGAATCAAAATGTGGTATGAGATGCTATGATTGAACTTATGCATATGAAATGATCACAAGCCATGGTGTGAATGAGTGAGGGAAAATTTGGGGTGTTTACAGCTTCCCCTATTCAAACATGAGTTAGCGGTGTAGGATGTAAGCGACGACTTAACAGGCAAACAAGATAACTTGTGGTTGAATACCAAAGACAGTCCAAAATTTGCACTCACCGGGGAGAAGAAGAAAAGGGATATAGATTGTTAAAGGAAAATAAAGTGTAATTATAGAGTGCGGGTGACGGAGGACAACCGCCGAGCAGAGGACGACTGCTGGAGACGAAGCGATGACGGGGACGGCCGACATGCTGGGAGAGATGCGGGAAAAGTGATATAGATTGTAAAAGGAAGTAATGTAATAAAGTATGATTATCAAGTATGGGAGATGGAGGACGACCATCGAGCAGAGGACGACTACTGGGTGTGAAGCGATGACGGGGACGGCCGACATGCTGGGGAAGATGCGGGAAATAAAGCAATGACGGGGACGACCGACAAGCTGGGGATATAAGAGATTATGATGGGGACGGCCATCGAAAACAGTAATAAAAACTCTCTGGGGATTAAAGATAAATGATGGGGACGGCCATCGAGTTGAAGAAATAAATGAAACAGATGATGAGGTACGGTCATCAAAGATGAAGGACGATCATCTAGCAGGGGACGGCTGCTCTGTTGGGGATAAGATGAGGGACGGTCATCTAAGGTGAAGGACGATCACCTGGCAGGGTACGGCTGCCGAAGATATCACGACATAGGACGAATGCCGGATAGAAAAAAAAGGTCGACGATGGGGACGGCCATCGGATGAGCATGATGAAGGACGATCATCAAGAGGTGAAGGACGATCACCTAGCAGGGTACGGCTGCTCTCGAGGTTAATCATGACATAGGACGAATGTCAGATAATAAGATCAACGATGGGGACGGCCATCGGATAAAATGATGAAGGACGATCATCAAAAAGGTGAAGGACGATCACCTAGCAGGGGACGGCTGCTAAAAATATCGTGACATAGGACGAATGTCAGATAAAAGGGATTCCAATGATGGAGACTCCGCTGGGGAAATGATGAAGGACGATCATCAAAAGGTGAAGGACGATCACCTGGCAGGGTACGGCTATAGGACGAATGTCAGATAGCTTATTCGGGGATTTGCTGGGAATTTGTTGAGAACTCTTCTGGGAAAATGACACGGACGGGTGTCAAAATTTAATGAAAGAAAATGTACAGGTATTTGACATGGTGTATAGATTAAAGATGCGGACGAGCACCCCTAAGATTCCGATACGGACGAGTATCAGTAGAAACAAATGCTTGACGCGTGTTTAGAGATGATGATACGGACGAGTATCAACTGGTTAACAAAGAACACGGACGGGTGTCGACTCTGAGGGGAATTGAGAGGGTATACAAGATACGGACGAGTATCTGTCATGAGCGTAAAATATGAGTGAAACAACAGACGAGTGTTCAACTTGCTGGGGTGAGCACGACACGGACGGGCGTCGGAAGGAGTGTATTATAAACAAGTATTTGGTGTTCAAAGTATTTCAGTAACTATGCTGGGGATGGGTGACACGGACGGGTATCAGGGAAGTGTGTAAGTTACGAACTTGTAAGTGATATTCTGAAGATATGTGGGGATGAGGTGACACGGACGAGTGCCAAAGGAATGTATTATAAACAAGTATTTGGTTTACAAAGTGTTTAGGCAACTGTGCTGGGGAAGGTGACACGGACGGGTGTCAGGGAGAAGTGTGTAGATATATGTAAACATGTGTTGTGAGTGTAAAGGGGACGCTTTGGCTTTTTGCTGGGGATATGACAAAGACGACTGTCAAGAAGTATCTGTTTGCTCGGGCAGTTTGCTGGGGAATGATGACACGGACGGGTGCCAAAAGGAGTATGTATTTGTATTTGTAAGGGAAATGTTTTGGCTCTCCGGTGGGGAATTGGGAGGTGTTTTGTATGTATGATGGATTGTCAGTTTTTACAAGTGTTCGGTTCGACACATGGCTTATGATTTATGCAATATGTATGATTTTTGCCGTAATGCTCCGTATTAGACGGAATGCTACGCTCTGTGGGGGAAATATGATGCGAATGCTATGATTATGCAGAGGTACCGATCCGAGATTTGGATTCCGTTGCTGTAGAGATCCCGGGCTGATCTGCTTGAAGTGGGTATCCCAGCTGGGGATGAGATCATTGGTAGATCTGATTTTTACAACTCTGCTTGGGGAAGTAAGTCACTGGTAGACTTATCCTGGTAATGAAGAGCCCAGCTGGGGTCTTGTGGAAGCTTTTGCTGCTTTGTTGTGATCTTCAGACATTGCTCCACCGGAGGGAGGCTGAAGCTTTGCGGGGAGATGGTTCCCTATCCAATACTCGATCGGAGAGGAATAATCGTTGAACGATCTTCCTGAAGTGCTGTAAGGATCCTGCTGAGGAAGATGATGTCTGGCGACTCAGCTAGGGAAGAAGATCACTTAAACAATCTTCCTAGAGATTTTGTAAGGATTCTGCTGAGGAAGATGACGTCTGGCCACTCAGCTGGGGAAAGGGGCCCCATGGTGCTATTTTGTTGGAGAAGTGATAATTTGGAATCCTGCTGGGGAGGAAAAGATCACTCAAACGATCTTCCTAGAGATTTCTGTGAGGGTTCTCCGGAGGATGGAGGTACTTGATAACTCAGCTGAGGAGTGAGCATTCCCTGATGCTGTTTGAAGGAGAGGTGCTGGAGCAGCGATGCCTGACAACTCTGATGGGGAGAAAGCATCTATGGTGCTGCTTGGAAAATAATGATTTGGCAACTTCGCTGGGGAGTACACTCCAGATACTGTCTTAGAAGATGTGCTGAGTAGATAATGATTTGGCAGCTTTGCTGGGGAGAGACTCTTTTGCCTCATGTTGTACCTTGAATACCTGCAATCCTGTATGACAAAGAAAAGTACAAGTATCCCGAGGTGCCCCTTGCTGGGTTCCATCATAGGAGTTCAGACACTCCTGTGAGTAAATAAATATATTTCCTGTAAAGCATGTAATTTAGGAAAGACGCATCTGTATTTATGCAAACATTTCATTAAGGACATCGGACACCTTTTGCAAATAAAATGAACATGTACAAGACGAAATGTGACTGAAAATCTGATTTTATTAATTTGTGGTGCCCTGAATTGGCAAGATACAGTCAAAGAAACAAGTCCCCTGGAATGAGGAGATTGTTACAAATTGAGAAACAAAAAGGTGCTGGCAATGTTGATGACGCTTTAGGGAGCTTCCCTTTGCTATGACTTGTATGACATTGACAGTCTTCTCATCTTGCTTTCTGAAGAAGGTTGATTTTGATCGATGCTTTAACCTTTCGAAGTTTGCCGGGTTGTAAGTGATACAGACGAATTCAGAATGCAGTTGTTCGCTTATTCCCTTGTTTTACGTGGATCGCCCTTTCGGGTTTTCAATCCACCGGGATACCCATTTTTGCCTGAGTTGTCCAATGCGGCTTTTCAACTCAGCGGGTGTACATTTTTACTATTCATTTTCCCTTACTTTTGCCCGAGTCTTTTATTCTGTTTTTGACTCGTCGGGATGCCCTATTTTTGCCTGGACTTACATTCTGTTTTTATGTCCAGCGGGTCATTCTTATGCGAAGTATTTTTTAACTGCATCTGAATTCACAGGGGACAGGAAGTCTTCACCATCCATAGTACTGAGCATCAGTGCTCCACCAGAGAAAACTTTCTTTACTATGAACAGACCATCGTAATTCGGAGTCCACTTGCCCCTATGGTCTGCATGAGGAGGAAGGAGTCTTTTCAGCACAAGATCTCCTACTTGGTACTCTCGAAGCCTGACTTTCTAATCGAAGGCTTTCTTCATTCTTTTCTGATATAACTGCCCATGACAGATTGCAGCTAATCTCTTTTCTTCGATCAGACTTAGTTGTTCGTATCGGGATCGGACCCATTCTGCTTCGTTCAGCTTAACATCCATCAATACCCACAAGGAGGGTAATTCAACTTCAACAGGTAGGACTGCCTCCATACCATACACAAGCTGATACGGTGTTGCCCCAGTGGACGTTCTGATTGATGTACGGTACCCATGCAAGGCAAATGGTAGCATCTCATGCCAGTCTTTATAGGTAACCACCATCTTTTGCACAACCTTCTTGATATTCTTGTTAGCTGCCTCAACAGCGCCGTTCATCTTTGGCCTGTAAGGAGAAGAATTGTGGTGTTGGATCTTGAAGTCCCGACACAGTTCTGTCATCATTTTGTTGTTCAAGTTGGAACCATTATCAGTAATGATTCTCTCGGGAACTCCATACCGACAGATGATGTCTCTCTTTAGGAATCGGGCTACCACTTGTCTGGTAACATTTGCATAAGAAGCTGCTTCAACCCACTTGGTAAAATAGTCAATGGCTACCAGGATGAATCTGTGGCCATTTGAAGCAGTTGGTTCAATTTTGCCAATCATATCAATGCCCCACATAGCAAAGGGCCAGGGTGAAGACATCACATTCAGGGGATTTGGAGGCACATGCACCTTATCCGCATAAATCTGGCATTTATGGCATTTCCTTGCATAGGCACAACAGTCAACATCCATTGTGATCCAGTAATAGCCTGCTCTTAGCAACTTCTTAGCCATTGCATGTCCTCCAGCATGGGTACCAAAGGATCCTTCGTGCACCTCGTGCATTAGCAAGTCCGCTTCTGCCTTATCAACACATCTGAGAAGTACCATATCAAAGTTTCGCTTGTATAAGGAGCCATCAACATTCAGGAAGAAACTCCCAGCTAGCCTTCTTAATGTCTTCTTATCATTGGAAGATGCCCCAAGTGGGTATGTTTGATTCTCCAAGAAGCACTTAATATCATGAAACCAAGGCTTATCATCTTTAGCAAGGTCTACTGAGAACACATATGCTGGTCTGTCAAGTCTGGATACTGAGATCCGAGGCACAAAGTTGGCAGCTTGAATTTTGATCATGGAAGAAATGGTAGCCAGAGCATCTGCAAACTGATTTTCATCTCGAGGGATATACTCAAGCTTGACTGTTGTGAAGAAAGTCAGCAACCTTCTTGTATAGTCCTGATAGGGTATCAGATTCTCCTGGTGAGTGTACCATTTGCCGTTGGTTTGATTGATGACCAGAGCTGAATCTCCGGATACAGTCAAAGTTTTGATCCTGAGGTCAATGGCTTCCTCAAGACCCATGATGCAAGCTTCGTATTCAGCTTCGTTGTTAGTGCAGCTGAAGGTGAGTTTTGCCGAGAAAGGCATGTGAACTCCCTTAGGTGTAATGAGTACTGCACCAACACCACAACCATTCATATTAACAGCCCCATCAAACATCATTGTCCATTCTTCTTCTGGGTCAGGCCCTTCAGTGTGAATAGGCTCTTCATGATCTTTTGCTTTAATGAACATGATGTCTTCATCAGGGAAGTCAAATCTCATAGGCTGGTAATCATCAATGGGTTGCTCAACAAGATAATCAGATAGTACACTGCCTTTGATGGCTTTCTGAGATGTGTACTGAATGTCATATTCTGTGAGGATCATTTGCCATCTTGCAACCCGTTCGGTAAGTGCTGGCTTCTCGAATATGTACTTAACTGGATCCATCTTTGAGATCAATAAAGTAGTGTGGGTCAACATACACTGCCTTAGTCGGCGAGCAGCCCACGCTAAAGCACAACAAGTTTTCTCGAGCAGTGAATAACGTTGTTCACAGTCGGTAAACTTTTTGCTTAGGTAGTATTTTGCATACTCTTTTCGACCAGACTCGTCACGCTGGCCCAGCACACACCCCATTGACTCTTCTAATACTGTTAAGTACATTATTAGAGGTCTTCCTTCGACTGGAGGCATAAGGATTGGAGGCTCTTGTAAGTATTCCTTGATTTTGTCAAAAGCCCTTTGGCAGTCTTCGTTCCACCTGACTGTTTGTTCTTTTCTTAACAGCTTGAACAAAGGCTCACAGGTTGCTGTGAGGTGAGATATGAACCGTGAAATGTAGTTCAATCTACCCAGAAACCCCCGAACTTCTTTTTCAGTTTTCGGTGCAGGCATCTCTTGAATGGCTTTGACTTTGTCAGGGTCAACTTCAATTCCCTTTTCACTTACAATAAATCCCAGCAGCTTACCGGATCGCACCCCGAATGTGCACTTGTTGGGGTTTAATTTCAGTTGGTACTTCCTCAGACGCTTGAATAGCTTCAACAGGTTTACCAGGTGGTCTTCTTCTATGAGGGACTTAGCAATCATGTCATCCACATAACATTCGATTTCTTTATGGATCATGTCATGGAATAACGTTACCATAGCCCGTTGATAAGTGGCACCAGCATTCTTCAGTCCGAATGGCATTACCTTATAACAGAATGTGCCCCAAGGTGTGATGAAGGTTGTCTTCTCCATGTCTTCAGGTGACATTTTGATCTGATTGTATCCTGAAAATCCGTCCATGAAGGAGAACACCGAGAACTGAGCTGTGTTGTCGACCAATACATCAATGTGAGGTAAAGGGAAGTCATCTTTCGGGCTAGCTCTGTTCAGGTCCCGGTAATCCACACACATCCTCACCTTGCCATCCTTTTTAGGCACAGGTACAATATTAGCAACCCACGGCGGATAGCTAGTTACAGCAAGGAAATCGGCGTCCCACTGCTTTTGCACCTCTTCTTTGATCTTTATGGCCATATCTGGGCGAGTACGGCGCAACTTCTGTTTTACTGGCGGACAGTCTTCTTTTAAAGGCAGCTTGTGCATGACAATGTCGGTGTCCAACTTTGGCATATCCTGATAAGACCAAGCAAAAACATCCACATATTCCCGAAGCATATCAATCAGCTGCTCTTTCACTGAATCTTGCAGGCAGGCCCCGACCTTAACTTCTTTCAAGTCTTCTTCCGTACCAAGATTAACCGTCTCGACCTCCTCCTGATGAGGAGTGATAACCTTCTCCTCTTGTCTTAACAACCTAGCTAATTCTTCAGGTAGCTCATAATCTTCTTCAACCCCTTCGTCGGCTTGATGGATTGGATTGTCAAAGTCATACGAAGCCATAGCAGTGTTGTTGTCGGTGCAGTCTGGAGGGCACTTTCTGCAAGGGTTTAGATTTGTTCATTTTAGTGATCAGTTTTATCTTGTTTAGAAAAAGTGAAAATGAAGTTATTTACTTTGAAAAAGCATTGCCATTTTATTTTTGTACAAAAAATAAAAGATGAAAAACAGTGAGCAGTAAAGAAAAGACTCATTTGCAAAAGATGTCCTGATATTCATTAGTTGATCGTTTGCACAAAACACAAGATGGCCCGGTTACAAAATGAGCCCTGACATCTTGGGCAAGATGCAGGACTTGATGCATGCTTAAAAAGACAGGAAATAATAATTACTCTGCAGGAGTAACTCTTATAATTTCCTGGGAAGACCAGTTTGAGACATGGTTCCCCGGGATCCTTGGACGTATCCAGCTCTCCAGGTTGCGCTCATCTTCTGACTCATCTTCCAAGTTGTTCACTGCATCCGAGGTGAGCATCCCCCCGCTGACAAAATTGGGCTTCTTGGCAGCCTCTGATTGATCTTGTTGAGTTGGTTTGTAACCCAACCCAAATCTGTCTTCTTTCTTTTCCAGGGGCAGCAGCTTGCCCCAGCCTTGAGCGGTACCTTCCTCAACAACCTTCCGGGCTTGCTGATATGACGTGATGGAGGTCCCAAGCACAGCAGATGCTTCATTTACATTGAGGGCTTCAAACCCCTGACTCATGGTTTCATGGATCTCCCCATCCATTTCAATATATTTGAAGGTAGTCAGCTGGCTAACAAAAATATCTTCTTCCCCACAAATAGTAATGACTTGGCCTTCCCACTCGAATTTTAACTTCTGGTGAAGGGTTGACGTCACGGCGCCAGCGGCGTGTATCCATGGTCTACCCAATAGACAGCTGTAGGCAGGCTGTATATCCATCACAAAGAAGGTCGTTTTGAAAACTTGTGGGCCAATCATTATAGGCAACTCTATCTCTCCCAGAACTGATCTTTTAGAACCGTCAAAGGCTCTCACTATCAAGTTGCTTGGGCGTAGTGCCAATCCGTCATATTCCAGCTTCACTAAGGCTTTCTTTGGTAGGACATTGAGGGATGACCCTGTGTCTACCAGTACATGAGATAAAACAGCACCCTTGCATTCTAGAGTGATGTGTAAAGCCTTGTTGTGGTTACGTCCCTCAGTTGTTAAGTCAGCATTGGTAAAGCCCAGTCCATGACTGGTGTTGACATTTGCCACCACAGTTTCTAGCTGATTAACAGTGATCTCTTCTGGCACGTATGCTGCGTGCAGGACTTTCAGTAATGCATTCCTGTGAGCTTCAGAACACATCAACAGGGATAATATGGAGATCTTTGAGGGAGTTTGGTGAAGCTGATCCACCACCTTGTAATCACTTATCTTGATGATTCTCATAAACTCGTCTACATCTTACTCAAAAGATGTCTTCTGAGTTTCTTTGACAGCCGACTCTTCAAATACCACACTCTTTCCTTTTGCTTTGGCAGCAGCTTCTGCTTCGGCATTAGGTCTTTGTGTTTGCGAGGCAAAAAGGCGTCCGCTTCTGGTGAAGCCTCCGCCTCCCCTAACATTATCAATTTGTGGAGAAGAGGTTGAAGAATCCAAAGTGATTTTCTCCCCGCTGCAATAGAGGTCAGAGCCATAATGCCAGGGTATGGCATTACTGCTTTCATACGGAACGGATCCAGGCACCGTGATGGTAACTGGGCTGACTGCAGCAGAGGAGGGTATTGAAACGGTGTGCGGATCGTAGTAAATGGTGACTGGTGATCTGGCAGGAGATGCCATTGTTTGTTGTTGAAAGTTGTTATATGGAGGAACATTTGATGGATCGTAGTAGATGGTGACTGCTGAGATATCTTCATTAATTTCTGTTGGTGTTGTAGAAGATTCCGTTGAATAAATGGGTGCTGATGTTGTAGAAGAAAGGGTTGTTGACATCTGATCTGTTGAAGTGATGGACGGAGCCATGGTTGATGATATTGATGAATTGGTTGGAATGATCGTTGTTGCAGTTGTAGAAGAGTCAGGAATTGTTGTCAGAGGAATTGCTGAATTTGTAGGCGCCGTTGTTGTGATCTGAAGTATGCCACTTTTGATGAGACCGTCTATGCCGCTTCTCAAGTTATCACACCCGTTGACCGAAATGTTGCAATAACCACAACCGAGCTCACACCCGGGGAACATCTGGCACTCTAGGAGCTGAGCTTTAATCTCGACCAGGGGTGTTCGAATCTGTCCAACACTGGTGATTAAGAAAGATGGCTTGTCTTCCTCAATGGCATTAATTCTTGGTCCTCCATGATTGGGCATGGGATTCTTGTTGACATTTGGAGGGGGTGCAAAGTTGAGGGCTTTGGAATCCAACAGATCTTGTACCTTCATTTGTAAAGCCCTGCATTTCTCAGTATTGTGGCCAGGTGCATTGGAGTGAAAAGCACATCTGGCGTTGACATCATAGTTTCTTGGCAGATTAGAGGGATCTGGTGGTGCCAATGTCCTTAACTCGACCAAGTTGAGCTTCAGGAGTTGTGGCAATAAGGCAGCATAAGGCATAGGGATAGGGTCAATCACCTTATTTGCCTGTGATGGTCTTTGTTGAAAGGGTCTCTGTTGTGGACTGTTGTTGTTGTTGTTGTAGGCTTTTTGTGGCGGATACTGAACTTGCTATTGATAACGTGGTTGTTGTTGTGGTTGATATGTTGGTTGCTGAGGAATCGGAGCTGGAATTGTGACAGCTGCTATTGATCTGTGGACATACTGAGGTCTGCCCCTGCCGGCATGAATGGCATTTGTCTCACCCGTTCTTCTAGGTCCCACAAAGGGCTTCCTGGGATTACTTGACGAACTTGCACCCTTATCGGAGATCTTACCCATCTTTAAAAGGCTTTCAATCCTTTCTCCGGCTATGACTATGTCAGCGAAGCTGGTGGAAGAAAAGGCAGCTAGCCTATCAATATATGTTCCTTGTAGGGTATTCATGAACATGTCGGCCATCTCTCTTTCCGACATGGGTGGCTGGACAGCAGCAGCAAGCTGTCTCCACCTCTGGGCGTATTCCCTGAAGCTTTCTCTGGAGGATTGAGACATTCCCATCAGAAGGGTTCTATTAGGAGCCATGTCCAGATTGTATTGGTACTGCCTGATGAAAGCTTCAGCTAAGTCCCTCTAGTATCTGATAGTAGCTCTGGTTAAGTGTGAGTACCACTCCCTTGAAGCCCCAGTCAAACTATCTTCAAAGTAAAACATCCACAGTTTTTCATCTATGGTGTATGCCTTAAGTCTTCCCAGAAAAGACTGCAAGTGAGTTCGTGGACAGGAAGTTCCGTTGTACTTCTCGAAGCACGGGGGTTTAAACTTGTGGGGAATCCTTACCCCGTCCACTAACCCCATATCCATTACATCGAAGCCTAGGGAATTTTGAGACTCCAGAGATCTCAACTTCTCAGCAATTTCGTCAAACCTCCTATCATAGGCTTCATCCCCAGCTCCCATCATAGTGAACTGTTCTTCTTGGGGGTCTTCCTGTAAGATCCTTCCTCCAGTAGTATTTCCTTGCACATTACCCGGGATGTTGACTTCCGGATGTAGATGAGGCCCATACACTGGTGGGTTAACATGAGGCTGTCCCCTTTCATTGTTACTTGTTCCTCCAGTTCCCAGGGGAGGTTCTTCCGGGGTTTGTCTTTCTACCAATGCCCTCAACCTTTCTTGACTCTAGGCCAAGCCATTCATTACTTCCATGAATTAGGTCATTTGGTTTCTCATCTCCAGCCTTTCATTAGCCATCTGAGTTCTGACCTCATTTGGATTACATTTAAGTGAGGAACGAAATTGATCACCTTGGAGTCAACTAAGTCATGTACCTTGTTCTGAAAAGCCCAGAATTTCTCAATACTATGTGTCGCTCCCACCTGATGACACCGGGGCCAAGAGGGGTACAGACGCGAACGGTCGGCGAAAGAGGAAATGAATAGAGTCGCCAGCTAGGCATTTTTATCCTGGAGGAAAGGCAATGCTGCATAGGCCTAGGAAAAGATATGGATAAGACGATCGCGAACCAGAGAGACTAAGAAAGGGGGTTGGTTACAACCTGGGAAGGTATTAGCACCCAGATTGTCCGTCGTACTCGACGGGATCCACGCTTAAAAGATTTGTGTTTTAAAGGGGTAGTGTCAGTGCAATTTGTGTATCAAAGCTGGAAAAGAAATGCAAGTGTCAGTGTAAAAGAAATGTGAAGTGTACAAGTGAAGTGTCAGTGTAAGAACAGGAGTGAAATGCTCAAGACTTTGAGGCTTAAAAGAATAAGGCTGGGAAGAGGGGGAATATACAGAGACTTTTGTTCGATAACTGTTAAGTTATGCCTACGTATCCTCTCGTGCAATGAGGAAGTCAGAACACCGTAGTTCGACCCAAAGAGACTGAAAGATGAATTGACCTGTGAACTGCTTGCTTGTCCATGCTCAAGTGTATGACCTGTCTGGCTCAGGTGCTTACTGTCTTGCATTAGACGGAAGAAGCGAGTTCTCGTTTGTGAGTGAAGATGATGAGAAAAGAATCCCGGAGGAGACGATTATTGTTTGTTTTTGTGTTTTCAGTCTTTTATTTCTTTTTGAGGTTTGTCATAAGCTAGTGAGCTTAAGCCTTAATCAAGGGTTAGTAAACTCATCACATCTTCCCTCTGATTAGGGGTAATGAGAGTACCTTAAGTGTGAAGTCAGCATCTCACACTTAATCACCCTGATGTAGGATTAAGATCATTAACCTACTTGTGATTATTTAGATGTTTTTGTTGTTTTTGTTTAGTGTTAAGTAATGAGTTTAAGCCATAATCAAGGATTTAATGGACTCATTACACCATCCTAATAGAAGGATAATAGATGAGAACATTTAAGCTGAGGAAGGCTCCTCAACTTAATCCATGGTTAGGGATTAACCTCATGACAAAACAAGCCTTTATTAAGTGGATTTTAGTTAATGGTAAGGTTAAGAAGTGGGTTTTATGATTGGTAAGACAACTTGAGGAGGACTTGTCCATTAACACTAGGGTTAGTCCTTCTTAACCAATTAAGGAAGAATTAGAACCCTAATGCAAGGCCCAAGTTACAAGTGTGATGTCTTGATGATTATTAAGTGAATTGATTAAAGGATTTAAACACATTAAGGGTTTAACACTTAGGATTAAAGTTATACACTCCATCCTAATAGAAGGATGCAGGCATAAGCTTAATCACAAAGCCTTAGAGCCTTTAGGGTTTAGTCCTTGATTATGAGATGAGAAGAGAAGACTCAAAGAGACACAAAGGAAAAACTAATGGGGGACTAAACAATCTTAAAAATGTTATCATGCTTGGAAGTCCTAGGGTTTGTGAAGCTTAAGAAAGAGAAATCTTCAAGGAAGCCACCAAGGAGAAGCAAGATAGAAAATGGATGAAATGAGAAGAGAATATGAGGAAAGAGAGGCATAAGTGAGCAAGCTCACTCAAAGACAAGTAAAAAATGCAGCAAGGATCTAAAATGATGAGGTGAGAAGAGGTAGGAGGTGAAGGAAAATCCACCTCCTAAACAAACTTACCATTAACCTGAAAAGTTAGTACAAGATGCATATGGGATGAAATGAGATGAAACAATGCATATGGATGGGCAAAGGCCAAAGTCAGAAACATAAACATGATGTTGATGATGTTAAGAGATGATGCAAACACATGACAAGATATGAGAGTGATCATACAAGATTATGGATGCAAATGGTGCATGCTTCGAACCATGAATGTACATGAAAAGTTATAAAATGATATGAATGCATAACATGACAAATGAATGATGAAATGATCAAACATGATTCTAATGTGTCCTAAGATGTGTTATGAATCTTGAGAATGCACAAAATGTCATGGCAAGTTGTTGGATACAAGCAAATGAGAGATGGATGCAAATGAAGTCACAAATTAAGGTTTATGAACAACATGCAATGCAAAAATCCAAAACCAGAAGAAAATGACATGATAAAAATTTGAAAATACAATCAAAGATACCCTAGACCTATACAAGTTCACTGCCCAAAGGAGAGGATCCAACTCTTAACCTAGGGTAAGTTATGAATTTCCTAAGATTGCTAGGGTTTTGGGGTACTTCATCAAGGAAAATGCAAAACAAATTGAAAATGCCAGATCAATTCAAACCAATTTTATCCTATGAACTACATGCTATGAGGAGTGCAATGCAAGAAGAATCATCATCCAACTCTCAATGGTTAGGCAGAATGAAATTTTTAAAGTTTGAACCAAAATATTGCCTTGAAATGAATTTAATTCCAATGAAAATGATCAAAAGGCATCAAGAACAAAAAAGAAATTTGGTTTGAGAGTTGGACAATGTTTCTAAATGTTTTGAAATGCAATGTGAATTTTTTTTGTGATTTTTAAATACCTAAATGCATTTTTAATTAATTAATCTTCATTAATTAATTAAAATAAACATTTAAATGATTTAAAAAATAATTTTCAATGCAAAAAATGAAAATAAAAATATTTTTGGGGTTTAAAAATTAATGAAATCTTTGAAAAAAAATTTCATAATTTTTAAATGTATTTTGCTATTTTAAATGAAATGTGGAAATAAAATGAAAAAAAGAAAATGAATTAAAACAAGACATTAGACAGCGCTCTTCCTAGCCTTAGACAGCGCTTTTTAGACATTAGACAGCGCTCTTTTGCTTTTAGCCTTAGACAGCGCTCTTTTGGACCTTAGACAGCGCTTTTCTAACTTTAGACAGCGCTTTCCTTAGACAGCGCTTTCTTTAGACAGCGCTTTTTTCTCTAGCCTTAAACAGCGCTTTTCCTTAAAAGCGATGTAAATGAGTTTACTTAATGACGTGGATTAGGGCTTAAGTGAAACCATCCTGGCCATTTATTTGCGCGCGGGTCAATGTCAGTCAACTGGATCTACGGCTTACATTCAAACTACAATTAATGACACAATTTAAACCCTAATTACATTCAGGTCACCGGAGAAGCTCCGGTCGTCTTCTCCGGTGACACCCTCCCTGAGAATTCTCAAACTCACCCAAAACGCATCAAAACCTCACCACAACCTCCAGATTCACTCCTTAAACATCATTAAACCTAAACCCCTCCCCAAAATCCATTTATTTTCACTGAATCATGAGAATCAAAGCAAAAAGCATTTTACGGGCAAAGTTTCAGAACAAGCATACAACCTCAAAACTCAATCATTTTCAAAAATAAAAGGTTCAGTGCATTCAGGGAATCATGTAGATCATTTTAGAAACAAGAAATAAGAGTTCTGGAAAAATGTTTCAAGGAGGTACCTGAGCTTGAGCTTTCTCAGTTCTGGACTTTCAGGCCTCCTCCCTTTGTGCAAACCACTCCTCTTGAACCCCTGATGAAGTTTTGAAGCTTAGTTGGAGTGTATTGTGGCTGTGTTGTGAGATTGATGAAGTTATGACCAAGGGGAGTGAGAAATCGTGTTTGGTTTCTATGAGGTTTCAGGATGCTTCAATTGTTGGTTTGTGATCAGTGGAACATGCTGAGATCAATGGTGAAGTTTGTTTGTGTGTTTGATGCTTGTGCTGTGTGTTTCGAATGGTTTTGCATATGAGGCATAAACTTGGAACTATGGCTATGAGAGATCTTTTGCATCAATTGTCTGTGTTATGGCTTGCCTTTGGTCCACTTATCACTCATAGATAGGTCTGTGGAGTTGGTGTGCCCTATTGTGATTGGTATGGGTCTTTTGCCAAAAAGTCAAGCTTTGTGTAAGAGAGGTATGGGCTCATGGCTAGCCAAGGACAAGAGGGGTGTCCTGTGCAGCAAGAAGTGAGGAGAACCATAGGATCAATTTTGAAGTCAGCCAGCACATGGATTAGGGTTTGAGTGAGGTTTTGCAATTTTAATCAACTTTGGCCCTTTTGAAGTTTCTTGGTCCACAAGCCATAAAAATGAGTGAACTTTTGATGCAATATGATATTTAGGCCTTGTTTTATGTTTGTATGAAGATTAGAAGTCCATTTGATAGCACAAATTGCCTTGGCAAGTGGTTTTGCAACTTTGCCTCTTTGGTGCATAACTTGAAATTATGTGATTTTCTTCAACTTTGACAAGCCACAACTTTTGATTCATGATGAATTAGAATGAGTTCTTGTACTTTTTGAAAATGGGAATATCCATTCTACAACTTTCATGACCAAAGTTTTCTCATTTGAGGCATTTTTGAATCAAAAAGAAAGGTTTGAAAAAGTTTCCCAAAATGGCAAGTTTCATTATAAGTCACTTTCCCAAAAAGGCAACTTTGCAAAATGGCTTGAAATTCTTCAATTTTGTGAACTTCTAACATCTTCTATGATCAAATAAAGATCATACATAATCAAAATGATGAAGAACACCCTTTGGTTGGGTCATTGGGGGCCTCAGATGCCCTGATTTTGCACTGACTTGCTCAAGAAGTCAACTCTTGATTAGATGCCTTCCCCATTGAATTTCTTCATGAAAATTGATGTGCATGATCCTCATATCATATAGAGACCAATAGAAACAAGAATGACCAAAAAATTTGAAGTTATGGCCTTTGAAACCAAAACCCTAATTTTAGGTCATCTGTGCAGTTAAGCTTGGCTCTGCTTCCATACCATTCTCAGTTCTTGTGATTCTTTGATTTCCTTGACTTTGTGGGGATATAATATGATGCTTGAACATACATGGACCCCTTTTGAAGTGATTGATGACCTTTGGAGTGGCTCAAATGGCTCTTGGATTGCTCAGATCACAAACCCTAGATGCAGATGACTTTGAACCAATGCAGTGAATCAAAATGTGGTATGAGATGCTATGATTGAACTTATGCATATGAAATGATCACAAGCCATGGTGTGAATGAGTGAGGGCAAATTTGGGGTGTTTACACTATGCCCCTGGGCACCCGAATGGAATTCACACCTAGCGTTTGCATCAAAATTTGGAGGTAAATTATCAGGAGAATAAGCTCTCATGGTATGAAGCTCGACCATGTTCAACTTTAGCAGCTCTGGGAGCAATACATCATATGGACATGGGACATGATCAATCTTGCGGTCCCTCACTCTTGCTCTTTGTTGATATGGTCTTTGTGCCTGCTGTTGCTGACCCTGAGGTTATTGTTGAACCTATGGCGTAATAGTTATCGCCGTTGTTTGGTGGTAATTTTGAGAACGAGCTCTGTCTCGGCTTCTGTACACATCATCGGTATCGCCTTCTCTTCTTCTTTTGCCATTTCCAAAAGGCTTTTTCACACCGGAAGAATTAACACTACTTGCATCTTGGATTTTTCCTAATTTCAGGAAGTTCTCTATCCTTTCTCCAGCAATGACGATGTCAATAAAACCGATGGATAGGCAAGCGGCCATACGATCTAAGTACGCACCTTGAAAGGTGCCCATAAACATGTTATCCATTTCTCGATCCAGCAACGGAGGTTGAACCTGTGCAGCCAGCTCACGCCACCTCTAAGAATACTGCTTAAAACTTTCCTTGGATCCTTGAGACAAGTTCTGTAGCTGGGTGAGGTTTGGAGCCATATCAATATTATATTGATACTGCTTGAGAAAAGCTTTAGCTAAATATTTCCAGCTTCAGATAGAGTCCCTGCTCAGCTTCATGTACCAGCTCAACGAAGCTCCAGATAGACTATCTTGGAAGAAATGCATGAAGGGGCGTAAAACACAAGGAAGGGGGTTGGAATTGGGTTTTCTTAACAACTTAAAAATAACTTCTATGACAAGTTGATTTATCCTGGTTCATTTGAACTCAAACTACATCCAGTCCACCCGCCAAGGTGATTTTGCCTCTATCACTGAGGTCTTAATCCACTATTCAATATTTAGATACAATCACAATTACCTACTGTCAAAGTCTTCTTGAGTCTACTGACTAACTAGTCACTCAAGGAAAATCACTTTTATAATAAACAATAATGTAACTAGTATGCTTCTATAAGCTTTTGATTGTTACAAAGTTTTGGCGCAATAATACAATATATGAAAAAGTAATTCGTCAACTTCGTTTTTTTGTCAGCTGCACCTTCAATCTTCAAAATCATTCCTTTATATAGGCTTGAATAAAGTGACCGTTGGGAACAACTTGAGCCTGTTTTGGATATAAATTATTATCATAAATTCCTTCCAAAACGAGAGATACTTGTCTTCACCATTAATAGATATATTATTTAATTAATGCCTTTAATATGAGAATCATCATCTTCTAGACATAAATCAGAGAGAATTAAATCTTGATACGCAGCCAATAAATCACGTCTTTAATGATGGATTCTTCAATAAATGTATCTTCTATATATGGCGCAATGTTTCTTCTAATTAAGCACGTCTTCCTTTCAATAACTTCCTTTTCTACAACTTCTACACATATAACAAAGAAAGTTATTTTCAGTATGTATTAGAACTTCTATTCTTGCATAATAATAATTGTTATCATCAAAACCCTTAGAGGTTTAGAACCAAAATTGTTCTAAAAATCTCCCCCTTTTTGATGATGACAAAACATTTATTTAGATTTTAAGAATAGAGTTTAATAGGATTAGAAGAACTCCCTTTGGTTAATTTAATTCAGAGATTTCCATTAGAGGTTCCTTCAGAAGTTTTATCCTTCAGAAGTTGTATCAGCTTTAGCTCCCCCTGAGTTGGTTACTTGACCTGTTTCTATTTTAGAATCACAACTCAAACAGTTTTATTAGAATATGTATGTTAGAGGTTAATCTTGATAACTGCTATAGATTAAAATCTTCTACGTTTCTCCCCCTTTGTGTCATAATCAAAAAGTAAAGATGCAGAAGGAAAAACAAAAAGAGTGAAGAAGCAGAATGAAACAAGTTTTCATTAATCAGGGGCATAGCCAAAAAGAAATAAACAGTTGTCCAATTGCATGTTCTGTCACTTTTCAGAGTTTGGACATGTATTCTGATTCTGATAGGATTCCTTAGAGCTTTGTTGACATGTATTGATGTAAAGATCTGCATGTTATTCTCTTGAAAAGAAGTTCTCAGAATTAAACAGTTAGAATAAAAGAAATTATAACTTCTGAAAGAATAAAACAGAGGTTTTAGTTCAGAACTTCTGAGAGATAAAAACATATAATTAAAGCATTTTCATTCTGGACATAATTTCATACTAAGGTTGGTTAGAATGAAATTAAATCTATCTTCAGGAAGGGGTTTTGTAAAAATGTCAGCCCATTGGTGATTTGTGTCTATGAATTTTAAAATTAAGATTACCTTCTGAGTATAGTCCCTAATGAAATGATGTTTAACTTCTATGTGTTTAGCTCTAGAGTGTAAAATTGGATTTTTAGAGAGACAAATAGCAGAAGTATTATCACAGAGGATGGGAATGTTACTCTCATAAATATTGAAGTCCTCAAGCTGATTTTTCATCCAGAGCATCTGAGTACTGCATCCAGCTGCTGCAATGTATTCAGCTTCTGCAGTTGATAATGTTATGGTTGACTTCCTTTTGCTAGACCAAGAAATTAGATTATCTCCCAGAAATTGACAACTTCCAGAAGTACTTTTTCTTTCTGTTCTGTCACCAGCAAAATCAGCATCACAGTATCCTACAAGTTTGTAATCTTTGGATCTTCTGTAGCATAGACCAAGATTAGTAGTACCTTTCAGATACCTAAAAATTCTCTTAACTGTTGTTAAGTGAGTTTCTCTAAGATCTGATTGGAATCTAGCACATAAACAAACACTGTATAGAATATCTGGTCTAGAAGCAGTTAGATAGAGGAGAGAGCCAATCATACCTCTGTAGATTTTCTGATCTACTTTCTTACTTACCTCTTCTTTCTCCAGAATACATGTAGGATGCATAGGAGTTTTAGAGATGGTACTTTCTGATAAATCAAATTTCTTCAGAAGTTCTTTGACATATTTTCTTTGATGAATATATGTTCCTTCTGATGTTTGATTGATTTGGATTCCCAGAAAGAACTTTAATTCTCCCATCATGCTCATTTCAAATTCTGCCTGCATAGACTTAGCAAACTCCTTTCCCATAGCACTTTTAGTAGAACCAAATATTATATCCTCTACATAAATTTGGCATATCAGAATGTCATTTTTAATGTTTTTACTGAAGAGTGTTGTATCCACTTTCCCTCTGAAGAAATCATTTTCCAGAAGAAAATTGCTTAGTCTTTCATACCAAGCTCTAGGAGCTTGCTTCAGACCATATAAAGATTTTTTGAGTTTGAAGACATGTTCTGGAAATTTTGTATTTTCAAAACCAGGGGGTTGGTGCACATACACTTCTTCATCAATATAACCATTTAAAAATGCACTCTTGACATCCATTTGATATAGAATGATATTATGGTTTACAGCAAATGAAATTAGAAGTCTAATAGATTCTAACCTGGCGACTGGGGCATAGGTTTCTGTGTAGTCAATTCTTTCCTGTTGACTATAACCTTGTGCAACCAGCCGTGCTTTGTTTCTGACAACTTCTCCTTGCTCATTTAGCTTGTTTCTGAATACCCACTTGGTGCAAATGATGTTGAATCCTCTGAGCCTAGGAACTAGATCCCATACATCATTTCTGGTGAATTGATTAAGTTCATCTTGCATATCCAGAATCCAATCGTTTTCTGAGAGAGCTTATTCTACAGAAGTTGGTTCAATCAGGGAGACTAGTCCCATTAGAGATTCTTCAGAGTTTCTGAATGATGATCTTGTTCTGATTGGTTCATCCTTCTTTCCCAAGATTTTGTCTTCTGGGTGATTTAGCTTGCTTCTGGATAGTTTCTTCTGAGTGGGTTCTTCAGAGCTTGTTGGAGTGATTGTCTTGTTTTGTTCTGTAGGTGATTTTTCTTCAGATGTTCTGTTTGTAGTGATTTCAACTTCTATATCTGCAAGAGATTCATTCTGCTTTGGTTTTTCAGAACCAAGCTTATCATCAAATCTGACATAAATAGACTATATGACTATTCGTGTTTATGTGTTGTATACTCTGTATCCCTTTGAACGTTCAGAGTATCCTAACATATAACACTTATGTGCCTTAGAGTCAAACTTATTCAGAGGATCATTAGTATTCAGAATAAAACACTTGCACCCAAAAGGATGAAAATATGAAATGTTTGGCTTTCTGTTATTCCACAATTCATAAGGAGTCTTTTCAAGAATAGGTCTTATAGAGATTCTATTCTGAATATAGCATGCTGTATTTACTGCTTCTGCCCAAAAATGTTTAGCCATGTTAGTCTCATTGATCATGGTTCTGACCATCTCTTGCAATGTTCTATTCTTACGTTCTACAACCCCATTTTGTTGTGGAGTTCTAGGACAAGAAAAGTCATGAGAGATGCCATTTTCATTAAAGAATGATTCTAATTTTTTGTTTTCAAATTCTCCACCATGATCACTTCTGACTTTAACAATTCTAAAACCTTTTTCATTTTGAACTTGTTTGCAGAAGTTAGAGAATACAACAATTGACTCATCCTTGTGTCTAAGGAACTTTACCCATGTCTATCTGCTGAAGTCATCTACGATCACCAATCCATACTTCTTGCCACTGAATGAAGCAGTTTTCACTGGTCCAAACAAGTCAATGTGCAGAAGTTCTAGTGGTCTAGAGGAAGATACAACATTTTTAGCTTTAAAGGCAGGTTTTGAAAATTTTCCTTTCTGACATGCTTCACACAGAGCTTGTGAGTTGAACTTCAAGTTTGGAAGTCATCTGACCAGATTGAGTTTGTTAAGTTGAGATAATCTTCTCATATTAACATGTCCCAATCTTCTGTGCCAGACCCATTGCTCAGTTTCCACAGACATTAGACATTTTACATTCTGATTTTTTAATTCAGAAAGTTTTATTTTATATATGTTGTTCTTTCTCTTTCCACTGAAAAGGATTGTTCCATCTTTCTGACTAACAGCTTTACAGAACTTTTGATTGAAGATTATGTCATAGCCATTATCACTTAATTGACTTATGGATAATAGATTATGCATTAATCCTTCTACCAATAGAACATTAGAGATAGAGGGAAGATTTCCATTACCAATAGTTCCAGAGCCAATTATTTTTCCTTTTTGGTTGCCTCAAAAACCTACGTGGCCTCCAGCTTTTAATTCAAGACTTTGGAACATATGCTTTCTTCCCGTCATGTGTCGTGAGCATCCAGAATCCAAGTACCAGGATTGGTGTTTCAGTTTTGCTGTTAAAGACATCTGCAACATACACAATCTTATCTTTGGGTACCCATATTTTTCTGGGTCCTTGTTTGTTAGTTTTCACAATCTTCTGATTTATTTTAGGTTTCAAATCAGAACTTGTGGAACAAGATGACTCACTAGTATATATTAGGTCATGATTATGACCATAGGTAAAATGAGAACTTAGAGGAGTATTAACTTTTATGACAACGTCGTCAATCTTTTTAAACTTCAGAGTTTCCTCTTCTTTAGTTTTCACATAGCCTATGCCTCTTCTATCATTTCTGCTAACTCCATAGATCATAGATGCAATTTTGCTTATGTCTATGCTTTTAGTTAGAAATTTTTGAAAACTATAGTCATATTGCTTTATGATACTATCAGAATTGAGTAGATCTTCTAATTCAGATTCCTTTTGAGCTTTAAGTTTTTCAAGAGAGTTTTTGCATTCAAAAATATTTTCTTTCAGCTCAGAGTTTTATGTTTTTAGTTTTCTAACTTCTTCTAATTCAGATACCAGACTTTGTTTCATGTCTTTGTATTTGAATTGAAGCTTCTGATATTTTTCAAGAATTTCTAAGAGGCTATCTTCTAATTGAGATCTAGAAAGTTTAGAGAATACCTCTTCTGTGTCTGAGTCTGATTCTGATTCTGATGAGTGATCATCTTCTGGTATTTTTTCCATTAGTGCAATGTTAGCATGTTCATCTTCTGAATCCGACTCTGCTTCAGATGATTCAGAATCATCCCATGTTGCCATGAGACTCTTTTTCTTTTCTCTGTTGAATTTCTTTCTGGAGTTTTGGACATTCACTCTTGTAATGTCCTTGTTCTTTGCACTCGTAGCACAATACTTCTTTGCTTCTGGGTTTCCTGTGGTCAGATGTTGCTTCAGAGTGATTGCTTGTTCTTTTGGTATTTCTGAACTTCTTCTGACGATGCTTCCAGAGTTGTTGGACTCTTCTGGATATAAGAGATAGTTCATCTTCTTCTGATGAGCATCCAGAACTTTCTTCTTCTTCTGCCTGTAACGCTTTAGAATCAAATTTGTTAGATTTAAGAGCTACAAACTTACCTTTCTTCTAGGGTTCATCTTCTTCTAGTTCTATCTCATGACTTCTCAAGGAGCTGATCAGTTCTTCTAAAGATATTTCGTTCAGATTTTTTGATAGCTTTAGAGCATTGACCATGGGCCTCCAAGCCTTTGGCAAGCTTCTGATGATCTTCTTTACATGATCTGCTGTTGAGTAGCCTTTGTCCAGAACTTTCAGTCCAGCTACTAGAATTTGGAACCTTGAGAACATTTTTTCAATTGTCTCATCTTCTTCCATTTTGAATGCTTCATACTTCTGGATGAGGGCCAAAGCTTTTGTCTCCTTGACTTGAGTGTTTCCTTCATGTGTCATCCTCAGGGAATCAAACATGTGTTTGGCTAAGTTTCTGTTTGTAATTTTCTCATATTCTGTATATGAGATAGCACTCAGAAGTACGGTTCTAGCTTTGTGATGATTTCTGAACTCCTTCTTCTGTTGAGCTGTCATATTTTTTCTTTCAATCTTCTGACCATCTGCTCCAACAGGATGAGTGTATCCATCTGTCACCATGTCCCAAAGATCTCCATCCAGAGCTAGAAAGAAACTTTCCAGAACATCCTTCCAGTAGTCAAAGTTGTCACCATTGAACATCGGAGGTTTTGCATTGATCTTGTCATTTTGGTAGTCATTGTTGTTGTTGCCAGCGTCTGCCATGTGTTTTAACTTCTGGATCTTTTACTGACACAGTTAAGTGTATTTCTCAGAACCTAGCGCTCTGATGCCAATTGAAGGGGCGTAAAACACAAGGAAGGGGGTTGAAATTGGGTTTTCTTAACAACTTAAAAATAACTTCTATGACAAGTTGATTTATCCTGGTTCGTTTGAACTCAAACTACATCCAGTCCACCCGCCAAGGTGATTTTGCCTCTATCACTGAGGTCTTAATCCACTATTCAATATTTAGATACAATCACAATGACCTACTGTCAAAGTCTTCTTGAGTCTACTGACTAAGTAGTCACTCAAGGAAAATCACTTTTATAATAAACAATAATGTAACTAGTATGCTTCTAATAAGCTTTTGATTGTTACAAAGTTTTGGCGCAATAATACAATATATGAAAAAGTAATTCGTCAGCTTCGTTTTTTTGTCAGCTGCACCTTCAATCTTCAAAATCATTCCTTTATATAGGCTTGAATAAAGTGACCATTGGGAACAACTTGAGCCTGTTTTGGATATAAATTATTATCATAAATTCCTTCCAAAACGAGAGATACTTGTCTTCACCATTAATAGATATATTATTTAATTAATGCCTTTAATATGAGAATCATCATCTTCTAGACATAAATAAGAGAGAATTAAATCTTGATACGCAGCCAATAAATCACGTCTTTAATGATGGATTCTTCAATAAATGTATCTTCTATATAGGGCGCAATGTTTCTTCTAATTAAGCACGTCTTCCTTTCAATAACTTCCTTTTCTACAACTTCTACACATATAACAAAGAATGTTATTTTCATTATGTATTTAGAACTTCTATTCTTTCATAATAATAATTGTTATCTGTTGCACCCCAAAATTTGCCCTCACAATACAAGACTTTGTGTTCTAAGAAGGTTCACAAGGTTCACAAGTTCTCCAACATTTGCATAACCTTTCATGAGGTTCATAAAGTCTACAAGCTACTTTATGAAGGTTCACAAGGATCACAAGTCCCACAATGCTTTCAAGACCTTTCATGAGGTTCATGAAGTCTACAAGATACTTCTTGAAGGTTCACAAGGTTCACAAGCTTCACAATACTTCCCATGAGGTTCACAAGACAATTTATGAAGATTCACAAGGTTCACAAAGTTCACAATTGGTCAAAGAAGTTGACAATTCCTTCAGACAATGCACCTCCTAAGCAGTGTATCCAAAATTAGGGTTTTGACTTTAATCAGGCTAAGTGGACTTCCAATACCTCAAGTGAGTTTCATAACATCTTATATGTGTGTAAGAACCCCCATGACAAGTTTCAAGACTTTTCTCAAAAGTTTGCTCAGTCAGATGATCAGATAAGTCAAAATCAGTCAATGCAGTTAAAAAGTCAAACTGAGGTCAACTGTGGTCAAACCAAAGTCAAACTTCATGATTTTTTTCCAACATCAAGTATATGAAGTAAAATTCATCATTTGATCAAGGGTTGATCATGATTCATCAAGGAGATTCCAGATCATCAATAATCAGGAGTTTCTAAATTAGGGTTTCCTCAGTAAAAGTCAACTGAACTTTGACCAGGCATAACTTTCACATACTTCATCACCAAGTCTCCATCCAAAGCTCATTTTGAAGGAAATTGAATTCTCTACAACTTTGATGTTGAAGGCTAAGCCCAAAAATGCTTCATTTGAAAGATATGATCTAAGACATTATAGGTCATTTCAAAAGTCAACAAAAAGTCAATAACTTCAAAAGGGAATAACTTGAGATTGGTAAATGATATGGACCTGAAACCAATGGGGTTGTTTAGAGGACTCTTCAAGCTTTCCAAAAAGTCCAAGAACACCCTCATACCTTTAAAATTGAAGGAGATGTGCCCTTGCAAAGTTGGGCAATTTTGTGATGATTTATATTGAAAAAGGGGGCTTAAAAGCAATTCTTTCCAAATGGGCTGCCCAAGTTGTGACCCAATTCACTTTATAATGACATGCACGAAATTTCCATGATATTTTCATATTTTTTATTTTATTTAATTAATTTATTATGATTTATTACATTTTAAATCATTTTAAATTTAAATAAAATATTAAACATGGAGATATATTTTTTTAATTGAATCTAGAAAGTCATAAATGGTGATTGAAGTCAAAGGAGAAGGAAATCATGAGATCCCTCCCAAAATAGCAAGGCCTTATGATCAAATATTTGAAATTTACACAAGGATCTTTTTGAATAATTTTTGGATCAAATATCCACACAAGACATCAATGTTTCTGACCTAAATCCATCACACATATATACTAAGTGAAACCCTAGCCTCATACACGAATTAGAGCAGCCAAAAGTGTAAGTTTATCACTCAAAAATTCTTCCAAAAAGTGACATTCGGGTTTCAAAATTCAGAGCATTGCAAGGTATTTGAAGGACATAGCAAGCATCCTTGGACTCTTCTGATCATAAATCATTATCCATATGCATCATATACTCACCAAATTGCTAAACCCGAGTTCATATTGACCTTGAATATTTTGTTTTCGAATCCATTGATTTATCATGTTTAAACTGTTTTTGATTGTTGTATGATGTTTAGAATGAACTCTAGAACGATTCTGGGCGGTCCAATTGAATTTTCATTGCAGGTACAAGAATCCACCATGTTTAGGGTTTTCGGCCCTCTTTAGGGTTTTGTGATTTTCAAATGATAAATGGATTTGAGAAACATAGGACGATTGCAAAACTCAGTAGCAATACAATGGTGCAATCAATTTTGTGAAATTTTGTCGTTTGGATGAAGTTTGTGTTTCGCAGGGTGGAAGAACTCGTAATAAGATTCGCAGAAAAAAACGTTGCAAAATTCGCAGGTAATGGGAAGAAGAAGACCACTGCGCGCCAGTTTCAAATTCAAATATTATTAACATATTTTATGATTGTTTGTTGGTTCATTGACACGCATATGCATGTGTCCTGATGGTAAGCGCTGATTGTGTGTATTGAAGGGTGCTTGGTTCGATTCCTGGCCAAGCACATTTGTTTTGTTTTATTTTTTTTCAGGTCAAAAGAAGACTTGATATATTATTATTACTTGCCAACAAGTCACCAGGAAGGCTCTCCCAGCCAGGCGGTCAAGCATGCGCGCGTTTATCCTTAAGGTCCTGGGTACGAAACCACCCCAGGCCTTTTTGATCTTTCATTTTTTTTCTGGATTTTCATGATCAATGCATAAAACAAATTGGAGTCCTTCTTCTTTCACTTGCGTTTGGATGGCCCAGTGGTCTTGTTGCTGCTTGCAAAGGGAGGAGACCTGGGATCGAATCCCACCAGGTTCTTTTTCTCTCTTTTATTTTCTTTTGTTTACTAATTTAGTTCAAATAATTTAAATAATTAATATATTATTATTATAAAATATGTATATATGTTATATAATCTAATTCATCTTAAAATAATGTTCTAAAAAATAAAACTCTTGTTTTTTTTATTTATTTAAAATTTTATTTTATATAGTTTATACTAATTAAAATAATGTTATGTGATTATTAAAAAAATAAATTTTTGTATATATATTAACCCTAAATTTTCAAATCCTAAAAAATATATAACCCTAATTTTTATGAAACCCTAAAAATATTTTTCTAATTAAAATTTAATTCTGTTTTTTCTAATACAATTATAATTTTTCATAGAATTTTGTAAATATAAGTTATAAGACAAATTAATTTTCTTTTATGTTTAGAAATAATTTAATTTAGGATAATAGTATTTTTGTATATAGTTAAAAATAATTTGTAAATATAATAACTAATATTTATCTTTTTCTTATAATATGTATATAAATATAAATATATGTTTATAATAATTAAAATTCTATAATTATGATACATTTGAAAAATAATTTAATAATTAATATATGAATGAAAAAGTATCTAGTTATGCATGTTAATTTCTTTTGACATTATTTTTATTACTATTAATTTTGCTTACTATAATTTTATTAATCTTGTATTTAAGTTTTATTACTAACCATTATTTATCTTTAATTATTATTATTACTAACCTTATTTATTTTTATCACTAACCCATTTATAATTTAATTATGTTTACTATTATTATTTTTGCTAATTTTCTTTATTATTATTTACTAACCCCTTTATTATTTATATTTTATTATTTATTGATTAAATTTGCTATTTTTATTATTATAATGTTGTAATTGTTTCTCGGTTGTAATTTTGTAATTATCATTATTATGGTTAGTAATTAGGGAGTGTAACAACATGTATGTAATATTAAAATAAATTTAGATCACTTTTAAATAAAGATAATTAAATTAAACACTTCACACACGTAAGTCGATTTTAATCGCCGTCTCACTTTCTAAGGGTATCCCTCTCGTTGCCTACGAATAATGGTTAAGTGGGGTGTATAAAGCAAGTCCCTCAAATAAAAAAATCATCAAAGTCCCTTATGGTTGCCTTTACGAATCGAGTCCCTTTCGAAAAAATGATGATAGTCCCTCAAGTTTGCTTATTACACCCCACCATGGCCTTCAAGATCAAATTGTCCCTCACATGTCCCTTAACTTCCAAAGTAAGGACTACCTACTCCATTATAGTAGGGATAGTCTTACTAAGGAAAGGATAAAGAATAAGAAAGACCTTAAACATAAGGGTAGGTTACTCCTGGGTGCTTGCTCACTTCAAATTTTTTCCACACTTAAACAATTTTCCAATAAATTTTCAAACAAGTTTTTAACACATCCTTACATGGATTATTTATTAACTATTCTGAAAATTTTCTTATTCACACACTACACTTTCAAAACAATTCAAAAGTGAGCTTAAGTACCTAAGAGCCCATGGATAACCATGGATGAAAAGGGTGCTAATACCTTCCCTTTTCATAACCTACCCCCCGGACCCAAAATATTCTCTAAGGTCTTTCCTGTTCTTTTATAACCTTTCCTTATGGATAAAATAAAAGTCGGTGGCGACTCTTGCTATCCGCAACATTGTTTAAAGTCAGTTCACCGGGTTACAGAACTGGCGACTCTGCTGGGGATTTAAATTTAAGAGGGGTACCCTTAGGAATTAAGATCACTTTAAATTGTTTGCCTTGTTTGCTTTACTTTCTTTGTTGGGATGCTCTTATGTGTGGAAGGTCCTAACCCGGATCTATTGTACCTTAGGTAAATGGCAATAGACCAAGGAAACTGTACGACGTATATCGATACGGTTGATCTGGTGGCCATAGTTAGTGCGACTTCTTGGTTGGTGCTTATATTCCTTAAGTCAAGTTGAGGATAATATTGAGGCTGCCATATGTTGTCAATGCACTAACTAACTTTTAGAACCCTAGTTAACTCATCTTGGCCTTTAGAAAGTAGTGAGGTAGCCGGCTTTAGTGCAGACTGAAGTTGGTTGACACTCGATACTACGCTCATTGAGATCTTAAACTTGGAGGGTTTTGGTTGGCAAGTAAGTTGCCTTCTGATCAACCACCCTTGTGAAGGATCAATGATATTGAGATCCCTTAGAACCCGGTTATTTTTGTAGGACAGGATGAACCATCTAACTTCAGGGGAGGGTACTTACCTTTGAACCTCATGCAAGCCTTTAAACCTAGGGCTATTGTGTGACTTGCTTGTGTGTGCCACATGTTTGTGATTGAGCATAACATCATGACATCATCATGCATCATAAGCATAGCATTTTCCCTAACCATTTCAAGGACCAAGGGATTTATCTTTGTTCTTTGTTGCAGGTCATGGCTTCTGCACGTAGAAACACCATCAGGATCAACTTTGTGGGCATACCTGCTAAGCTTAAAGAGTTGGTTTCTCAAGTGTCTGATCATTCCCGGTTTAACAAGAGACATGGTCACCTATTGGACCTAGTTACCTCAGGGTTCAGTGAAGACATGATGAGTGTGCTGTTTCAGTTCTTTGACCCTAAGCACCATTGCTTCACATTCCCCGATTACCAGTTGGTTCCTACCATGGAAGAGTTCTCTAAACTTCTGGGTATCCCTATTCTTGATCAGAAGCCATTCACAGGTTTGGAGAAAGAACTTAAACCAGAGGTTATTGCTGCAGCCCTACATCTGAAGAAGTCTGACATTGTTCTAGAAACGAGAAGCGGAGTCAAGGGTATTCTTGCAAAGGTATTAGTGGATAAAGCTCAAATGTTCTTGAAGGCCATGAGCTATGATGCTTTTGAGGAGATCTTAGCCTTGCTGATATATGGCTTAGTATTGTTCCCCAATCCAGATCAGTTCATAGATGTTCATGCCATCAACATTTTCCGGAGTCACAATCCAGTGCCTACATCGCTTGGAGATATCCTACATTCTCTTCATACCCGTACTACAAGGGCAAGAGGAACTTTGATGTGCTGCATACCTTTACTATCCAGGTGGTTTATTTCTCACCTTCCTCGCTCAGTAATGAAGAATGAGCAAGGGTTCAGATGGTCCAAAAGGATCATGTCACTTTCTCACTCAGATATCCATTGGTGCTCCAGATCTATGGAGAATGTCACCATCATTGACCGTTGTGGGGAGTTCCCTAATGTGCCACTTCTAGGCATAAGAGGAGGCATCACCTACAACCCTTCTCTAGCTTTACGACAGTTTGGTTACGCCAGAAGTGATGGCCCACATGACATGTTGATTCAGGGCATTGTGTTTGATTACGACAACGATCTTCAGGGTTACCGTCAGAGATTCATACGAGCTTGGGGAAAGGTAAACAGGATTGACAGCAAGACACTGGAGCCTAAGTACACTATTCCTATGGAAGCTTATCTCAGATGGGTACGATCTCGTGCTCAGACACTCATGATGCCATATCCTGCCGTCCTACCAGTTATCATGGAACCTGTTGCTGAAGGAGACACAGCTTATACCATCCTTCACCCAAACATGCATACTGATATGGAAGACTTGCAGAGATCATGGATCCAACTGAAGGAGCAAAGGGATACTTTCGAGGCTCATTACAAAGCAAGCCAAGCAAGAATCCTAGAGCTAACAAAGCAACTTCACGAGGAACGGAACCTCAACTCATACCTCAACACAAAGAGGAAACGTCCATGGGAGACTTAAAACCCCATCTTTTGTATTTATTTCATCTTATTTTTGTAAGCCTAAAAGGCAAAACAAGTTATTACTAATAAAAAGTTACTTTCTTGTTTGTTTAAGCAAATTTAAATCCTGCGGTCTTTGAAAACATTGCATATGCATTCCCATATCATTTCATTGCATCACAGGTTTATAATTGTGCACAAGTTTCTCATCTTCTCGCTGTTTATTTCAACAATGGCTCTTGAACAATCAGTTAAGGATCTTCAGGCACAGAATGCACAGTTCCGAGAGCTGATCCTGAACCTAACCAAGGGGCAGGATGAATTGAAGACACTGATGGCCAAGAAGAAGAGTCCTGAAGACAACAAGGATGGTCAGTTGGAACAATTGCAAGCTGAAATAACAGAAATGAGGATCCAGATGAATGGCCAGGTGGCTCTTATCCAAAATTTAGCTCAGGGGCAAGAAGAGCTGAGAACCTTTGTCCAAAAACTTCAAAGTGATAGAGTCAGGGATCTAATTGTCAGTCAACCTCCGTCAAAACAAGCTGATTTGGTTGAAAGGAAGATGAGGATTAAAGAGGGTAAGAGACAGGGTGCCATTGATTATTCTTCAATTGAAAAAGAAAGACCTGGTAAGGTTAATCCACCTCAACACAAGGGATGTAGAAGACAGTTTATCAAGTTCAGCACTCCAATGTCACAAGTTCTGCAATGCTTGTTGGAGATGAAACTAATTTCCTTGAAAAATTCTCCTCAAAATCCTAAAACCTCTTCTCCTCGCTATAATCCCAAGGCAAGGTGTGAGTATCACTCCAACAGTCCTGGACATGATACTAACAACTGCTGGATGTTGAAGAATAAGATTCAAGACCTAATTGACGAAAGAATACTCGAGGTTACGCCAGAAGGCCAGGTTGAGTTCTTCTATCGTCCATCAAGCATCAAAGTTTCCAGAATACTGAAGTGACAAGTTTAGAGGAAGAGACTTTGAGAACATTTGAATTTTCATTTGTAATTTCTCTTATTGGTTTGAATACTTATTATTATGTTAAACTTTTGTCTTCATTAATGCATTGCGTATGTTTGTCTTGAATTAATCCATTCGTTTCACTATGTTTTGAGCTATGCTTCTTATTTCTATCTTGTGATATTTAACTCCTGATAAAGCTATAAGCCTGTAGAGGGAGGATGACGAAAACAATACCATAATCTTATGCAGTATGCTTTTGAACAGACTATGCTGACGATGTACAGGCATTGTTTCAATTCCTAAACAGTGGAGATATAAGGAAGTTAATCCCTAGTCAACCCTTTTGAGCCTATGAAGCAGGAGTTTTTATTCTCGCACAAATTAAAACCCTTATTCATAACATGGGGCAGGGTAGTTACTCAGTTAACTCAAATATGCCATTTATATGTGTTGTACACAATGAATGATGGTTCACTGTAATCATTAAACCTAATAGTCAATATCTAGCAAAAGAAAAGCTCACTAAGTCAAAACCTATGAAGGAGACTTAGTAAAACATCAAGACATCCCGCTGACTGTAACCTTGAAATAAGCAGTTCAGGCAAAAAGAAGGGATAATAAAGTCAAAAGAAAAAAAAAAGAGGTCACTATGAACCCTCAACAAAGAAAGATGGCTGAATGTTCAAATAAATTTTGGGTTTCTGAACCATCACAAATATCGGTGTTACAACTCCAAACTGCTATGGAACTTCAATGCATGAGTTAACTGAGCATAGGACTGAAGAACATCATGGAGATTGGGTTGGGTACAAATAAAATTTGAGCCTTTATCCTTTGTTTCTTAAACCATGAACCAGGCCACGTTACAACCCTTTAAAAGTCCTAACTGAAGCATGGTTAGTTCGAAAGCGTACTGCTGCAAAAAGGTATCCTGACTCCTTTAGGGCTTGTCATAAAATTTGAGTTAATATCACAGTTTTCCCAAAAAAAAAAAAAAAAAAAAAAAAAAAAAAAGTTTTTCTAAAATAACCTGTTTCAAAACTTCAAGACAGACATAAGCATTGCATTTTTTTTAATATATTTGTTTGCATATACCTAAGTGTTTGACAAATGGAGAAGCTTACAGGATGAATGTTCAATGAACCAAAGTCCTTCCGATAAACAAAGTTGCTTCCTGGATCAAAGTCCATGTATACAAAGGGGCATAGTCATCTCCCAATCAAGGGGGCAAGCCATGATACTTCCTAACTCATTTGGGGCAATCAGGACAAGATTCAACTATGTTTAAGCATCCAGAGGCAGATCTCCTCATCTATCTGAAATGCCAAGGGCATAGTCACTGTTTCCCAGTCAAGAGGCATACCAAGTTACTGTTCAATTCAGTTGGGGCAATTAGGTCCAGACTCATCTGTGCTTAATAGCCAGGGGCATTTTTCCTCATACAGTTGAATTACCAAAGGTGACATTACAGAGTTCACAATGCCAGGGGCATATGCTTATGGGGCATTCTACTTGTTTCTCTTGAGATAGCTCATTACAGATACTTCCATTATGGGACAATTCATCCTCAACCAAGGGGCAATGCTTTCTCTTCAAATCTAATACCTGGAGCGTATATGGTCCATTACAGTTTGAAGCCACATTCCTCTCATTGTATTACCTTGATATTGGATTCTCAGCTGAAACCATGATGGAAATTAGTTGTCTACACCAGTAGTATCAGATGGTGTCAATATCATGTATTCAGATCCAGCTATGAGGATTTCTGGAAAGGTACTCAGGAAAGTTAAAGAATTTCAGGAGCCATAGATCCAATTGGTTATACACTCTCGAAGTTGAAACGATTATGTTTTCAAGTTCAGCTTTACTTTTCCCTCTGAATCCAGATTTACTTTTACCCTAAGCGAAACGTCCATTGGTTATGTTTGAATGTATCATGTTTTTGAATATGATTGATGTTTACCAGAAATGCATGTATGCTTTTAATACGATTAATGTTTACCAGAAATGCATGAAAATGCAGTAATAGTATTTACTAAGGACGAACGAGGGAAGGATCTCAACGAAGCTTCACCGGTTCACCTCTACAAGACAGTTACAAAACCCTCAGTAGGGCAAATCCATCTTCATAAAGTCTCATCTCCCCTGGAATTTATATCCATCTCTTTTATCCTCATACGGATATTCGGGAATTTATTTTCCAATAAGGGTACGACGAACAAAGACGGGATGTTGTATCTACTCTACTATCAAACGAAGACGGGATGTTATGTCTACCCTACCATCAAACGAAGATGAAGGTTATATATACCTTACTATCCCAGCATACGGGAGGTGATATCTATCCTTACTATCCCCATCATACGGGAAGTTATCTATACCCTGTTACCCCTAGCAGACAGAGGGTTATATATTCTTCAACAACGAATCGAGATTTATTTTCCCTGGCCAGCAGTTGTTATACAAAGATATCCAGACGCTTCCGGCAGTATCATATCATACATACATCATTTACATCATACCATAGCATATATATCCATAGACAGATAGTACATTACCTAAGTGCATCATATCATACATGCGTACATAAAGCATAAACTAATATCATTATACAAAAACTACATTGTTTCAGGTTAATTATCCAACAAACAAACTTATGAGCTCCAGGACTGCTTTATTGTCACCTCAGGGTTACTTTATCCTCCTAATAACTTCTCATTACTTCAAGACTGCTTTGGAGTTATCATTATTGATTGCTCTATCCTCCTGAAGCCATTACTTCAAGACTGCTTTGGAGTTATCATTATTGGTTGCTCTATCCTCCTGAAGCCATTATTTCAAGACTGCTTTAGAGTTATCATTATTGATTGCTCTATCCTCCTGAAACCATTACTTCAAGACTGCTTTAGAGTTATCATTGTTGATTGCTCTATCCTCCTGAAGTCATTACTTCAAGACTGCTTTAGAGCTATTGGTTGCTCTATCCTCCTGAAGCCATTACTTCAAGACTGCTTTGGAGTTATCATTATTGATTGCTCTATCCTCCTGAAGCCATTACTTCAAGACTGCTTTGGAGTTGTCATTATTGATTGCTCTATCCTCCTGAAGCCATTACTTCAAGACTGCTTTGGAGTTATCATTATTGGTTGCTCTATCCTCCTGAAGCCATTATTTCAAGACTGCTTTAGAGTTATCATTATTGATTGCTCTATCCTCCTGAAATCATATTATTTCTTCAAGACTGCTTTAGAGTTACTGATCGCTCTATCCTCCTGAAGACATATCATCTTATTATTTCAAGACTGCTTTAGAGTTATCATTATTGATTGCTCTATCCTCCTGAAATCATATTATTTCTTCAAGACTGCTTTAGGGTTATCATTATTGATTGCTCTATCCTCATGAAGACATGCTGTTACATCAGTATTACTCTTGACTCCTGACAGCTCTCATTATACTGCTGAAGAACTTTCCCCTAGTGGCATCTTTAAGCCCACTCAATCATGTTCAACTATCAATATCACTCTATGCACTGGTGAGTGCAAATTTTTGGGCTTTTGTGTTCAATCCCCTTCAACCTTCCAGGTCACGACTGGCAAATATACCAATCTAACCCCTCAGGTTTCAGAAAATTGAACAGGGGCAGCTGTTGCACCCCAAAATTTGCCCTCACAATACAAGACTTTGTGTTCTAAGAAGGTTCACAAGGTTCACAAGTTCTCCAACATTTGCATAACCTTTCATGAGGTTCATAAAGTCTACAAGCTACTTTATGAAGGTTCACAAGGATCACAAGTCCCACAATGCTTTCAAGACCTTTCATGAGGTTCATGAAGTCTACAAGATACTTCTTGAAGGTTCACAAGGTTCACAAGCTTCACAATACTTCCCATGAGGTTCACAAGACAATTTATGAAGATTCACAAGGTTCACAAAGTTCACAATTGGTCAAAGAAGTTGACAATTCCTTCAGACAATGCACCTCCTAAGCAGTGTATCCAAAATTAGGGTTTTGACTTTAATCAGGCTAAGTGGACTTCCAATACCTCAAGTGAGTTTCATAACATCTTATATGTGTGTAAGAACCCCCATGACAAGTTTCAAGACTTTTCTCAAAAGTTTGCTCAGTCAGATGATCAGATAAGTCAAAATCAGTCAATGCAGTTAAAAAGTCAAACTGAGGTCAACTGTGGTCAAACCAAAGTCAAACTTCATGATTTTTTTCCAACATCAAGTATATGAAGTAAAATTCATCATTTGATCAAGGGTTGATCATGATTCATCAAGGAGATTCCAGATCATCAATAATCAGGAGTTTCTAAATTAGGGTTTCCTCAGTAAAAGTCAACTGAACTTTGACCAGGCATAACTTTCACATACTTCATCACCAAGTCTCCATCCAAAGCTCATTTTGAAGGAAATTGAATTCTCTACAACTTTGATGTTGAAGGCTAAGCCCAAAAATGCTTCATTTGAAAGATATGATCTAAGACATTATAGGTCATTTCAAAAGTCAACAAAAAGTCAATAACTTCAAAAGGGAATAACTTGAGATTGGTAAATGATATGGACCTGAAACCAATGGGGTTGTTTAGAGGACTCTTCAAGCTTTCCAAAAAGTCCAAGAACACCCTCATACCTTTAAAATTGAAGGAGATGTGCCCTTGCAAAGTTGGGCAATTTTGTGATGATTTATATTGAAAAAGGGGGCTTAAAAGCAATTCTTTCCAAATGGGCTGCCCAAGTTGTGACCCAATTCACTTTATAATGACATGCACGAAATTTCCATGATATTTTCATATTTTTTATTTTATTTAATTAATTTATTATGATTTATTACATTTTAAATCATTTTAAATTTAAATAAAATATTAAACATGGAGATATATTTTTTTAATTGAATCTAGAAAGTCATAAATGGTGATTGAAGTCAAAGGAGAAGGAAATCATGAGATCCCTCCCAAAATAGCAAGGCCTTATGATCAAATATTTGAAATTTACACAAGGATCTTTTTGAATAATTTTTGGATCAAATATCCACACAAGACATCAATGTTTCTGACCTAAATCCATCACACATATATACTAAGTGAAACCCTAGCCTCATACACGAATTAGAGCAGCCAAAAGTGTAAGTTTATCACTCAAAAATTCTTCCAAAAAGTGACATTCGGGTTTCAAAATTCAGAGCATTGCAAGGTATTTGAAGGACATAGCAAGCATCCTTGGACTCTTCTGATCATAAATCATTATCCATATGCATCATATACTCACCAAATTGCTAAACCCGAGTTCATATTGACCTTGAATATTTTGTTTTCGAATCCATTGATTTATCATGTTTAAACTGTTTTTGATTGTTGTATGATGTTTAGAATGAACTCTAGAACGATTCTGGGCGGTCCAATTGAATTTTCATTGCAGGTACAAGAATCCACCATGTTTAGGGTTTTCGGCCCTCTTTAGGGTTTTGTGATTTTCAAATGATAAATGGATTTGAGAAACATAGGACGATTGCAAAACTCAGTAGCAATACAATGGTGCAATCAATTTTGTGAAATTTTGTCGTTTGGATGAAGTTTGTGTTTCGCAGGGTGGAAGAACTCGTAATAAGATTCGCAGAAAAAAACGTTGCAAAATTCGCAGGTAATGGGAAGAAGAAGACCACTGCGCGCCAGTTTCAAATTCAAATATTATTAACATATTTTATGATTGTTTGTTGGTTCATTGACACGCATATGCATGTGTCCTGATGGTAAGCGCTGATTGTGTGTATTGAAGGGTGCTTGGTTCGATTCCTGGCCAAGCACATTTGTTTTGTTTTATTTTTTTTCAGGTCAAAAGAAGACTTGATATATTATTATTACTTGCCAACAAGTCACCAGGAAGGCTCTCCCAGCCAGGCGGTCAAGCATGCGCGCGTTTATCCTTAAGGTCCTGGGTACGAAACCACCCCAGGCCTTTTTGATCTTTCATTTTTTTTCTGGATTTTCATGATCAATGCATAAAACAAATTGGAGTCCTTCTTCTTTCACTTGCGTTTGGATGGCCCAGTGGTCTTGTTGCTGCTTGCAAAGGGAGGAGACCTGGGATCGAATCCCACCAGGTTCTTTTTCTCTCTTTTATTTTCTTTTGTTTACTAATTTAGTTCAAATAATTTAAATAATTAATATATTATTATTATAAAATATGTATATATGTTATATAATCTAATTCATCTTAAAATAATGTTCTAAAAAATAAAACTCTTGTTTTTTTTATTTATTTAAAATTTTATTTTATATAGTTTATACTAATTAAAATAATGTTATGTGATTATTAAAAAAATAAATTTTTGTATATATATTAACCCTAAATTTTCAAATCCTAAAAAATATATAACCCTAATTTTTATGAAACCCTAAAAATATTTTTCTAATTAAAATTTAATTCTGTTTTTTCTAATACAATTATAATTTTTCATAGAATTTTGTAAATATAAGTTATAAGACAAATTAATTTTCTTTTATGTTTAGAAATAATTTAATTTAGGATAATAGTATTTTTGTATATAGTTAAAAATAATTTGTAAATATAATAACTAATATTTATCTTTTTCTTATAATATGTATATAAATATAAATATATGTTTATAATAATTAAAATTCTATAATTATGATACATTTGAAAAATAATTTAATAATTAATATATGAATGAAAAAGTATCTAGTTATGCATGTTAATTTCTTTTGACATTATTTTTATTACTATTAATTTTGCTTACTATAATTTTATTAATCTTGTATTTAAGTTTTATTACTAACCATTATTTATCTTTAATTATTATTATTACTAACCTTATTTATTTTTATCACTAACCCATTTATAATTTAATTATGTTTACTATTATTATTTTTGCTAATTTTCTTTATTATTATTTACTAACCCCTTTATTATTTATATTTTATTATTTATTGATTAAATTTGCTATTTTTATTATTATAATGTTGTAATTGTTTCTCGGTTGTAATTTTGTAATTATCATTATTATGGTTAGTAATTAGGGAGTGTAACAACATGTATGTAATATTAAAATAAATTTAGATCACTTTTAAATAAAGATAATTAAATTAAACACTTCACACACGTAAGTCGATTTTAATCGCCGTCTCACTTTCTAAGGGTATCCCTCTCGTTGCCTACGAATAATGGTTAAGTGGGGTGTATAAAGCAAGTCCCTCAAATAAAAAAATCATCAAAGTCCCTTATGGTTGCCTTTACGAATCGAGTCCCTTTCGAAAAAATGATGATAGTCCCTCAAGTTTGCTTATTACACCCCACCATGGCCTTCAAGATCAAATTGTCCCTCACATGTCCCTTAACTTCCAAAGTAAGGACTACCTACTCCATTATAGTAGGGATAGTCTTACTAAGGAAAGGATAAAGAATAAGAAAGACCTTAAACATAAGGGTAGGTTACTCCTGGGTGCTTGCTCACTTCAAATTTTTTCCACACTTAAACAATTTTCCAACAAATTTTCAAACAAGTTTTTAACACATCCTTACATGGATTATTTATTAACTATTCTGAAAATTTTCTTATTCACACACTACACTTTCAAAACAATTCAAAAGTGAGCTTAAGTACCTAAGAGCCCATGGATAACCATGGATGAAAAGGGTGCTAATACCTTCCCTTTTCATAACCTACCCCCCGGACCCAAAATATTCTCTAAGGTCTTTCCTGTTCTTTTATAACCTTTCCTTATGGATAAAATAAAAGTCGGTGGCGACTCTTGCTATCCGCAACATTGTTTAAAGTCAGTTCACCGGGTTACATTATCATCAAAACTCTTAGAGGTTTAGAACCAGAATTGTTCTAACAATGCATCCATAGTTTCTCGTCATCAGTGTGAGCCGAGATTCTTCTGAAATAGGCATGAATGTGAGTTCTCGGGAATGTACTGCCGTTGTACTTGTCAAATGATGGTACCTTGAACTTAGGAGGGATTCTGACTCCTAGCTCTAAACCCAAACTAGTTACATCAATGCCCAAGGAATTATGACATTCCATGGCCTTAACCTTTTCTGCCAGCTCTCCATACCTTTGATTATTAATCTCATTAGCATTACCCATGTCGGAATCCACTAGAGTGAACTGGTCTTCTGGTGTATCTTCTATAACCACATTACGGGTAGCAGTCCTGTTCGGAGTTGGCCCTTCATTACGGGCAGCATTTGGGTCCACAGTCCCAGCCGGGGTTCCAGTACCAACATTTTCCTGGGGCTGCTCAATCATCAATTTGAGACTCTCTTGATTCTGAGCAATGCCAGTCATCATTTCCATAAACTGATTCATCCTCTGTTAGAACTCATTGAGCTCATTCTACATTCGCTCGGCCATTCTTGCTCGGTTTCTGCGAGTTGGATATCGGTGAAGGCGTTGACCTGCTATAATGCCTGTAGTTGAATAAGTTAGGAAGCCTGGATAACCTGTCAGAATGCAAAATATGAAAGCAATGGATGCGTATGACATGTTCATGAGGATGCGATAGGCAACCCTACAAATGAGTAAACATGTGTTAGGAATGCAATCATGAAAATGATGTTATGCAATGCACTGGCAGTAGATCAAAGGTCTGGCGATCAGTGGTCTGATGTCGGTGCTGAGAAGACAGTCACGTGCTAGTGAAGAGTCATAATAACATCACAGCCGAAATCTCGGATCTCAAAACCAAAGGACCATGTAGAATCCTGATCATAATAGTGAACAATGCTGGCAAAGTGGGTATGTTGGAAGTTTCAGGGTTGCTGCAAACCTGTAAACCCCTCTCATCTCACGGGTGTGCTACTCGAGTCAACATCACGGACTCTCAAAGCCGAATAGAAATAATACGTTTACCATTTCCGAGAAATGGTTCATGACCAAATCAGGGAATCAGTTTGGCGCTATGTACTACTCAGGGAGGTCTCAACTGAGTCCAAGGAAATAAGCATCCCTTATAATTCCCCAGCTTCAAGCACTGAATCAAGAAACAATAGTACATTCAGCCCTTGGGATACAGTACTATCGTCATACGAACAGTTTGCTTTAACTGGATTCCTATGAGAAAACCAGGTCATCCTATGCGAGTTCCCAGTGGGACCTCGGATGCGAGTGGGTTTGCCAACAAATGTGGTTTGCCACTATCATCACTGGAGAGGGGTGTTTCCACTAAGGTCCTCAATGATCGGTCACCAGATTCACATAATTATCAAGGTCCTATCCCGAAGTGGAGGAAAATCCCCACACAAGATATTTCCAAGACGGTCGCAGTCTGGGTGTGGAACACATCGCCACTCATCATGTAACCATGCGAGTATAATGTCTGTCCACGCTAATCCTATAATGCACTCAAGCCGGGTATTTGTCTTATCTCACAGTAACTCTCATCCCACAAAAAAAATGGAAACCAGCACAGTCCAGATAGTCCAGTATATATGATGCATGTGAAAATAAATGTTGTAAAGTAAAACTGTAAATGAAAACAGTAAATCTAAACTAACGCACACAATAGCACTCATGTAAACACCCAAAGAAACAAAATTAAATAGGCGCTAGGGTTGACTCTCAAGGGGGAAACCAAGGATTATGGGTTCGGTCCCCAGCAGAGTCGCCAACTATCGCGATTTTCATCCTAGTACAAACGCGAAAGTAACGCGAAAAAGTCAGGGTCGCTAGCCAGGCATTTTTATCCTAAAGGAATGGGAAAGGTAATGCTGCACAAACCTGAGGAAGAAGGAAAGGACAAGGTCCTGCAAACTAAAGATCTATTTTCGGGAGTCAGTTATGACCTGGAAAGGTATTAGCACCCCAAAACGTCCTCCGTACCCGACGGGATCCACGCTTGTTTGTTTGCTTCAAATGGTGTGAAAATAAGAGTGCTAAACAAAACCGCCGACTGGAAGGGTAAGGGAAAAGGAATTGGAAAAGAGAGAGCGAAAAAGAAGGGGGGAAAATGTAGGGAAAATAAAGAGTGTGCTCGAACGAGCCCTACCCCGTTGCCTACGTACCTCATCGGGAATATGAGGATCAGAGTCGACGTAGTTTGCCTAACTAAGGCGGGAACTGTGTTTGTGTTTCTTAGGATGATGTTGCCATAGCTCTAACTCAGGTGTTACCGGCTCTGACTCGAGGGTGTTACCGTATCGCTGTTTGAACTGTCGAGGCAAGTCGTGATCGTCCGCAAAGAATGGGAGATGAGAAGAGAAGACGCGATGTCTTTGTTTATCGTATTTTATGAGAAGTATTTTTGCTTATTCGTTTATGAAGCATTCTCATACTAAGACTTGTTCATCGTGGTAGATACCTTACACCACGCCCCGAGACAGGACGCATATAAGTATCCCACGGAAAAGTCTCATGTCGTATGATAACATCCAACCTTTATTAGGTGTTTATTGTTTTTCTTTATGAGGTGAGAAAGAAAGACTCAAGTCGCAAAAGACAAACTAAGGGGGACTAAGGCACAACCCTAAATTTTTATTTGATGGAGGAACTAATGGTTTGTGTGGTTTATATTCCTAATGAGAAGGACAAGAAGAAAGGAAGTTAGAACACAACTTACTTCCTAGTGAAGTTAAGTTGGTTCCAAGGGGGAAATTAGCATGAAGTAGTGAATTACAAGCACATAATGCTAAGTCAAACACACCTTGAAAGCATAATAAGTATGTAAAAAGGATAAGGGTTTAAGAACTTACCTTTCCCTCCCTACAAATCAAGAGTTAACATGGAAAACATGAATAAGAAATGAGGTAAACAAATACCAAACCATTCCTAAGGGGTCTAGGACCTAAACTAGACTCAATCTTATGTTTAATGGACATAAACAAATGCAAAGCAAAAATTCAGCAGCCTTTTACAGCTCCTAAATGCACAATCAGCAATGAAATACAATGCAACCTACAAGCAACTTTTTACAGCCCACACTCAGCATGCAAAACAGGTGTAAAAAGTGTGCAAATGCAATAATCTGCATACATTTTACAGCCACTATATGAAAAAACAACTATAAAATACAAAAGTCAGATTTGATTATTTTCATTTTTAATGCACAAAATCAATGGCAAAATGCACAATTAACAAGCAACATGATTAAATGGAATCAACATTAAATTAAATGAACATGATTGTTTTTAATGAGTATTTGTGAAAGAATGCACCAACATTAACATATGCAACAAGTATGCATTCAAGTATGGCACATAACATAATGAACATGAATCATGAACATGCATCAACATAGATCAACAAAAATGACATGTAATTGGATGCAAAATTCAGAATTGGATTAATATGCAAGTGTGATTAAACATGCAAACAAAATGCAAGAACATGCATATTTATGGTTATGTATTTTCAAGAATACAACACAAATATGCAATGCAATTATGCATACAAATTAATGAATCATGCAAGGATCATGCAAGGGAAGCGAAAACAGAATGTGAAACAATCACTTACATGTTAAATGATGCATTTGATCATGTCAACAAAATGCAATAAACACATTATGCACTAATGAACAAATAAAGCACAAACTATGCAAAAGGTAATGGAAACATGTTGAAGCGACTCGAAACGATGTAATGACGTACGAAAAATGGTTTTGAAAATTCCCTAAATTCATGATCTATCACTACATGAAGTTTAAGCCACAATGCAATTCAAACATGTAATGAAACAAACGCATTTTTTTTTGTTTCTGAACAGCATTAACCGGTTAACGCTATAGGTTAACCGGTTAACACCTTCAATTTTCAAAATCCAGAGGCGTTTTTACAACGTGTTAACCGGTTAACCAAATGTGTTAATCGGTTAACACTGAACAGAAAGGTGAAAAAATGAAGAAATAAGCACTTATGGTCATGAACTTACTTCTAGGGATCCCTAACACCTACATGAACATGTTAACTCAAATTTTCTGCTTAAAAGAGGTTTCCTAACACCTAATAGAGCCTAAATTAAGCTACAAATCTAACTCCTGACAACCGAAATGATCACATCGTAATCAAAACATAATCAACACGCAATTGAACGGTAAAACGCAAACGAAACGATAAGCATATGAAGAATTTCGTTATGGCGAGATTAAGAGAATAACTTAAATGCGAAGCGGTTTCGAATACCAACCTACGAAGCAGAGGATTGCTTCGGTGAGTGTTGCGGTGTAGATCGAGATGCAAGCGAAAAAGAAAATCGAAGATCCACGAACGCGCAAAATATGCGGTTGATGATGCTTCTTGATGATCTCTTGCACAATCACTTCCAATAAGCTCAAAACCAATCCAAAAACGGAATTGCTTCTTCAAATAAGCTCCACCGTTGTGATTGATGAAGGTTTAGCTTCAAACTCCTCAAATTCTAATGAAGAATTTGAAGAATTCTTGGTGGAGAAGCTTTGGTGATTTGGGTGAAAAGTGAGAGAATGGAGAGAGAGATGAGAGATTGAATATGAAAATGGTGAGAATGAGGTTGGAACCCTTTTCTTTGGGATGATTTAGGATTATATAGAGTGTAGGTTTGGCATGAGGTTTGGGAATGTAGCTTGCTTGGGCATTAGGTTAGGTTTGGAGCTAGGTTATGAGGTAGTTGGAGTTAGTTGGAGTTCTAGAATATTCCTTGGAAGGTTGTGGAAGGATCTAGAAGGAGGTAGAATGTAGTAGAACAATCCAAGGCAAAATGGAAAGTTGGTGGAGTGTAAAACAAGTTATGAAGCAAAGTGGAAAAAGAGAAGGGAAAAATGGAGGGAAAATAGGAAAACAACTAATTTTTGAAGCCTTTTATCTAATTTTCGCATGCGTTAATCGGTTAACCATATGCGTTAACTGGTTAACGGAGATAAAAATGTGAATTTTCCTTTTTTTGTGGGTTAACATGGAAATGCCTTGGATTATATTTTTATGGTATTATTTCTCTCTCGAGCTCCAATGATTGACAAGCCTTACTCGATCCCATGCCTCATGCACATGCAAATGGTCATGATTTATTTATTTATATATTTTTCGAATGCAATGCAATGATATGCGGAATGATGCGGGGATGAAGCGCAAACGGCTCGAGGTTAGTAATAAATAGGAGGGAAAATTTTGGGGTGTTACAATATGTAGCTGCAAATTCTAGTTTTTCCAATTCAGTCAAGTGTAATAATAACATACTTTGGCACCATAGGTTGGGGCATGCTAATTCCAATTTAGTCAATATTGTCTTAAAGTTGTGTAATATTTCTCATGGCAATAAAAATGTTAATTCTATTTGCATTGCTTGTAGTCTTGGTAAATCTCACAAACTATTTGCTCCTCTAAATACTACTATCTATCATAGGACTTTTGATATGATCTATAGTGACTTATGTGACCCTTCTCCAATACTATCTAGCACTAGTTTTAGATATTACATTTCCTTTGTTGATGCTCATTCCAAATACACTTGGCTTTATTTGTTAAAACAAAAGGTTGAGGCTCTACATGCTTTCAAATTGTTCCACACCTTTGTTCACACTCAATTTAAGACTCAAAACAAAGTTGTTCAATCTCACTTTGGAGCAGAATTCAGGCCAATTACCAAATACTTAACTGACCTTGGGATAACTCATAGATTAACTTGTCCTCATACTTCCAATCAAAACAGGACAGTTGAAAGAAAACATAGGTAAATTATAGAAATGAGGTTAACATTTTTAGCTCATGCATCCCTACCTATATCATTCTAGGATTATATATTTACCACTTCAGTTCATCTTATTAACAAAATACCATCCTCTTCACTGAATAATTTTAGTTCACCCGATCATGCCTTATATCATCAACAACCTGACTACTCCACCTTGAAAGTCTTTGGTGGTTTATGTTTTCCACGTCTCAATACTTTTAACAAGAACAAACTACAACTTAGAAGCCAAGAATGTTTATATCTTGGTCCTTCTCCCCAACACAAAGGCTATTATGGATGAACAAGAATGGTAGAGTATATATCTCTAAGGATGTTGTGTTCAATGAACAAGTATTTCCTTCTCCTACATTACTGTCTAGCGAAAAAGGTACTCTGGTGACTGATATTTCAAAACATAATTCATCTCTAGCTGTTGTCACTCCCTCTAATTCTCATACTAATAGAGCTATTCTAAACAGTCCTTCTAGTTCCCTACTGGTTCAGGATAATCAGTCAAAGTCACAGACCCCTAAAGTTGCCTCTATGTCTGGAGGTACTCGAGTACCTGACTCTATTCAATCTTTATTCAATACTACTCAACACTCTGCCTATCAATCACATGACAAGTTGACTACTCAAGCAAACACACCAATATCTATAGGTTTCAGTCCCACAAACAATATCCAGCCTGGACTTAGTACTAATAGCTATGGCTCTACACATATTTCAAAACAACCTGCTCATACTCAACTTGTGTTAAGTTCTAATGCTACTCAACATGTACAACATATGTCTGGTACTACACCTTATAGTACATGCTCTACTACTTCTCCATTACTCATATATGGTACTCCTCATGAGGACCCTAATTCTCCTTTATTAGAGGTTCCTCAACATCCTTTTGTATCTCTCAATCACATTGAGTCTTCCACTCCTCACCAGCTCCTCATCATAGATGATTCTTCTGACTCAGTTCCAAAGCTTACCTTTAACTCTAATGAGCTTACTCTTTCTTCTTATATTCTTGTATCCCCTGCATCTCAATATGTTTTTATTGGCTCTAGTATGCCTTCAGTTCCTATACCTGAAAATAATTATCACATGCTAACCAGGTCCAAGACATGCAAGTCTAAACTAAAGGTCTTTATTGCTTATACAGAGAATAGTCCTACTAGTGTCAAGTAAGTTATGGCTAAACCTGAATGGATGCAAGCTATGACTGAAGAGTTCAATGCCCTTCAGGCCAACAACACTTGGATCTTAACCACTATAACTCCTAACAAAAAAGCTTCAGGACGCAGATGAGTTTTCAAGATCAAGCAAAATGCTGATAGAACCATACATAAGTATAAAGCTAGGCTTGTTACCAAAGGATTTCACCAGTAACTTGGCTTTGATTAAATTGAAACGTTTTCTCCAGTGGTCAAACCTACAACTATCAGGGTAATTTTGACTCTTGCTATAACTCATAAGTGGGATATACAACAAATAGATGTGGATAATGCCTTTCTAAATGGCATACTTCAAGATGAAGAATACATGACACTAGAGCTGTCAAAATGGGCTAGCCCACATGGGTCGGCTCGCCAGGCCCAAAAAAATCATAGGGTTTGGCCTTAAAATTGCAGCCCATATTTTTCAGGGCTTTTTTAGTCCATCCCTAAAAAGTTTGTTACCCATTAGGGCTAGCCCATATGGGTCGTGGGTAGCCCATTAGGCCCATATCAGTATAAATTTTAAAAAATTAGATTAATATTTATATTGTCTTACTCCAAAATAACACATTGATTATTCTCACCTCACTAAATTTTATCTCTATTCTATTCAATCTTTCTCTTTTAAATATTATACATTAATATAATCAACACTCTTTTCTCATATTTTATTAGTTTATCTTGTGTTAAATATTTGAGTATTATTCTATACAATTTTATACATGTATTGTATTTAAAAACACATTATAGTATTTATAAAAGATAATATAGTACTAAAAAATCTATTATGTTTAAAATAATTTTGATTTTTAATTTAATTTATAATAAATATTATGATATTTTTATTTTATTTTTTAATTAAAAAATATCCCATTTAGGGCCGGGTAGCCCGAAGCCCATCTAGGGTCAGGCTCGGGTAGCCCATTTTGACAGCTCTACATGACACAACCAACTGGTTTTGTAATTGCTGATAAATCTCTTGTGAGTAAATTACAAAAAGCCATATATGGTCTCAAACAAGCCCCTAGGACTTGGTATGCGAAGTTACATCAGGCTTTCATTCATTTTGGATTTATCACTTCTAAATGTGATCATTCCTTGTTTATCTACTCTAAAAATTGTGTAACTCTATATGCTTTAGTGTATATAGATGACATACTTATCATAGGTTCTAGTCAAGAGTTGATTGACAGACTCATCATTAAGCTTCACCATGAGTTTGTTCTGAAGATACTTGGTAGACCCAAATATTTTCTAGGCATTAAAGTTCAATATGGCAGTCCAATTACATTACAGATCTCTTAAAGAGGGTTAACATGGAGTAGGCTAATGGTGCTCCCACTCCTATGTCGAGTACTTGCAAGCTCAGTAAACATGGCTCAACATAATTCTTTGATCCTTCCTTGTACAGATCAACAATAGGGGCTCTACAATATGTGACACTCACAAGGCCAGATATATCCTTCAGTGTGAATAAAGAATGTCAGTTCATGGCCAACCCCTTGGACACACATTGGACTGCAGTGACAAGATTATTTAGGTATCTCAATGGAACACACAAACATGGCTTGCTCCTATCTCCTTCTATGTCTCCTTCCAAATTCTTCATAGGTGCATATAGTGACTCTGAATTGACCATTGATCCATATGATAGGAGATCAACCCACTATGTCAAACAAGACCTACGACAACGCTTTTTTTGACCTTTAAAAGCGCTATCTAAGCTTGCGCTGTCATAGGTGTCATACCTCGAAAAATACGATCCTAAAATAAACAACAGAGTCGCCACCTAATTCTATTTATTCTAACTAAAGAAAAGGGAGATATAGACACAACCTAAATAGGACAAGAAATGGTCAACGAAACCACTAATCTAAGTTCGGGGGTCAGTTACACAAAGGGAAGGTGTTAAGCACCCCTTATGTCCGTTGTACTCAACGGGAACCTCTTAGTCTAATTTGCGCTTAAATGTTAATTTGTTTTATTGTCTTCTTTTTGTTAAGATTGCTTATTAAAGGGAAAAGAAAATTATTATTTATTATGGGGAAAGGTTAAGTTTTTTATTATTGTGCTCGTGAAGTATTAAAATCCCCGTGCATATGTATTCCCTTGTGCAATGGGAAAGTTAGAGCTTCATAGTTCGTGCGACTACAGTTTGTGTTTTTTAATTGAACGATTGTTTGAAATGCTTTCTACTGCTAAACGTTGGCTTATCTGCTCGCGATGGGAGGTTGAAGCGCTAGCTTGTTTGCAAGATAGAAAGATTTAAACAATGGTCGTTTTTAGAAAAGTGTTTGACCTTTGTTAAGGTGTTTTAAAACGAGAGGGAGAATGAACCGCGTCGCGTGGGGCTAGCCCAGGAGCGATTGCATTCAAGAACGTGCGGAGTGCTAGACTTCGGAGTTCAGTTACTCGCTGATTAATTACGGAAAATAGTTTGTATTGGTTGGTAAGTTTTAAGTTGTAATCGAAAGAAAGAGACAATTCGTCATCTTTAAGGGAGGTATCTCTCATATTCCACCACAAACATTTGAGGAAGAGAAATCGAAAGAAGCTTTAAACTTGGATACGAGGATTGACAAGCAATGCCACATTCTTTCTTTGAGAATAAATAAAAATCGGAAGAAGCTTTAAACTTGGATATGAGAATCGACAAGCAATGCCACATTATTGCTTTGAGAATAAATAAAAATCGGAAGAAGCTTTAAACTTGGATACGAGGATCGACAAGCAATGCCACATTCTTCCTTTGAGAATAATTGTTTGAAAGATTTTTGTTTGTGATTGTGGGGATAAGAGGAATATCTTTCCTAAGGAGATGAATCATGTCTGATATTTTAAGGTTGTTTAATTGTTTTGAATACGAAAGAATGAATGAATTACAAATCGGGGGCTAGCCCCAAGAGTAATTCAGTTCAAGCACCCGAGGAATGCTAGATTCCTGAGTTCAGTTCTTCGTATAATTTATTTAAAGGTTTCCGTGTTTTAGAAACGAGAGGGTGAATAAACCACGACGCGTGGGGCTAGCCCAGGAGTGTTTTAATTCAAGAACATGCGGAGTGCTAGACTCCGGAGTTCAGTTACTCGTTATTTGATTTGTGAATTAAGACGCGGTCGTTTTGGAGATGAAAGGGCGAATTAATTACAGCTCGAAGGCAAGCCTCAAGAGTAATTCAATTTAAAAACCCGAGGAATGCTAGATTCCTGAGTTTAGTTCTTTCACAAATTTAATTTGATATTTACATTTTGAAAATGAAAGAGCGAATGAATTACAAATCGGGGGCTAGCCCCAACAGTAATTCAATTCAAAAACCCGAGGAATGCTAGATTCTTGAGTTTAGTTCTTACGTTAATTAATTAGACGCGTAATGTCGTGCAGACGGAGATCACAAGTGACCGACTTACGTGTGTGCAAATGTAGGCGCGATGAATTGTTTGATTGATTAATTAAGCGGATTCGGTTTCTAGATCCTAAAGGCGTTCCTAATAATGCTAAATCGTAGAAATAAAGGCGATAAATAAATTGCGTTAAAAAATAAACGGGAAAGAGATACATGATAATTTACATGAGATTGCGAAGAAATAAATGGTATCGTTGTATTTTTCCCAAGAGGAAGCGTGTGTGCAGTGTACGAATTAATCGAAACTGTTAATATTAAATATTGTATAAAAGTATAAGACGTAAACAAAATAAATGAATAAACTAACACAGTGAAATAAATTGTAAAATAGATTGTGAAATAAAAATAGATTGTGAAATAAAATAGATTAAATAAAATGATAATAAAATAAACAAATGGCCTCATATTAGTCACGATTAATCGGAAACGATTTATTGTGACTTTGTTTTATATCATCGGCCCTATAAACGATAATATAAGAAATGATTACAAAAATGAAAAAATAAATACCAAACAAACTCCTAAATTTTTTTTATGTTTTCTTTTAAGATATAAAACAAATATAAATAAAACACCAATAATGTATCTAAAAATCATAAAATATAAGTAAGAAAAGGATGGGTATATCGCACAATCAGGGGTGTGTGGTGATCAACCTAACTGGGCCTAACATCAACAAGTTTAAACCATAATATTCTAACCTAATCCAATTGATAAAATAAATGAATAAATAAAAACAATAAAAATAGAGAAAGATAGGAAAGAGTCAGCATGAAAATAACAAAAAAAACAAATAAGGTTTTTAAAAAAAAAGAAAAGCACAAATAACTTGCTAACAGAGTATTACTTTTTTTTGTGAAAATCAACAAACGCTCGTCCCTTTCAGATGGTAACTGTCGGCGGCCTGCACACTAGTCCTCTGTTTCGTTTCAGGTTCACAATCGCGTCTCTCTCTCTCTCTCTCTCTCTCTCTCTCAGATGTGCGACTCGATTCAAATCTCTCTGTTTGTGTTTGGATGTCTCGTCCGATTTGGCCTCTCACGATGGTTTGGATCGGATCTGTGGGCGGTTTTCACACGGTTTAGGTGCGGTGGCGGAAGGGTGTTGAAGGATTCGACGGTTTCGCGTCGGTGCCGGGTGGAGCAATTTCTGTTTCAAGGCTGAGTTTGTCGGTTTTGGTTTGTGCGAGTTTAATTTGATTTCGTTAGAAAATAGTTTGTGAAGGAGGGATTGTCTGTTTATTGTTTCGGTTTGAAGCTTGGTTGAAAACGTTTTTGGATCTCACTCAGCTCGGTTTCATATGCGGTTCGTTTCATGTTTGATTTTCTGCGGTTTCTGTGATGGTGGTTGAAGGGTGGGTCTCACAGAGTTTTCGGTTATGGAAGATTTTGGTGGTTTTGGGTTTTTTTAGCGGTTACTGTGTGGTTTTTGCATTTTTTGGTGTGCGAGTTTACGAACTGTTTGTGTGCGGTTTGTGAGAATCACGAATGAAATTGAAAGGATTGAGGTTTTGGTTTATCTGTGTTCAAAGAGGTTGAGTTTATGGTGGCTATCAGTGGGATACATTCACGTTTTTTTACTGAGTTAGTTAGAAGTTTGAGAAATTTTGTGAGTGTATCTATGAAGTGCTTCGGTTGGGTCGGTAGGTAGTGTATTGGATTCACATGGTTATGTTGGTTGATTGAAGTATCATAGTGAGGGTTAATGGGGATGGAGGTTCTGTAATGGAGAACAGTAAGAAATCTGGTGTGTTTGTTCTCTTTTTTGGTGGTTTCAACACAGTTTTTGTATTTGTCAAAAAATATTTTCCTTTTTTTTGTTTCTTTCTCCCTCCAGATGCCTCCTGCGTATGGATTTCTTGTTCTTCCTATATATGAGTCCCCCCTGTTGCTTTTATTATGCCATCCCTTTCACTTTTTTTTTCAATTTTGGGTTGTTCTTATGGCCCTTTCTTGATGCAGGTTCTGTGTTCTTAAAAAATGCAAAGCTTGGTGTATGTATGCTTGCTGCAGTAGGCTTAGTGATAGCAGAGTGGTACAGAGGTTTTGGGGCCTTGTTATTTTGATGGCATGGTCAAAGTGTAGGTTGTGGACAGGTTGGCCTGAAGCAAAAATGCAGAGTTCTTACATAGGAGGGGGAGTGTATGATGTAAAGCCTGTTTGGTTTGTAGCCAATTTTGGTTTGGTGCAGGTCCTGGTAACAATGTTTGATAGTTTTTCCTTTTTAAGGCAAAACACAAATTAATAATACATTTTTTGGATTAAGTAAATAAATATATTATACTAAATCAGTTAAATTAAATAAATAAATAAATAAAATAAAAAAAGAATAATTAACAATAACTAAACGGATTAAAATAGAATAACTAAAAAAATTTTAAGAAAAAAAACTAACATATACCATAAATTTTAATTAAATCGTTAAATTAAACACTAAAACTAAACTAAATTAAATTAAAATAAAAGATCAATTAAAACCAACTATGTAAAACAAAGCAATTACAAATTTCACTAATAAAAAAAACTAAACTTAATTAAAACTATACTAAGTTTAAATTAGACTAAATAAATAAATTCACTTTAAATAAGACAAAAATATTTTTAACTAAATCTAAAATCATGAATAATAAAAAAAACAAAAGAGAATGACATGGCACGACAGAAATCGACTAAATGATGCATGAATAACAATTAATGAGATGTTTAACTTAGAAACGCTAAAAGATTGATTTTTGATACATCAACAAAATGCGGCTAAAATGAACAAAATTTTGAAAATTTCTGGTTAAATTTTAGGGTATGACAGCTGCCCCTATTTAATCATCCTGAACCTGAATGTATGAGTAATAATTTTTTTGGCCCAATCCTTTGTAAGCCCATTACATATTTTTAAACCATTTTAGAGCCCATTTCCAATTCCATTTTTTTAAATGCATTTCCAAGCCTCAGTCACATTCTAGGTTCATCACTTGTTCTCATTAGCAACCAAGTCATCACAATACTTCTTTTTATATGTTTGTTTTAGTTCAAAAGTCTAACATGATTCTCACCAGGAAAATTCGGTTCAATATTCATGGTTCATAATCCACAATGGAAAAAGAAGAAATAAAAATTCAGAAAGAAGTTGGAACAAAAACTCAATAGGGAAAATGGAATTCAGTTACATTATTTTTGTATCGGAATTCAAGCTAGGGGGAGTTACATCAAAATGTCCGTGTCAGAGAAAAAAGAAGAGAAAAACAACCATAGAAATAAAAGGAAATAACGCAGCTTCATTGCTCATCAGATTGGAGTTTTGAATTCTCGTCACAATCATCTTTCTGAATCGCAAGAAAACCTCACTTCTAGATTCTCCTCTCAAACCTGATATCATCTTTATCAAACTCTTTAATCTCCATTCTTTAAGAAATCGATAACGGAAAAAACGGCATCAATTATGATCATCACCATCGCGAACCAATTACCAATCTCAGCAACCAACTCGTTTTCATCAATTCTGCATTTTGGCATCAGTTCTTCATCAATCTGCATAATCATCTTCAACTCCTCGTTTTCAGCTTTCGATCACCACCCTCCATTCTTCTGAAAAATCCATACAACCAAGGAAAGTCAGAAATTTTGAAACACTGACTGGAACTCAACAAACTCATAACAGAATCACAACTGAAAGTGATTGTTAACTGAGCTCATAGCAGTTCATACCAGAGAATCAGAAACGGGATAAGTTCGACAGAAGGAAAAAAGCAGCAATAAGGGCAATCCAAAACAGAAACTTATAGCGGCATTGAAGCAAAAAAATCAGAACTGATAACCAAGGTAACAAACTTTAAAACTCATAACAGAAATTAGAATAAAAAAAACTAACCTATAACAGAACCATAACAAACTTTTTACCTGAGAACTTTCTAGATCAGAAACTGAATTCATCTCTATAAATCAATAACTTCTTCTCTCAATCACTTCTTCTTCACCATATTTTTTTCACTCTTCCTCATCACAAATTCCCTTCAATCTTCTTCTTCTCCTTGAGTTTTCTTCACAACTCCTTCAATCTCTTTTCACTTTCCTCCACACAATTTCTTCACAACTCCATCTTCTTCCGCCATTTTTTTCCCAAATCTTTCACTCATCACCTATCTTCAACCTTCTTCCATACAAAATTTCTTCTTCTCCTGCAATATTCCCCAATCACCATCAACATCTTCATCATTCTGTCAAAATCAAAAACCTGTAAAAGAACACAAAAGGGACAATTCGCAGAATCAACAGTTCACAGTGAGAATTCTGAGTTCAGAAACAAGAACAAATCGAAGCTGCAAATCAAGAATAATTTCGGCCTCACTATTCTTCGACTTCGGACTTCTTCGCATCGCCACTGTTTCCCTACCGTGGCTCCATCAATCTCTCTCGTGTTTCGCAACTCTCGCAACCAAAGCTTCACCACAATATCAAATTTACGACGACCTTCAAGCCTCCCTCGCCACGCATTCAGTACCTTCGGCAACATTTCAACGAATAACCTGCATAATAACGAATCAATTTGAGGAGTTGGAAATCAAACAAAGCGCGAATTCAGAAGAGAATAAGAGAAGCTTCAGGAAGCATTAACGATACCTCAAGAACTCACTGCACTTCACAGGTTTCAACTAAACCATTCTTAAGTTGTTGTTGATAGAGATAATAATTTAGATTTGAAGTAGTTTTAGAGGAGATCATTTTCAGATTTAGAATGAGGGCAAGATTTAGGGAAGTTTGTATGTTGAAGGTTTCACGATTAGAGGTGGTGTTTGGCCGGTGCGATGGTGACATTGGACTTTGTTTAGGGGAGAAGAAGGAGATGAGGAAGACGGTAGCAAGGTAGAGGTGGAGGAGGGTGAGAGGACGACGAGAAGGTTGGGTGGTTTGTTTTTGGACCGCGAAGGAAGGAGCAAAGAAAAAGAAGGATAGGAGGGGTTGGAGCGATGAAGACGAAAGGGGTTATGGTGGCGTTTTGGATCGGACAAGCGAAGGAGGTGAAGGGGAAGAAGACGGAGGTTAGGGCTTGACGGCGGAAGGAGAAGAAGAAGAAGAGGTTTAGGTTTTTGTATTTTAGGGTTCATATTTGAGATTTGTGTGATTTTGTTTATTTATTTGTATTAACATAAAAAGAATAATCAATGTTTATCAATATCCATTAATTCAGAATTAACACTCATTAATTAGGCTGCTTTTCGCATAATTCCAGGGATTATACCGTTGCAAGATATTAAGATGTGGTTGGCCTTTGTGATTCCCCAGTCATACCGGCGGTGACACTTGTCACCGTCCGGTAGGCTATCCTGTTTTGCTATTAGCACCCCATTCTAGGCCCATATAAAAAAAACAATTGAAAAAATACTGCTATCTTCACCTCCCTTAAAGCCATGTGAATCTGGGCTTTTCTATTTTGCTATCTGCACATCATTTCTAAGCCCATGTCAAAAACAAATTTAAAAACTTGCTGAATGCACTCTCTTCAACTTCCTGCGCATGGGCCTTGTTTATTTCGCTTTCTGCACCCCTGTATCATAAGCCTAACATGAAAATAACTGAAAAATATGCTAGATCCACCTCCTCCATAGTTCTTTTAGATTTTTATTTTAGTTTTGCATTAGTTTAGAAATAAGTCACACAAAAAAAAAAAGGAAAAAAGTGTTATAAAATTCCCAAAAAAAATCAAGTAGGCTTTTAAGTCATTTTTAGAAATGTTTAGTATTTTATTTTTCTGAATTTGCTTTATTTTTGAATTAATTCTGATTTTTTTCATGTAAGTAGTTTTAATGGATTTCCTTCAACTGTACATAAATTTGTAGATTTTATTTTTTAGTCTTCCATTAATTTTTTTGGCCCATTCTTCTTACCATAATTAGAGGACTCATAATAGTACTTCGCATATTTTTAGTAGATTTTTTAAGGCATTTTATCTCAAGTTTTAGTGGCTTAATCCTTAGAAAATAATGGTTAATCATTAGGTAGAAATAAATGATTTTTAGGCATAGAAAAATTCTGTTTTTTTAGGATTCTTTTTAACACAATATTATAGGTAGTTTTAAGACCCTATAGAATAAATTTCATAATTTTTCCAGAACTTTTACTATTTTTTAGGATATTAGTCTTTAGGTCCTTATGCATATAAATCTCCTTTAGTTTAGGCTAGGATATTAAGTTTCATTTAAAAAAATAGTTTAAGTAGATTTAATCTTAGGATTTAATAGTGATTTAGACTAGTTTAGATTCTGATTTTTTAGAATGAAAATATTAGGTAATGCCCTTAGCTTTAGAACTTAGGCCTATGGTTCATACTAATTAGACTTAGAATAAATTTAGGACTATTTTAGGTTTATGTCTTTAATTGTTTTGCTTTGAATTTTATTCTTACATTCAATTTTTGTTGCTTTGTTATATTAATTGATTTCATTTGAATAGGTTTCCCTCTTGGCTTTAGAATCAACTTACCTTCCTTAGGAAGTAAGTTGCGTTCTAGTAGTTCTAAGTTCTTTCTCCATTAGGTTTAGAATACCTCATTAACCATAGGACCTCATTTGTAAATCAACATAATTAGGGTTGTGTCTTAGTTCCCCATTAGATTTCATCCTTTTGCAATTTGAGTCATTCTTTTCTCATCTTCAAACAAAATCCAAAAACACTTAACAAATAAATGAAAGGATTCCTTGTGTATAGCCTTATTCCATGAAGCACTTGCATTCATTCCATCTTGGAGTGGTGTAAGATTGTTTATCATGATGTACAAGTCTTATCAGGGAATTGTTTCATAAAAAAAACAAATTCAAAACACTTCTCTTAAAAGACAAAAAACAAACAACAAGCGACTATCCTGCGAGAACTTCTCTTTCTCATCTCCTTCACTCTAAACGCGAACTCGCGACGACTTGTCTCGCATGTAAGACGGTAAACGCACTCGTACCAGACGAGCCTGCAACACCTGAGCATACACATACACAGTTCCAGTCATAAAAAACACAAACAAATAGTTCCCGCCTTAGTTAGGAGAACTACGTCGACTCTGATCCTCATTATCCCGGTGAGGTACGTAGGCAGCGGGGTAGGGCCCGTTCGAGCACATTCTTTATTTTCCCTACATTTTCCCGATTCTTTCTTTTTGTTATTTTTCAACTCCTTTCTCATTCCCATTCCAGTAGCGATTTTATTCAGCAGCAACTTTTTTTCTCACCCTTTGAAGCAAGCAAGCAAGCGTGGATCCCGTCGGGTACAACGGACAGTCTGGGGTGCTAATATCTTCCCAGGTCGTAACTGAATCCCGAACCCAGATCTTTGGTTCGTAGGACCTTGTCCTTTCCTTCTTCCTCAGGTTTGTGCAGCATTACCTTTCCCATTCATTCGGGATAAAAATGCATGGATGGCGACTCTCCCTTTTCCACGCCACTTTCGCGTTTGTACTAGGATGAAAATCCCGGGAGCGACAGTTGGCGACTCTGCTGGGGATCGAACCCAAAATATCTGGTTTCCCTTGTAGAGTCAATCCTAGCGCCTGTTTGGTTTTGTTTCTTTGGGTGTTTATCTGTTTTTGCTGTGTGCTTTAGTTTAGCTTTACTGTTTTCATTTTACAGTTTTTACTTTATAGCTTTACTTTACCTCATTTATTTACCGCTTTTAGTATTTATTTTCCATGCATCATATTATACTGGACTGTCTGGCTGTGCTGGTTTTCATTTTTTCTGTGGGATGGGGTTACTGTGAGATGAGCTCGTAACCGGGGCTCGAGTGCACCCTAGGACTTAGAGTGGTTCCACTTTGGCTTCATGGCATCTTGCTATGTTGGTAGTAGTGAGTTCCACACTTTGACTTGCGACTTTCTCGGGAATGTATTGATACCGGAATCTTTCTGGGTTAATACGCTACCTTGATAGTTATGTGCAGTCAAGGGACCGATCATTGATAACCTTTGTAGAAACATCCCTCTCCAGTGATGACAGTGGTAGACCACATTTGTTGGCAAACCCACTCGCATCCGAGGGCCCACTGGGAACTCGCATAGGATGGCCCGGTTCTCTCATAGGAATCCAGTCAAGGCAAACTGTTCGTATGACGGTAGTATTGTACCCTTCGGGATGAATGTACTATTGTTTCTCGATTCAGTGCTTGAAGCTGAGGACTTATGAGGGATGCTTGTTTTCCGGACTCAGCTGAGACCTCCCTAAGTAGTACATAATGCCAAACCGATTCCCTGATGTGGTCATGAGCCATTTCTTGGAAATGGTGAACGTATTATTGCTATTCGGCCTCGAGAGTCCGTGATGTTTGACCCGAGTAGCACACCTGTGGGATTGGGAGGGGTTTACAGGTTTGCAGGAACCCTAAACTTCAACATACATTCATATGCCAGTATACTTCAGTGATATGATCTTGTTCTGTTAATTATGGATTCTGAAGTCATGAACTCCTGATCAGAGATACTTGTGATGATATTATAGCCTGGCATAGACACTTGATTACCTGATTCACTACACAGACGCGTCACTGATCACATGCCTTGCCTTGCATAACATCATGACATCATTAATCATTTTGTGTTCTTTTTATTCTCAGGGTTCATTACCTCCTAGATCCTGGTCATATTTGCTGCTTCAACATGGAGATTCCGAGAAAGAGAAATGTTCATTATACTTTCCCGCAACCGGAGACAGAGAGTATTCAGGGATTGATTAGTTTGACGGGTGATAAAGTCCTTGATGATTTCAGGAAAGTGTTTGGCAAGATACTAGATTATGTGAGCAAGCCCACAGTTGACCAGAGGGATAGCTTACATTCTTTGTTGCAGTTCTATGATCCACATCTGAGGGTCTTTGTTTTCCCTGATTATATCCTGGCACCTACATTAGAGGAGATTTCTAGTATGCTGCATGTTCCTATTAAGGAGGGTGTGCCTTATTATGTTTCATAGAGGACCCCTCCTCATGAGGATATCACTGTTTCCTGTCATTTGAGTATGCTCAGACTCAAGATGGGATTAGAGGCTGGCCAAAGTAAGGGGATCCCTTTGGAGTTTCTTGTCACAGAGGCACATGTCATGGCAGTGGGAAAGAAATGGGCAGACTTCAAAGCATTGTTAGCCATGATAGTATATGGAACCAGTTTGTTTCCAGGAGAGAAAGGGCTAATTAGCATGGAGGCATCACCATCTTTGTCAAAAGAAATCCTGTACCTACATTGCTAGCTGACGTTTACTATGGAGTTCACCACAGAAATGAAAAGAGGGAGGGACATGTAAATTGTTGCGCTCCCTTATTTGCTGAATGGTTTGTAAGGCAACTCCCTAAATCAGGACCCTTTCAGGATTTGAAACAATCTTGGAAGTGGTCCAAAAGATTAATGGGCTTAACCTCAGCTGACATTGCTTGGGGATGCAATAGAGATCTGGTGGGCAAAGAAATGTTGGTCAGTTGTGGTAGCTTTCCAAATGTGCCTCTGATAGGAAGGAAAGGTGGGATCAGCTACACTCCTATCAAGTCCAGGAAACAGTTTGGTTATCCTTTAAGAGATGTACCTGTGATTGACGATGCCAATGAGTCTTTATACTTTCCAGCAGAAGGAAATTCCAAGATGAGCATACTAGCATCCCAAGCTTGGGAAGTTAGTGTGATGAAAGGGAATAAAGACTTTGGAAGAGTGGATCCTAACACTTATGATCCTTTTGCCAGCTAGTTGGAGGATCGTGTGAAGACCCATTTGCTACCATTTTCTAGAGAGACACCTCTCTACCCTAAATAGGTAGCACCCAAGACTTCGTTGCCTTTGCAAGATTATCAAAAGTTGGAAGCTTTGGTTCAACAACTCAGGTTAGAGAATCAAGAAGCTTACAATTCATGTCAGAAGCTGAAGATGCAGAATCAAAAGTTGGAAGAAAGAGCTCACAAAGCTGAAGAGATGGTTAGGCTCAAGCAACAATATTTTCAAGAGAGAGAGCTTTACTTCAAGAAAAAGGGATTAGCTGAGACTCACAAGGCGGATCAGTGCAAGAGAGGAAGGACCTGAATGAAGCCAATGAAGCTGTTACCTTATGGCAAGAAAAATGGGAAGACAATTTGAAGAAGCAAAAGGAGCTGGACGTCAAGCATAAGCTGGAAATCAAGACTCTTCAAGATTCTTTGGATGGAAAGAGAGAGCTCCTTCAGAAGGCTTATCATAAAGAGAAAGGTCGTCTCCAACGTTTAGCAGAAAGTCAACAACCAGTAAAGGAAGCTCAAAAAGAAATAGAAGACTTGAAATTGAAAGCTGAGGTGAAGAAGTCAAAGGCTGAACCGGGTCTGAGCAAAGAAAGTGAGATGGCTTTCCTGCAGCAGATTGAAGAGTTACATGCTTCCTTTGATACGAGGGATCTCCTCATCCAGAGACTCATCCAGGAGCCTGATCATCCGGATATCGTTCAGTTGTTCCAAAATGTCAAGCGTCTTAGCTGGAGGCTGCGAGACTTAGAGTTCCCTAGGGTTTAGTTTCATGCTATTGTACTTGGATTACCCACAGGCTTGTTGTGGGATTCCTTTTATTTGATGTACTTTGTTGCTCTTTTGATTGGCACCCTTCGGGGACTTTGTTGTTTCGAACTTCAGTTTATGTGATTGACTTGTTTTGAATCTCTTGTTCGTTATTTGTTGCACCGACACGGGGTAATGAGCACCGATTCTCCACGACCATCATTGTATTTGAATGTCGCTTGGGTCTTCTTCCCAATTATTATTCTCTTTATGCCAGGACCGGAAATAGGGAAAGACTTGGGAATAAAAGGAACACATTTCATTGCATACACATCATTTGCATTCTGCTTTGTTTTTGCAGGTTTTTCTACAGGATGCTTAATTTATCTGTGTTTCAGGCAAAGATTGCAAGAGCTGCCAAGACTCGGTATCTCCGACAAGATATCCCGCATCGCTACGCAACTCGCAGCAATCAGAGGACAATCATGGACGCTATGCAAACAGAGCTTAATGAGTTTCGCACCAAAATGGGAGAGTTTATGGTCATGATGCAAGGGATGGCTTAGGGACAACAAGAGTTAAGGAATGCAATTCAAGGGCTCAACCCTCCTCAGATTAATACTCCTGTGACCACTTCTGACGGGAAAGGGGCTCCTCCTAACACCAGCAATGGCCCAGGTGGACCTCAAATTCCAGAACCAGGCACGACAACTTTCATTCCGGTACAAGACAGGCAGGAGGATCAATTCCATTATTTCAACAATGACATGGGGTTCGCTGGAGAAGGAAATCTTAATGATTTTTTGGTGCTTGCTGAGAAAGTCAAAGCCCTCGAGTGTAGAGATACTTTGGGGATAGATGTGTTTGACATGGGCCTAGTCCCCGGGGTGGTTATTCCTCACAAATTCAGGCCGCCCGCTTTTGACAAGTACAACGGTAGTTCCTGCAAAGACTCACTTGCAAACATTCTATCGGAAGATCGCTGCCCATACTCGGGATGAAAAGCTCTGGATGTACTACTTCCAGGATAGTCTCTCCGGAGGGTCCTTGGAATGGTATATAAAGCTAGAAAGAAGTTATGTAAGAAACTGGAAGGAATTGGGAGAAGCATTCCTCAAGCAGTATCAGTATAATATTGACATGGCGCCCAGTCGCACCCAACTTCAGAGTTTGACTCAGAGGAGCTCAGAGAGTTTCAAAGATTACGCACAAAGGTGGCGTGAAGTAGTCGCTTGAGTGCAACCGCCTTTGTTGGAGAGAGAAATGGTAGACATGTTCTTGGATACCCTCCCTGGGCATTTCATGGAAAGGCTAGCTGGATGTTCTTCAAGTGGATTTTCGGATATCATCTTGACTGGCGATAGGATAGAAAGTTGGCTCAAGCAAGGGAAGATTCAGAAAGGAGACGCTTCAAGTTCCGGTATTAAGAAGCCCTTCATGAAAAGAAGAGAAGGAGAGGCTGGTGCAGTGTATGCACATAGGGGAGGAATCAACAGAGGATTTTATCAGCAAGTGGCCCCTGTCACTATCTCAACTCCACCTGTTCAACAACAAGTCCAACCACCGCAGCCGCAACGCTCGCAAGGGTATCAACAAAGAACTCCTCGTCCATACTATTCTCAGAGGACCAGAGAAAGGCAGCTTGACACTCCGCCTATGTCCTATTCACAAATTTTGAAGAATCTCCTCCAACTCCAGTTGGTTTAGCTCAGAACTTTGCAACCCCCGAGGCCGGGGCAACTTCCTGAAGGGTACGATACAAATGCTAGATGTGAATTTCACTCCGGAGCTCCTGGACATACTACGGAAAACTGCAAGGCTTTGAAGTATGTAGTCCAAGACCTAGTAGATTCCAAAGCGATTAACTTCGCTCCTACTCCTAATGTAATTCAGAACCCCATGCCTCCTCACGGAGGTACGGTTGGGGCAATTGATAAAGGGGAGAATCTGAACTTGGTATGTGATGTCAACGACCTGCAGACTCCGTTGAATGTTGTTAAAGTTTGCTTGTCAAAGAAAGGTATCTTCCCTAGGTGTGAAGAAGATTGTGCAGAATGTACTGAAGCTGCAAATGGGTGTGAGCAGTTAAAGGCGGGAATCCAAAGTATGATTGATGAGAGAATGTTGCAGTTTGACAAGATTGTAAAATAAAGTGAAGTCTCCACAATAACTATCTTCTACGATCCGTCTCAAGTTCCTCCACGGGCCAGAGCAGCACCGATAACCATCACCACAGCAGGACCAGTAATGTATCAGAGTGATAGAGTTATTCCTTGGAATTATGGTGGTGAAGTATATTGTAACGGCCAGAAGCAAGAGTTGGCCACGTCTAGTACAACCCCAGCTCAAGTAGAAAATGTTGGAGTAGGGGGCTTTACTAGAAGTGGAAGGTTGTTTGCGCCGAAAACACTAAGAAATAATGTGATACCACCCAGAGACACCGCAGAAGCCCAGGCTAGAGCGAAAGGGAAGCAGCCAGTGGTTGTCAATGATCCTGCACCAGCAGCTGATCCAGACCTCACCTTTGATAAAGAAGCTAAAGAATTTCTGAGGATTATCAAAAAGAGCGACTACAAGATTGTGGACCATCTGCAGCAGACACCGGCAAAGATTTCCATCTTGTCCTTGCTCATGTTTTCTGATTCTCACAGGAAGACTCTCTTGAATATTCTGAACAAGGCATACGTTCCTCAGGATATTTCGGTAAATCAGTTGGAAGCGTTGGTATCCAGCGTCAATGCCAGACACGGACTGGGTTTCACGGACTTGGATCTACCTTCTGAAGGGCGTGCTCATAATCAGGCATTGCATATCTCTTTAGAATGTAAAGGTGCAGTACTCTCTCACATGTTGGTAGATACTGGATCGTCATTGAATGTCTTGCCTAAGAAAGCACTGATGAAGTTGGACTATGATGGAGTAGTTCTAAAGCCCAGCGACCTGGTAGTTCGAGCATTTGATGGGTCAAGGAGATCGGTGTTTGGAGAGGTGGAGTTACCAATCAAAGTAGGTCCACAGATCTTCAATACCATGTTCTACGTAATAGATATACAGCCTATATACAATTGTTTACTCGGAAGACCTTGGATACATTCAGCAGGAGCGGTATCGTCCACACTCCATAAGAAGTTAAAGTTCGTCTGGGAGGGTCAAATTGTAACTGTCAGTGGGGAAGAAGATATTTTCGTTAGTCATTTGGCTTCATTCAAATATGTGGAGATGGATGACGAAATAGTTGAGACTCCATGTCAGGCTTTTGAGCCCTTGAAAAGTGAACAAGCATCTGCAGTGGAAACTTCTCTTGAAGAACCGAAGAAGGGGGTTTCCATAGCCTCTTATAAGCAAGCGCTTGATTTGGTAGAATCTGGGGTACGAGAAGGCTGGGGCAGTCCAGTAGAAGTGCCAGAGAAGAAAGATATGTTCGGAATTGGATATCATCCTGGGAAGTCATTGTCTGGACCAAGTGCTAAAGGTTGTCAGAGCCCGATCACTTTCACGAGTGCGGGAGTGGTAGACTACGGAAATATCAGTGTTGTGCAGGATGACGTAGTCGATAGTGACTGTGACCTAGATGAATGGATCAGGCCTACCGTTCCAGGGACTCGACTTAGCAATTGGACATCAGAAAGGCTTATTTCGGTCACCTCTTTCGAAGAGTAATAATTTTTTGTTTCTGTTTTTCCTATATTAAAGCACTATGTCTTTCCCGGGGCATAGTAGCTCTTTGTAAGGGTTCATTTGTTCTTAACACAATCATAAATAAAGTTGACGTTTCACATTCATTCATGTTGTTCGCTGTCTTTCTTTTTTTGCTTTTGTTTTTCAAAAAGAAAGAAAAGTTTTAAAATGGCAATGTTTCTCATTTTCTCAAGTTGTTGCTAAAGCCTTGCATGAATCACTATTCATGCAGGTGCTCGTCACCGGATCTTATCAATGACGACCCTGTTATGGCTGAGTATGACTTCGACAATCCAATTTATCAAGCCGATGAGGAAGGTGAAGAGGATTGCGAACTGCGTGAAGAATTGGCCAGACTTCTTAAACAAGAGGAGAAGATGATTTAGCCGCACGAAGAAGCCGTCGAAGTAATAAACCTGGGTACTGCAGAAGACAAGAAAGAAGTCAAGATCGGAGCTTCATTAGAAGAATCTGTCAAGACTCGTTTGATTGTTATGCTTCGAGAGTATGTTGATGTCTTCGCATGGTCCTACCAAGATATGCCTGGTTTAGACACTGACATTGTGGTACACAAGCTGCCTCTCAGAGAAGATTGTCCTCCGGTAAAGCAGAAGTTGAGGCGCACACGTCCAGATATGGCAATTAAAATTAAAGAAGAAGTACAAAAACAGTTTGATGTTGGCTTCTTGGCCGTGACCAGTTATCCTCCGTGGGTTGCCAACATTGTGCCGGTTCCCAAGAAAGACGGTAAAGTAAGGATGTGTGTGGACTACAGGGATTTGAATAGGGCCATCCCCAAAGATGACTTCCCTCTACCTCACATAGATGTGCTCGTCGATAATACTGCTCAGTTTTCCGTGTTCTCCTTCATGGACGGATTTTCCGGCTATAATCAGATTAAGATGTCTCCCGATGACATGGAAAAGACAACCTTCATCACTCCTTGGGGCACCTTCTGTTACAAGGTCATGCCGTTTGGTTTGAAGAATGCTGGAGCTACTTATCAATGGGCGATGGTGAGGCTGTTTCATGACATGATCCATCATGAAATCGAGGTTTATGTTGATGATATGATAGCAAAATCCCAAACGGAGGAAGAGCACTTGGTTAATCTAGCAAAGCTGTTTGACAGACTCTGGAAGTTTAGACTGAGGTTGAATCCGAATAAGTGTACCTTCGGGGTCCGTTCTGGAAAGTTACTCGGCTTCATTGTTAGTAAGCGAGGAATTGAGGTTGATCCAGCCAAAGTGAAAGCTATCCAAGAGATTCCTGAGCCGAAGACTGAAAAGAAAGTGCGTGGCTTCTTAGGGAGACTAAGCTACATTGCACGGTTTATTTCTCACCTAACGGCCACGTGTGAGCCCATCTTTAAGCTTCTGAGGAAGAATCAGGCCATTAAATGGAACGAAGACTGCCAGCAAGCCTTTGACCGAATCAAAGAATACCTGTTAGAACCTCCAATTCTTATGCCTCCAGTGCCAGGGAGACCTTTGATTATGTACCTTACTATGCTTGAAGGATCAATGGGATGTGTGTTGGGTCAGCAGGACGAGACTGGTCGAAAAGAGCACGCCATTTATTACCTTAGCAAAAAGTTTACCGATTGTGAGACGCGCTACTCACTACTCGAGAAAACTTGCTGCACTTTGGCATGGGCTGCTCGCCGACTAAGACAGTACATGCTGACTCACACTACTCTCTTAATTTCCAAGATGGATCATGTGAAATACATCTTTGAAAAGCCAGCTCTGACAGGAAGAGTAGCCCAGTGGCAGATGATATTAACGGAGTATGATATACAATACACTTCGCAGAAGGCGATCAAAGGAAGTGTGTTGTCAGAATACTTGGCTCAGCAGCCAATCGATGATTATCAACCCATGAGGTTCGAGTTTCCGGATGAGGACATCATGTTCCTCAAGTCAAAAGACTACGAAGAACCACTTCTGGAGGAGGGGCCAGACCCTGAATCCAAATGGAAGTTGATGTTTGACGGGGCTGTGAACATGAATGGAAGTGGAGTAGGTGCTGTTATCATATCGCCAGAAGGGGTCCATACACCTTTAGCTGCTCGGTTGACTTTCAAATGCACTAAAAATGAGGCGGAGTACGAAGCTTGTATCATGGGGATCGAAGAGGCAATCGACTTGCGAGTCAAAAACCTCGAGATCTTCGGAGATTCTGCTTTGGTGGTAAATCAAGTCAATGGCAAATGGCTGGTTCATCAACCTCATTTGATTCCTTACAGAGATTATGTCAGGAGGCTGCTAACTTTCTTCACCAAAGTAAAATTGAATTATATTCCTCGAGACGAAAACCAATTCGCCGATGCTCTAGCAACTTTGTCGTCCATGATTAAAGTTTGTCAAGAGAATTTCGTGCCTCGAATTACGGTTTCCCGTCTTGAAAGACCAGCTTATGTCTTTGCAGTCGATGATGGTGAAGATAACAAGCCTTGGTATCATGATATCAAGCAATTCCTGAAAGCTCAAGAATACCCGACTGGGGCATCTAGTAAGGATAAGAAGACCCTTAGAAGACTGGCAGGAGGTTTCTTCTTGAATCAAGATGGTGTGCTGTACAAGCGAAACTTCGACATGGTTCTGCTCAGATGCGTGGATAGACACGAAGCAGACTTGTTGATGCAGGAGGTTCACGAAGGCTCCTTCGGTACCCATGCTGGAGGACATGCCATGGCCAAGAAATTGTTGAGGTCGGGATACTATTGGATTACCATGGAATCTGATTGCTATAAATACTCCTGTAAATGCCACAAGTGTCAAATTTATGCCGACAAGGTCCATGTGCCTCCGAATCCGTTGAGTGTCATGTCTTCACCATGGCCGTTCGCTATGTGGGGCATTGATATGATTGGCAAGATCGAGCCAACAGCTTCTAATGGTCATCGTTTCTTCCTGGTTGCTATAGATTATTTCACGAAGTGGGTTGAAGAGGCGTCTTACACCAATGTTACTAAACAAGTGGTAGCCCGATTTATTAAACGAGGCATCATTTGCCGGTACGGAATTCCTGAAAGGATCATTACTGACAATGGTTCTAATCTCAACAACAAGATGATGGTTGACTTGTATCGAGATTTCAAAATAGAGCATCACAACTCTTCTCCATATCGCCCGGAGATGAATGGCGCCGTCGAGGCGGCCAATAAGAACATCAAGAAGATTGTGCAGAAGATGGTTGTGACATACAAAGACTGGCATGAGATGCTACCATTTGCATTGCATGGGTACAGAACGTCAGTACGTACTTCAACAGGGGCAACCCCGTTCTCACTGGTGTATGGTATGGAGGCAGTCCTACCAATTAAAGTGGAATTCCCCTTGTTGAGGTTGATGATGGACATTAAGCTAGACGAAGTTGAGTGGCTCCGATCCAGATATAATCAATTGAGCCTCATTGAAGAGAAATGTATAGCAGCTGTATGCCATGGACAGTTGTATAAGCGACGGATGAAGTAGGCTTTTGACAAGAAGGTGCGACCACAGAGGTACATGCCAGGTGACTTAGTGCTGAAAAGGATTCTTCCTCTTCTTAACGATCACAGGAGCAAGTGGACACCCAACTATGAAGGACCGTTCGTGGTTAAAAAGGTTTTCTCAGGTGGAGCCTTGATGCTGACAACCATGGACGGAGAAGACTTCCAATCCCCTGTCAACGCAGACGCAATAAGAAAATACTTCGTGTAAAAAGACCCGCTGGATAAAAACAGAATAAAGATCCAGGAAAAAATGGGCATCCCGGCGAGCCAAAACCAGAATAAAAGGCTCGGGCAAAAGTTAGGGAAATCTTGAAAAGAAACGTACACCCGCTGAGTTGAAAAGCCACATCGGACAACTCAGGAAAAAAAGGGTATCCCGGTGGATTGAAAACCTGAAAAGGCGATCCACACAAAAGAGGGATTAACACGAACGACTGTGATCTGCGAGATCCATAACTTATCTACAGTTGAGGCTATCCTAAAGGTTGAAGATCAGTTCATTTACTTTTTATCAAGAGGCAGAGTGAGCGGAGCGTCTTGAAGATATACGAGTCATAATCGGGTTGAGACTTGATGAGATCCACTTCTCACATTGCCAATAGGATAGTTTGTTTTCCTTTTTGGTTGTTTCCTCTTTCCAGGGAACTGCTTCCTTTGTATTGCCTATTCAAGGCCATTTTTCCAAATCAATAAAAATTCAACTTCAGTCAATTTGACTATCTTGCTTCTTGTTTTTGCTTTTTTCATCTAGCATTTGATTGATTGCGAAAACGTCTAGCCAATTGTGGTTTACATTGTGTTGTGAACATATGAATGCTTTCTAACTCGTGCAGGAGGACAAAAACATTTAATACAACTCTGAAAGGGTGTCGAGATACCCGGATAATGATTCATACTACGAGCCTGGGGCATGCAGGTCCCAAACTAACTTTCCATGTTACAGGTACTATCGATTGTGTTCATGCAGGTACAGGTACTGGTGTTGCTAACGGAGCTAACAACAAATTCCCAGGAGAAGCATTTCTTTATGGTGGAACAGGAGCAGGTGTCTCTCAGGGTGTCTTCAATCATCCCCAGCAAAGTGGAAGTTGAAATTTCTCCCAGCAAGGTAGCAGAAGGTGGGTGTCATCCCCAAGTAGAAGTTTCCCTTCAGACAGGGGCAATTCTCAGTAGTATAAGGAGTGTCTTGCCTCCCCAACAGTTACTTCCTCAGTAGTATCATGCCTTTGGTTCCTAGCTAAGTCGGGAGGTCCTCACTTCCCCACAAGAATTCAAGAAGGGTCCATCTCCAGCAGGGTCTTGGCACTCCAATCTTAAAGTCCAATTTATTTTTGGCAATGGCGGCTGTTCAGAGCTGGTGTATCATTGACAGCTTTCCCTGCAGAGTTGTCTCCTCCTCATCAGGATGGATCAGATCAATGCAGTGATCATCAGTTCTCCCCAGTCAAGCCATCTGGGATACTTGCAGTCTCCTTGTCAGGAGATTTCTTTGCATTTGCATATGAATAATCATCATTACATTTGCATCCTCCAAAGCGTAGCATTTCCATCGTCATGGAGCATTACGCCATAAATCCAACATGTGCATGCCAGCACGGGCCAGTTTTGAGGTGTTGCAGTCAACCTATAATATCAATTTTAACCTGAAGTATTCACCGCAGAAGATACTTATGCCAGTTGCCAGATATCTTGGTCCTTCAAAATCAATGTTATTTCTCCTCTGTGGCTTGGTCTTGCCCAGCAGTCGCGTGTGTTTTCTTTATGGCTTGGTCCTGCCCAGCAGTCATATTGATTTAAGCCTTGTTCCGCCAACAGGCATCTTCCGGGGCTTGGTCTTGCCCAGCAGTCGCATATTGTTTCTTTATGGCTTGGTCCTGCCCAGCAGTCATATTGATTAAAGCCCTGTTCCGCCAACAGGCATCTTCCGTGGCTTGGTCTTGCCCAGCAATCGCGTATTGTTTCTTTATGGCTTGGTCCTGCCCAGCAGTCATATTGATTTAAGCCCTGTTCCACCAACAGGCATCTTCCGTGGCCTGGTCCTGCCCAGCATTCGCGTATTGTTTCTTTATGGCTTGGTCCTTCCCAGCAGTCATATTGATTTAAGCCCTGTTCCGCCAACAGGCATCCTCCGTGGCTTGGTCCTGCCCAGCAGTCGCGTGTGTTTTCTTTATGGCTTGGTCCTGCCCAGCAGTCATATTGATTTAAGCCCTGTTCCGCCAACAGGCATCTTCCGTGGCTTGGTCCTGCCCAGCAGTCGCGTATTGTTTCTTTATGGCTTGGTCCTGCCCAGCAGTCATATTGATTTAAGCCCTGTTCCACCAACAGGCATCTTCCGTGGCCTGGTCCTGCCCAGCAGTCGCGTGTATTTTCTTTATGGCTTGGTCCTGCCCAGCAGTCATATTGATTTAAGCCCTGTTCCATCAACAGGCATCCTCCATGGCTTGGTCCTGCCCAGCAGTCGCGTGTGTTTTCTTTATGGCTTGGTCCTGCCCAGCAGTCATATTGATTTAAGCCCTGTTCCGCCAACAGGCATCTTCCGTGGCTTGGTCCTGCCCAGCAGTCGCGTATTGTTTCTTTATTGCTTGGTCCTGCCCAGCAATCATATTGATTTAAGCCTTATTCCGCCAACAGGCATCTTCCGTGGCTTGGTCCTGCCCAGCAGTCGCGTATTGTTTCTTTATGGCTTGGTCCTGTCCAGCAATCATATCGATCTCGTTAAAGCCCTATTTCGTCAATAGGCATCCTCCGTGGCTTGGTCCTTCTCGGCAGTCATGTGTGTTTCTTTGTGACTTGGTCCTGCCCAGCAGTCACACGGATGAGTTTCTGTTTTGTTGATGGTTTTGTTAAGCCCTGTTCCGCCAACAGGCACCCTCGTTGTGGCTTTGATTCGCTCAGTAGTCGCGGTGATTGCATTGATTCTGTTCCACCTGGTTCTATCTCCGTTACCTGTTCAGAGGTCAAAACAAACAATATATATAAATATAAGGGCAGATGGCATTCTTGTTATCCTGAGTTCAAATTTCCAGGTTATTCGAGTATTCAATCACTCCACACCTTGAACGTCTAAAAGTTGTTGCAATTATTCATTCAAGTCTACAGATGATTGAATAGGGGCAGCTGTAATACCTCAAAATTTGCCCTCATATTTATTCCTTTTACTGGCTTATCGTTTTGCATTCATCTGCATTTCTCACTAGGTCGCAGCATCATAATCGTGCATTTCATTGTTTCCTAAGGCATGTGATCAGGGCCCAAGAAAATTAGGATTTCATACCTTATCTGTGTATGTCAGGGATTGAAATGATGGAGAATATTCACTGGACAATGATTCCACTTCAAATGCGGTTGTTCAGTGGTGTTTCGATTCAGATGGGAGTTTGACCTAATCTTGGTCAAACTATCAGGAGATTATGGCAACTGCAAGATTAGTTGGGCCATTGGTCTGTTTTTTTAGACAATGTTCAGGCTGCCATATGTTGAAATTCATCAGTTTATCGAGCATTGTTTTGCATGAAGTCTGGTTCGAATCTTCAGTTTATCAGTGATTCATCTGGACTCGAATGGTTATGGCATGTTTCAGACGATTCAAAGAGTTGTGACTAATCTGGAAAAAATATTCAGTGGCTCAGAAGTGGTTGTGTTTATAGATTTGTGGAAAGAACTCAAAATAGGTTTTGGGCCAAAATCAAGATTTCATTCATTGCTTTGTTCTCATTGTTATGAACCACTCCTGATTATTCCATTCCATTTTCACCTTTCTACTTCAATACGTTTCCATCAATTCATCTTCAGTTTCAGTTTATTCACCTATCCATTCATTTTTAATCCACTGTATTAATCAAATAATCATTTCATTTTCTAGAGGCCCAACCAGTCATCTAAACCTTTGTTTTTGCACACATTCATTTCCATTGTTTTAACCCAAGAATTATTTCATTTGTACTTGTGTACCTATTAGTTCTCATTACAAGGAAATATAAGAATCATTATTCTTTTGGCCCAATCCTTTGTAAGCCCATTACATATTTTTAAACCATTTTAGAGCCCATTTCCAATTCCATTTTTTTAAAATGCATTTCCAAGCCTCAGTCACATTCTAGGTCCATCACTTGTTCTCATTAGCAACCAAGTCATCACAATACTTCTTTTTATATGTTTGTTTTAGTTCAAAAGTCTAACATGATTCTCACCAGGAAAATTCGGTTCAATATTCATGGTTCATAATCCACAATGGAAAAAGAAGAAATAAAAATTCAGAAAGAAGTTGGAACAAAAACTCAATAGGGAAAATGGAATTCAGTTGCATTATTTTTGTATCGGAATTCAAGCTAGGGGGAGTTACATCAAAATGTCTGTGTCAGAGAAAAAAGAAGAGAAAAACAACCATAGAAATAAAAGGAAATAACGCAGCTTCATTGTTCATCAGATTGGAGTTTTGAATTCTCGTCACAATCATCTTTCTGAATCGCAAGAAAACCTCACTTCTAGATTCTCCTCTCAAACCTGATATCATCTTTATCAAACTCTTTAATCTCCATTCTTTAAGAAATCGATAACGGAAAAAACGGCATCAATTATGGTCATCACCATCGCGAACCAATCACCAATCTCAGCAACCAACTCGTTTTCATCAATTCTGCATTTTGGCATCAGGTCTTCATCAATCTGCATAATCATCTTCAACTCCTCGTTTTCAGCTTTTGATCACCACCCTCCATTCTTCTGAAAAAACCATACAACCAAGGAAAGTCAGAAATTTTGAAACACTAACTGGAACTCAACAAACTCATAACAAAATCACAACTGAAAGTGATTGTTAACTGAGCTCATAGCAGTTCATACCAGAAAATCAGAAACGGAATAAGTTCGACAGAAGGAAAAAAGCAGCAATAAGGGCAATCCAAAACAGAAACTTATAGCGGCATTGAAGCAAAAAAATCAGAATTGATAACTAAAGTAACAAACTTCAAAACTCATAACAGAAATTAGAATAAAAAAAACCTAACCTATAACAGAACCATAACAAATTTTTTACCTAAGAACTTTCTAGATCAGTAACTGAATTCATCTCTATAAATCAGTAACTTCTTCTCTCAATCACTTCTTCTTCACCATTTTTTTTTCACTCTTCCTCATCACAAATTCCCTTCAATCTTCTTCTTCTCCTTGAGTTTTCTTCACAACTCCTTCAATCTCTTTTCACTTTCCTCCACACAATTTCTTCACAACTCCATCTTCTTCCGCCATTTTTCCCCAAATCTTTCACTCATCACCTATCTTCAACCTTCTTCCATACATAATTTCTTCTTCTCCTGCAATATTCCCCATTCACCATCAACATCTTCATCATTCTGTCAAAATCAACAACCTGTAAAAGAACACAAAAGGGACAATTCGCAGAATCAACAGTTCGTAGTGAGAATTCTGAGTTCAGAAACAAGAACAAATTGAAGCTGCAAATCAAGAATAATTTCGGCCTCACTATTCTTCGACTTCGGACTTCTTCGTATCGCCGTCGTTTCCCTTCCGTGGCTCCATCAATCTCCCTCATGTTTCGCAACTCTCGCAACCAAAGCTTCACTGCAATATCAAATTTACGACGACCTTCAAGCCTCCCTCGCCACGCATTCAGTACCTTCGGCAACATTTCAACGAAGAACCTGCACAATAACGAATCAATTTGAGGAGTTGGAAATCAAACAAAGCCCGAATTCAGAAGAGAAGAAGAGAAGCTTCGGGAAGCATTAACGATACCTCAGGAACTCGCTGCACTTCACAGGTTTCAACTAAACCATTCTTAAGTTGTTGTTGATAGAGATAATAATTTAGATTTGAAGTAGTTTTGGAGGAGATCGTTTTCAGATTTAGAATGAGGGCAAGATTTAGGGAAGTTTGTATGTTGAAGGTTTCACGATTAAAGGTGGTGTTTGGCCGGTGCGATGGTGACATTGGACTTTGTTTAGGGGAGAAGAAGGAGATGAGGATGACGGTAGCAAGGTAGAGGTGGAGGAGGGTGAGAGGACGACAAGAAGGTTGGGTGGTTTGTTTTTGGACAACGGCGGAAGGAGCAAAGAAGAAGAAGGATAGGAGGGGTTGGAGCGATGAAGACGAAAGGGGTTGTGGTGGCGTTTTGGATCGGACAAGCGAAGGAGGTGAAGGGGAAGAAGACGGAGGTTAGGGCTTGACGGCGGAAGGGGAAGAAGAAGAAGAGGTTTAGGTTTTTGTATTTTAGGGTTCATATTTGAGATTTGTGTGATTTTGTTTATTTATTTGTATTAACATAAAAATAATAATCAATGTTTATCAATATCCATTAATTCATAATTAACACTCATTAATTAGGCTGCTTTTTGCATAATTCCAGGGATTATACCGTTGCAAGATATTAAGATGTGGTTGGCCTTTGTGATTCCCCAGCCATACCGGCGGTGACACTTGTCACCGTCCGGTAGGCTATCCTGTTTTGCTATTAGCACCCCATTCTAGGCCCATATAAAAAAAACAATTGAAAAAATACTGCTATCTTCACCTCCCTCAAAGCCATGTGAATCTGGGCTTTTCTATTTTGCTATTTGCACCTCATTTCTAAGCCCATGTCAAAAACAAATTTAAAAACTTGCTGAATGCACTCCCTTCAATTTCCTGCGCATGGGCCTTGTTTATTTCGCTTTCTGCACCCCTGTATCATAAGCCCAACACGAAAATAACTGAAAAATATGCTAGATCCACCTCCTCCATAGTTCTTTTAGATTTTTATTTTAGTTTTGCATTAGTTTAGAAATAAGTCACAAAAACAAATAGGAAAAAAGTGTTATAAAATTCCCAAAAAAAATTAAGTAGGCTTTTAAGTCATTTTTAGAAATGTTTAGCATTTTATTTTTCTGAATTTGCTTTATTTTTGAATTAATTCTGATTTTTTTCATGTAAGTAGTTTTAATGGATTTCCTTCAACTGTACATAAATTTGTAGATTTTATTTTTTAGTCTTCCATTAACTTTTTTGGCCCATTCTTTTTACCATAATTAGAGGACTCATAATAGTACTTAGCATATTTTTGGTAGATTTTTTAAGGCATTTTATCTCAGGTTTTAGTGGCTTAATCCTTAGAAAATAATGATTAATCATTAGGTAGAAATAAATGATTTTTAGGCATAGCAAAATTCTGTTTTTTTAGGATTCTTTTTAACACAATATTATAGGTAGTTTTAGGACCCTATAGAAGAAATTTCATAATTTTTCCAGAACTTTTACTATTTTTTAGGATATTAGTCTTTAGGTCCTTATGCATATAAATCTCCTTTAGTTTAGGCTAGGATATTAAGTTTCATTTAAAAAAATAGTTTAAGTAGATTTAATCTTAGGATTTAATAGTGATTTAGACTAGTTTAGATTCTGATTTTTTAGAATGAAAATATTAGGTAATGCCCTTAGCTTTAGAACTTAGGCCTAGGGTTCATACTAATTAGACTTAGAATAAATTTAGGACTATTTTAGGTTTATGTCTTTAATTGTTTTGCTTTGAATTTTATTCTTACATTCAATTTTTGTTGCTTTGTTATATTGATTGATTTCATTTGAATAGGTTTCCCCCTTGGCCTTAGAATCAACTTACCTTCCTTAGGAAGTAAGTTGCGTTCTATTAGTTCTAAGTTCTTTCTCCATTAGGTTTAGAATACCTCATTAACCATAGGACCTCATTTGTAAATCAACATAATTAGGGTTGTGTCTTAGTTCCCCATTAGATTTCGTCCTTTTGCAATTTGAGTCATTCTTTTCTCATCTTAAAACAAAATCCAAAAACACTTAACAAATAAATGAAAGGATTCCTTGTGTATAGCCTTATTCCATGAAGCACTTGCACTCATTCCATCTTGGAGTGGTGTAAGCTTGTCTATCATGATGTACAAGTCTTATCAGGGAATTGTTTCATTAAACAAACAAATTCAAAACACTTCTCTTAAAAGACAAAAAACAAAAAACAATCGACTATCCTGCGGAAACTTCTATTTCTCATCTCCTTCACTCTAAACGCGAACTTGCGACGACTTATCTCGCATGCAAGACGGTAAACGCACTCGTACCAGACGAGCCTGCAACACCTGAGCATAGACATACGCAGTTCCAGTCATAAAAAACACAAACAAATAGTTCCCGCCTTAGTTAGGCGAACTACGTCGACTCTGATCCTCATTATCCCGGTGAGGTACGTAGGCAGCGGGGTAGGGCCCGTTCGAGCACATTCTTTATTTTCCCTATATTTTCCCGATTCTTTCTTTTTGTTCTTTTTCAACTCCTTTCTCATTCCCATTCCAGTAGCGATTTTATTCAGCAGCAACTTTATTTCTCACCCTTTGAAGCAAGCAAGCAAGCGTGGATCCCGTCGGGTACGGCGGACGGTCTGGGGTGCTAATACCTTTCCAGGTCGTAACCGACTCCCGAACCCAGATTTTTGGCTCGCAGGACCTTGTCCTTTCCTTCTTCCTCAGGTTTGTGCAGCATTACCTTTCCCATTCATTCGGGATAAAAATTCATGGCTGGCGACTCTACCGTTTCCGCGCCACTTTTGCGTTTGTATTAGGATGAAAATCCCGGGAGCGACACCGAGATCTTGGAAAGAAAAGAAATTTTGTTGAAGTTTGCTGGAGATCTACTACCGAGATTACCAGAGAATCTAAGAAAGAAATACCTTCTGCCGAGGTATCAAAATGAACCAAATATCTATTGCCGAGATCTTGGAAAGAAAAAACAACTTTTGTCGAAGTCTGCTGGAAATCTACTACAGAGATTACCAGAGAATCTAAGAAAGAAATATCTTCTGCCGAGGTATCAAGATGAACCAAAAATCTACTGCCGAGATCTTGGAAAGAAAACAAATTATGTTGAAGTCTGCTGGAGATCTACTGCCGAGATTACCAGAGAATCTAAGAAAGAAACACCTTCCGCCGAAGTATCAAAATGAAATTCCTACTGCCGAGGATTAATTGAGGATACACCTGTTGACAAATCTTCTTCCGAGATTTAACTAAGGATGCCATTGTCGATATCATAAAAAGTAAATACCTTCTGCCGAGGTAGACTGGAAATCTTCTGCCGAGACTTGCCAGAGAATCTAAGAATGAGATACCTTCTGCCGAGGTATACTATGAAATTCCTACTGCCGAGGATTAACTGAGGATACACCTGTTGCCAAATCTTCCGCCGAGATTTAACTAAGGATACCATTGTATATAACTCTCACCATACTTCCCTTCTTCTGAAAGAGACATCCATATGATGGAGAACAATTTCACGCTCAAACTTCTCAACTTGTCTGGAAGAGATAGCCATTTGACGGAAATTGGAAAATTCACAACAAACTTCTCAACTTGTCTGGAAGAGATAGCCATTTGTTGGGAACAGGAGATTCGTATCAAACTTCTCAACGTGTATTGGAGAGATTCCATTTGATAGAACTTTCACCATACTTCCCTTTTTCTGAAAGAGACATCCATATGATGGAGAACAACTTCACGCTCAAACTTCTCAACTTGTCTGGAAGAGATAGCCATTTGATGGAAATTGGAAAATTACAAAAAACTTCTCACCTTGTCTGGATGAGATGCCATTTGTTGGAAAAAGGAGATTCGTATCAAACTTCTCAACATGTATTGGAGAGATGCCATTTGATAGAACTTTCACCATACTTCCCTTCCTTTGAAAGAGACAGCCATATGATGGGGAACAACTTCATGATCAAGCTTCTCAACTTGTTTGGAAGAGATAGCCATTTGACGGAAATTGGAAAATTCACAACAAACTTCTCAACTTGTCTGGAAGAGATATCCATTTGTTGGAAAAAGGATATTTGTATCAAACTTCTCAACGTGTATTGGAGAGATAGCCATTTGATAGAACTTTTACCATACTTCCCTTCTTCTGAAAGAGACAACCATATGATGGAGAAACAACTTCACGCTCAAACTTCTCAACTTGTCTAGGAGAGATGCCATTTGACGGAAATTGGAAATTCACAACAAACTTCTCACCTTGTCTGGGAGAGATGCCATTTTCTGGAAAAAAAATAAGTTCATACCAAACTTCTCCGCCGAACAAGGGAGATGCCATTTGATAGAACAATAACCTTGACGGGGATGAACAAACTGCTTGAAAAGAGAATGCCATCCGCTGATTTACTGGGAAATCCATGGATAAGAACAAGCTTTTCAAATAACGAGACTGCCACTTGTTGATTCCACTTAGAAGTCCAGGGATAAGAACAAGCTTCTCCAATAAAGAGACTGCCACTTGTTGTCAGGTATAAATTCTCCAAGAGAATGTTGCAACAACACTGCTGGAGAGCAAAAATTTGTCTTCAACGGGGGAACCTTCAATAAATTCCTTCTGGGAGACAAAGTATTTAAAGGTGCAAAATAAATGCACTTTCCATTTGGAGATCCAATTATCAAAATTGTCAAAGACTAAATTCAATCCAGGAACGAGCTAGAAAGAAACTGTCAAGCAAGACACTAACCCATGAGGAATGAACTCAACTGGGTATTTATCCTATCCAAGTATGGAAAGGAGAACTACAACAAAAATCTTCCACAAGGGTAGAATCTCAGTGGGGAATTAGAAAGAATGTACATTTTCTGCCTAAGGCTGACAATTCTATTTGGAGAGAGACACGTCACTTGGGGATAAACACGACCAAGGTGGATGAAGTATGCATCAATGAATGCAACATGAACATGACTGTAAATATGATGTACATGTATGTATATGCATTATGCTTATGCTGATAAACAGACAAAACAGACACAAAAGATAAACTGGTGACAAAATAAACCTCACAACAAACGGATACTCGACCAATATCGTCAAAGTGTAAGCAATCACTGAAGATAGGGTAGAGAATCATCCATGGAATAAATTTTTGCTACAAAGCTCAAATCTCTTTGAGGAGAGAAAGATATTTCAATCGGGAAATAGACCCAAGCAAATCTTCTAACTTCAATGTCCATCAGAGGGAGACAAACATACAAACTATGTTTGCTTAGGATGAAGTAAAATTTGTACTCCGTTGGGGGAGAAAATCACATTTAGCTGGAGAAGCTTGAATCAAGGCTCAATTGGGGATACTAGACTTAGTATCTCACTGGAAGCACTAAGTAGTAAAAGAAATTCACCAAACAATATCGAGGCATGCACCTAACATGTCATAGCAACTTGGTGTGAGGACCCCGTTATCTGGAGGTACTTGCAAGGTATATCACAAGAGCGTCTTGCTTAGGGAAACACGTGGTCATGCATCCACGAAATGGTTTGTGAGAAGATATCATCTCAAGAGGATTTTATAGAAGACTTGACATTCAAAATGCCCCAGTGTCTTCAAACTCTTGGAGACATTTTGTCGAATCTCGACGTAGCTGCCCCAGATTAACTATATTTGGCACAAATGAGTCTTCAATATGTGTCAGATTATGCAGACAATAGACTGGGAAATAACTTGCCCCCGTTTAGAAAAGTCTTCAAGCAACCTGCCCATGTCTGGAAAAGTCTTCAAGCAACATGCTCCTGGGGATGATCATTCTCTGAAATGGTTGTTCAACTACTCATCAGAGTTTCAAATCTCAAGAGATTAAGCTCATCACTGGTACTCATACATAGGCTTCTGTGATATCAAGCAAATGCTAGCAAGAAAAATGTTAATGTTGAGACTGTTAATGCAACACACTCGTTTGTCTCGAAGTTTTTTTTAATGTTTTGAAAATATATCGCAATAACTTGTGACCGAATCACTAGCTAGGATATGACATTAATTTTCTTTTTTACAAAGCCAACACATATTTTGATCATAGCTCGTATGAGTCAGGAAACACTATCTCATCGAGTATGCTTTCAAAATAAACCCTACTTCAATTAGGACTTTTGAGGGTTGTAATGTGGTTTGGTTCACGGTTCTTAGAAACAAAGGATAAAGGCTCAAAGTTTTATTTGGTGCCCACCCACTCTCCGTGATGTTCTCCAATCCTATGTTCAGCTAAATTGACATATACATTTGTCTTAGTGGCTTTGTAGTGAAGATGAAGATCCAAAGTTTGCTTGAAATGACAATCATCTTATTTGTCCTCTATGGATATCAATGACCCCTTTGACTTTGATGTGGTGGTCACTAAATCTTATGGATTTGAGGACTTCTTTCGATTGATTTATTCTATTTGGTCCCTAAGTATCCTTTTGTGTGTTTGACTTAGCGGGGTTTTCTTTTCTTTTTTATTCCTTTTTTTTTGAAAGGGCTGAAAATTGTGATTGTCAAGTTATTGATTGTCATGAATTCCTTGATGGGATGTTTCATCTTATGATTTGAATGTGTAACCAGATTAACTGAACACTACCCTGCCCCAGGTTAAGCATAAAGGTTTTGAATTATCCGAAAGAAACTCCTACTTCTAGGCTCGAAGTGGTTAAATAGGGATTAACTCCTTATTTCTCCAGTATTTAGGGATTCGAAACAATGCATGTACATCGTCAGTAGGGTTTTGTTCAAAAAGCGTTCCACTAGAGAATTTGTGTTTTAATTTCGTCATCCTCCCTCCAATTCTCTGCCTAGGCAAGAGATGGGATAATGTTGGCATTATAAAGGCAGAAAAAGGATTATGAGTGAATACAAATGGATTACTTCAAGACAAACATATTCATTGCATTAATCTTTCAAAACAAATAAGTTCTTACATGCCAAAACAACTGCATTAATAAACAAAGAAAAATACATATGAAAAGTATTAGTGAGCTAAACATCTCAGAAGATAATTTCATAGCAGCAAATGATCATATGCGTAGAGGAACTTGTTCCATGCTCCAGCAACAAATTGACTTGGACAAAACCCTTTTGAGTTTTTTATCAGCACAAAGGCACTCCGTCCATAGATGGGATTCCTCCATTGAAGGCCAACACCCCGTAGTCGATCATCTCTTGAACCTTTTCCTGGAAGAATTTGCACTCTTCAATCGGATGCCCCAGTACTCCACCATGAAATTCACAACTGGTATTCGGATTGAACCAACGAGGGCGAGACCTCATGGCTTCGGTCTTTCTGGGTGTCATTATTGAATTCCGGGAAAAATAAGACCACAATTGACTATAAGTCATTGGGATTGGGTCAAACTAGTGGGTTGCTCCTTCAGGACTGTTTAGAGATCTCCGCTGATTCTGACGTCGCTGACGAGTAGAAGTAGAATTTGGCTGACGCTGATAAATGACCAGATCTTTGATCAAAGAAATCAATTGTCCTTTGCCGACCTTCAAAATGTGAATTTCTTCATGAAGATCATTGTTCTCCTGCACAAGGTTGTCTACTAGAGTCTTCATTGTAGTCGAGAATATTCCCATACGGTTTCTCAAAGTAGTGACTTCATCTCTAAGCTCTCTATTTTCCTGCTCAAGTTGGTCCATCCTTCTCTGGTGACTGGTCGAGTACAATTGCCTGAAGAAGAATAAGACATATGTGAGTTGGATATGGCGAGATGATATGCAATGCAAATGCAAATGCATATGATATGCAAATGAATGCAATGCTCAGAATCACAAATACAATCAGTTCTAGCATGAAGGCAAGATGTTGGATCCAAGGTACAAGTAACTCGGAATCTCCTAACTGGTAAGCCTTAAGTGGAGAGTTCTAAATTCTTTACCCATAAAGCCCACTCACAGGGTAGCTTCTATGGTGATGGTATAAGGATACTCAAGGTCGCGGACGTTTATCGTACTAACGCCCCGCCGCAGGCTGGCTGCATTGTGATGATAATGACGATAAGGTCTACCTTGAGTGGTGTTCTCATGCTAGGCCCTCAAGAGGAGAGCCCTTGGAGACTAACATTACACAACTGCCAATTTCGAAACTGGTTCTAAGGGGACCCAGAATCACAACCCTTCCGTGAATCAGGTCACACGACAGGCTAGCTGCATTGTGACAAGATCTACGAAAAGTCTAACTATCTGGGGGAGCTTTCATGCTAGGCTGGCAAGGAGCGATTCCTTGGAGACTAACACTAATAACTACCAATTATAACTTAGGTGTTCCCTCTTCTTTTTCAAAAATCAAGTACAAATTCATACCCGTGATATCCCGAGATCCAACAGGCAAATATAATGAGCAAATAATAAAGAAGGAAGCAATAGATAAAATATCAACAGTAAAGAAGACAATCAAACAAGTCAGTAAACAAACGCAAACTATCATAAGCTAGGCTTGAATCTCTTATGCATCAAGTACATTTCTCCCCAGCAGAGTCGCCAGCTGTCGTACCTCGAAAAATACGATCCTAAAACAAACAACAGAGTCGCCACCTAATTCTATTTATTCTAACTAAAGAAAAGGGAGATATAGACACAACCTAAATAGGACAAGAAATGGTCAACGAAACCACTAATCTAAGTTCGGGAGTCAGTTACGCAAAGGGAAGGTGTTAAGCACCCCTTATGTCCGTTGTATTCAACGAGAACCTCTTAGTCTAATTTGCGCTTAAATGTTAATATGTTTTATTGTCTTCTTTTTGTTAAGATTGCTTATTAAAGGGAAAAGAAAATTATTATTTATTATGGGGAAAGGTTAAGTTTTTTATTATTGTGCTCGCGAAGGATTAAAATCCTCGTGCATACGTATTCCCTTGTTCAATGGGAGAGTTTGAGCTTCGTAGTTCGTGCGACTACGGTTTGTGTTTTTTAATTGAACGATTGTTTGAAATGCTTTCTACTGCTAACCATTGGCTTATCTGCTCGCGATGGGAGGCTAAAGCGCTAGCTTGTTTGCAAGATATAAAGATTTAAACAATGGTCGTTTTTAGAAAAGTGTTTGACCTTTGTTAAGGTGTTTTAAAACGAGAGGGAGAATGAACCGCGTCGCGTGGGGCTAGCCCAGGAGCGATTGCATTCAAGAACGTGCGTATTGCTAAACTCCGGAGTTCAGTTACTCGCTGATTAATTACGGAAAATAGTTTGTATTGGTTGGTAAGTTTTAAGTTGTAATCGAAAGAAAGAGACAATTTGTCATCTTTAAGGGAGGTATCTCGCATATTCCACCACAAACATTTGAGGAAGAGAAATCGAAAGAAGCTTTAAACTTGGATACGAGGATTGACAAGCAATGCCACATTCTTTCTTTAAGAATAAATAATAATCGGAAGAAGCTTTAAACTTGGATATGAGTATCGACAAGAAATGCCACATTCTTCCTTTGAGAATAGATAAAAATCGGAAGAAGCTTTAAACTTGGATATGAGGATTGACAAGCAATGCCACATTCTTCCTTTGAGAATAATTGTTTGAAAGATTTTTGTTTGTGTTTGTGGGGATAAGAGGAATATCTTTCCTAAGGAGATGAATCATGTCTGATCTTTTAAGGTTGTTGAATTGTTTTGAATACGAAAGAATGAATGAATTACAAATCGGGGGCTAGCCCCAAGAGTAATTCAATTCAAGCACCCGAGGAATGCTAGATTCCTGAGTTCAGTTCTTCGTATAATTTATTTAAAGGTTTCCGTGTTTTAGAAACGAGAGGGTGAATAAACCACGACGCGTGGGGCTAGCCCAGGAGTGTTTTAATTCAAGAACGTGCGGAGTGCTAGACTCCGGAGTTCAGTTACTCGTTATTTGATTTGTGAATTAAGACGCGGTCGTTTTGGAGATGAAAGGGCGAATGAATTACAGCTCGAAGGCCAACCTCAAGAGTAATTCAATTCAAAAACCCGAGGAATGCTAGATTCCTGAGTTTAGTTCTTTCACAAATTTAATTTGAGATTTACATTTTGAAAATGAAAGAGCGAATGAATTACAAATCGGGGGCTAGCCCCAACAGTAATTCAATTCAAAAACCCGAGGAATGCTAGATTCTTGAGTTTAGTTCTTACGTTAATTAATTAGACGCGTAATGTCATGCAGACGGCGATCACAAGTGACCGACTTACGTGTGTGTAAATGTAGGCGCGATGAATTGTTTGATTGATTAATTAAGCGGATTCGGTTTCTAGATCCTAAAGGCGTTCCTAATAATGCTAAATCGTAGAAATAAAGGCGAGAAATAAATTGCGTTAAAAAATAAACGGGAAAGGGATACATGATAATTTACATGAGATTGCAAAGAAATAAATGGTATCGTTGTATTTTGCCCAAGAGGAAGCGTGTGTGCAGTGTACGAATTAATCGGAACTGTTAATATTAAATATTGTATAAAAGTATAAGACGTAAACAAAATAAATGAATAAACTAACACAGTGAAATAAATTGTGAAATAAAATAGATTGTGAAATAAAAATAGATTGTGAAATAAAATAGATTAAATAAAATGATAATAAAATAAACAAATGGCCTCATATTAGTCACGATTAATCGGAAACGATTTATTGTGACTTTGTTTTATATCATCGGCCATATAAACGATAATATAAGAAATGATTACAAAAATGAAAAAATAAATACCAAACAAACTCCTAAATTTTTTTTATGTTTTCTTTTAAGATATAAAACAAATATAAATAAAACACCAATAATGTATCTTAAAATCATAAAATATAAGTAAGAAAAGGATGGGTATATCACACAATCAGGGGTGTGTGGTGATCAACCTAACTGGGCCTAACATAAACAAGTTTAAACCCTAATATTCTAACCTAATCCAATTGATAAAATAAATGAATAAATAAAAACAATAAAAATAGAGAAAAATAGGAAAGAGTCAGCATGAAAATAACAAAAAAAACAAATAAGGTTTTTTTTAAAAAAGAAAAGCACAAATAACTTGCTAATAGAGGATTACTTTTTTTGTGTGAAAATCAGCAAACGCTCGTCCCTTTCAGATGGTAACTGTCGGCGGCCTGCACATTAGTCCTCTGTTTCGTTTCAGGTTCACAATCGTGTCTCTCTCTCTCTCTCTCAGATGTGTGGCTCGATTCGAATCTCTCTGTTTGTGTTTGGATGTCTCGTCCGATTTGGCCTCTCACGGTGGTTTCGATCGGATCTGTGGGCGGTTCTCACACGGTTTAGGTGCGATGGTGGAAGGGTGTTGAAGGATTCGACAGTTTCGCGTCGGTGCCAGGTGGAGCGGTTTCTGTTTCAAGGCTGAGTTCGTCGGTTTTGGTCTGTGCGAGTTTAATTTGATTTCGTCAGAAAATGGTTTGTGAAGGAGGGATTGTCTGTTTATTGTTTCGGTTTAAAGCTTGGTTGAAAACGTTTTCGGATCTCACTCAACTCGGTTTCATATGCGGTTCGTTTCAGGTTTGATTTTCGGCGGTTTCTGTGATGGTGGTTGAAGGGTGGGTCTCACGGAGTTTTCGGTTATGGAAGATTTTGGTGGTTTTGGATTTTTTAGCGGTTACTGTGTGGTTTTTGCATTTTTCGGTGTGAGAGTTTACGAACTATTTGTGTGCGGTTTGTGAGAATCACGAATGAAATTGAAAGGATGGAGGTTTTGGTTTATCTGTGTTCAATGAGGTTGAGTTTATGGTGGCTATCAGTGGGATACATTCACGTTTTTTACTGAGTTAGTTAGAAGTTTCAGAAATTTTGTGAGTGTATCCATGAAGTGCTTCGGTTGGGTCGGTAGGTAGTGTATTGGATTCACATGGTTATGTTGGTTGATTGAAGTATCATAGTGAGGGTTAATGAGGATGGAGGTTCTGTAATGGAGAACAGTAAGAAATCTGGTGTGTTTGTTCTCTTTTTTGGTGGTTTCAACACAGTTTTTGTATTTGTCAACAAATATTTTCCTTTTTTTGTTTCTTTCCCCCTCCAGATGCCTCCTGCGTATGGAGTTCTTGTTCTTCCTATATATGAGTCCCCCCTATTGCTTTTATTATGCCATCCCTTTCACTTTTTTTTCAATTTTGGGTTGGTCTTGTGGCCCTTTCTTGATGCAGGTTCTGTGTTCTCAAAAAATGCAAAGCTTGGTGTATGTATGCTTGCTGCAGTAGGCTTAGTGATAGCAGAGTGGTACAGAGGTTTTGGGGCCTTGTTATTTTGATGGCATGGTTAAAGTGTAGGTTGTGGACAGGTTGGCCTGAAGCAAAAATGCAGAGTTCTTACATAGGAGGGGGAGTGTAGGATGTAAAGCCTGTTTGATTTGTAGCCAATTTTGGTTTGGTGCAGGTCCTGGTAACAATGTTTGACAGTTTTTCCTTTTTAAGGCAAAACACAAATTAATAATACATTTTTTGGATTAAGTAAATAAATATATTACACTAAATCAGTTAAATTAAATAAATAAATAAAAAAAATAAAAAAAGAATAATTAACAATAACTAAACAGATTAAAATAGAATAACTAAAATTTTTTTAAGAAAAAAAACTAACATATACCATAAATTTTAATTAAACCGTTAAATTAAACACTAAAACTAAACTAAATTAAATTAAAATAAAAGATCAATTAAAACCAACTATGTAAAACAAATAAATTGCAAATTTCAGTAATAAAAAAAAACTAAACTTAATTAAAACTATACTAAGTTTAAATTAGACTAAATAAATAAATTCACTTTAAATAAGACAAAAATATTTTTAAATAAATCTAAAATCATGAATAATAAAAAAACAAAAGAGATTGACATGGCATGACAGAAATCGACTAAATGATGCATGAATAACAATTAATGAGATGTTTAACTTAGAAACGCTAAAAGATTGATTTTTGATACATCGACAAAATGCGTCTAAAATGAACAAAATTTTGAAAATTTCTGGTCAAAATTTAGGGTATGACAATAGGTAAAGACAACACTTTTATTTAAGGAAAAAGCGATGTCTAAAGGCCCATTTAGAAAGTGTTTTTTTACCTAAAAAGCACTTTTTAAATGGTCCTTTAGACAACGCTTTATAAAGCGATGTCTAATGTATAATTATAACATTTTAATTAATTTTTGTATTTACCTTTAGACAACGCTTTTAAGGTAGGAAGCACTATCTAATGTATCCCTTTAAAAGCGTTTTTTCCTTAAAAGCGTTGTCTAATATATAAATATAAAATTTTAATTAGTTTTTGTATATATCTTTAAACAACGCTTTTTGGGAAAAAGCGTTGTCTAATGTGGACCTATAGAAGACGCTTTTTCCTTAAAAAGCGCTGTCTAAAGTATGCGTATAATATTTAAATAAATTCTTTTATACACCTTTAGAGAGCACTTTTGTCTGAAAAAGCGCTCTCTTTTGTTCCCCTTTACACAACGCTTTTTAAAGCGCTTTCAAATGTTGTCCTATAATTTTAACATTAGACAACGCTTTTTCCAGAAAGCACTGTCTTTTCTATACCTATAATTTAATTGGATTTTTTTAAAAATCCAATTTTACCCTTTTTTTTTGCATAAATTTGTATTAAATCTGTTATAATTCATATTTTCAGTCAGAATTCATACTAATCAGAGACCATTTCCACTAAATCACATAATCCACAAATAATCATTTACATCTCAAAACTAATACCATTTCACTAATATACCACACTAATTTCATTTCAATCCAAAACTATTTATACAAATCAAGTCATTTACATTAATACCATTCACAAAACTATACGTAAAATAAATCATTCACAAAACTATACATTCACATATAATTCCACTTATCCTATACCTAGAAGAACCTTCTTTCAATCATGTATTCGCACAATTCCTCCTTAATTTCATGCAATTTTGAGGGCGTGTTATGAGAAACATCGAATTCATCGAAGTACTACATAACAAAACAAAATATGCATTAGTTAGTTTAAAATAATAAATTATGACAATATCCGATAAATATTAAATTAAATCCTAAGTTATAAATCCATGCATATCATGATAGGAACCTCTAATTGATTCATTTGAATGATTTCTCTCATAAACCTCAACACGTAATACCCGCAGTCTATGCCGTTTTTTTTTGTTGAGGACACTACTCATAGACAAATAAATAAGAATTAATGTAGATTTATTTTGTGTTATCAATTAGCATCACTAGTAAGCAAAAATATGAAAATTAATATACCTGAACATGGACCCATGGAAAAGTGTCCAATTTTGACCGTGCTACTCAATGATCTTGTTGTGCTCGGTATATTAGTATTGATCTATAAGAGAAAAATGTAAATTTAGAACAATCACACTATAAATATACATATACACATGAATATTTCGTCCAGTATGACTTATTTATCAACCACTTCCTTCAGATCCAGATATGTTGTCCAATTATGCTCCAATGAATTCAGATAATTGACCACTTCTTTTTTTGGATTAATGGCAACCAACAACCAATGTCCACTATAAAATATAACAAAAGTTTAGATGGATAATTTTTATGCAAAGGATACAAATATTATAATGAAATTAGAATGAAAATCTTACTTGGGTCCAGTATTATACGGTAAAAAAACAAAGCTTCATTCTCTTTGGTGAACATATATCTATCAACCAATTGATCTCTTATTGCATCTTTATTCAGTGAAATTGCCGGTGCATTGACACAGTGGCTAGCAATGAAACAAAATCTCTTTGAGAGTTCATTCCCGCGCATCACTTTTTCATACAAGAACCTTAAATAAAAACATAATAAACATTAGACTATTTTCATTGAAATGTGTAAATAAATTATTCACCTAAATAAATAATATACTAATCAGATTACCAGATGTAGTAACGAACAACAACGATGCCTAATTCAAGATGATTGAAAATCTGCTCCATGTCCTCTTTTCCGATAAACTCGATATGATCAGGAATACCAAAAACACCTTCGTCCATACATACTTGATGAATAGCACCTTGCATCACATCTGATGTTGACAAAATTGTTTTAAGGCACAACTGAAAGGGAGGAAGACCTTTTTTGTCGACACTGACTTAATAAGAGCTTTTTTCAGCTTGCTGGTGATCTGTTGTGAAGCTTGAGCATGAACCTAATAATCATATAAATTAGTTAAAGTAGACAATCATGAAACGTTTGAATTCAGATAATAGAATAACACTTAAAATGTACCTGTCTTTGTGATGCAACAAACTCATTTTGTCGCAAAACCCCCTTATCCTTATATGCGGGTTTTATAGGAGTCTAACATTACCATGTAAAAAAAATATACATAATGGTTCATAATAATTTTCATAATGGTTCAAAATTGACATTTGAATACTAAGAGAGTTTTGTAATGGTTTTCAACATACCTCATCATCTACGCAAATGAGGTTTAACGACCATGCAACAAACGAACCTATTGCTTCTCGCAACAATGTAGCCTCTAAAACCTCCTCAGGTATAGGTAGTAACGCATCCTTATCTAAAACAACATCAACTGACACTTTCAGATGACCATGAGGGAGAGGTTTAGTGTGCATTAACTCTACCACTTTGTTATGCACTTTTCCCTTGCCAACCAAGTGATAAGTCGGTAACGACAAATACAAATCACAAAATGAAATGCCCTGAAGCAATAATGAATGCATAACTGTTAATGTGTATAAAAGTCAATTAAAATAAATGTGTTAATTTAAATAAAATAAAAATATGAACTAATTACCTCGGGATTTTTTTTATAATTGATACTATCTTTATCACTAACAGCTTTCATCCCAGAACCGCGCTTTTCCGCCTCATTTCTCTCTTTATCCTTTTGCAATTCGCAGACTTGCGCTTTTAGTTCCTCCAATGATTGAATGAATTCTTGTTTGCTTGGATTTTTTTCTTTGGTTGTTTATAGAAGGAAGATGGAGTCACACCATAACCTTTACCTCTCACTCGACCGGAATACTCAGGAACATTTAGTACTCGACTAAGAATGCTCCTGCTATCCTCGTCACCGATGGTGGTTAAGGATTGAGATAGAGTGTCCTGGAAATCATTAGTGGGGATTAAAAATTACTTATATTTAAATAAAATTTCTACTAACTTAAATACATAATGTTATACTTATACATTCGTCATAAACGTGTTGGACATCTTCCCTAACAGCTCCATCCTTGCCCACACGAGCTTCCTTCCACAAAACATGTTCCGGGAGTGATGATGCTTCACGTTTTGACTCTACTAACTGCACATTGAGATAAATAATAAGTTCATCAATTATAACACAATAATACAATTCATAAAATCATACCATTTATATATACGTACCAATTTTTGTTCTAATCGTGCATATCCCAAACGCCCTTTTTTGTATGGATACACGGGTTTTTCTGCTCTTTGGTGATTCTTGGCACTCAAAGCCTGGATAAACAAGTTTAAGTTATTTCAGAACAAACTAATGCAACAATTATATAATACAATTAATAGACATGAAAAGATAACATTACATTGAATTCTTTGGTTTTCTGTTTGGCTACAAAGTTTGCCCATTATTCCGGTGAAATCAAATTTGCATTCAATTGTGGAAGGTCTTCTTCAACAAATTTTTTCCCTTATATTTCAGATATTTTATTGTTAATAAGGCTATAAACCCTCTGTGTCTCCTTCCGGCCATTTGAAGACAATAATTCTTCCGACTTTCTTCAATATTAAAGGACCTCTATTTAAAAAAAGCATACACATATAAACATAAAGTATGTTAGTATAAGTAAATTAAAGACTTAATCGTCAACAAAAAATAAAATACCATTAATCATATTTGGTAAGTATCTTTATCTCAGTCCATATCCTATCTTTACCAGATTTCAGCGTTGGATTCCTCCGATTATCATTAGTAATAGGAATGTGCTGGCGGGCAAGTGAACCAATATATGAAGACAACTTTTAACCGTTAGGCTCAATCAGTTGGTTATCATCATTCCAATGTACATCATATTTGATCCCTTTATCCCTAGCATGGATGATTGACTTCATTATTGTGATTCCTCTTTTTATTTCAGTTTCTACATTTGAAGTTGCATCCTGAGCTTCATTTGTATCATTATGTCGCTTGTGTCCTCCTCCTCGTTACCAGCCATTTGACCTCTAAGAAAGAAAAAAACAAAAATTAAATGACAAATATAAAAATCCATGATCCATAATTCATTAAATGATATAAGCTATATATAAAATGACAACTAATTAATATTATTGAATGATATAATCTATTATTTTATAATTAGTACCTTTTTTAGGCACGTCTCTTTCTTTTCTTGGTTGGAATATGTTCTACCCGTCTCTTAACAACACGGAAGGTTGGATTGATCCAAATACCCTCATTATGATCATTTCTAGTAAATGATTCAATATCACCATCAATATCACCTTGATCATTTCTAGTAAATGATTCAACATCAACATCAATATCACCTTGATCTCCAATGTTAACATCAATTACTTTGTTCGATAAAAGCACTATAGACCACGTTGTACTTGTCGGATCATTAACATAGAACACTTAATTAGCTTGAGAGGCTAGAATAAAAGGATCATCTTTGTACCCCACCCTATTAAGATCCACTTGTAAAAATTCCGACTTATCCATTCGTACGCCATTATTGATTTCAACCCACTTGCAACGAATTCCGATAACCCATTCTTGTACTCTTTCGTTAATCGATTTGAAAACATCCATTTCTTATCCATAGTTACACTAATTAAACTAAACAAAAACAAAAACAAATAAAAGATATACCTGTAGAGTTGTAGAATGAAATACAGTGTCCAGATAGGGTAGAATTACCAAGACCCCCCCTATACACGTATCATAAAATGAAATATCATTAATTGACTAGTTTTGAGTCATAACTTGATAAGTGGCAACATGTAATAACAAACAGAACAACATGAAACAATGTAATGTTCATTTTAAGATTGAGAAACACAACACAAAGAGAATCCTAGATCCTAGACTATGTGCATCATGATATGTGATGGTTTTCCAAAGACGCCTATATAATCAGTTTAAGATATTTTGTGACTTTCACTAGTGAATTTTCTCACAACAGAACACCGGGTCGACATCCTTAGACCAGGTCGACCTCCTTAGAGGGCAGGTCAACCTGATGATGAACAACAATGGCAAGGGCAGCAACAACAATAATGGCAGCAACAACAACAACAACAACAACAACAACAATGACCTGATGATGAATACATAACTAAACAATGACTAAATCATCAAGAACAACAACAACAATAAACTAAACAATAACTTACCTCTTCTTCTTCATGGAGAAAAACGAACCAAGAAATAATGAACGAAGAAACAACGAACAACAACAATGAATGAATGAACGAAAACAATGAAAATTTAGGGTTTATGAAAAGTTTCTCAGAAAAAACGAGCGAAAGAAGAGAGCGAAACAATGAAAGGTTTTATTAAAATGAAGGGTCAAGTTTTATATTTTAAATAATCATTGATCTTAGAAAGCCTTTTTCATAGAAAGCGCTTTCTAAGGTCAATGATTAATTAAAATAGTTTAATTTAAAAATAACCTTAGAGAGCGCTTTCTGAGGAAAGCGCTCTCTTAGGTTTTCTGATATTTTTTAATTACATTTATTTTATAAAAACCCTTAGAGAGCGCTTTACTCATAAAGCGCTTTCTAAGGCTGGCCCAAAAGGGCAGGTCGACCTCCTGAGAAGGTAGGTCGACCTGATGAAACCAGAGAGTTTATTACTTTGAAACTTACTAAACGGCGTCGACCTGATGACTTCCGAGAGTTTATTACTTTGAAACTTACTAAACTGCGTCGACCTGGTTGATGCATGTGTCGACTTGGTTAGTTTTTACTTCAACAAGCGCAAAAAAACCAAAAAAATACAAAAGGGAGGGGGGGTTCAAACCCACGCCCTTGTGATAGGGAAAGACATTGTAAAGGCGTTTTAACCACTAGGGTGGTGATACATCAAATGATTCAAATACAAATTTAAATATATGACTTTCTCCAATTGTTTTTAAAAATTTTTTTATAATATTTTTTAATTAATTATAATTTGATTAATTTTTAAATATTATTATTTGATTAATTTTAAATATTATTATTTGATTAATTTTAAATATTTTAAATAATAATAATAATTGATTAAATTCTTTAAAATATATGATTAAATTCTTTAAAATATTTTAAATATTTTAAATCATAATAATATTTGATTAATTTAAAATATTTTAAAGAAAATATTTGATTAATTTCTTTAAATATTTAAAATTAATTTCTTTTGATTAATTACATTTATTTAATAAATTACCTTAGAGAGCGCTTTCCTGAGAAAGCGCTCTCTTAGGTTAACATATGATACACTTTAGAGAGAACTTTCTTTCAAAAGCGCTTTCTATGGGTTTCCTATGAGGATAGGTCGACCTCCTGAGAAGGTAGGTCGACCTTTAACTACCCAGAAAGTGAGGTCGACCTGTTTTACAAATTGCGTCGACCTGGCAATGCCAGAAACTGGCAATCATTTTTTGTAAGCAAAATGTGTCGACCTGAGAGTGAGACAGGTCGACCTGTTCAGGGTGAAAACTCATTTTTTCAATATTTTCTTACACATAATAACACGATAAGGGATTGATTGAAAAATAGAGATAAATATAAACCAAGGCAATATCATTACATTTAAAAAGAAGCAACATAGCTAACACATTATAAACCAAGGTAATATCATTACATTTAAAAAGAAGCAACATAGCTAACACATTTTCAGTATAATGGTCTCGTCTTTGGGTCTGGTTTCAGTACAACAGTCTCATTTTTTCGCGTCTCTGTTTAAGTACAACGGTCGCGTCTTGGGCTCTCGTTTAAGTACAACGATCCCGTTCCTTCCGAGTCTCCATTTCAGTACAATGGTCTCGTCTTTGGGTCTTGTTTCAGTACAACAGTCTCATTTTTTTCGCGTCTCTGTTTAAGTACAACGGTCGCATCTTGGGCTCTCATTTAAGTACAACGATCCTGTTCCTTTCGAGTCTCCATTTAAGTATAATGGTCTCGTCTTTGGGTCTTGTTTCAGTACAACAGTCTCATTTTTTCGCGTCTCCGTTTCAGTACAACGGTCGCGTCTCGGGTTATCATTTAAATACAATGATCCTGTTCCTTTTGGTCTCGTCTCAGTGCGAAGATAATGGATCGGTTGATACCATTTTCGTGTTAGATCGGTTGATCTTATTTGAGTCATGAATCGGTTGATATCATTTCTCTGCGAGTTGTAAATCGGATGATATTACATTCTCGTTTTCTTGGTTATGGATCGGTTGATACCATCTCCATGTTAGATCGGTTGATCTTATTTGAGTCATGAATCGGTTGATATCATTTCTCTTCGAGTTGTAAATCGGATGATATTACATTCTCATTTTCTTGGTTATGGATCGGTTGATACCATCTCCATGTTAGATCGTTTGATCTTATTTGGGTCATGAATCGGTTGATATCATTTCTCTTCGAGTTGTAAATCGAATGATATTACATTCTCATTTTCTTGGTCATGAATCGGTTGATATCATTTCTCTTCGAGTTGTAAATCGGATGATATTACATTCTCATTTTCTTGGTTATGAATCGGTTGATACCATCTCCATGTTAGATCGTTTGATCTTATTTGAGTCGCAAATCGGTTAATGTTGCGTTAAGGCCTGTTTCGATAACAGGCATCTTCCGTGGCTTGGTCCTGCCCAGCAGTCGTGTGTGTTTTCTTTATGGCTTGGTCCTGCCCAGCAGCCATATTGATTTGAGTTCCATTCCGCTAATGGTTTCGTTAAGCCCTGTTTCGCCAACAGGCACCCTCGTTGTGGCTTTGATTCGTTCAGTAGTCGCAGTGATTGCATTGATTCTATTCCACCTGGTTCTATCTCCGTTACCTATTCAGAGGTCAAAACAAAAATATAAATAAATAAATGGGCAGATGGCATTTCCATTACCCTCAGTGTGCAAATTTTCAGGTTTTATTCGAGTATTCAATCACTCCACACCTTGAACGTATAAAAGCCGTCGCAATTATTCGTTCAGGCTTGCAGATGATTGAATAGGGGCAGCTGTAATACCTCAAAATTTGCCCTCATTCCTTTTTACCTTAACTGGCTTATCGCTTCGCATTCATCTGCATTTCTCATCAGTTCATTAACGTCATAATAGTGCATTTCATTGTTTCCTAAGGCATGTGATCTCCTTATGATGTGATCTTTCCTATTCGTATGTGATATTCTTGTTTGCTGCATTCAAATTTGAGATAAAGGCTGAATTCACATCATCAGGGGAATATTCCTGTTCAGAGGATCACCAAGTTATAAAATTCTTCCTATTCAGAGGATCCATAAAAAATGCTAAATCAGGGTATTGTCAATGTAATTAGAGGTTTACTTCTTCTCATTATTGGTGGTTGCTCCCTTTCATCGGATTGTGATAGTGGAATGTGGAATTAGTATTCTGATGTAAGAAATCCTCAACATCACTGGTCACCCATGTGAGTGACCCAGGGTTTCGGATTGCAAAGTAAGTCAGTGATTTTCATAGTTGTTTTGGAAGGTGATTTGAGTTGAGAATTGAAGTGGGAGGGTGATTAGAGATACAAGTTTGGTGCATTAGAATATATTCATATTCACTATCTAAAGTCAGTCCAATACAATGCAATGTCATTTGGATCCATTCTTTGGCTTGTTCACAAATTCAAATATTATTCATCATGTTATAAAACCATTGTTCAGTTCCCTAAGGTCCATTAAATCAAATCTTTTGTTTCACCTAAATCCAAATTTCTAATCATATCCAAATGTCCGAATTTTATCCAATTTTGTCCATTTTGGTTTAATTTTCAAATTCTATTCATACTATGTTTTTTATTTCTAACCAAGTGTTATTTTAGCCATGATCCTGTTATAAGTTGGGCATTCATTCAGGATTACACTCCCATATTCATTTCCAGCCAATGTTCACAACAAGAAAGAGGGAGTGATGAGAAAAAAGAGAGAGGGGTTCAGTTGTTTATATTGACAAAAAGGAAAGTTTGTTTTTATGGCAAAACCTCAATACAATTCATTGATACAGAGTTGAAAGTACACGAAGTCCAATTTTTACAAATAAATCTAGCTCCACAAAATCAGTCATAATAACTGATATAACAGGATATCAGTTGAGAAATAGAGGGAAAGAAAGTTAAGTTGCATCAGAAGAAAAAACAGGAAAGAAGAGGAAAAACGCAGCAGGGAAATTTGAGAAATGTTGAATCCAATAACCGCAGGAAGATTCCCAAATACTAGTTCAAAACACAAGATTTCTGAACTTGTAGACCAATGCTTGACTCCTGATGCATCTTCGAGACACTTCGTTCACAGAATGAGTTGTTAGCTAACCATCCAGAATCTCGCATATATAATACTTTGAGTGGCTTAGTTGAATTTGACGGATATTATCTTGGGAATGAACCTTGCGTTGCCTGCAGCTCTCCAGAAGTACCATACATCAGAATGAAGCTGGAGTCCCTGAAATCAGAAACAAATTCACTGATAAATCGCACTGGAAGCTACACAGTCCAGACTGTGACCATGAATGAAAATCAAAATTAGTGAAGGTTTTGAACCTATACTATAATAACAGACCAGTTACCGATTTATCAGAGTTGAAAAATAACTGATCTTTATGGAAGCGGGCAAAAAGTTGTCGTCTTACATTTGATCAGACTGAGTTTAAAGTTGAATTTCCTATTCCAATTACAGCTTGTAACTTCATGATCGAACTGGATTCGTTTTATGAAAATCTTCAGGATTTGTCTCTTGAGCCGTTGCAATGCCCACGTGTAGTCGTCCTGTCACAGGTAAGCATGGTATATGTGGAAATTGTCATGAAAATACAGGCAATGCCACAGCTAGCTCCTCGGAATTCTCCGAATCACCATCGCCACCCTCCAACTGCGTCAAAAAAAAATCAAGCTGGAGTGAATACTAAAAAGGTGAAAGCAGGGATAACAACCATAACAGAAACTCCAACTAAAAAATAACTGAAATCACAAAAAACCATAACAGGAAATTCAGAACCAAAAAGAAGAAAAGGCAAGCAGGAGTCGATACAAAACCAAGGAAATCAGTGAGCATTCAGAAAAAAGGGAAATCCAATCAGTTACGAAACTCAGTCATCATAACTAATTCTAACCGATTCACTAACCGAATTCATGAGATCATCCATAACTGAACAGCACAAGCTAACTGAAATCTAACTGAACTGTACCTGAAAACTTCCAGAATCTTCTGTAAACCTTCTATAAATCAGATTCGTCAACACTTCACTTTTTTTGGCTAGAGAATTTCGATCCCTCTTCCCAACCTCTTCCACACTGCAATTTCCTTTAAATCTTCTCATCACTCCTTCACAATCCTCCTCTTTTTCCCTTGAATTCACTCTTGAACCATCTTCATCTCTTCTTATTCTTGACATCATTTTCAATTCTCTTCCATTCATTTTTTTGACAGCTTTCTTAATTACCATCATCATCTTCGGTGAATTACCGCAACTGTCAAGTTTCCATCAAAATCTGGGAATTTGAAGAAGCTTCGAAACCTGCAAATTCAAGGATGTGTATCACAGAACAACAGCAACAACACCCCAATTTGTGAATCAGAAATTGAACAAATACTAGAGAAGATGAAAAATCAAGTAGAAGAAGTCAGTGTCAAAGCCATCACCTGAAGATCGTATCATCATCAATCATCTTCGTAAAAGGCACGACTCAGACTTCATCCGCAAATTTCTGGTCTACAACGTCTTCTCCATTGATCTGCAACAACCTCTCAGAACTGTTCGACGATCCTCATTCAGTTAGCACTTTCACTGTTCTCTATGCCGTTTGTCAAATTCGAACCTGTATCTTGATCAATCCGCAAGAACCAAGTTCATCCATTCCTTTGCGGCTTCAATTCCCAGCACTCTTCATCACCTTCAAAGAAGAGTTCAATATATCAAGTCAGTAGCAACAAGGACTTGAAGATGGTTGAATGCTTGCTACGCAATAAGCCGAAGCTTGGATTTCACCTGTAAATTCAACGTCACGCAACTATTCAGAGTCGGCTCTGATTCGTATACCAGAAGCAGAGGAAGAAGGGTGAGTGGAATCGAAGCACATACCTAATTTTCGCATTGCAGCAAGATCGTAGCATCAGAATCGTCTTCGTCGCGTCATTGTTCACCAATCCAAAGTGTAATCGGCATCGCGGCGGCACCGAAACAATGGACACAGCTTCTTCGTTGACATCCTCGACACGATCAATTAGCAAGGTACGAATTCACATCGTTCTCGTGTGAAGATTTGTTGTTACGTTACCGGTCATTGTGAATTCTGCTTGCGTTTGTTCTTAGGGATTTGCGATTTCAGCTTAGGATAGGTGAGTGTTAGGGTCTTGTTGGTAAGGATGCTGGTTTAGGCTAGGTCTTTTTTTTGTTGAGGTCGTGGTGAAGGAGGATCCGCCGGGGCCTTCATCCTCTCCGGCGGTGTTTTCGCGGTGATGGTTAAGTTGTGGAGAGTTCGTGTCAAGCTAGCGAGATGAGGATAGTGGCGGCTGGAGTCAGAGATGATGAGGGAGGGGTTAGGTTTAGGTTAGGGAAGGGGTTAATGGCGGAAGAAGAAGGGGGGGGGGGTTGAGCTCAAGGAAGAGGATGATAGGGTTTAGTTCGTTAGAGTTGAAGAGAGAGCAGAGGATGTTGATGGTGGTGATGGATTCGGCGAAGGTGACGGTGAAGATTGGGGGTGAAGAAGAAGAAGGGGTCGTGAGCGGCGTTTGAGAGAGGAAGGGGAACAAATTAGGGTTTATGTTTGCTTTCAGCTGTTGATTTTATTTAGTTTTATAAATTTAGTTATTAAGGTTAAGTATTGAAACGTTATGAGAATTAAGAGCAAGATTAAAGGAAATTAATCCCATAATAAATGCTTGATCCCGTCAGTTTTTAAAAAAAAAATCCTTTTTTTGAATTCCAAGAGGCTAAGAGATAAGGTTGACTGAAGTCCACCATACTCCCCCCTCATCCATGCAAATTGGGCCTCACTCTTCCACTTACTATCCGCACCCTTCTTCTAAAGCCCATAACAAAAACAACATGAAAATGATGCTTCCAGCACCCCCTGAATCCAGTGAAAATGGGCTTATTTATTTGCTATTCAAACCCCTTCATTCTGAGCCCATAAAAAGAGATAACTAGAAAAAATCGCTAATGGCACCTCCCCCTCCTTTTTTTCCTTTTAGATCTTTTAGTTTTCTAGTTTAATATAAGTTTAGAAATAATACAATAAAAATAGGAAAATGATTAGAAAAATTCCACAAAAATTTGAATAGGCTTTTAATTCACATTAGAAATAATTGACATTTTATTTTTCTGTTTTTCTGCATTTTTGATTTTATTAGGATTTTTCTTTTAATTGGTTTTTAATGGATTTTCTTCTATTGTACATAACTTTGTAGATTTTATTTCTTAACTTTCCAGTAAATTTTTTTGCCCATTCTTTTTACTGTAATTAGAGGACTCATAATAGTACTTAGGTTAATTTTAGTAGATTTTTTAGCTCATTTTATCTTAGGTTTAAAGGCTTAATCCTTAGAAATTAATGAATAATTCTTAGTTGAAAATAAACAATTTTTAGGCATAGCAAAAAATATGATTTTTTCAGAGTTCCTTTTAGCACAATGTTATAGATAATCTTAGGACCCCATAGATTAATTTTCATAATTTTTCCAGAGGTTTTGCTATTTTTTTAGGATTTTTAGTCTTAGGCTTTGTTACATATAATTTCCCTTAGTTTAGGGTTTAGGGTAGTTTAGCTTAGATTTAACCTTAGAAGTTAACATGGACTTAGGCTAGTTTTAATTTTTTTTAGAGGAAAAAATATTAGGTAGGACTTTAGTTTAGGGCTTAGGCTTAAGTTTCATTTTGATTAGAACTAGAATAAATAAATAGGACTATTTTAATTCATGTCTTTATTTGAATTGTCTTTGAATTCTAGCTAGTCATTTAATTTCAATATTTTTTGTATGTCTATTAATATTGCTTTAGGTCTTCCCTCGGCTTTAGAATCAACTTATCTTCCTTAGGAAGTAAGTTGTATTCTATTAGTTTTAGGTGTTTTTCCACTAGGTTTAGAAAACTCCACAAACCATGAGATCTCCCATGTAAATAAATCAATAAAATTAGGGTGTGTCTTAGTTCCCCATTAGATTTTTGCCTTTTTTCAATTTGAGTCATTCTTTCTCATCTTCAAACAAAATCCAAAAATCAATTAACAAATAAATGAAAGGATCCTTTGTGTATAGCCTTATTCCACGAAGCACTTGAATTCATTCCATCTTGGAGTGGTGTAAGCTCGTCTATCATGATGCACAAGTCTCATCAAGGGATTATTTCATAAAACAAATAAATTCAAAATACTTCTCTTAAAAGATAAAAACAAATAATAAGCGACCTTTCCTGCGGGAACTTCTCTTCTCATCTCATTCACTCACAACGCGAACTCGCGACGACTTGTCTCGCATGCAAGACGGTAAACGCACTCGTACCAGACGAGCCTACAACACCTGATCATAGACATACGCAGTTCCAGCATAAAAAACACAAGCAAATAGTTCCCTCCTTGGTTAGGAGAACTACGCCGACTCTGATCCTCATTATCCCGATGAGGTACGTAGGCAGCGGGGTAGGGCCCGTTCGAGCACATTCTTTATTTTCCCTACATTTTCCCCATTCTTTCTTTTTATTCTCTTTTCCAGTTTCCTTTCTCATTCCATCCCAATTAGCAGTTCTTATTCAGCAGCAATCATATTTTTCTCACCCATTGAAATCAAACAAACAAGCGTGGATCCCGTCGGGTACGGTGGACGGTCTGAGGTGCTAATACCTTCCCAGGTCGTAACCGACTCCCGAACCCAGATCTTTGGTTCGCAAGGCCTCATCCTTTCCTTCTTCCTTAGGTTTGTGCAACATTACCTTTCCCATTCTTTCGGGATAAAAATGTCTGGCTGGCGACTCTACCTTTTCCGCGCCACTTTCGCGTTTGTACTAGGATGAAAATCCCGGGAGCGACAACTGGCGACTCTGCTGGGGATTAACCTGATTCTTCCGGTTTCCCTTGTAGAGTCAATCCTAGCGCCTGTTTGGTTTTATTTCTTTGGGTGTTTATATGTTTGTTGCTGTGTGCTTTAGTTTAGCTTTACTGTTTTCAGTTACAGTTTTACTTTACAGCTTTACTTTACCGCATTTATTTACCGCTTTCAGCATTTTATTTTCCATGCATCATATTATACTGGACTGTCTGGCTGTGCTGGTTTTCATTTTTTCTGTGGGATGGGGTTACTGTGAGATGAGCTCGTAACCGGGGCTCGAGTGCACCCTAGGACTTAGAGTGGTTCCACTTTGGCTTCATGGCATCTTGCTATGTTGGTAGTAGTGAGTTCCACACCTTTACTTACGACCTTCTCGGGAATGTATTGATACCGGAATCTTTCTGGGTTAGTACGCTACCTTGATAGTTATGTGCAGTCAGGGGACCGATCATTGGGAACCTTTGTGGAAACATCCCTCTCCAGTGATGACAGTGGCAGACCACATTTGTTGGCAAACCCACTCGCATCCGAGGGCCCACTGGGAACTTGCATAGAATGGCCTGGTTCTCTCATAGGAATCCAGTCAAGGTAAACTGTTCGTATGACGATAGTATTGTACCCTTCGGGATGAATGTACTATTGTTTCTCGATTCAGTGCTTGAAACTGAGGACTTATGAGGGATGCTTGTTTTTTCCGGACTCAGCTGAGACCTCCCTGAGTAGTACATAATGCCAAACCGATTCTCTGATTTGGTCATGAGCCATTTCTCGGAAATGGTGAACGTATTATTTCCATTCGGCCTCGAGAGTCCGTGATGTTTGACTCGAGTAGCATACCTGTGAGATTGGGAGGGGTTTATAGGTTTGCAGGAACCCTAAACTGCAACATACCTTCATATGCCAATATACTCCAGTGATATGATCTTGTTCTATTAATTATGGATTCTGAAGTCATGAACTCCTGATCAGAGATGCTTGTGATGATATTGTGGCCTTGCACAGACACTTGATTACCTGATTCACTACACAGACACATCACTGATCACATGCCTGTTACATACATAACATCATGGCATTTTATCATACATGTTCGGTTATTTCCAAAGATCCCATGTTTGAACCATGTCATTATATGTTCCTACTTCCAAACTGGAATCGAAGCAGGTGGATCCCTTGGAAATAATCGAACATGGCGTTTGCATGCATCCTTACTCTCATTACAGGTGTTCGGGGACAGATTCTCATCCTGATTCGTTTACTCTTCAGAATGGCCAATTTGAATCACAGTCATCAAGAGATGGATATGGAACAATGTCGAGCAAAAATAGTTGAAATGAAAGTGCGAATGGATCGACTTTCAGAGGACATGCAGACCTTGTGCCATGACCACACGCTATTGATGGAGAAAGTTTACCAACTGAAGAAACAAGAGAACCAGACCAGGGAAGCCCCAAAGCTCCAAGAAGGGCACCATCCCCCCTTTATTACTACAGAAGTTGTTGATCATCCCAGTTCAGTGATTTTGTTCCAAGATCAGGAAGCATTTCGCGGAAATTCTCTTCAACTTTGGGATCCTAAGCCTCCCAATTTGCAGACTCTTCCAGTTCATCAAATGGAAGGTAAAGGCAAAAGCCGCAGACAAATGCCAAAGAAGTATGAAGCCAAGTTTGATTTGATTTCAGTGTCATATGCGCAGTTGCTTATTTGTTTGCTCGAGCTTAATCTGGTTGAACTTGTCACCATAATAGCCACACCCAAAAAGCTTCCTCCAGATTTTGACGCCAATGCCAGGTGTGTTTTCCATTCTGGGGCACCTGGTCATCATGTGGAAAACTGCAAAAGGCTTAAACATCAAGTTCAAGAGCTCATTGATGCAAAAGTAATCGAGTTTGCACCGATCAACGGGGATGTGTCAAAGGATTTCATATCACTAGGAGGAACTTCTCCTTTCCTTACCACAAGAATTATCCCCAATCAGGGGTGTGTGCCTCCGATCTGGGTTGTAAAGACATCGTGCCAGTCACCTTTACCCATTCACCGATCCGACATAAAGAAGAAAGTGCAGAAGAACTTTAGGTGTTCGAATTCATCTCAGCATCAGAACTATCAACAACAGGGGAGACTCAAGCTCAAGCAGGCTGAAGAAGTGTTTACTCCTAGTCAAGTGTTTGCCTGTTTGCTCGAGAATTCTTTGATTCAGCCAGGGAATGCCTTGCCAATGCCCTACCCCATTCCCCCAGATTACAATATGGATGTCAGGTGTGAATTCCACTCTGGAACATTTGGACATACCATCGACGAGTGCAAAGCCTTCAAGCACAATGTCCAATATCTAATTGATTCAGGGATCATTACGCCAGAAGGGTACCTCAGAAGCTGAAGCCTTTGATCCAGCTGGCCATGCAGACTGCACGAAGCTCAAATCAGGAGATGTAGATTTCTTTGATACATGTCATTTGCTTTATTGTGTTTCTGTTGTGGATTGTGACATTTTCCCGTATTTTAGTATTATTGGCAAGTAATTGTATAAGGTTTCGCATGTTGGTGTATTCTTTGCTTTATGGAAGTGTGTCGGTACCATTGTTTAAACTCTTTTATCCTGGAAATTTTATTTTGAATTCCCGATACTCAGCACTTTCTCTGTGCACATTCACAGAATTTATCTTATGATATGGCCATCCGTGGGGTATCTGTCCCCCGATCTGAATGGAGTAGGATTAGTGGCATGGCATTTTCACGCATATCATTTTTCCATACTAACGAGTTATTTGGATTTCCTAATTTATTTGACCATTTCAGGAGAAGTATCGGCCGTATTAGTACGCTACCCGAGTCAAATCATGAATACAGTACAAGCTGAGTTGAACGAGTTTCGCACTCAGATGGGGGAGTTTATGGCAGCAATGCGAGGTATAGTGCAAGGGCAGCAAGAAATGAGAGCCGCCTTGTTGGGGTTTAATCGTCCACAGGTTGATCCTCCAATGATTACCTTGGACGCCCAAGGCAATCCGATCAACAGCACAGTCATCCCATCTACGGATAATAGGCCTCCTAGCCCTGAAGGCGTTGGTCCAATTCATGTTCGGGTAGCAGACCGACAGGAGGATCAATTTACTTTTCTCAATGATATGGGATTTGGTTCTGGGGCTAATAACCAGGACTTTCAGATGCTAACCGAGAAGGTAAAGGCTCTAGAATGCAAAGACACCCTTGGCATTGATGTTGCTGATATGGGGCTGGTTTCAGGGTTGGTGATCCCTCCAAAGTTCAGACCTCCTATTTTCGACAAGTACAATGGTAGATCTTGCCCAAAAACTCACTTGCAGGCCTTCTATCGCAAAATCGCTGCACATACGAAAGATGAGAAGCTTTGGATGTACCACTTCCAGGACAGCCTTTTCGGGGGTTCGTTAGAGTGGTACATGAAGCTGGAAAAGAACTCTGTCCGTAATTGGAAGGAACTTGGGGAAGCCTTTCTCAAGCAGTACCAGTATAATATTGACATGGCTCCCAACCGAACCCAGCTTCAGAGCATGTCACAAAAGAACTCCGAGAGCTTTAAGGAGTACGCGTAGAGGTGGCGCGAGGTCGCAGCCAGAGTACAACCATCATTGCAAGAGAGAGAAATGGTAGACCTATTCATGGATACCCTCCCGGGGCACTTCATAGAACGTTTAGCAGGTTGTTCAGCTAACGGTTTTTCTGATATCGTCTTGACTGGTGAAAGAATTGAAAATTGGATGAAGCGAGGAAAGATTCAGGTCAACGGTGCCTCCACTTCTGGAACCAAGAAGTCGTTGTCCAATGAGCAAAAGAGTCAGTACGAAGAATTAGGGGCAGTTTGTGTTCAGCGAAAGAAGAGAAATCAAGGTTCACGTTACCAGACAGCATCCATGATCATCCCAAGTGCCACACGTTCACAACAGCAAAATCGTCGTCAGCATAATCCTCAACAGGGTCAGCAGCAAAGGAGAGAAAGGTTTTTTGACCCTTTGCCAATGTCTCACACTGATATTCTCCAGCATTTGCTTCAGTTGAAGTTGGTTGGGCTTCGCAAGCTGTCTCCACCTCCTTTTCCACTACCAGATGGATGGGATGCCAATGTCAACTGTGATTTTCATTCTGGGGCGCCAGGGCATCATATTGATAGGTGTAAAGCTTTTCACCACACGGTGCATGACTTAATCAATTCGAAAGCTGTCAACTTTGCACCAAACATATAAGAGAGAGGACAATTTTCTTGATTTGAAGTCTTGAAGCCAGAAGTATTCCAGATACTTTTATTTTTGGCAATGATGCGTCTTTGCAGTGCATTTTCATCCCTATTGAGGGGAACTACGTCGCTCTGATTCTTCATTGGTCTTGGGTCAATGGAGATACGTAGGCAGAAGATCGGCAGGTCTTTCCGAGCAACCTTATGGGGCAACTTTACTCCCCGGCTTCACTTCTCCCTTCAGATGTCTCGTGTCAGAGTCAGAATAACTAGAGGAAGAGGTATGACTGTCGCGGTTAGTTATACCACTGCGAATTGAAAACTACAAGTCCGTGAAAGAGCTGTTGATCGCTGAAAGTATCCAAGACTGACAGGTCCAGACGGAGCCAAGCCTCCTCAACTACGGCAATATTCAGTTTCTTTACTGCATTTCCATTTGTAGTTTCTTTTATATGCTAAACATTTGTCTACATGTATGAAATTTGTTTGCTTTTGAATGTTAGCAATAATAAAACTCACATGTTTTTCTTGAAGTAATTCATTCGCATTCACGTATAATTTTGCATATGTACATCGCACTATCAATTGTCATGCTTAAACTCTATGAGGGAGAATGACGAAACAAAAACGCAAAATTGTGTGCTCTCGAGTAAGGCCCTGTTGACGATGTACAGGCTTTGTTTCAAATTCCTAAACACCGGAGATATAAGGAAGATAAACCCTCGCTAACCCCTTTGAGCCTTGAAGTAGGAGTTTCTTTTCGCATAAAAAACCCTCACATGTAACCCAGGGGCAGGGTAGATGTCAGCTAGTCGGACCGAGCGTTTAGACTTTCATAAAGGAGTGTATTTGAAGATCCATTGCATTCTACTATGCTAATCAAAAGGTCCAAAGACCCGAAACCACAATGGTTGTCCAAGTCAAAAGGTTCAAAGATTGAAAACCACAATGGTTATCCTTCGTCGACCAAAGAATGAGGCAGTCACAACCCTCGCAAAGCAATCGAGACAAACAGTGGCACGCGACTTGTTCAAAATGCAAAAAGAAAAAAGAAAAGAAGAAGCCCGCTAAGTCAAAACTTGAAAACAAGCGACTTAGGCAAAAGTTAGGGCATCCCGCTGGACTTCAAAATAAAAAATTCACAAGAATCAGTTCAGGCAAAAGTTAGGGATAAGAAAAATAATGCAAAATCAAAAGACGAAAAAGATTACACAAGAAAGATCTTTGAACAAGAACAGAGTCGTGTGATACAGACACGGAAGGCGAAGAGGTGACTGACTCCAAACAACAACCTGATTAGTGTTTAAAATTGTTAGTGTCATTGGTTCCTTAACCATCACAAAACCCTTTTTGAGAGGTGAGCGCTTGTGAAAGCTAGCTGAACATAGGAATGGAGAACATCATGAAGAGGGGTGGGCACAAGTAAACTTCGAGCCTATATCCTTTGTTGCTATAACCGTGAACCAGGCCACGATACAACCCTCAAAAGTCCTAACTGAAACAGGGTTATTTTTGAGAGCGTACTACCACGATATCGCGTTCCTGACTCCTATGAGTGGTGTTGAAAGATCGTTGTTGGTGTTGCATGTGCATGCTTTCTATTATTCAAAAAAATTAATGTCGTATCTTAACCAGTGATTCGCTCACAAAGGTTTGCGACATCTTTTTTCAGTAAAACTTCGAGATTAACATGTGTTTTGCATTAGAATTTTCATTCTTAGAATAAACATTTTCTGCTTGCATACATTTGTTTGGCATCATAAAAGTTTACATATGGAATCTCAGTCCAGAAGCTCAATCTTGGCAAGTTGAGAAGTCTGAAACTTCCGAAAGACGATTGTATCGAGGTGCACTTTTCAAGAAAACTCCATTGAGTGGGGACTTTCCCAACAGTCATGGTAAGAGCCAACTAATCTGGAGAAATCATGTCGAGTAATCTCTTCAAAATTAAGCCAAGCTGGGGCAATCACTTCGAGATTCAAATCTCTCAAAGAGCCATGAGCCTGAGGCATTTATTCAAATTTTAGCCAATCTGGGGCAATCACTTCGAGATTCAAATCTCTCCAGGAGTATGTAGTATGGATATTTTCTTCAAAGCACAAGTCAGTCATAGATGATCACTTCAAGGGCATGAGAAGTCACTCTCTCACGAAGACCGTCAATTCAAAGCGCTTATCCGAAGTTCAAAATACTGAGGCAGAATATCTCACAGCGACGTGAGGTTCTTCATGAATCCTTGAGAGGCAAATTCTTTCATAGACCATGCAGTCTGGGGCATTTATTTCGAGATCCGATGAATCTCTCTAAGAGTTTGAGGACACTGAGGCATTTCATATGCCATGTTTTCTGTAAAATCCTCTTGAGACATTTACTTCTGATGGACCTTAATCTGAGGAGAGTCGAAAATTGCAAAGAACCATTGTTCACTCATGATTAGTCGGCAACCTATCAACCCAGGGCTAGGGGCAAAGCCATTGTCAGCACAGTACTGCAAGGGATGTTTCATCTGCGGACTTCGTCGATCAAGGTACCTTAGCAAGTCTCATGGAAGGGTAATTCTTGAGAAGAAGGGTATCCTTGTCTCTCATCACCAGCATGAGACGCCTTACATCTCTCATTCCCAACATGAGAGGATTTATCTCTTATCCCTAGTAAGTGGCAGCTTGAGCTTTTATCTTCAGCAGGAAGCTTTATCATTGACATCACCCGTCATTCCCAGTAATGTGGAAGTTGAAATTTCTCCCAGCAAGGTAGTAGAAGGTGGGTGTCATCCCCAAGCAAGAGTTTCCCTTCAGACAGGGGAAATTCTCAGCAGTATAAGGAGTGTCTTTCCTCCCCAGCAAGGTGCTTCCTCAGCAGTGTCCTACCTTTGGTTCTCGGCCAAGTCAGGAGGTCTCTACTTCCCCACCAGGGTTCAAGAAGAGTTCATCTCCAGCAGGGTCTTGGCACTCCAATCTCAAAGTCCAATTTATTTTTGGCAGTGGTGGCAGTTCAGAGCCGGTGTATCATTGACAACATTCCCCACAAAGTTGTCTTCTCCTCACGAGGATTAACCATATCAATGCAGTGATCATCAGTTCCTCCCCAGTCAAGCCATCTGGGATATCTGCTATCTCCTCATCGGGAGACCCCTTTACATTTGCATTTGTATCTAATAATCATCATTACATTTGCATCCTCCAAAGCGTAGCATTTCCATTATTATGGAGCATCGCCATAAATCCAAACATATGCATACCAGCATGGGCCAGTTTTGAGGTATATTACATACGACCTGTTACATCTCCAATCAGATTGAAGTATTCCCCACAGAATGCAACTTCATTTCCCAGTGTGGTTACTTCTACCAAGTCTTGTTTGTTATCCCTAGTTGAGTCTTGTTTCAGTACAACAGTCTCATTTTTTTCGCGTCTCTATTTAAGTACAACGGTCGCGTCTTGGGCTCTCGTTTAAGTACAACGATCCCGTTCCTTCCGAGTCTCCATTTCAGTACAATGGTCTCGTCTTTGGGTCTTGTTTCAGTACAACAGTCTCATTTTTTTCGCGTCTCTGTTTAAGTACAACGATCGCGTCTTGGGCTCTCGTTTAAGTACAACGATCCCGTTCCTTTCGAGTCTCCATTTAAGTACAATGGTCTCGTCTTTGGGTCTTGTTTCAGTACAACAGTCTCATTTTTTCGCGTCTCCGTTTTAGTACAACGGTCACGTCTCGGGTTATCATTTAAGTACAATGATCCTGTTCCTTTTGGTCTCGTCTTAGTGCGAAGATAATGGATCGGTTGATACCATTTCCGTATTAGATCGGTTGATCTTATTTGAGTCATGAATCGGTTGATATCATTTCTCTACGAGTTGTAAATCGGATGATATTACATTCTCGTTTTCTTGGTTATGGATCGTTTGATACCATCTCCATGTTAGATCGGTTGATCTTATTTGAGTCATGAATCGGTTGATATCATTTCTCTTCGAGTTGTAAATCGGATGATATTACATTCTCATTTTCTTGGTTATGGATCGGTTGACACCATCTCCATGTTATATCGTTTGATCTTATTTGGGTCATGAATCGGTTGATATCATTTCTCTTCGAGTTGTAAATCGGATGATATTACATTCTCATTTTCTTGGTCATGAATCGGTTGATATCATTTCTCTTCGAGTTGTAAATCGGATGATATTACATTCTCATTTTCTTGGTTATGAATCGGTTGATACCATCTCCATGTTAGATTGTTTGATCTTATTTGAGTCGCAAATCGGTTGATGTTGCGTTAAGGCCTGTTTCGATAACAGGCATCTTCCGTGGCTTGGTCCTGCCCAGCAGTCGTGTGTGTTTTCTTTATGGCTTGGTCCTGCCCAACAGTCATATTGATTTGAGTTCCATTCCGCTAATGGTTTCGTTAAGCCCTGTTTCGCCAACAGGCACCCTCGTTGCGGCTTTGATTCGTTCAGTAGTCGCAGTGATTGCATTGATTCTATTCCACCTGGTTCTATCTCTGTTACCTATTCAGAGGTCAAAACAAAAATATAAATAAATAAATGGGCAGATGGCATTTCCATTACCCTCAGTGTGCAAATTTTCAGGTTTTATTCGAGTATTCAATCACTTCACACCTTGAACGTATAAAAGTCGTCGCAATTATTCGTTCAGGCTTGCAAATGATTGAATATGGGCAGCTGTAATACCTCAAAATTTGCCCTCATTCTTTTTTACCTTAACTGGCTTATCGCTTCGCATTCATCTGCATTTCTCATCAGTTCATTAACATCAAATAGTGCATTTCATTGTTTCCTAAGGCATGTGATCTCCTTATGATGTGATCTTTCCTATTCGTATGTGATATTCTTGTTTGCTGCATTCAAATTTGAGATAAAGGCTGAATTCACATCATCAGGGGAATATTCCTGTTCAGAGGATCACCAAGTTATAAAATTCTTCCTATTCAGAGGATCCATAAAAAAATGCTAAATCAGGGTATTGTCAATGTAATTAGAGGTTTACTTCTTCTCATTATTGGTGGTTGCTCCCTTTCATCGGATTGTGATAGTGGAATGTGGAATTAGTATTCTAATGTAAGAAATCCTCAACATCACTAGTCACCCATGTGAGTGACCCAGGGTTTCGGATTGCAAAGTAAGTCAGTGATTTTCATAGTTGTTTTGGAAGGTGATTTGAGTTGAGAATTGAAGTGGGAGGGTGATTAGAGATACAAGTTTGGTGCATTAGAATCTATTCATATTCACTATCTAAAGTCAGTCCAATACAATGCAATGTCATTTGGATCCATTCTTTGGCTTGTTCACAAATTCAAATATTATTCATCATGTTATAAAACCATTGTTCAGTTCCCTAAGGTCCATTAAATCAAATATTTTGTTTCACCTAAATCCAAATTTCAAATCATATCCAAATCTCCGAATTTTATCCAATTTTGTCCATTTTGGTTTATTTTTCAAATTCTATTCATACTATGTTTTTTATTTCTAACCATGTGTTATTTTAGCCATGATCCTGTTATAAGTTGGGCATTCATTCAGGATTACACTCCCATATTCATTTCCAGCCAATGTTCACAACAAGAAAGAGGGAGTGATGAGAAAAAAGAGAGAGGGGTTCAGTTGTTTATATTGACAAAAAGGAAAGTTTGTTTTTATGGCAAAACCTCAATACAGTTCATTGATACAGAGTTGAAAGTACACGAAGTCCAATTTTTACAAATAAATCTAGCTCCACAAAATCAGTCATAATAACTGATATAACAGGATATCAGTTGAGAAATAGAGGGAAAGAAAGTTAAGTTGCATCAGAAGAAAAAACAGGAAAGAAGAGGAAAAACGCAGCAGGGAAATTTGAGAAATGTTGAATCCAATAACCGCAGGAAGATTCCCAGATACTAGTTCAAAACACAAGATTTCTGAACTTGTAGACCAATGCTTGACTCCTGATGCATCTTCGAGACACTTCGTCCACAGAATGAGCTGTTAGCTAACCATCCAGATTCTCGCATATATAATACTTTGAGTGGCTTAGTTGAATTTGACGGATATTATCTTGGGAATGAACCTTGCGTTGCCTGCAGCTCTCTAGAAGTACCATACATCAGAATGAAGTTGGAGTCCCTGAAATCAGAAACAAATTCACTGATAAATCGCACTGGAAGCTACACAATCCAGACTGTGACCATGAATGAAAATCAAAATCAGTGAAGGTTTTGAACCTATACTATAATAACAGACCAGTTACCCATTTATCAGAGTTGAAAAATAACTGATCTTTATGGAAGCGGGCAAAAAGTTGTCGTCTTACATTTGATCAGACTGAGTTTAAAGTTGAATTTCCTATTCCAATTACAGCTTGTAACTTCATGATCGAACTGGATTCGTTTTATGAAAATCTTCAGGCTTTGTCTCTTGAGCCGTTGCAATGCCCACGTGTAGTCGTCCTGTCACAGGTAAGCATGGTATATGTGGAAACTGTCATGAAAATACAGGCAATGCCACAGCTAGCTCCTCGGAATTCTCCAAATCACCATCGCCACCCTCCATCTGAATCAAAAAAAAAATCAAGCTGGAGTGAATACTAAAAAGGTGAAAGCAGGGATAACAACCATAACAGAAACTCCAACTGAAAAATAACTGAGATCACAAAAAACCATAACAGGAAATTCAGAACCAAAAAGAAGAAAAGGCAAGCAGGAGTCGATACAAAACCAAGGAAATCAGTGAGCATTCAGAAAAAAGGGAAATCCAATCAGTTACGAAACTCAGTCATCATAACTAATTCTAACCGATTCACTAACCGAATTCATGAGATCATCCATAACTGAACAGCACAAGCTAACTGAAATCTAACTGAACTGTACCTGAAAACTTCCAGAATCTTCTATAAACCTTCTATAAATCAGATTCGTCAACACTTCACTTTTTTTGGCTAGAGAATTTCGATCCCTCTTCCCAACCTCTTCCACACTGCAATTTCCTTTAAATCTTCTCATCACTCCTTCACAATCCTCCTCTTTTTCCCTTGAATTCACTCTTGAACCATCTTCATCTCTTCTCATTCTTGACATCATTTTCAATTCTCTTCCATTCATTTTTTTGACAGCTTTCTTAATTACCATCATCATCTTCGGTGAATTACCGCAACTGTCAAGTTTCCATCAAAATCTGGGAATTTAAAAAAGATTCGAAACCTGCAAATTCAAGGATGTGTATCACAGAACAGCAGCAACAACACCCCAATTTGTGAATCAGAAATTGAACAAATACTAGAGAAGATGAAAAAGAAAGTAGAAGAAGTCAGTGTCAAAGCCATCACCTGAAGATCGTATCATCATCAATCATCTTCGTAAAAGGCACGAATCAGACTTCATCCGCAAATTTCTGGTCTACAACGTCTTCTCCATTGATCTGCAACAACCTCTCAGAACTATTCGACGATCCTCATTCAGTTAGCACCTTCACTGTTCTCTATGCCGTTTGTCAAATTCGAACCTGTATCTTGATCAATCCGCAAGAACCAAGTTCATCCATTCCTTTGCGGCTTCAATTCCCAGCACTCTTCATCACCTTCAAAGAAGAGTTCAATATATCAAGTCAGTAGCAACAAGGACTTGAAGATGGTTGAATGCTTGCTACGCAATAAGCCGAAGCTTGGATTTCACCTGTAAATTCAACGTCACGCAACGATTCAGAGTCGGCTCTGATTCGTATACCAGAAGTAGAGGAAGAAGGGTGAGTGGAATCGAAGCACATACCTAATTTTCGCATTGCAGCAAGATCGTAGCATCAGAATCGTCTTCGTCGCGTCATTGTTCACCAATCCAAAGTGTAATTGGCATCACGGCGGCACCGAAACAATGGACACAGCTTCTTCGTTGACATCCTCGACACGATCAATTAGCAAGGTACGAATTCGCATCGTTCTCGTGTGAAGATTTGTTGTTACGTTACCGGTCATTGTGAATTCTGCTTGCGTTTGTTCTTAGGGATTTGCGATTTCAGCTTAGGATAGGTGAGTGTTAGGGTCTTGTTGGTAAGGATGCTGGTTTAGGCTAGGTCTTTTTTTTTGAGGTCGTGGTGAAGGAGGATCCGCCGGGGCCTTCATCCTCTCCAGCGGTGTTTTCGCGGTGATGGTTAAGTTGTGGAGAGTTCGTGTCAAGCTAGCGAGATGAGGATGGTGGCGGATGGAGTCAGAGATGATGAGGGAGGGGTTAGGTTTAGGTTAGGGAAGGGGTTAATGGCGGAAGAAGAAGAAGGTAGGGGGGTTGAGCTCAAGGAAGAGGATGATAGGGTTTAGGTCGTTAGAGTTGAAGAGAGAGCAGAGGATGTTGATGGTGGTGATGGATTCGGCGAAGGTGACGGTGAAAATTGGGGGTGAAGAAGAAGAAGAAGGGGTCGTGAGCGGCGTTTGAGAGAGGAAGGGGAACAAATTAGGGTTTATGTTTGCTTTCAGCTGTTGATTTTATTTAGTTTTATAAATTTAGTTATTAAGGTTAAGTATTGAAACGTTATGAGAATTAAGAGCAAGATTAAAGGCAATTAATCCCATAATAAATGCTTGATCCCGTCAGTTTTAAAAAAAAAAATCCTTTTTTGAATTCCAAGAGGCTAAGAGATAAGGTTGACTGAATTCCACCATACTCCCCCCTCATCCATGCGAATTGGGCCTCACTCTTCCACTTACTATCCGCACCCTTCTTCTAAAGCCCATAACAAAAACAACATGAAAATGATGCTTCCAGCACCCCCTGAATCCAGTGAAAATGGGCTTATTTCTTTGCTATTCAAACCCCTTCATTCTGAGCCCATAAAAAGAGATAACTAGAAAAAATCGCTAATGGCACCTCCCCCTCCTTTTTTTTCCTTTTAGATCTTTTAGTTTTCTTGTTTAATATAAGTTTAGAAATAATACAATAAAAATAGGAAAATGAGTAGAAAAATTCCACAAAAATTTGAATAGGCTTTTAATTCACATTAGAAATAATTGACATTTTATTTTTCTGTTTTTATGCATTTTTGATTTTATTAGGATTTTTCTTTGTAATTGGTTTTTAATGGATTTTCTTCTATTGTACATAACTTTGTAGATTTTATTTCTTAACTTTCCAGTAAATTTTTTTGCTCATTCTTTTTACTGTAATTAGAGGACTCATAATAGTACTTAGGTTAATTTTAGTAGATTTTTTAGCTCATTTTATCTTAGGTTTAAAGGCTTAATCCTTAGAAATTAATGAATAATTCTTAGTTGAAAATAAACAATTTTTAGGCATAGCAAAAAATATGATTTTTTCAGAATTCCTTTTAGCACAATGTTATAGATAATCTTAGGACCCCATAGATTAATTTTCATAATTTTTCCAGAGGTTTTGCTATTTTTTAGGATTTTTAGTCTTAGGCTTTGTTACATATAATTTCCCTTAGTTTAGGCTTTGACATTAAAATCAATAAAAAAAAAGGGTAGTTTAGCTTAGATTTAACCTTAGAAGTTAACATGGACTTAGGCTAGTTAAATTTTTATTTAGAGGAAAAAATATTAGGTAGGGCTTTTGTTTAGGGCTTAGGCTTAAGTTTCATTTTGATTAGAACTAGAATAAATAAATAGGACTATTTTAATTCATGCCTTTATTTGAATTGTCTTTGAATTCTAGCTAGTCATTTAATTTCAATATTTTTTTGTATGTCTATTAATATTGTTTTAGGTCTTCCCTCGGCTTTAGAATCAACTTATCTTCCTTAGGAAGTAAGTTGTATTCTATTAGTTTTAGGTGTTTTTCCACTAGGTTTAGAAAACTCCACAAACCATGAGATCTCCCATGTAAATAAATCAATAAAATTAGGGTGTGTCTTAGTTCCCCATTAGATTTTTGCCTTTTTGCAATTTGAGTCATTCTTTCTCATCTTCAAACAAAATCCAAAAATCAATTAACAAATAAATGAAAGGATCCTTTGTGTATAGCCTTATTCCATGAAGCACTTGCATTCATTCCATCTTGGAGTGGTGTAAGCTCGTCTATCATGATGCACAAGTCTCATAAAGGGATTATTTCATAAAACAAATCAATTCAAAATACTTCTCTTAAAAGATAAAAACAAATAATAAGCGACCTTTCCTGCGGGAACTTCTCTTCTCATCTCATTCACTCACAACGCAAACTCGCGACGACTTGTCTCGCATGCAAGACGGTAAACGCACTCGTACCAGACGAGCCTGCAACACCTGAGCATAGACATACGCAGTTCCAGCATAAAAAACACAAGCAAATAGTTCCCGCCTTGGTTAGGCGAACTACGTCGACTCTGATCCTCATTATCCCGATGAGGTACGTAGGCAGCGGGGTAGGGCCCGTTCGAGCACATTCTTTATTTTCCTTACATTTTCCCCATTCTTTCTTTTTATTCTCTTTTCCAGTTTCCTTTCTCATTCCATCCCAATTAGCAGTTCTTATTCAGCAGCAATCATATTTTTCTCACCCATTGAAATCAAACAAACAAGCGTGGATCCCGTCGGGTACGGCGGACGGTCTGGGGTGCTAATACCTTCCCAGGTCGTAACTGACTCCCGAACCCAGATCTTTGGTTCGCAAGGCCTCGTCCTTTCCTTCTTCCTTAGGTTTGTGCAACATTACCTTTCCCATTCTTTCGGGATAAAAATGTCTGGCTGGCGACTCTACCTTTTCCGCGCCACTTTCGCGTTTGTACTAGGATGAAAATCCCGGGAGCGACAGATGTGCCAGAAGACGAACCCCTATCGTTTTCATACATCTCGAGAAACTGGTTGAAAATGTTGAAAGCTTCATTTTGACCTTTGATTTGTTTTTCCATTTCGTTGTTCCAGACATGTCGAGCCTTATAGTGTTCTTGCTGTTGAAGTTTCATATTATGCAACATAACACAAATAGTCGGCTCATCAGTAGAAGGCGAAGTGTAATCTGGTGGAGAATATGCCTGAGATGACTGATTTTGAGTCCAGCCAGTGTGTTGCCACTCTTCCCAACCTTGATTATCATAGAGAACCTCATCTTCATTTCTATTCCAACCATAGACTGAGTCATGTTCTTATACATCTGTTCTGACCCAGTTGCCATGATCTTCCTCCATAGACTGAGTTTGATCATCATGATTTTCCTCATCAGACTCAATGTTGTCACCACTAGGAGCATTTTCTTGCTCACCAGCTGCTATAGCAGATTCCATTTGACTACCAGGTCTCAAAGTTATAACAAAGTTCTTTTGAACATGATCCTATGAGTGTCCCATAAGACTAAGATATTTTTCTTGAAATTCATGATTTGGATTGATGGACATCATAGGTAACCCTTTCACAACAACCTTTGCATTATTCAAGATGGACTGAATGAGAGACAAATAACTCAAGACCACGTTGTTCTTTTCTCTCAGTGCAAAAATGCGACTAGTAATATAGTAAGGCCAATTAACCTTGACTTTCTTTGTGAGAGCATACATCAAGACTACTTTGGCTTTGTCAATTATGGAATATCCGCCTTTCTTGGGACTAATATTATGCGACACAATCCAATGAAGAACCCAGATACCCGGTTTCAAACAGTCAGTTGTGAATTCCTTTGGGAACATATCACTATTTACCGTATAGTTATCATGATGATACCACAACATCTTATTTAAGTGTATCTTATATTTAAAACCAATAATAAGGGAGGCATCAGTTATTAATGCTTTGTCTGCAAATCTAGCAGGAGGGATACCCAAAATGGATTGCCGAACTTTGGCATCAACCTTATAAACCAAATTTCCCATCATAAACTGAAATTCATAGCCCTCAAATTTTCCCATAATGCCAGCATAAAACATACGAACCAAATCCTCATTATACTCAGTTCTTAATCCTAGGAAAGAATTTATGTCTTGGTAGTCCATGAGTTCCACAATATAATCCAAGTGCAATTGACTAGCAGTAAGTCTAGAATAGACATATTGTTGAATAATTTTTCTATCCTTGAACTCCTCATTATATAAATCCCTAATTTCATCTCCAAGGAGTGATAGAGCACTCACCGGTATAGACGAATGAGATGTCGAGGCAGACCGGCTTGACCTTTTACCAGCAACTTTTGTTGAAGCCATGAGGATGTTGAAGAGATTGGAAAAAGAGAACAGAAATTTTGGAAAAGAGAATAGGAGTTTTAGGGTTTTGGAGGAATTTTGGGAAGAATTGGAAGAAGAAGAATAGTAAATGATTTAAAATATAATTTATATTAAACCATTTGAAGAGTCAAAATTTAAAATCCCTATAAAGTGGAGCAACTTCCCATGCGCACAGAGCAATCTGTCACAAATTTGAAATCCATTGCGTCGACCTGCTCACTTAATGCGTCGACGCAATGGATATTAATTTCATAAAAAAAATTTAAGGTGGCTTTAGTTTAGGACTTTTAACAGCGCTTCTATAAGCGCTCTCTAAAGGTTGCCTTTTAGAAAGTTTTGTTTTAGCAAAATTATTAAAATACCTATAACAACGCTTTCTTTAAAAAGCCTTGTCTTTGTTGCGCTGCTACAAGCCAATTTTGGCGTAGTGACCTTTGGTTCGTGTATATTCCTTGGTCCAAATCTAGTAACTTGGAGTTTAAAGAAGAAATCATTTGTAGCACGCTCTAGCACTGAAGCTGAGTATCGAGCTCTAGCTCATACTACAACTGAGTTACTTTGGTTGGAATCATTGTTATCTGAATTGCACATTTCTACTCACTCATCACCCATGCTGCTATGTGACAATTTGAGTGATGTTCTCCTCTCCCACAACTCAATTCTTCACGCACGCACAAAGCATATTAAACTTGACATCCACTTTGTTAGAGAAAGATTCGAAGCAAACTCGAGGTTGTTGACTCTACCTTTCAACCTTTAGTTTGAGGGGGTGTTAGAGATATTTTAGAATAGTTAAAATATGCAGTTAGTTTTGGTTTAGTTTGTATAACTAACTATAACAACTTTCTATTTTGCCAGCTTTTTGCCAGCTCGATTTAGAAAGCTGACTCACCTTGTATATATTGTATCATAAGTGTACATTGTAATCTATGCATTGAATCACAAACACATTCACCTTATCTCTTTTCATCTTCTTCACTAAGCCAATAATTTCTCTAGAGAAACTCTTGCTCTTGCTCTTGTTATTATTTTGTGCTATAACACCATCTTGATCACAGATGATGAATTGATAGTCTTACAGATAAAATACACAAGCTAATAACATTCACTTATTATAAAAAATCATAAAATTGAATGAAATTTATTTAAAAATTAAATTAAAGAAGTTGGTACTTTATAGGAAGAAAAAAAAACATATTTAAGTATTAAATGAAACATATATGCGATTTGATTTTTTTTTATAAATATTCCTTTATAATTCACTCTCGTGAAAATTCATCTAACTTTATAGCATGGAATATGACCTATCCCACCACTTTCGTTGCACATGTTATGTCTCCCTACCATTCCAACAGTATCTGTTTTGTTATTTAAAATTCATTTATGTTGATTGGAACATTTTTGTTTTCTTATAAAACTCATTTATGTGGATAGATATTGGCATCGTTGTTGAAAAGGACCGCTCTAAAAAACCATTCAATAATTTAGGACTTCCTATTTGTGTAGTTTATAATCACATATCTAGCTTTTGATTTTATATTTGTTCGATGAAAAGTCTCTCACTAAATATATATGTTATTTGGAATTTATTCTCTTGCAACACATAAAATAATAAATAGAATTAAAAAATAAAATTGTGTGGGGATACTTCTCACAAATTAAAAATGATAAATTATAAACTATATATTAAATTACTATTTAAAATAGTATCTGAAAAATAAAATAAATTATAAATTCATGATAAAAAAAACTGTTATTAAACCTATCTTTTATTATCATATGATTTTATAATTTTATAAATAGAACCTAAATTCCACAAGGGACAAGAAAGCTTGTTTGTGACTATAACGTCCATTTTCTAAAGAGGGTGATGAATTATCTAATAAGTAAAAAATTCAAAAGTTTTGTATGTGGCTCTAAACGACACAAAATACTGTGACTGAGAAAGACGACCCCAAAATAGTTTATGAAGACTAAAAGTCTGGTGGTAGGGACGTCATGTGCAAGAGAAGCTTCATATTTCTTATAATCAAACAAAAGTCTAGTTGTTGAAGAAGTCACTAGTCACTGGTCACAACTTGTTGAAACATACTCATAAAGTCATAGTCGTCATAATTCACCAATTTACTAATAGTATTCTTTGGATAATGTGCAAATTAAAAATTCATAATATTTGAGAGAAATATCTTTACGCCAAAAATGATTTTTAATAGCGCACCTTAGACAACGCTTTATTACAAAAACGTTGTTATAAGAAAAAAACATGGAAACTGTTCACGAAAAATAGCAAAAGTGCTGCTAAAAGTCCTATCTTAGACAGCGCTTTTGGAAAAGTGTTGTCTAAGGTAAACATTAGACAGCGCTTTCTGAAAGCGCTTTTAAAGGCATATCTTAGACAATGCTTTCTTCAAAAGCGATGTCTAAGGTCTTTTAATTTAAAAAAATAAAATAAATCAAAAGCGTTGTCTAAGGTTGACCTTAGCCAGCGCTTTCTAAGGGCTATCTTAGCCAGTGCTTTTCACAAAAGCGCTGTCTAAGGTCTAATTAAATGAAAATATTAGAATACTCAGTATTCTTTTTTCATTCATTCATTCTTTCTGCGAACGATATAAAACACGAACGAAACCCTTGCCGTCGTCCACCGTCTGAAACCTCCACATTGTCGCCGTCGTTCAAGCTAGTTCGTTACCATGAACGAGTTCGTTGCCACTGTTCTAATACTGACTATACTTACTTTTCTGGTATGTCTTATTTATCCATGGTTCGTTGCCGCCATTGTTTAGGGTTTACATTGTTGTTGTTGTATTTCTTTATATAGCTGAGGAAACTTGATCAATGAAATATTATACAACATTGATGTTATTTGGTTAACATATATTTTGAGTCTTTGGAAGAAAAGGTTCTGGTTTATTAGAAATTGTTATTTGGTTAACATATATTTGGAGTCTTTGGTCTGAGCATGATGTTATTTGGTTAACATATATTTGGAGTCTTCCATGAGAAATATTTAAGAATAAAACACTCTAGGATTAATTTTTAAGACCTCATAACTTGTTTGATATTTGCCACTAGTTATCCTTATTGGTTGTCACTTAGATTATAAATAGAGCAAATAAGTAGAGAATGGAAAAAATATTTTTTAAACTGAATGTTGTCTTACATAAAATGAACAATTCCTTATGATTTTAGTTTAAAGAGAATAAACAATTTAGTCCCCTAAATATACATACTTCAATTAAACTTCAATTAAAGAGGTAATTACTTAAAGTCTTTATTTTGTTTACCTTAATAAGTAGGAAAACCATGAATAAAAAATGAATGTCTGCCGATCGATTGACCAAAGAGTACGAGAATGAGGTTGCGGAATTCGTTAAGTTTGTTGTTTAATACGTTGAAGACCCTAGTCGAATGAAATGTCCTTGCTTGGGTTGTTGTTATATTGGTAAGGTTGACCCAGATGGATTGAAATCGCATTTACTGGGGCATGGAATTGATCGAAGTTATAAGTGTTGGATATTTCATGGTGAGAAAATTAACGAGAATGTTGAACTGAGGGGGAAAAGTAATATGACCTATGCTTCAGACGACAAAGTCACGAAAACATATGATTGTGATCGAGTCGAAGAGATTGCAGAAGCACTTGAAGAAGATCTTCATGATTGTCCCGAAATGTTTGAGAGGTTGGTAAGCGATGCAGAGAAACTGTTGTATAAAGGTTGCACTAAATTCACAAGACTCTCTACAATATTAAAGTTGTACAACTTAAAGACGGACAATGGATGGTCGGATAAAAGTTTCACAGAGTTGTTGGCCCTTATGAGAGAAATGCTACCAGAGGATAATGTTCTTCCTAATCGAACCTATGAGGCAAAAAAATATTGTGCTCTATTGGCATGAGCTATGATAAGATACATGCTTGTCCAAACGATTATGTTTATTTCAAAATGAATATGCATCGTTAACTGAGTGCCCTAAATGCAGTTTGTCTCGATATAAGAAAAAATAGTCTCCAACAAAAGTCTTATGGTATTTTCCTATAATTCCGAGATTTAGGTGCATGTTTCATAGTGAAACCGATACAAGACACCTGACTTGGCATGTAGATGAAAGAATTATTGATTGAAAGTATCGACATCCGGCTGATTCACTACAGTGGTCGAAAATTGATAATGATTATCCTAACTTTGGAGAAGAAGCAAGAAACTTTCGCTTGACATTATCTACTGAGGAATGAACTCGCATGGTCTTCAAAGTATGTCACATACCACATGGCTTGTGATTCTTATGATTTATAACCTATCTCCATGGCTATGTATGAAGCGTAAGTACATGATGTTATCCATGTTAATCTCTAGGCCTAAACAACCAGGGAATGACATAGACGTATACTTGACACCTTTGATTGAAGATTTAAAGATTTGTGGGAGAATGGTGTGGAGGTTTATGATGGATATAGGAAAGAAAATTTCAATTTGAGGGCGATGTTGTTTGGCACAATTAATGGTTTTCCAGCATACGGGAATCTATCCGAGTATAGCATTAAAGTTCAATGTGCGTGTCCTATTTGTGAAGATGGAACCGATACGATGCGATTGGAACTTTGTCAGAAGAATGTGTTTCTCGGTCATCGTAGATTCTTACATTCTAAACATCACTACCGTGGGTGGAGAAAAGCATTCAATGGAGACACCGAACATCGTAAAGCTCCACCCGTATTGTCAGGTGACCAAGTTTTTGAAAAGGTGAAAGATATGCGTACTGAGTTTGGCAAGTCTTTTGCACATAAGGTTGTCAAAGGTGGGTGGAAGAAGAGGTTGATATTTTTTGAATTGCCATATTGGAAGTCTTTGTACGTGAGACATTTTCTCGATAATATGCATATTGAAAAAAATGTATTTGAAAGTGTTATTGGTACGTTACTCAATATAAAAGGAAAGTCTAAGGATGGCCTTAAAGAAATGGAAGACATGTTAAAAATGGGAATAAGAACTGAATTAGTACCCGTGAAGAAAGGAAGACGAACATATCTACCACTTGCTACTTTTACTCTTCTAGAAAGGAGAAAAAAATATTGTATAAGTTTCTGAGTGAAGTTAAGGTTCCAGAAGGATACTTTTCAGATATTAGAAGACTTGTTTCTATGAAAGATCTCAAGTTGAAGAATTTGAAGACACGTGATTTCCATGTTATAATAGAACATTTTCTACCAATTGGTATACGTTATATTTTTCCAGAAAAAGTAAGAAGTGTCATAACTAAATTGTGTTTTTTCTTTAGGTCAATTTGTAGTAAGGTGATTGATCCCGAGATCTTACCAATACTACAAAAAGAGATAGTAATTACCTTGTGTGAGCTTGAAATGTATTTTCCTCCCTCTTTTTTTGACATAATGGTACATCTAGTTGTTCATATTATGAAAGAGACACAATTGTGTGGACCAACTTATATGAGATAGATGTACCCTGCTGAACGGTATATGAAAATATTGAAAGGGTACGTGAAAAACCGAAGTCTCTTAGAGGGTTGTATTGTTGAACGATACATTGTTGAAGAAGCGGTTGAGTTTTGTACTTAATATTTTTCCAACATTCAATCGATTGGACTCCCCAAAGCTCATATTTTCGAGAAGAAAGGAAGGTAAAAAGTAATTGGAAATAAAATTGTGACATTATCAAGGGATGAATGGGATCAAGTCCATTTGTATGTTCTGCACAATGATAATGAAGTTGAGCCATATGTTGAAATGCACAAGGATGTACTCCGAAGGTTAAATCCGAATAGAAATGAAAATTGGATAGTATGAGAGCACACTAAAAGTTTTATACAATAGTTAAATGATCATATTTATTCGAAGCGCTCTTCAGATCCTACTTCGGTAACAAAAAGGTTGAGATGTTTGGCATATGGTCCAAGTTTGCATGTGTTTTCTCATAGCGCATACGCAATTAATGGATACACATTTTATACCAAAGAACAAGATGATAAAAGTATTATACAAAATAGTGGTGTCACAAGCCACATCCAAGATTATACTTTGATGCTGAAAATAAAAGAGTGAAATGGATCATCTTGTCTTAATGCTCTTTTTATCTTGAAGTCTTTTGATGGACTATCATTGATAATGACATGCATACTACTTGATAACACCTCTCCTTCCATGCATATCCATTTTAATTCAAAAATTGTTTGTTTAAGCATGAATCTCAGAAAGACATGAGTGAAACAATCATATGCTTATGAAAAACCCACCTTCAGTAACATGCATTTCCTTTTATCTTTTTTTTTTTAAGTTAATCAATTCATTAGCCACCAACATACCATCTAGGATCTGCTTGCTTGGGAAAATAAAGTATACCTATAGGAGACTATTTTTCCTATTAATCTTGTCAATCTATAAACTAACAACTTTGACAACACTTTATGTATACAACCTATAAGGCATACATGTCTATATTCTTCTAGATTCCGAGAGTTATCATTTTTAGGAACAAAAACTATGAAGGAAGCTACCATGGCTTTAAGCATCTTTCTTGTTTCCTGAAATTCTTGAACAAAATTCACAACCCCATTTTACTATGTTCCATCATTTCTTCACCAAAATAAAAGCATATTTTATAAGGACTTGGACTTCTATCCCCATCATTCTCCCAAATGATTTTTCTTATATCTTCCTTGGTAAAGGCCACTTCCAAACTTGGGCTATCTTCAATAGACATTTTCTTGAATTCTTAACCTTACAAGATAGGTCTAACATGACAATTATCTTAAAATTTTGCTTCAAAATGATACTTAACTTCCTCTTAACCTCTTAACCCCTTCAACTCTTAAATTAGGTGTTAGAATATATCACTACTACGGAAAACACATATAATGACGACTGTGAAACACATATAATAATGGTTTCATGTCCGTTGTTAGGTAGCATGTGATTATATAAGACCATTTGTGATTTGAATTAGACCAAAAATTGTCTTACATCAATGATACAGTTCCATTAGGAAGCAAAAATTGTATATTATATCAAAATTAAAATGGCACAAAACAACCTACAGTTTACACATCATTACATCAAATAATATCATCTTGATGTCATGGTGTCTTGACTTTAAACAACTATAATTTTAAATAATAATAGTTGTTAGAAAATAACATCATTAAAAATTATAACATAAAATAAAGGGTTAAATATGTTTTTGATCCCTATAAATATCTCATTTTTTGAAATTGGTCCCTTAAAAAATTTACTTCAAACATTGATCCTCCTAAAGTTTTTCGTTTCCAAATGTAGTCCCTACCGTTAATTTCAAGTAACGGAAGGTGACGTGGCTTGCCAATTGTAAATTATTTTTTGCAAACGTGTTAACTTACGTGACAAATCCTCCCACTACCCAGTTCATCTTCTTCTCTGGACCCTAATCCCCACTACCCATTTCATCAATCCCCACTACTTACTTCGTAATCCATTAAAAATTACTTCAGCTTTTTGGATATGGCTTCTAGGGTTTTAGCTTTTGATTTTCTTCAACCTTCTTTTCAATTTTTGAGATTTTTGAGAAATTGATGTGAAAATGACGGTGAGGTAGTTTTAAGATTCTCATTTTCTCTTTCAAAATTCGATTTTTATGAATATGGTTGATGGGTTGAATCGTCTCGGTTGTGTTGTCTTGAATTGGTTTATGTGAGTTTTGGAGGAAGCTACAATACAATGCATATTTCACTGTGGAAGCCCATTCTCATTCTGCTTCTCTGATTATGGACAAGAAGGAAAGTAAGAAAGGTGAGTCCTTGGGAGATCCAGATCGCTGGCTAGACTGCACGCGCAGAAAACAAGAAGGGAAGCAAGAAAGGTGACTCTCCAAGAAGCATTTTCCAAGTTTCTCACTATGTATCCCAAGTTCCTTGTTTTTACTGTTAGTAGAGGATCTGCTTTTAAATTGTTGGTTGAATCTTACCCTTTCCAAATGAACAAAAAACTATTGGTTGCAAGTTATAGAATTTACAATGTTACTGATTCAGAGTACACTTTTTGTTTGTTGTTTGGGTAATGTTTCTTGATTTTTCTTTACACTTTTCCTAATGTTTATTTGGATTTCTAATTTAAGATGTTGTTTGGTAATGTCTTGCAAACCAGGTAAAGGAGAATTAGGTAGAAAGTATCAAGAGGGACAAGACAACTACAGAGAAGTTGTTGCAAGAAACTATAGAAAAACATAAAAATGAAATATTTTCAGAGGACAAAGACGCCGTGGGAAGGTTTCACTTTCATTGCAATTTCAAGTTGGGTATGTTTTTCCTCTACTAAATGAATCCACTCTGTACAGGGTCCTATAAAGAGATTAGAAGTTGATGAAACCCTTAGAGCTGCTGCACCTTATCAAAAGTTGCGAAAGGAAAAAGACACTGAAAACCGTAGAAAAGTATATGTTAAAAAAACGACATGAGGGCAAAGAGAATGGCGCGTAAAGCAGGAACATTGGTACTGTTATTCTTCTCTTATATTCTTTGGCATTATCAGTCTTCACCTTTATTTTTCAAACCTTTAAGGCTGCATACACATTACTGGCTATATAATTAACATTTGTTGCATCAAACTGAAAAAGGTGCAACACTTAAGCTTATGGCAGAAAGTTATGCTATAAAGTCTTATTGCATCCCTAATAATCACCTATAACTTATGCTATAAGTGCTTGATTTACTGGTTCATCCAAGTTTTCTCTTTGATTTAATAATTTTACTTGTTAGTTTTTTGTTTTAGGCGAAAGGAATATTGAAATATCACATCACTGATTTGAAACTAGTATAAAGGCAAATGCTATGAATAAGTATATTGTTCTGTTATATATGCAGATGAAAATAGGAGTCATACGCTATGAGATTGTCTAAATTTCCTTGTTAATTAATGTTAGCCAGTCATTTTCTAGATATAATGAATTGCTTGCCAGATTTATCTTAGTTTAATTGTGTCTAACCTCCTTGGGAAATAATACTTTTAGTGGCTATGCTCATAATCATGTTAAAGGATCAATTTTGTTGCACATTAAGTTGCAAATCTTATCCAATTTCTGATAACTTGTTGTTTTCATCTTACAGTTTGACGATGATATTGACTCTTCTGGAAATCTTCCAAACTCACTGGACATTGGTGATGTTTCAGAGCCTGCATTGCCAACTAATTTCGCTTCATCAAAATAGAAGAATGCGACAGCTGAAGCCAGTACTTCCTTTGGTCACTTGTGAATTGATTTCCAAATGTGAATGGTGAATTGTTTTTCTACCCACAATTGGTTTGGTTGGATATAAATAGTGTTAAAACAGGAAATTTTACATTAACATTTCAGGTGTTTCTAGAGGGATTTTTTAATTCAATCTTGCTATGTTTTTGGGTCTTAAACCTTCTGGTCCAAGAATGAGTAACTACAAGCTAATCTTCATGAGCCGCACAATTAGATATTCGAGGAAGAAGTAGAGAAGATCAATTCCAACTCCGTAATGAGTTTGCCGCGACAAACTGAGTGACATGATCGCAAAGGAAGCACATGAGACGAGATTGTATGCGTCTGGTTTCCCATTCACTACTTTATCAAAGAAAAAGGAATAAACATAAGTGATTGTCAATACGAGGAAATTTGCACGAGCCTTGAATCAGAGACTTGTGGATGATTTCCATATATTTTGATACAAAATCATGAGGCTGATGATGAAGCTAAAAATAGTATACAGAATAATCTTCTACAAATGGGTTGTATGGACAAATGGGTTTTTGTGTGTAACAATATTCTGTATTTATACTTGGAATAAAATTTTGTATTTATACTTTGATTAGCCTCTAATATATACTTGGATTTGTTGTTGTTTGTTCGTTGGATACATTTGTGTTTAATTTTTGAATTACTGATTATTGACTTTGTTACAAATTGGGTGTGAAGACTTTGAAATGGAAACTAATCAATGAGAAAACAGGGCTAGGTTTGTCGGGTTGCAAGATTGAAAGAGTGCTTTGGGAATAATGGTTGAATTCAAAAGAATATTGGGAAGTGATATGTATTGTATCTTGGCTTTGTATCTAATAAACCACTCAGTCAAAATATGAGCACGGTATGCCACAACACAAGGTAAACGTGCAAGTTGCAGCTCCACAATAATTGTCCCAAATATGCACAATGCAACTTTACTAGCATGCAATGTGTTGATTCAAATTAGCTAGGCACAAAGTGCAACCATCATGTAAGATATGTAAGAATTTAAACACGGTTCTGATCAACAATAATGGAAGCTTCAGTCAAAATAAACACATATATACCTACATTGTGGATTTATTGTATCTAATGTAACCCTAGTGGAAGAATAACAAGGGAATAGAAATATATAGGTCACACAAGTAAAGGTCCTAAGAAACTACAAAGCATGTACCAAATTCAACTCCATAATGTCTTCCAAAACAGGATGCCCTACAAAGGTTGCAGATAATTCATTCAATCTACAAATTGTATCATCATTTGGAAGTATGCACATAAGATGATCCACAAATTCTGCCAGTCCTCCGAGCCTTTCTTCACCTCCTTTCCATGCCTAGAACGATGGTGCTACATAGTGAAAATGTACCGGCGAATACAACTTTAGCTAACTGTGTCTAGCTACAAAACGCATTCCCCATTTGCATACTGAGATATCTTCAATAGGAAACAAAGATTGCAATCCTTCACTTCTCATCTTAGTTCTGAAACATATTAAACATTCAAATCACATCAATGAAAACAATTTCTCAGCCATTTTCAAAATTTGTAGAAAGGAATACAGAAAGTTTACCCTCCAATGCCAAAAAATCAAACAGGGAAAGGTGGGAGAAGCTTAAGCGAAGCCATGAGACGGAAAGCGATGGAATGTGAAATTCGGTCTTTGTGAGTGGTGATTTTTGGGTTCCAAGACGGTCGTCAACTTGTCGGAAAGTTCATGGCCTTCGATCGCCACATTAATCTTGTTCTCAATGACTGTGAAGAGTTTCGCAAACTTCCGCCGGTGAAGGGGAAGAAAACGGCTGATGAGAAGAAGATGAAGTGGTTGTTTTGATGACTTCCGCCGGTTGTTTTGATGACTGTTGAAGGTCCTCCCCCTGAAGAGAAGAAGATGAAGTAGCGAATGATGATCGATTTGATGCATGAAACATAAGGGGGATTGATGAAGTGGGTGGTGGGGATTAGGGTTTAGAGAAGAAGATGAAATGGTAGTGAGGATTAGGGTCTAGAGAAGAAGATGTAATGGGTAATGGGGATTGAGGTTGGGAGGATTTGCCACATAAGTTACACGTTTGAAAAAAACAATTCACACTTGACATGCCACGTCACCTTCCGTTAGTTCAAACTAACGGGAGGGACTAGATTTCGAAACGGAAAAGTTTTGGAGGACCAATGTTTGAAGAAAATATTTAGAGGGACCAATTTCAAAAAATGAGATATTTGTAGGGACCAAAAACATATTTAACCCTAAAATAAATATAGAATGAAGAATATAAAATACTTATTTTGCATTGTACTACAATTATCGTTTGCTTTTGTATAAAAGAAATGGTTAAATATGTTTTTGGTCACTATAAATATTTCAATTTTGATTTTTATCCCTATAAATTTTTTTTTCAAGTTTTAGTCTCTATAAAATTACTTTTGCATGCAGTTTTAGTGTAAAAATAATTTTATAGGGACTAAAACTCGACGTTTTTTTTTATAGATACTAAAAACCAAAATTGAGATATTTATAGGGACTAAAAACATATTAAATCCTAAAAGAAATAATTAGAATACAAAGAATAATTAGAATTTTGCATTGTACTACAATCATCTTTTGTACTCAACTATAACCATACAATTTTGCATTGTACTACAATCATCTTTTGTTTTTGTATAAAAGGAATATTTATTCCGAAAATCGATTCCCACAGAAAACGTCATTATTTCGTTCGAGAAACATAATTCTTTATGCATACTTTTGATGTGGTGGTGCAGATATTCAATTCAGTTACGTTAAGATGGACCAGTAATTTTAACATTCCAATATTTATGTCATGAATGAATGAAAAGTGATATAATGAATTATATATGATTAGAATCTTATCTTAAGCTGGACAATTGGTGGCTTATATACAATAGAATAAATTCCACAAAAGGGACAAAACATTTTTTATTTATTTTATAAATTCCACAAAAGGGACAAGAAAACTTATAAATTCCACAAAAGGGACAAGAAAAGTCTGGTGGTAGGGACTACATGTGCGAGAGAAGAAAGATCCAATGTCATTTTCTATTATAGAAAAAAAAATCAGAAACGAACTAAGTTGACCCATCACTAAATTCATATTTCTTATAGTCAAACAATTAGTGTTCAAAATTTTGAAACTATCTAATGGTTGTTGAATATTTACCAAGTATTTTCCTAAACACACTCATAGACTCATACTCGGCGTGCTTCACCAATTTACTATTATTATAAACAAGTATATGACAATTTCGTACCACCTTCCAATAATTATTCAAGATCTTAATTTATCAAGTCATTTGTATTAAACTTTGAATTGTTCAAGACAGTGAAAGTTTTTCTATAATTGATATATTAAATGTTTTTCATTTGTTTTAAGAATTTAATTGACATGCACTGATAGTGTAAAAAGGTTTTATATTGTCAATAAATCATAACTGTCCGATGTTATAACAAGTTTAACTTTTATTTTAAAAACTTATAAAGTATAATAAACAGGTGATATGATTAATTGACAGTATAAAATATTTTATACTGTCAATGAATATCAATTAATCCCTTGTTTTAAACCTTGAATTGTTCAAGACAGAGAAAGTTTTTGTATAATAGATATATTAAGTATTAAAACCGTCACAATTTATCTTGTATTTTCCTGTGACTTTTATGTTGAGGTAATCGTTTGCAATTTACCTTGTATTTTCTTTGTATTTTAGAATACTCTTGTAATTTATTCAGTTTTAGAATTGAATTATAGTGTAAACATTTAATAAACCTCAAAGGTGTATGACGATTTGAATTGAACCGAAGTTTTCTATATATTATTTTTGTTTCTTGCTTTGACTATCTTTATATTACTTTTTTTTTTCACCTCTAAATATATTCTTGAATTCACAGGTAATCTTGTAGATTTATATTTTTTATACGTGAAAAATGGAGAAGAATTGACTCCATCTTAGGGATTGTGTCAAAAAAAAATCTTCACATAAATATGATTTACATATAAAAAATAAAAACGATAAGTCTTTTTCTTCATCACAAAAGCTTTCTCAAGACCTAAAGAGGTTAAGAGAGAAAAACTCAATTCTATTGATTTACGGTTACCGTTACACTCTTGTCATGGATCAAGGTATGCTTCTTTGATTTGATTTTGTAAAATGTAAAAATCATATTGTTCTAAGATCCGACCTATCATTCCATGTTCAATATATTAATGTGATTATATTATTAAGATCCATCGAGTTAAAAACTAACATTTGGTATCAGAGCTTTTGTTATTGAACTTTTGATTTTTCAATCATGATTTGTTAATTCATCTACTTCTTTGTGTTCTAATATAAATCTGGTAAAAAAAATTAAATTAAGAAAAAGGACACCAAATTCATTATTTCCACAGGGCACCCAAAATCTTGGGGACGACCCTGACTGTAGTATTATATTTGTGAACGTTTTAAACTAGGACACCCTCACTCAAGAGATGTACCACCTAGGATGTGACCTAAGGCCTCGTCCTTGCCATTGATAACATGTAATATTGTTAGTTAAAGGAGATGAGGTTATCCACTACCCTTTGAAGGATATATGGCAAATAAGTTCTCCTTATCAAAAGGGAGTAGTTGTCGTCACGCAGGGTTATCCAAATACTAGGCCCAAAAAACCTTTATAAATACTCCAAGGGAGGAAGATATAGATCATAACTCATATTATTCACACCCCCATACGCTTATACATAAGAACATTGTCCATCCATGAAGACTTTCACCTCACCTGAACAGGATTCCTAAAACCACTGTAAAACACCATCATATAAGGTTCTCGCCGTAGTGGACAAACCCTGACCACCATACACCATAATATACCTACAAAAACCCTTAATTAACCCCCTAATCTAGCAGGAGGAACACACACATATACTTTATTACCAGTACATTGGCGCCTACCATGGGGCCCCCGAAAAAAGTAACTTAGGCCATATTGTTTTCATCGCCATCACCCTACCCGTTGTTAGCCTTCACTCATACGCCAAGCCACTTTCAGCCATGGTTAAAAAGATAGATCCATCCCTTACACTAGAAGGTACCAATAGTAGCAGTGATGCTGAGGCCCCGACGGAGATGTGTATCACCACAGATGAGTTACACCACCATTACCAGACTCTAGAGGATGACGTTTACAACATTATACAACAGCAACATGAATCCAATCATGTGGAGGAGATGGAACTTTTGGACCTCCAACCACTCTCATAAGAGATCTCTATGAGCACATCGTCTCCATCAATACATAGACGTCCATCATATAAGCTCCCGGCACCTTGAAGTGCAAGTTGTTATCTGGAACTTTCAGGGACGTCACCCTTATATGGTATATGGCTTTACCATGTGACTTCGTCAACAACTATTAGGAATTGGTAAAGAGTCATTGAAGGAAGATGTACATCAGTTCACCGCCAATCGCCACTGGAAGATGTCCACCACTAGCCTATTTAACATACACCACGGTCCATCAGAGTCATTGATGGATTACCTCACACGCTTTAACGAAGCCACCATTAGGGTCGTACCACCAAACCAATAAATGTTTGTGGTGGTGGGAGGTCCTAAAATAGACTCAAGGCGGGACATTTTAATGAGTTCCTCGCCCAAAAGTCAACGATGAAAAGAAGGTGCACAATGTCAAGGAGCATGTTCCCAATGTCGAAGGCACACACCATCAGAGAAAGAACAATTATACCTCTCTCATAAAGGACAAGACAATGTTTATGAGCAATTATACCTCTCTCATGTAAAATAGCCATTTCTTAAAAGAAAGAAAAATGGATAAAGAGATAAAAGCAAAATTACCTGAAATTGAAAGAATGGTTGGAAGCTCAAAAATCGTCTTGAAAAAGAAATAAGTTACTTCAGTGGATGATTAACAAGAAGAGGAAGAGATGACTTTAATTAATGGGGGAGTCCTTTTTAACGACAAAAAAATATGAGGTGTTTGGGATTTCTGAAGAAAGTTAATTCCCCAAAAAAATCATCATTACAAAAGCAAGAGAAAATCTGGCAAAGATACGCCCACATGTCTTTCATGATTGCCTACATCACTATGTCGGGTCTATAGAACAAAGAACGGTATATTATGACCGAGTTATACCTCAACCCCATGATGGACAAAAAATGTTTTGGGCTTATGTACATCCCAAAAAGAAAATAATTTTAAGAAAATATAGAGATTTTTAAAAAAGTAGGCCTTCATATTTCAAAATCCATTAATTGACCCAAAATTTGTATGTGAAGAGAATTTAATAGGATTTTTAAATACTCATATAAATTCTACAAAAAAATAAATGAAAGATTAGTTTTTTTTACGCCTCTCCTTCTAAAATTAACCTAAATGTTTAAATATTAAAAATATTATAAGATAATATTATGTATAAAAAATGGAGAAAGTGAAAACAATGAAATTGTCAAGAAGATGAGGATGTTGAAGTAGTGAGAAGGGGGAAATAATGTATCTTAGGTGTTTATATTAAAAATTATGATGTCGAGTGTAAGAAAAAGACATGACACAATATATATCAAAATTAACAGAAAATTGATTTTTATTTTTGCATTCAATGATTTTTTTTTTTTTTTTGTGAATTCTTATCTACCCACCTTAAAAAGTTGGGTAAGGTTACCTTTAACTAGACTGACCAAAACAACAAACAAACCCAACATCAACATGACTGTAAGACCCATACATAAAATACATACATCAAAGCATATTTTTCATATATAAGTACGTGTTTGGTATTGAAATACTCATAAGTTCTCAGTACAACACATTGTAATATTTTAGCCAACTAAAATATTAAGGTACTACAACCAAAGGTTATCAATAATACAAGATGTCAAAACAAAAAGAAATCTAAGAACTAGATCCGAAGATCTCAAAACATCCACTGCGGAAGCAAAACCATCGATAAGTAAGGATAATCAAACTACCTTATCCTCACCCTTTGCGGAACCTGAAGTACCTTTACCAAAGATGATTGAGAAGGTTGAGAGATGAATGGATGATGAATCTTCAAGACCAATAGCTTTCTTCTTCTTCTTCTTCTTCAAGCTTTTTCCCTCTTCTTCTCCCTCATCTCCTTTTTCTCTTACTATGTGTTTATGTTTCTATGTTAACACAACATAAGAACACAAACTTAGGTTTCTACGTGGAAGTATAAATTGTTCCCAAAGGGTCCAAATAGAGGACACCCAAAAATATATCTTAATTAACAATTTAATTAAACCTATGAGTCAGATAATATTAGTTGATAAATTTGAATTCGTCGATTGCTCTAATTATTTTTTGTTAAAAATCTCTCAGAGCAACCCGAAACCCTATTGATTTCAAATAATATTATTTAGAGCATTAAATAAATTATGGGGTATTACATCTTCCCCCTTAAATAGAAATTCGTCCTCAAATTAAAAAATTACCTGAACAGGTGAGGGCACACCTCTCGCAACTCTGATTCTAGTTCCCATGTAGCATCTCTCGGATGCGTCACATCCCATTGTACCTTAACAAGTGGAATATCTTTGTTTCTAAACACTTTGGTTTCTCTTCCAATAATACGACTCAGTTATGGTTCAAAAGTCAAGTCCGTTTCTATCTCGATAGAATCCGGAAGAATAGGCTAAAGAGGATCAGGAACAAACCTATGAAGTTGAGATACATGAAAAACATCATGTATTTCTGATAGAGAGGGTGGTAAGGTTAATCTGTAAGCAACTTCACCAATCCTTTCTAAGATCTGATACGGTCTCACGTATCTCAGACTTAACTTACGTGACTTGAACGGTCCTTTCAATCTCAATATCGGAGTAACTTTCAAATAAACATGGTCACGTTCCTCAAATTCCAAAGGTCTCCTTCGATTATCAACATAACTCTTCTGACGATCTTGAGCTTGCTTAATTTTCTCTCAAATTATACGAATCTTTTCTGTAGTCTCTTGTATAATCTCGGGTCCCAAAATTCTATCTTCACCCACTTCTGACCTACACAAAGGCGTTCTACACTTTCTTCCATATAAAGCCTCATACGGAGCCATACCAATGCTCGCATGGTAACTATTGTTATAAGAAAACTCAATTAAAGGTAAAAGTTCCTTCCAATTTCCTCTACTTTCCAACACACAAGCTCTTAACATGTCTTCCATTGTTTGAATCGTTCGCTCAGTCTGACCATCCGTTTGAGGATGATTAGAAGTGTTCAAATGTATATTCGTATCCATAGCTTGTTGAATCACTTTCCAAAACCTTGAAATAAACTTTGGATCTCTATCGGACAAAATGCTAGACGAAACACCATGCAACCTTACAATTTCAGCAATAAACAACCTTGCAAGATGACTTGCCTTGTATGTAGTCTTAACGGCTAAGAAATGCGCAAATTTTGTTAGTCGATCTACAATCACCCTAATAGAATCATAACCATCTTAATTACTTGGTAATCCCACCAAAAAGTCCATAGAAATACTATCCCACTTCCGAATTGGAATATCCAAAGGTTGTAACAAACCGTCTAGTCTTTGGTGCTCGATCTTCACTTGTTGGCACACCGCACACTCAGACACAAACACTGCAATATCCATTTTCATACCGGACCACCAATACTCTTTCTTTAAGTCTTGATACATCTTCGAAGAACCCGAATGTATCATAAAAGTACCTTTATGAGCTTCCTCCAAAATCTTTCTCTTTAACACAACATCATTTGGAATGGAAATCCTTTGGTTAAATAGGATAATCCCATCCAACGCTCTTATAAAACTCGGTTGGAGTAACATCTCTTGTAACTTCTCATATAGAAGTTGTTCTTGTTGAATTTCACTTCTTAAAGTAGAATTGATATTCAAATTTTCCATAATCACACCATTCGGAATCCATACAAATTGAAGATTAAAATCTATAAACTTCTCCAATAATGCATATTCCAACATCATCAATTTGGCACCATGAATCACTTTTCGGCTCAATGCATCTGCCACTTTATTTGCTTTTCCAGGATGATACTTTAATTTTAGGTCATAATCCTTCAAATACTCCATCCACCTTCTTTATCTCATATTCAACTCTTTCTGATCAAATAGATACTTCAAAATTTTATGGTCGCTGAATATCTCAAAGCGCATACCATACAAATAATGCAACCACACCTTTAGAGTAAACACAATGGCCGCTAACTACAAATCATGAGTTGGATAATTTTTCACATGAACTTTCAACTGTCGAGAAGCATAAGCTACAACCTAACCTTCCTGCATAAGAACACCTTCTAGTCCCATCTTAGAAGCATCGCAAAACACTTCGTAAGAATTGTTAGGATCGAGAATGATCAACCTCGGAGCAGTTGTCAATCTTTCCTTTAGATACATGAAACTCTGATCATAACCAGAATCTCATTCGTAAGCGAAATCCTTTCTAGTAAGCTTAATAATTGGCAACGCCAACTGAGAAAAACCTTTAATGAACCTTTTGTAGTAACCTGCCAAACCTAAGAAACTTATAACTTCCGAAGCATTCCTTGGTCTCTCTTAATTTATCACGACTTCAACTTTCGACGGATCCACTGCTACATCTCCTTGAGATATAACATGTCCAAGAAATTTGAATTCAGACATCCAAAACTCACACTTGCTAAACTTAGAAAAACGTTGGTTCTCTTGCAATACCGATAAAACAATTCTCAGATGCTCTCCATGCTCTTGTGGAGTACAAGAATAAATGAGAATTTCATCAATAAAGATTACAAGAAATTGATCTAAATAAGCTTGAAATATCCGGTTCATGTAGTCCATAAAAACAGCTGGAGCATTCGTCACACTAAAAGGCATCACTAAAAATTCATAATGTCCATAACGGGTTCTGAACGCAGTCTTTGGTACATCAGAACTCTATACACAAATCTGGTGATAGCCCGACCTTAAATCAATCTTCGAGAACACACATGCTCATTTCAATTAATCCAAAAGGTTGTCTATTATAGGTAAAAGATACTTGTTTTTGATAGTGACCTTGTTCAACTTACGGTAATCAATACACAACCGCATACCACTGTCCTTCTTTTTACCAATAAAACAGGAGCTCCCCATGGTGAAACACTTGGCCTAACAAAATGCTTCGCCATCAAATCTTCTAACTGATCCTTCAATTCTCTTAATTCAAGCAGTGACATCCGATAAGGGGAAACAAATATAGGAGATGTCCCCGATATCATGTCAATTGAGAATTCAACTTCCCTCACAGGAAGTAGAGAAGTGACATCCTCGGGAAAAACTTCAGGATACTCACAGACTATTAGGATACTTAGCACTTGCTAGTCATTACTCTCCTCTTTAGTAAGGACCAGTAAAACATATTTCTCTTTTTCAAACAAAAAGTTTACCATTCCAACCGTACCTTCTAAGATTGTTGTCAACACATCCTTCGGAGGAGCTTCCACAAATAGAATGATGATTAATTTCTCTTCGCACCCAATAAACACAGAATTAGCAGACAACCAATCCATTCCCAAAACAACATCGACTTTCTTAAGGGGTAGACAAATAAGATCAATATGGAAAACCCTACCATCCACAAACAATGTGCAATTTTCACACATTAGAGGTGTCTCAACCATTTCATCCATAGCGATAGTAACCACCATAGGAGGAAATAAGGGAATAACTCACCAACCAAGTCGCTTCACACAACGAGTAGACACAAAAGAATGTGTTACTCCACAATCAAATAAAACAAGGCAAGGATGTCCATTAACAAGACATGTACCTGCAATCAGAGAGTTGTCGGCTTTATTCTTCCTTGCATCCATGGTATAAATCCTTCCTTGAACCTGATTCCTTCTCTGTGGATAATCTTTAGCAATATGTCCTTCATTCTGGAAATGGTAACATATCACACCGCCCGGATTACACCTTCCATATTATTCTTATGGCACCTGGAGCATGAAGGAGGAGTATTAGGCATAGGATTTTCCATTTTCTTCCCCTTGAAGGGTTGGGGTCTTGGCCTAAAAGGTTGATTCGCCCTCCCACGATCACCTTGAACAACTCTTCCAACATTCACTTCAGTTTGTACTTTCTTCAAACTATGTTCAGCAACATAACATTTCCTCAGCAATTCAGAATAAATAGTGAACTCCCTCTGAGAGACACTATGAGAAATCTCAGCCCTTAACCCAAATAAAAACTGATCAATTTTCCATTTCTCGTCCGAAGTATACATAGCTTGCCTTGAGTAAGCTGCCATATCTTCAAATTTTTCTGCATAACTGGCCACAATCATGCTTCCATGCCTTAGATGCTGAAACTCAAACTCCTTCTGAGTCCTTAGAAAACTTGGAAAATATTTCTCCATAAAAATTGCCTTACACGGTTCCCATACCTTCGAAACCTCTTGCACAATCATGAGAGTAGAAACACTCTCCCACCATCTAGCAGCAGGACCTTTCAACGAGTGTGACGCAAACATCACCTTGTTCTCTTCACTTCATAACACAATCTAGAAGATTCTCTCCATACTAGTTATCCATTCATGAGCTTATATCGGATCTAATCCGCCATAAAATTCTAGAGGATTCATGCAGAAAAATTCACGGAAAGTTCCACCTTCAGTTTCAGGAATGACCACCTGAGGATGAAGATCCCCATTCATTTGGGGAACCATATCCTGCATAAACTGGTTCTGTTGTTGTTGCATCCATTGCATGAACTGATACAAAGGAGCATTCCCATCGCCAACTGGCGGATTCCTAGCAGGAGGGGTGGAATTACGCCTACCACGAGTTCTACGTCCATTAGTCATATCCCTAAACGTCATCAAAATAAGATTAAGTTGATCAAGCTCAATACCATAAACATAACATTTAGTTCTATCGCGAGATTACGCATGTGAACGGAATGAAACACTTATAATATTCCAAGGCTAGGTCGAGGGTACGACCTGCTCTGATACTAATTGTAAGACCCATACATAAAATACATACATAAAAGGATATTTTTCATATATAAGTACATGTTTGATATTGAAATACCCATAAGTTCTTAGTACAACACATTGTAATATTTTAGCCAACTAAAATATTAAGGTACTACAACCAAAGGCTATCAATAATACAAGATGTTAAAACAAAAAGAAATCTAAGAACTAGATCTGAAGATCTCAAAACATGCATTGCGGAAGCAAAGCCATCGATAAGTAAGGATAAACAAACTGCTTTATCCTTATCCTTCGCGGAACCTGAAGTACCTCTATCAAAGATGATTGAGAAGCTTGAGAGATGAATGGATGATAAATCTTCAAGACCAAGAGTTTTCTTATTCTTCAAGCTTTTTCCCTCTTCTTCTCCCTTCTCTCCTCTTTCTCTTACTATGTGTTTATGTTTCTATGTTAACACAACATAAGAACACAAACTTAAGTTTATACGGGGAAGTATAAATTGTTCCCAAAGGGTCCAAATAGAGGGTATTCAAAAATGTCTCTTAATTAACAATTTAATAAAACCTCCGAGTCAGATAATATTAGTTAATAAATTTGAATTCGCCGATTGCTCTAATTATTTTTGTTAAAAATCTCTCAGAGCAACCCGGAACCCTATTGATATCAAATATCATAATTCAGAGCATTAAATAAATTACGAGGTATTACAATGACTAACACATCATATATAAAATCAAAAACAAATTATAATCTAGTACAATATAACAATAATCCATTAACTAGTAAAACTTTCCACTTCACAATAGCAATAATGTATGAACTTTGTAAACCTCCCGCTATTCTATTTTGGAATATCATCAGGTTCCTAATCCTGTAAATGCTATACACTATTTCAGTCATGTCAATCTTCAACTACCGTGCCTTACAAATTCCACCTCTAGTATGTTGGCATAACTCATGCAATTCAGAATTTGAATCACCAGGTACTTGATTATAATGAATCCAGGAAAGAATTTGAATTCAAATTCTTCTAGTATCTGCACACTCAAAGAAGAGATGTTACGATTGCGGTTGCGAGTGTTGCGATTGCAGTCATTACGGTTGCTGCAATGCGTATTGCAGTCGTTGCAGCGTGAATTTTGATTGAGAAAAATATGAAATACATTGTTAAAAAACACTTAATGTTATGATTTTTCATAAAAAAAACTTGAGTTTTGTCCTCTAAATTTTAAGTTTTGATAGAAATACTTGAAAAAACTTGGATGGAGTTGCCTAATACGATTTCTAACGTAGAAAGACGCATAATTTCAAATCACACCGCAATTATGGTCCGATGCGATTGTGGTGACTACCGTATCATCAATATCACGACCTCAATTGCAGTTGCGGACCGCAATTTAAAACCAAGCCGCTTGATACCCCTAAAAAACGTATACACTTATTTGTCTCATACCTTCCAAAAAAATGATTTTATTCTTTCACAATTTAGAGATTTTTTAGACAACAATATTGATGCATACTTATTTACTGATGTTTTTAGTAAACAATCACGAGTTTAGAAAGTCTGTGAGATTAACTTGTAAAATATCCAAAGCAATTTGTGCTAATGATTTATGTGAATTAAATGTAGTCGTCATGTGATAGATAAAGGCATAGAAAAAAACTTTAAATGAAGTTAAGTTTTGATATATTACAAGATAAAATGCAATAAATGACATTAAACATAGCAAAAGTAGAAGTAAATGTTCGGTTTAAGAAAAGAAAAAACATAGCAAAAGTAGAAGTAAATGTTCGGTTTAAGAAAAGAAAAAACTGAAGAAAAAATTGGACGCAAACACATACATGTTTCTCGTTCAAAGGTTTCGCTCTGACTTGGGTACTCTAGTAGTATGGATTGTATAAATGAGATTTTGCCACGCTTAATCCCATGTATGAGTCTTCTATTTATTCTATTTTCAAAGTAACCATCGACGACGGTCATGACCACTAGGGAACTAGTGCACTCACTCCACGTTCAATCTTCTAGCTCCCATTTGTGTGCTTACGTCTCATCCACAACTCTAACTATTTAAAACCCACGTTGAGTTGTATCTGTTTCCAACTTCCTAACGAACCCCTAATGGTAACCGCTCCAACGTGTTGTCGACACTGCCTACCAAAGACAAAATACATCAACTTCCTTTTTGTTTTTATTTCATTCTAGAGAGTATTCCTTTATTCCTAAATGCATTCCTTTATTCCTGAATCACTTCCATTTGAAAAGTTCTTCTTCCTAATTGATTATTAGAGGTGGTGGAAGTAGTCGAGTAAAAAGGATTAAGAGGCATAAGTAACGGAATGTCAGCTCTGGTTTCCAACATTTGAACAACAGTCTTTATGGAAGGACGATTTATTGGTTTCCATTGAATGCACCAAAGTCCAACTATTGCAAGTTTTTTTGCAATTTTAACACCACTTTCATCCTCAATATGAATACTTACATCACCTTCCAATAAATTATGAATCCATTCAGGATACAACACGTTCAAATTTTCCGCAGATGATGCGTCTATATTCTTCCTCCCTCCAACCATTTCTAACAACAACATTCCGTAACTATAAATATCTGACTTAAGAGACACATTTCCAAAATTTCTTGACAGAACTTCGGGCGCCATGTATCCCAAGGTCCCCTTGGCCGCTGTCATAGACACAAAACTGAGATTCTTTGAACATAATTTGGCGAGACCAAAATCTGAAATTTTTGGCTTCAAGGAGTCATCAAGCAAAACATTGTGTGGGTTGATGTCAAAGTGAATGATTGGATGACTACAACCTTGATGAAGATACTCAATTCCTTTAGCTATCTCAATGCCAATTTGTTGCAGCTTCTCCCACCCCATGAAATGCTCTTTGTCATCCGGTGGAAATATGAAGCTCTGTAGTGAACCTTTTGGAAACAAATTGTAAACAAGAGCTCGGTGGATTCCGTCCGCGCAAAAGCCAAGCAAACGAACTACATTGATGTGATGGATTTTGCCCATAATTCCTACTTCATTGATGAACTCTTTTCCTTCTCCTTCCGTACCATTCAGCATTTTCACTGCCACAAGAATCTCACTTGAGAGCTTTCCTTTAAACACAGTTCCGTGAGCACCTTCTCCGAGTTTTTCCTTAAACCCATTCGTAATTCTTTTTATATCAGCATAGGAGAATCTCGCTGGCTTTTGTGCTCTGTAATCTTCTAGGAACTTGTCAACTCTAATTTGATCCTCTTCTTTCTTTCTAAAATATAGATATATCTTAAATAATGCAATGAGAATCAGCCCCAAAAGAATTGAACCTAGAAAAACATGTTATAACATTCAAATAAAATTATCTTCCAACATAAATCAACAAATAAAAACATAGAACAAGTCTAACCTGTAGCCGTGTATATAAGAGGTTTTGATATTTGAATCATTTTATGTTTCTTGTGGCATAAAACACATTCAGTTTCGCCTTTGGTGCCGTTGTTCTTCCATTTGCATTTCATACCTTTTGCATCGCACTCAGTACAATTTTGTTTGCGCCAACTCAAACGGAGCCGATCAAACGTCATGTGACTTGCCATGATTGACGGGTTGACTTCGAATATCTTGATACACGATGCAAGGTCCAGTGCAAGGACACTGCTGTAGGATTCTGAAGTATAAATTGGACATTTGATCATATCTTGTGAATAACTATCTATCTGATCTTGGTTTCTCAAGTATCGTTTCTTAACTGAAGAGCAATTGAAAAAAACTATTGGGCTTGAGTATGAATAAGTTTGATAAGATAGAAGAAATGAGGAATCGTAAAGTTTCAGTTTCAGAAACTTTTCTGGAAAGCACTTGTCCGGGTCCAAAATATAAATGTTGTTCCATTTATATTCAATTTCAACAACAGGGAATTGAATTGGACCTGAAGTGGTAGGGAGAAAAAACATGGTTTGCTTGTTTTGAGTACAATATAGACAAAACTCAGGATTAACACATTGATCTTGTGATGATTCTTTAACAAGTTGGAAAGGATATCTAATAATTGGCTGGTTAGGTCCACAACTTGATCCTCTGCACTCATCATTAACGCTGCTGCTATTCGCTAGCATGAGCAGTAAAAGTAGCTTCATCAAACTACTATGTGCTGCTTTTGCCATCCACATTAAGGAAATGGATTTGCTCCCTTTCATGTTACAGGGCTTTCTTTTTTTCAGCATAAGAAACTAACTCGGTGGCCTTTTTAATAATAAATATCTGACCTCATCGGTCCATTTATTTTATATATATATATATATATATATATATATATATATATATATATATATATATATATATATATATATATATATATATATATATGAAAACAGAGAGAGACACGCCATATCTGAACATTGAAACACAAGTTTCAACCCGAAAACAGTGTCGCCAATATGTGGTGGGTGAGATTGATATTGGTATTATTGTTGCTCTATATGCTTCTATTCCCGCAAGGCATATGCGGTTATAGTGAGCAAGAACATGTTTGTCCACCTTCATCTTGTGGAAAAATATCAAAGATAAGTTACCCTTTTCGTTTAAAAGGTGAATCAAGTCACTGCGGAGAGAGCAAGTATGAACTATCATGTGAAGATAATGTGACAAGTTTATATTTGTACTCTTCAAAATACCTTGTGCAGTCCATAAATTACAACAATTTCACAATCCGATTGGTTGATCCTGGTGTTCAACAATCTAACTGTTCTTCACTTCCTCTCAGTTTCTTGTCCCGGTCTAATTTCTGTGATACATATGAATATGATGACAAATATTGCACAGATCCATACCAAGCCATAAATTATGATGGTTTTCTTTTTGAGCATATAGTTTATTTGGACATTTTAGGGATCAATTTAAAATTTTCATAAAATATGATGACTATCTTAAAAATTTTAAATAATTAATAATAAACAATTTAATATTTGCATTATATTGAGTGAAAGAGTAATTTAAAATTCTTTACTTTTTGGTGCTATTTGAAATTCCTTAAATTTATCTTAAATAAAATATTTCATAAATTTAAATAATTTAACAATTCTCTATATTTTTTTAATCCAAATAATAAATTTTGATTAAATTATTTTAAATTCTCTCAACAATATTTTCCCTCAATAAAATAATTCATTCAAACACACTAGTTATTCACCAATAAAATACTTACAATCTTTATATTACATTTTCAACCTAGATTTTCTTAGAGAGCCTTAACTTTTTTTACACTTCTATCCCTTCGGATTTCATCTCAATAATCTTATTAATACCTACATCTTTTATTATGTCAAACTTCTTTCTGAACAATATTTTTAATTCATTTGCATATGATAATTATTAACGATAATTAGCATATTATTCATGTACCTTAATAAGAAATAAAAATCATCATCAGGGTTCCTAACATTTTTTTATACTAAAAACTATATTCAATCATTCAAATTGATAGCATGTATATAAGTTCAAAACCACTATAAACTGAAAAGGATGAATATGTGAACAATCTCACAACACACACATTAATAATATATAACGGAAAAATACCAACAAATATGAGAAAGCCTACAAATATAACGAAATGGAAATGCTTGGAATACTCATGTCTCCGAGTCTGCAGCGTTGAAGACTTCAAAATCATCGAGTCGAAATTAATCTATCAATCTGAATTGAACAAACACCACACCAAGAAGGGAAAATAAAATAACACTGCAATAAGACGACAACCAACACAACATCGCACTAAGACGACGAAATAATAAAGAAAAAACTAAAAATACATGTGAAATCACTTATTTGAATTAAAAGGAATTTAGAGGTCTGATTTTGGATTAAAAATTGACACTAAAACCACGCCACTTTAGTGGATGAAGCTCGCCTCCAGTTCGCACAATGAACTTAAAACTTGTTTCGACCATAACTTGAGAACTGTAACCTCATTTTACGCGCAGTCGAAAGCATGGGAAAACTAATTCAATGCTCTATAAGACAATGACTAAATATCATTGATTGTATACCTACAAAAATGAAAGAAAAACTATCAAACTAAAAAATATGTACATGATTACGCACACACTATAATGTAAACTACACAAAATATACACTAAAGTTAAGGTTTATTGATATAAAACGAATGAATTAAGATGATAAGTGTCAATTATTTACACTAAAAATAATTACAATTTAGTATTTATCACTGACCTTGGCGAATCATCTAGATATGGTGTTGAGCATGTGACATGTGGTTTTGATGTCTTCGCCCTGATGCAATTCCTTTTCTTGGTCCTAGGACTCACAACATTGTCTCGCCCATGCAGGGTGCGTCGTTCTGCCTGGTAGGGGAACCTCACTTTACATACTTCTTGAGGTGGCCCTCTTGTACTAGCTTTTTATCTCCTTCTTTAACTAGTATGAGTCTTTTATATGATGTCCTTCAACCCTATGGAACATACATCACCTTTCTAGTTCAAACCCCATTACCTCGAAGATGGGGGCAGGCGGCGTCGATATGCTATATAGGTGGAGCATCTCACGCCAGATCTGTTCTCGGCGAGTATTCAAAGCCGTGAAACTTTATGTCGCTTTTCCCGACCTTTTGAAAAGGGATTTGTCCCTCACAGGAGAGGTGTAGTTACTTTTTCTTGAGGAATAAGATCTCTCGGCGTTGGGGACCAACTCCTTGGCATTATAAGCCTTCTTTTCAGTGTTTCTTTCCTCCCATTTGATGTAATACTTTGCTCAAAAGACTACTTCAGTGAGCGTGAGTGCTGGCTTTTGGGCGAGTGATTCATTAAACTGTCCATTCTTAAGTCAATTTTTGAATTCCCCCACAAATATTTATTTGTTTGGAGGGATGACCTTGATGGTGGTTTTGTTAAAACGGAAGAGGTAGTCCCTTAACGATTCTGGTAAACCTTGGCGGATGTTGAATAACCTGGTTATGGACATTTTTCTATGGGAACAAGCGGCAAACTGGTGTACCATCTTCCTTACCAATTCCTTATAGTTCTTAATAGAGGCACGGGGAAGGCCCATCTACCACCGAGGGTGTCCGACAACAACTTGCAATTTAGAGAATCTAATGCTCTTATGATGGTCATCTGCGTCTTGGCGAAGACGACATGTTTGTAGGGATCGTTGCGTCTATCAAACTTGACCAAAGATGGAGGTTTGAAATCTTAGAGAATATGGATCCCAATATTTCGCGCGAGAGTTCATGTAATACTTGGAAGTAATAGTAAAAAAATTGGCTTGTGATGGTGGTATAGATTTTCAAATGCCAATTTAGACTAGCTACAGTAATGTACCTATTGTGAGTTTGTGAGGCTTAAAACGAAAATAGTATAATTTTTTTTTTGGTTTCATCATCTTATTAATCGTTTGTCAAAATATAAATTAATCGTTGGAATTTAAAACACATTCATATGTCTCTTTAATATTTACTCTATTCATTGTTGAACCTTATCCTTAATTTGTATTAAAAACGGATTTCTTTTTTCTTCTTCTTTTTGAAAGGAAAAAATAGGATTTCTTAAAAAATTAAAATGATATGAGATTAATAAATAGTAAGGAGTTGTGCAGTGTCCATAATAAATTGAGTAATACTATTAAGATACAAAATACAACACTCTGTATATTATCATTAAACAAATTATACAATTAAGCTTGGCATGCATTCCAAGAAAAGGGAAAGTATTAAAATGTTAAACAACAGTATAAAATACAGTCTAAATGGTATTTTTATTTATTTATTTATTAAAGTTTACCCTATATGATGAAATGGTTACGAAATTGAGAATGTTTTTTATTTCATTGATATTATCAAATAAATTAAAATATTGTGACAATTTCTTCAATTTTTTTTATGGTTCAGGGATATGGCCCCAATTGAGTTTCTACGCCAAAGGTAAGAACTCTATCTTTGTGATTTTTATTTATAAAATAGCTAAACGTTTTTTCTGAAAAGAAAAACTAAAAGTAAATAAATCAAAAGGGTTATATTTTTGTTGGTGTTAAAGTCGAACTAAACTTACTTATTACTCATATTTATGTCTACTCTCTCTCTCTCTCTATTTACTCTCTCTCATAATTGAGAGAGAGGCTTGATGAACATTTACACTAACTGATGTGCAAAAGTCATTGGTAATAGATGAAATAAGTTTTGTTGTAGTTTTTCACAAACAAGGTTACAATCATAGTCTATTGGTTGGTGCATCCGTGAAGTGTGTTAATTTTTTAATTTTTTTATATCAAAGTAAAAATGGTCTGTTTGTATTTGACAGTGTCAAAAGGTATTTTATTGCAAGTTGAAATAGCATGCGTCGAATAGAATGTATTAACTGTATTTGACAGAAAATCAAATATAGTCTGTCGAAGCATGTAGTTGAAGTAATTAGTTGTCGAAGGAATCGACAGAATCGAAGAAGATTGACTTGGTATAGTCTTAGTTAAGTTAAATATTTTTGTGATTACTTGGAGTGCAAGTAATATCATCTATAAATAGAGAGGATCTCTATTTCATTCGTAAGTAAGCAAGCATTATGTAGTTTCAGAAATAATAGTCATGATTAATACACATTGTAGCAAACACCTTGAGTGCAACTTGCACAATAATACATTCATGTTCTTCCTCCAAAATTTCTCTTTACTCACACTTTCAATTATCTTGTTTTCTTCTTTCAATTCTCCATGTAGTGTAGAATCATCTATAAAGGGTGAATAACTATAGGCATGATCAATCAGAAAAATTGAATCTTGTTCTTCAATATTGATTCGATTAACTTGAAGATTGGAGTTTTCCCAATATTTGGTATGTAGAGCATTGAACGTGTGATCTTTGGGACACATTGAGTTACGATGAATCATATGAACATGAATTTTCCATCAAATCTTGCAAACTTGAATGGTAAGAACTATGAAAATTGGTGTAAGCATATGAAGGTTGTTTTATGTTATTAAGATATATGGTATCTTATGAAGAATGGAATAACACCAATTGGAAAGAATGCCACAGATGAACAAAAGGTTCCACACAAAGATTTGAAGAAGAAACATTACAAGGCTCTCTTTTTAATCCATCAATGCATTGATCCAAACAACTTTAAGAAAGTTGGTGATGTAGATTCAACGAAGGAAGCATGAGACGTCCTGAAAAAATCATTTGGAGGTGCTGAGAAAGTGAAGGAGGTGAGGTTAAAAACCCACAAAAGAATGTATGAATTGTTTCAGATGGAAGACAATGAAAACATGATTGATTTCTTCACCAGAGTAATGAAAAAGGTAAATCAAATCAAGACGTGTGGAAAAGTGTTGGCATCAAAATCTGTAGTGTCATAGTAGCAATAGAAGAATTGATGGGTTTGTCAAGTATGACTAACTAAGATCTTAAAGGAACACTTGAATCTCACAAACAAAAAATGGTTGAAAGAACTGCAAGCAATTCAAAGAACGACTTAGCTTTGCAGGCTGAGTCGACTAAGAAAGATAAAGGAAGATGGAATGGTAACAAGGGCAGAGGAAGTTACAACAATTCGAATAATAGAGGAAACTACCAAGAAGGTAATTCATCAAATTAGATACAATATTCTAAACAAGGAAATCACATAGGTGTTAGGTAGGTAGAGGAAGATGCGATGGAAGAAAACCCGATAAAAGTCATATTCAGTGCTACAATTGTCAAAAGTATGGTCATTATGCAAGTTAATATCAAGGATGCAAGAAATATCAATAAAGTAATGCAAAGCTTGCAGAAGACGAAGTGATGCTAATGGTCACAAAAATATAAGAAGAAATATTCTAAGATAAATGGTATCTCGACTCACGAAGTTCATCACACATGACAGGAATAATATATCGGTTTATCAACATCAGCCTCTCGTCAAAGAACAAGGTAAAATTTGCAAACTACAATACCATATATGTTGAAGGTATTAGTGATGTTCTAATAAGAAGGAAGGAGGGTAAACAATCAGTAATTTCCTACATGTTGTTCATAAATGTGATGAAGATTAATATGCTAAGTATAGGTTAGTTGATTGAGAGGAATTATAAAGTATTGATCAAAGATAGAATGATAAGAGTGATCGGCTTGAGAAACAGTTAATCTTGAAGAATCATATGTCTCAGAATAGAACCTTCATGATTGAACTTAATGTGTTGGAACACAAGTTCCTGACGACTGTAGCTAATAGAGATGAATGATTATGGCATTATATACTTGGTTACTTGAATATTAATGACATCAATAATATGAAGAGGAATAACATGTTTTCAGGTCTACCAGAAATCTATATTCCATAAGATGTACATGAACAATGTGTTCAAGCAAAGCAACACAAGAATAACTTCAACAAGAATGCGAGAAGCAAGTCAAAATCCAATGTCGAGGTAATCTACTCATACATTTGTTGTTACATTTATTGATGATTACAACAAAAATTTATGGACCTACTTAATCAAGAAGAAAGGTGATGTGATTGATGTTTTCACCAAGTTTAAATCAATGTTGGAAAGACAGAGTGGTCACAAGATTAAGGTTATGAGGAATCATGGAGGTGAAGAGTATGTGTCAAAATCTTTCGACACACTATGTACAAAAGAAATAATTGTGCATGAGGTGGTTCCACCATACACTCCTCAACAAAATGGTACTTCAAAAGGAAAGAACAAAACCATTATGAATATGGTGAATAGTATGTTAAAAGGCAAGCATATCCTAAATGAGCTATAGGGTGAGGTTCTGTAGTGTGCAACATACATATTAAACAAATGTATGACAAAGAGGCTCGAAGGTATCACATCAGAAGAATATAGGTCTAATATCAAACCTATTTTAAGCTATTTGAAGTTGTTTGGATGCATAACACATACATATGCCAGATCAACTGAGAAAAAAGTTAGATGATAAGTTGAGTCAGATGATCCTGGTGGGATACAATTCGACTAGTGGATACAAAGTGTTCGACCCAGTGAACAAGAAAGTCTTGATTAGTAGGGATGTGATCGTAGATGAGCTTAAAGAATAGGATTTTACTAAGAACATCAAGAAGGATTCAGTGAGAATCTTATGTGATGAACCAATTAGTGAAGCTATTAGAGATATTCGAAAAACTATTGGAGAAGTTCTACAAGAAGTGATTAAAGGTAAAGCTAGTACAAGCAGACCTTAGAGAACCAGAAACATGTCAGTAAAACTACAAGAATTTGTAATCACAACAGATGATGTGGCCGATGATGAAAGTGAGTTAATATATTATGCATTTTATGCAGATACTGAGCCAGTCAATGCAGATGAAGCATTGAAAGACTCAAAATGTATAAAATCTATGGTGGATGAGATAAAATCCATATAAGACTATGATACCAGATCACTAGTCAAACTACTTAAAGGGAAGAAGGATATTGATGTGAAATGGGTATACAAGGTCAAGCTAAATCTAAAAGGTGAAGTAATTTGATACAAGGCAAGACTTGTAGCCAAATGGGTTTCTTCATAAATAAGTAATCAACTATGATGAAATCTTTTCACCAGTAGCTAGAATCAAAACAATTAAGTTCATTTTTGGTCTAGCCAATATACATAATTGGTCGGTATGTTAGATGGACGTAAAATGTACATTCCTGAATGTGCCTCTAAACGAAGAGGTGTATGTGATACAACCACTTGGGTTTATGAAACAAGACCAAGAAAGGAAATTATATGACTATATAAATCCTTGTATGGATTGAAATAAGCTTCAAGAGCTTGGACAAGAAAATATGCGGCTTTCTAAGAGAGAAATATTTTCAATTATGCACAACACAGAATGGTATGTATGTCAGGAGAAGAATGACAGGGAATTATGGGTGTACACACACCCATTCACAATAATGTGCATGCATACACACACACACAAGGACACTTATGCATGTGGTACCATTATGGACAACACATGTCCATTTCGCTCCTGAATCCACACCATCAAACCAAAGCACCCCAATTAGCTACTAAAACCTTTAGTAACGCTTCACTGAATGACTTTTGTAACTAGCTTATTGCTCCTAATTTTTTTAATTTTTCTGTCGAAGTCGAAATGGTGATTTGTATTTGACATGTGTCAAAAGGTGTTTTAGTGTGTGTCGAAATAACATGCATCGAATAGAGTCTGTATTAATTTCATATTAAACAAATGTATGACAAAGAGGCTTGAAGGTATTACACCAAAGAATGTAGGTCTGGTGTCAAACCTAGTTTAAGCCACTTGAAGTTTTTTTAGATGCATAACATGCTAGATCAACTGAGAAGAAAGATGGATGATAAGTCGAGTCAGATGATTTTGGTGGGATATCATTCAATTAGTGGATATAAACTATTCACCCCAGTGAACAAGCAAGTCGTGATTAGTAGGGATATGATCATATAAGAGCTTAAGGAATGGGATTTGACTAAGAACATCAAGAAGGATTCAGTGAGAATCTTGTGTGATGAACTAGCTAGTGAAGCTATTAGAGATATTCGACAAACAATTAGAGAGGTTAGACAAGAAGATGTTGAAGGTAAGTTAGTACACTCAGACCTTAGAGAACCAGAAACATGCTTGCACGACTGCAAGAAAGTGTAATCACATCAGATGATGTGTTCCATGATGAAGGTGAGTTAGTATACTATGCCTTTTATATAGATATTAAGCTAGTTAATGTAGATGACGCATATAAAGACTCAAGGTGGATGAAATCTATGATGGATGAGATAAAACCCATAGAAGACAATGATACCTGGTTAGTATTCAAATTGCCAAAAGGGAAGAAGGAAATTTATGTGAAGTGGGTATACAAGGTTAAGATGAATCCAAAAGGTGAAGTATTTTGAAACAAGGCAAGGCTTGTAGAAAAGGAGTTTCTTCAGAAAGACGGAATCGACTATGATGAAGTATTTGCACCAGTAGCTAGAATAAAAATAAACAAGTTTGTTGTTGGTCTAGCAAATATGCATAACTGGTCAACATGTCAGATGGATGTGAAATGTAAAATTCTTTAAGGGCCTTCTTGAAAAAGAGGTGTATGTGACATAACCAATTGAGTTTGTGAAACATGACCAAGAAAGGAAAGTATACAGGCTGCAAAAAGACTTGTATGGATTGAAACAAGATCCAAGACTTGGATCAAGAAAATAGATAGATTTATAAGGGAAAGAGTTTGAGAAAGGCATAACCGAGCATAATGTGTATGAAATGAGAAGAAGGAGTGAGATGCCTATACTACGTCTCTATGTCGACGACCTATTAAAAACAAGCAGTTGCAAGAAGGAGATCAAAGATTTCAAACATGACTTAAGTAAGGAGTTTGAAATTTCAGACTTGGTAAATCTCTTATACTTCCTTGGTATCTAATTCTACAAGAGTATTAAAGGTTTGATGATTCACTAAAGAAGATATGCATATGAAATAATCAAGAGATTTGAGGTACAAGATTGCAACCTAACTTTGATCCAGCTGAAATGGTAAGAGATTTGAATGAAGATGATGTATACCCAACAAAGCACAAAAGAATCATTGGATCACTTTGATACATTTTTCATACAAGGAAAGATTTAGCTTATTGTGTAGGCATTGTAAGTAGATTCATGAAGAAAGCGAATGTATCTCATCTTGCAGCCACCAAGAAGATACTAACATATCTCAAAGGAACACTCAACTATGGTATTTTGTTTCCTTCAGTCAATGAAGGAAAATAATGCCAACTTATAGGCTATAGATACTCTAGTTGGTGTGGTGATGAAGATAGAAAATCAACAACATGATATGTGTTCATGTTAGGTGGTGCATCAGTCACATGGAGCTCAAGAAAGGAACTTGTGGTAACTTTATCATCATGTGGGGTTGAATACATAACATTTTAGCTATGTGCATGCCAAGCAACATGGATGATGAATCTAGTCGAAGAAATTATATGGAAGAATCATGGAGCAATAACCATGAAGATCGATAACATGTCAGCTATCAACCTAGAAATAATCTGATACCACACAAAAGAAGAAAACACATCGAAATATGGATCTATTACTTGATAGAGCAGGAAGTGAATGTAAAGTTGAGCATGGAGCATTGAAGATCATAGAATCAGATTGCATATATAATGACGAAGGTTGTGTAAGTCAAATTCAAGAGATTAAGATCAATGATGAACATGGAAAGCTTAGACACGGTGAATTATGTGGTGTGTTAAATATGTTATTATTTGTGTCAAATTCGAAATAGTTTGTTTGTATTCGATGGGTGTCAAATTTAGTGTGTCAAAAGGAGTTTGTATTTTCTATATTTGATAGAAAGTCAAATATAGCTTGTCGAAGCATGCAATTAAAACATGTAGTTGTCAAAGGAGTAAAAAAGTCAAAATATGTAGTTGTTGAAGCTATGATAGAAAGTCAACTAAGAAATCGTGAGAAAGAGTCGAAATTGCTTTGAGTTTTTTTTGAGAAATTTATTGTTGGAAGAAAAAGATAATTGAGGAAGCAACGGAATCCGAAGGCTAGGCTACAATGGTGACCGATAATCGAGAAGAAGCATTCGGTAGTTGGGTAGCATCGTAAGCCAATTTTATGTAGTTTTTGTTTTTCAATTTCTGTTTATGGATTTGTTTGTTAATGGTTTATGTTTTGGGATTTTACTATGGATTTGTTAGATTTAAGAAAGTATAAATATGTATCTCTTGCATGCTTGCTATCACATCCTTAGTATCTTTGAAAGATTAAGATATATATATATATATATATATATATATATATATATATATATATATATATATATATATATATATATATATATATATATATATATATATATATATATATATATATATATATATATATATATATATATATATATATATATATATATATATATATATATATATAAGAGTTTGGAAATCCTAATTGGAACCTTAAAGAGGAAAATATTTAGGAAAAGCTTTAGAGTTGTCTAAGGGTATTGAGAAACACTTATAAATACCTTGTGCTTATGTGATTCATATATTGAGAGTTGGAAAGATTGATAAATACTTGGGTAGAAATTAGGATTTGTTCTTAGATATTTGGTGATTGTTTTCTTGTAATTCATTTGTTATATTTTGTATCAACTCTTGGAAGTATAGTGAACCAAATAGATGCTCTCTCCCCATAAGTAGATCGTTTTATCGACCTGGATAAATAATTTATTTTCTATTGTGTTTACTTTATCTTCCAAGTTAAACTGGTATCTTATTTCATTGAGAGTTATTATTGCTTGAGTCTATTTATTTTGGTTGACATTGTTATTTGTCCCAAACATCAAAAAATTTGGTGTGATTTAACTTTGAATGATTCTTTTGAAGTGGTTTTAATCATTTCTATCAAATTTCACAATAAACGTTAAGTATACCTTAAATTATTAAGTGATGAAGAGAAAGATAACATATTTTGAGATTGTAGAAACAATAAAAACATAAAACCACTCAAGAAAGCTGTCAAAAGGCGTCGAAATAACTTGGAGGTTTTTCGGCGGAAGTGATCTATGGCATCAGGAAACAGTTTCATAAATGACAGTGGCGTCTAACAGGGGGCAACCGTTGGTAAGAGGAGGCCATATAATGGTATTGGTAGCATGAGTTAGTTTTATGCGATTCAAACTTCTGCGTTGTGGTTTATGGATCCATTTGTTAACGAATTGTGTTTTGGGCTTTTTATACAATTTATTGGGTTTACAAAATTATAAATTTGTATCTCTTGAATGCTTTCTATCTCAACCTTAAGAAATTTGAGAACTGAAGACAAAGAGAAGAATTTGAAAATCCTTGTGGGAAACTTATAGAGGAAATGGTTTAGGAAAATCCTTGGAGTTATCTAAGGGGGTTGAGAAACACTTCTAAACACCTTGTGCTTATGTGATTCATATAGAGAAAGTTGGAGATATTGAGAAATACTTGGGTACAAAATAGGGATTGTTCTTGAAAACTTGGGTGACTGTTTTCTCGTAACTCGTTTGTAATCTTTTTGAACAACTCTTGAAAGTATAATGAATCAGATAAATGCCCCCCTGAGTAGATCATTTGATTGAATAATTTTTTTGAAGTGGTTTTAATTATTCTATCCAATTTTACAACAAAGGGTGTCCCCTGTATTGTTTAAAAGTGAGCACCATGAGTAAATGAGAATTGAGAACTTTTATGAAGACAACGATTTTGAGTTGTTGAGAGTGAAAATATAACCAGTCTTAACTCAAGTAAACTTCATTAAAACATTGAAGATTGAGGTATTTGAAAGTATGTGGATTTAAAAATGGTTGGAGAACCATGCTTGTTGTCATGTTAGATCATCTAAGAAGAAAAATATGACTAAAAGAAAAAGGATGCAAGTAGCGAGCTCAAGGGTCAAGGGTGACTTGAACTTGATCAATATTGTTTAAAAGTGTTTCAACGTAGTAAAAAACATCATGGTGGTTGATGGATAAATTGAAATCACAACAGTTTCATGTCATGATGGAGATTGTTAAAGAATGTCTTAAAACCTTAAGTGATGAAGAGAAAGAAAACATATTTTGAGAGTGCAAAGATCATAAAGGCATAAAACAACCAATAAGTCGTCAAAAGGCATTGAAACTGCTTGGATTTTTTTTGTGGAAGTGACCGATGATGGCATGATAAAGTTGTGGAAGCGGAGGAAGACGACAGTTGAGCATTAGCGACCAACGATCGGCGTTCCAGGCAGCAATGTCGTAAGCGCATGCCAATTTTATTAAATTCGGGCATCTTTGTTCTGGTTCATGGATCTATTTGTTAATAAGTTATGTTTTTGAATTTAGTTATAGATTTATTGGGTTATATCAGTTATAAATATGTATATCTTGTATGCTTACTATCACAACCTTAAGAGCTTTGAGAGAAGAAGACATAAAGACGAGTTTAAGAATACCTATGATAACCTTAGAGAGGCAAAGGTTTAGAAAAACCGTTGGAGGTTTCTAAAGGGGTAGGGAAAGACTTCAAAATACCTTGGACTTATGTGATTCATATAAGAGTTTGAGAGATTGTGAAACAATTGGATATAAAATAGAGCTAGTTTTTGGGTATATGGGTAACTATTTTTTGTAACTCATTAGCAATCTTTTGTAACAATTGTTGGAAGTATATAGAATTGGAGAGCTAATAAATCGTTTGATCGAATTGAGTAAACATGTTTATTGTCTTTACTTTATCTACCAATTGTTACATTGAGTTATTATTGTTAGAGATAATTTATTTTTATTTGCATTGTTCTTTGTCTCACGTATCAAATTTATTCTTAGGTGAATTGTTACAGGTTGCCATTATATATATATAAAAGATAAAATCATATTACATTTCTCACTTGAGTCAACTTTTGTTGCAGGTTTTATCAAAGCTTCCTGGATTGGTGAGTCTTGCCACTCAGCTGGAAAAAAAAATTAAGGGTCTTTGTTTTACCAAAAACTTATTATACAAAATAAAATAAACATGTTTTTATAATTTTAGATAGCAAAAAAAACTGAACTTAAACTAAAATAATCACTCCATTCATCCCACAAAAATTGGCATTTTAAATTATTTACAGTAATTAGTAAGTACCTTGAATCCACATTTAGTGAGAATCAATTTTATATAATAAATTTACTTAAAATTAAATTTTTTACCACGGTGTCTAAATAACTTGGCACAAATATTATGTGATTATTTTGTTTTGCTATTTATCTTTTTTTGTGGTATTATGCTCCAGGTTTAATTGAACTAATAAAAGGACCAAACCAAAGCTACGAAGGTTTTTCCCAGTACAGTCTAGGATTGACCATAGGTCACTATGTTATACCATCATTTTTAGTGGCTAGATACATCTTTGGGATGACATTATTTATTGCCTTTTTGATATACAAATGGAGGAAAAGGCATTTGTCAATGTTTGAATACGTTGAACTATATCTACAAGAACAAAATAACCTCAAGCCCATTAGATATTCATACAAAGAAATAAAGAAAATGGTTAGAGGTTTCAAAGACAAGTTAGGTGAAGGAGGCTTTGGCACTGTGTTTAAGGGAAATCTTCGTAGTGGGCCTTGTGTGGCAATCAAGATGTTGGGTAAGTCTAAAGGTAACGGGCAAGACTTCATCAGTGAAGTTGCAACTATTGGAAGAATTCATCATTTGAATGTGGTGCAACTAATTGGATTTTGTGCGGAGGGATCAAAACGTGCTCTTGTTTATGAATTCATGTCTAATGGATCTCTTGATAAATTTCTTTTCTCCAAAGAAGGAAGGGTAAATATAAGTTATAGCCAAATTTTTGACATATCAATCGGAGTAGCTCGTGGGATTGCTTATCTCCATCATGGATGTGAAATGAAGATTTTGCATTTTGATATCAAGCCTCACAACATTCTTCTTGATGAGAATTTCACCCCAAAAGTCTCTGACTTTGGATTGGCTAAGTTATATCCTACTGAGAATAGCATTATCACAATGACTGCAGCAAGAGGCACAATTGGATATATGGCTCCCGAATTATTCTACAAAAATATTGGGGGAGTGTCTTACAAAGCCGATGTTTACAGTTTTGGGATGCTATTAATGGAGATGGCAAGTAAAAGAAAAAACCTAAATGTCCATGCAGAACATTCAAGTCAAATTTATTTTCCTTTATGGATTTATGATCATGTTGAAAAAGAGCAAGACATAGAAATAGAAGATACAACCGAAGAGGAAAAGAAAATAATAAGGAAGATGATTATAGTCGCACTTTGGTGTATACAACTGAAACCAGATGACCGTCCGTCAATGAACAAAGTCGAGGAGATGCTTGAAGGGGATAGAGAGTATTTCTTGAATATTTCTCCATCATGTGTCTTTAACACTTGTTACTATGTAATGTTTCCTTTGTCTGTACCTTTCTTTGAACTTATTTATATTATAATTTAAATTGATTTACCAGATAGGATATTTGTTCCTCATGCATATTAGATTGGATTTAAATTCATGGCACTTTACAAATGACATGGTAGCTATATTTATACTGATCATACAAATTGCATTTTCACTTTAGCTACGCTAATCAAATGCTACTAATGTTATTCTTAGTCTTACATATAATGTGAAGATTATGGAATGCTTCCATGCCAATATGCTTTGTAAGAGTATATATGTGCAACATGAACATTGGTATGGATATGTTGAAATTTCATATACTTAGCTATAACCCTCTTCCTCATAAAGTGTATGTCTAACTCAAAGTGTTTTTATGTGCTTGAAGTATGAGATTGTGAGATAGAAGCATAACACTTAAGTTTTTATAAAGAAGTGTGGGAGGGAAGAAAGGGACTGCAAGTTTAGTGAAGAGAGATTCTAGCTAGAGCAACTACGAGGTTGTGTGTGCTAAGGCGCGATAATCGGCCTCAATACTTGATCTTGCAACAAAAAGTTGCTTTTTGCAGCTCTGTGATGCAGAGTTGAGTCCAAAGAAAATAGGATGATTTGGATCACTTAGGTTATTAGGCCCTTATAGAAAAGTTATGTGTCAAGGAAGCAAAAGAGAGAAGAAAACCACGTTTTATAGTGCCACTAAGATATCATAGGAATCTCTTCACCACAAACCATGGGGAAGATGAACTTTTTTCCCATGTTATTCCCAAATAATATTCAAATACCGTATATTTCCACTTATATATCAATATGCCATCTTTTCAAACAAATATTTATTTTTATTACACCTTGCCTTCCATTTAATGGGTGGTAATGAACAAAATTAAAGTATATAATAAATATAAATTAAGGTAAATAATAATATTAATAAATATAAATTAATAATTAATATTTAAAAATTAATATATATATATATATATATATATATATATATATATATATATATAATAATATTAATTTATTTTAAATAACTTTATTTTAATTATTAATAAAAGTTAATTATAATGATTAGTAAATATTAATATTAATTGTTAAAAGTTTTATAATTAAACACTATTATACTTTTAATCGAAAAACAGTTCCGCCACTGCAATGGACGATACCTGTTTAATATTTTATTAGTTAAGTACAGTGTCGTCCATTCAATGGGCGATACCTTTTAATATTATATTATTTAAATACAGTGTCACTCATTCAATGGGAGGAACCTTATAATATTATATTATTAAATCCTAGTTCAAATCTAATATAAATAGTGATGTTGTGTGAACCATTTCTCTCAAAGAAATACCGATTTTGGAGAAAAAAATATCAGTTAAGATGCAGTATTGGATATGCTCTTTTGGAATCTATGTAGTTTAGATCAGCTAATGAGGGAGTTGAAACGTTGGTTAAAAGCAGAAATTGAAGAAAGGGAAAAAAATCAAAAGTGTTGAGAGGTGGGATTTTTCGTCGTGGGTGGGTGTGAATCATGACTGACAAGGAAGCGAGAGAAATGATGTTTGGAATCAATGAAATCAAGCTACTTGTTGTAATAAGCTAAAAATGTTGTATTAAATGTTGTGTTCTTGAGTTTTAGTTTTTATTTTTGATGTCAGATGTTTGTGTTGTGTTGTTGAATTAATGTTAAATGTATTTGTGATGTTTAGTAACTTTGTTGTTGTTAAATATATTTAAATCTCAACGATTAATGATTAATAAAATTGAGAGGCTTGATTGCAATATGAAAATGATACACGATAACAAGATAAAACGCTAACTATTACTAGTTCTGACATTTGGACACCGAGTTCAGTTGTGACCAGTTTGACGACACATGAAACATTTTCTCTCCAGCTTGTCAACGATATCTATTTCTATTCTAATATGTGTGCTGACCAGGCGACCTTTCTTGTTCCTTCGCATTCTTGGATTATGGCAAATTTGATCTCCCTCATAAACTGGCCAATATTCATTGTATGGGAGCACCGAAAAGCTTGTGTTGTATACTCCAAATAGGTTTGAAACCCTGTAAACACTGGAAAAAAGTGTGTATGCATCGTTGCGCGCACTAGAACATGCAGCGATAACATGTGAACAAGGGACATGGATGTGGAGTGTTACTTCAAGCATGAGGTTGATCCAGAATGCCTAGACTGACACCAATCAACGAAAATCCATTCCATTTTCCATATGCAACAAAGTATATATATATATATATATATATATATATATATATATATATATATATATATATATATATATATATATATATATTCTCTAACTAATTACTCTATTTAATATTTTTATTGCTTTAATATTTAAACTCTATTTATTTTTTAGGTGGTCTGCTTATGGGATGAATTATGAAAAAACCTACATCATTGTGTTGTTTGATATCGGGCATTCTTCGATCATTTCGAGCCGAATGATGTATTATCTCCAAGAATTATACTTTTTAATATTAAAATATTTTTATAGTTACAACCTCTAATCCATTTTTTCAACTTCGTCGCAGTTTATATGGAGGCCATATCTTGGACTTGAAGATGAGGATCCAACTGAAAGTCATATGTGGAGTGCAACAACATTTATATTTTGTTTCACTTATGTTGAAATGCATCATTCGGATAGGGTTAAACTTCAATTTGAGATTCAACAAGAAATTCTTAGTCCACCAAGATGCATGAAAAAATACCACAAAAGTAAAGTAAATCAACAATGGAGTTTTGATGATTGGAAAGAGCACAACAAAGAAGAACGTCAAGAATGGCTAAATCGTCACCGCACTGTCATACAAGAAAATGTCATGGATACTGAATGTAAACCTAGTAAAGAATACGTGAATTGGTATAAATTTGTGATCAATTTGTATTTATCAGTAAATAGAGACTTATTTGACCCTCGTATCCAACCCGCATTGAATGTCAACCAACAACAACCATTTACCTCCCAACAATGAACATTTAATACCAACCAACTTACATCTAACACTCAACAACCTTTCAACCCCACACAACAACCTTATACCCAAGTCAACACTACAATCAACCATACCCATCATTTAACCCAACCCCTACAACACCCAAGAAAAACCTCAATTTTACCCCCTCCCCGTCATACACACATCAACATTCCTTCTCTCAACCTACCCCACAAGAACACAATTATAGCCAACATTCATTCTCTGAAACACCCCAACCACAATTGTCATTTTATCCATCACAAACTTTCACCTTTAATTCATCCCAAGACCAACATCCATAGATCCCCTACATGAATACCTCAATGTCACCTACTACCCAATCAACTTGGAGTAACGAGGGAACACGACTAGATTATGGCAGTGCGGCGGCGATACAAGACGTCTTTAGTGATGATGTGCTATCCGACTTTATTAATCCTCTGGGTGAAGCGGAACCTTCTACTCAACCAACAAATGTTGAACAAATTGGTATAAGAAGGACTACCCGAATAGGACGTCCTCCCGGTTGTGGAACCCATCAAAGACATCGTCGACCGGGTCCAAATAGGGGATAAAAAATATTAATGTATTATTTATTAATTATATTAATATTTATATTAATATTATTGTAATTTAATATTTATATTAATATTATTATTATTATTTAATATTTCATTTTCATATTTATAATTTTAATATTTATTTATTTATTTAATATTAATAATTTAAATTATTTATTAATCAATTTTTATATTAAAACTACAAAATAAATTTAATAAATGCAAAAAAAAAAACGTAACAACATTGCCACCCATTGAATGAGCGGCAGAAACCAACCAATTTTATTTTTTGAAATTATGGCATATTGATATATATATTGTAAAAAACATGACATTTTGGATATTATTATTAAAACTAGTGGCAGGACAGTAAAAGATACACATATAAGAGTTTGGGGATCCAAACTCCCAACAAGAAAATAGAAATTTATTTTAGTACAACTATTATATATATTTCCAGCTTCAATGAAATTAATTATGTCTAATAACTCAAACTTCTTTACTCACAATAAATTATTGACTTTACTCAAACTTATTTACTTACAACAAATTATCTATCATTATTTTCTTCATTATTTAAAGTTTAAATATTTTTATTTCAAGTTAAACACCAACTAATGGGATACATGTGTGTCCGTACGAGTACCGCTGTGAACCGCGGAATTGTCATCCGTTTGTTGTAGAAATTGAAACAAATAAAAGAGGAAAATACTATTTAGTACGAAGATGAGAGAAAAAGAAAAGTAACGAAGGTGACATACTTAACCACCTTAATACCAATACCTCCATGATTCCGCATAATTAGGACGTTACTTGTTGACCCACCAATATTATCATGACATGTATATATTCTTAGATTTCGATAAATGCAATTTTCGTACTATTAAGCATGACTCAGTAAAAAAATAGCAAAATATTACTAAAAAAATAAATAATTAAAAATGTACTGAAAGATAATTATATAAGTATTTTAAAAACTATTGTTAAGAAAAACTATTAAACACATCTAAAAAAATTGTGAAAATAGAAAGACAAATATTTTTGTAGGGTTGATAGAATTATAATAAAAGAGTTTCTAAAGTTTAATAAACGTGACAAACAAATATCCAAAATTAGAATTACTTTAAAATAAGTAGAAAATTAATTTTGTTATGGTTTAAAATATATAAAAAAAATGAAAAGTCGGTAATACAACTGACATAAGTTTTATATTTATTTTCTGTAAATGTACAAAAAAACGTGTGAACACACAGATTTTGGTATGATTATTTGTGCGTTCACATGGTACTGTGTGTTACCTGTGCGTCCGCACAAATACAGTTGTGGTTACCCGCGCGTTCAGAAGGAGTTTGACCTGGTTACCCGTATGTTCACACGATACTGATGTGTTACTTGTACGTTCACAGGGCGTTCTGGTATGGTTTCCCGTGTAATACCCATGCGTTGACACAGATTTTGGCATGGTTACCCATGCGTTCACACTTATTTTGGTCTGATTACCTGTTCTCACTGGTTCAGTTGGGGATCGCGGTATTGTCATCAGTTTGTCATAGAAATTCAAAAAACTTAATAAATATATAAATAATTTAAAAAAATGGACTGAAAGATAATTGTATAATTTTTTTCTAGGCTATAAAAGGAAAGGATCACATGTTTATGTGATGTTGTTGATCAACATATGTTGTTCCGAGCTGAACGCCATTACTCGAAAGTTGTTGGAAGCAATTGAGAGATCAATAATGTGAGTATAACAACACAGAAGTCCATAAAACGCAAATGAATATGTAGCTCAAAATTGATATTGGTATTGGATAAATTGTTTATGCAACATGTTTATGCAGAAGTTGTTGATTCACAAACGTGCTTAATTCATATGATGCGGAAGACTTGCAAAGTCACAGATGAAACAAGAAGATGATCATGGAAGCTCAATTACAAATCCACAACTATATGTTGTGTTCTGAAGTGATCATTGGATTAAAGAGAACAAGGGATGTTGTCCAGAATATTCCTCTTATGTGAATCAAGATGAAGAAGTCCTTATACGTGCTTATCAAGATCAACTAAGATTTCAGAAGCTTATGAAGAAGAAGACGTCCAACATTTCAAGAAGCTTGGGCTATTATCCGTGAAGAAACTACTTGAAGAAAAAGAAGACTCCAAACAATTGTGCTACAATACAATGTAATATTTTAGTGTGTATTAGGTGATATTCGCATGTACTTAATTGTGTTTACACATGCTTATGTAAGAAGCAAAAATTTGTAAATGTTACCCACTTATCCCTAAAGGACCGAGTGAAGGTCAGAACTTTAGGAGGCTCAGAACTTAGCAGCTTGGTGCTTTCTCAGGACTTGGGGTCTTGGTGTTGCTCAAGGATTAATATTATGGTGCTGCTTAGGATTGTGTGTCCTGGTGTGTTAAGTCACATGTCTATGCGTAGTGAGTCACGGTAGGTAGCTGTGAAAGGAAGTCGCATTGATGTTTCACAGCTAGTCATGGTGGATAGTTGTGTCTTGTATAAAGTTTGGTTATAGTGGATTAAGTATTTGTCTAAGGAAAATCACCTTGCGAGGTGGACTGGAGTAGTTTATTGAGGTTTTCAAGTGAACCAGGATATATTGTGTGTCTATTTCTCTTATTTATGCTTTAGTTTATAAACTTATGTTTCTGCAACGCAATAACGTTAAAAGACAAAATGTTAACAAGAGTGAAAACATCAATTCAAACCCCCATTTCTTGTGGTTTTCTCATACTTTCAATAATTTCACACTCTGAGGTTCCTAGGCAGCTTCTTGATTTGAGCCTTGAGTAGCATTGGAATTCTTGGTAGCATGAGTTTGATCAGCTGATGAAGAATGATGCAAGTTGTTCTCGTCAAATCATCATTTCTCTCGTATTACATTTATTCTAAATCATCATTTAATTTATTCCAGCAATATATTTCTAATAACCACAAAATCCAAAAGATTATATAGTTACAAGTGATTCAAGTAACTTACTTGAGTCACAAGTTAACAATTAACTAACAAACTTCTAGCTAGTTTTAAATCCACATTTAGAAATATTACAATAATAAGAACACTGTCAGATATGACAGAAAAAATATTTTAATAGAAATCTTGTGGGCATGTATAAATTATACAAGACCACTTTAATTGAGATAAGGTGGACTCACACTCAAATTTATACTCCTTTTTATCAATAAATGATTACAAAAAAAGTAATGCAACTTGTGTTGAATTTGCAAAAATATTATGATGTTGCAATTAACATGTCATTTATACTCTAGATCCCATTTTAGAAATTCATCACTATGATCGCTAGTCACTTATTCATACTTTCTTTAGTCCCTCTTTTAATGAGGTAGAATCTAAAAAAATTTCTAACTCTACTATGAAAGTGCACTTTTACTAGTTCAACCTCATGTTGTATCATCTCATTTTCTATAATCCTTCTTTCTCGGATTTGATATTCATGTCATACATATTAACTTAAATCATATAGCTTTCTTCTTTTGACATGCATTGAATTTGGCTTTCATTGTGACTACTTCATCATATATGAAACGGGTCCACATTTTACATCAAATAAAAAAAACCAATGTAAAAAGTCAATTTTGAATGACCTTTAAAAGTATTTCTGCAGTTGTGCAAATTAATACAAGCATTTAATTAATATGTCAATACAAACATGAATAAAATTGATATTCATAACACTGATAATCACATAAGTTTACTTTAGAAGATATTATTATGAAACATGCAATTGAAGACGGAAACATAAATATAACATTGAAAGCAAACTACCAATAGTTATCAAGTATAATACATTATATAAAGGCTATGTGCTAGATTCCATTAGAAACTAGAAAAGTCAATAACATCATCTGTCTCAATTAATAGCAGCATCTGACTCAAATTCAGCTGAGGTCCCTTCGAGATCTTGCTGAATAATTTCATTTGGATATAGAGAAGGTTTTGGAGGAATTTCAATGTTGTCAATATTCCCTTCTAGCATCTCTACTACCTTGTCCATTGGAGGACGGTCATTTGGTTTTAATTGTATACACCACAACGCAATAATGAACATCTTTTTCACATTAATCATTTCTTCATTTGAAATTTCATCCATTTCAATATCCTTTTCTTCAACCAATTGATTGTAGATCCAAAAAGGAAAGAAAAGCTGGCTTGAACGATCTGCATGTGGATTTAAATTTCTTCTCTTACTTGCCATTTCCATCAAAAGCATTCCAAAGCTATATACATCAGCCTTATAGGAAACTCCTCCAATATTTTGATAAAATAATTCAGGAGCCATATAACCAATTGTACCTCTTGCTGCAGTCAAAGTGACAATGCTAATGTCATTAGGATAAAGTTTCGCAAGTCCGAAGTCTGAAACTTTGGGGATAAAGTTCTCGTCCAGAAGTATGTTATGTGGCTTGATGTCAAAATGCAAAATTTGCATGTCACATCCTTGGTGTAGATAAGAAATCCCACGAGCCACTCCAAGAGATATGTCAAACATTTGCTTATAAGTTAGAGAGATGACATTCTCTTTAGAAGAAATGTATTTATCAAGAGAACCATTGGGCATGAATTCATAAACAAGAGCTCGTTTCGATCTTTCCACACAAAATCCAATAAGTTTAACTACATTAGTGTGATGTATTCTTCCTATAGTTGCAACTTCATTAATGAAATCTTGTCCATTACCCTTTGATTTTCCCAACATCTTTATGGCCACAAATGGTCCACTGCGAAGCTTTCCTTTATAAACAGCACCAAATCCTCCTTCACCCAACTTGTCTTTGAAATTTCTTGTCATGTTCTTTATTTCTTTATATGAATACCTAATTGGCATTAAGGTACCCCCTTGAAGAAAAACTTCAATATTTGCATACATTGAGACATGCCTTCTCCGGTATGTATATATCAATAGCATAAAGAAAATCATAAGACCAAGTACAAATCTCATAACAAAAATTGGCAAAATATATCTTCCTGTCACTCTTCCTATCTCGATACCAATTTTATAATCTGAAAGTTCATTAGATAATTCAGAGCTTTTTGTTATCCCAAATATTTGTGCTATTCCTGTGATTGTTATATCAAAGAAAAACAATAAATATATAAATATTGCATGATTTGAAAACAATAAAAATATTTAGGAATAATAGCTATTTTTTATGGACTTTTATATTTTTTCTTTTTATTTTAATTACACGTGTAATTTTTTTATTATTATTTTAATGGTTGCTTGTTAAAATGTTAAAATATCAAAATTTAAAAATTTTTATAACATAAAGCTTGCAAGAGGCGCCCTCTATCACCAAGCCAACTATATTTTCCTATTGAAATCTATATATTATATAAAGGAATTATAATATTAATACTTAAAAGAATTATTAATATTGTAGTACTAAATATTAATTTTGAAATAGAATAATATTAATAACTAATAACTGGGTCATGTTACTGTATATTTAACATTAGTATAATTTTACTAAAGTTTTAACATTAGTATAATATTAAAATATTAATGTTTTATAACTAACGTTTTAATTGCATAATTTACTAATAATTATTTAGTATTAACATAAATAATTATTTAATATTTTAATTATTTTAGTATAAACTATTTAATATTTTAATTAACATTTAAATAGTACTGTATAGATATTAAAATATTAATGTATAAATATTACTGTAATTAAAATTTAGTATTAATATTAATATAAATGTATATTGAAAGTAAATTGTATATTAGAATATTAAATGTATATTAGTAACGTTAATATACAGGAATGTTATATTAGTATAAATGTATGTTAATAACCTGGAATATTAACTTTAATATATATTGAAAGTAAATTGGAATGTTATATTAAACTATTATAAACTGAAATGTTATAAAATATAGTTTTGAATGCAAACAAGTAATCAAAAATATCAATTAGTCCAGGGGTTGGGGCGCTATTACAAGCATTAGGTTGTGGATTTAATACTTGGGAGACAAAATTTTAAGTTTTGATATCTTAACATTTTAACACGCAATTAATAAAATAATAAAAAAAATCACGCGTGTAATTGGAAAATATATATATATATATATATATATATATATATATATATATATATATATATATATATATATATATATATATATATATATATATATATATATATCATCAAAGCAGACACATCACATTAAAAAAAAATATAAAAAAAATCAACAAAGCAGCATCACGTCACAGATTCTATTGACCAAATGCAGTGAGGAGCTAAAATGAAGGAATTTTCAAATGTTAGAGAGAATTTAAACTTTTTTTTATCGGAGATTTTTCAAACCTCTTCAATATGGCAGGGAACAAAATAACTATTATCCCAAATATTTAATATGGAAAGGTGAACTTAATAAAATTTAGGTCGTGAGTCTTTCCGCTAAAAAATGTCATTAGCTACTTGATTTTCACGCCGCAAATAAAAAATATGTCATAACCATAATTTGACGACATGGAAAATCACGCAACATGAATGCTTGTTGTAACGCCCCACTTTATTTTAAATATTTTTCGTAATTTAATTATGTGAAGGTGTGTGTATATATGTGATTATGTGTGTTTTGTTGTCTTTGGGGATATCATTGGCGGGGAGTGGTAATCTTAAGACTAGACCTTGAGAGTTGAGAAGTGTGTGCACATTGAGTAGAGATTGAATATTAGAAGTGTAGAGCATATGAGGGAAAGCATAAAAATGATCTAATGTTACTAGATAAAAAGGGAGTACTATAGAGAAAAGCGAGAACATTTTTGTCAGTACGTGAAAAATTGGAGAAAATGAAAGAGGTTAGGGTAAGGAAGAGAGAAGAACTCCATTAGAGAAGAGAAAAACTCATCAATTCAAGATAAGGATAGGATTCTGATTTTCAATATTCAAATAGCACGTTTAGGGGGATAAAACAAATAAAAAAAATTCTAACATTACAAGTTTTATATATTTAATCTTTTTTATAATTACATAATTGTGTGTCTTTAAAAGTTGTCATCAATATTTTTATAAGACATAATCTAGAGTTTCATATAGAAACTTGTTGGGGATCTGCTAAGTTCTATCATGTATGATTTATCAAACAATGCTTGATTGCTATCATATGCCCCTACTTTAATAATTAGATGTTCATAGTATTGTATGAATTTTGTATTAGATCACTCCCAATTGAATGATAGTTGAGTTACTAAACCTATCAAGAGAATCCAATTTGAAAGACAAGTTTATTAAAAGAAGAATCTTTATAACTTAAATACAATTTTGAAAATTTTTATTTACTTAACATGCAATTAATAATTTTATTAATGTACAAATAATAATGCAAAAATGATCAAATGTGGAAGAAAAATATAAAATATTACCTTTAACAAGACCGAGCAGTACATCTGCAATAAATTGTAGTCCTTAGGTCAACAAACAAGAGAGATAAATAATTTAGCTAGAAAAAAACATAGAAACCACGCTTAACCAACTATTATCTCTAAAAAAATAATATATTTAAATAATTCTTTCATCTTTTTAATATTCTAAAGATATAAAGGTACCTAATGGTAAAGAGACTGAATTTGCTTTTTGAAAAAAAAAAAGAGACTGAATTTGTCCCTCTCGAGAAATAGTTGTTTGTTAAGTGACAGGAGAAAATATTGACTACAAATTTAGTTAAGACTTGTTTCTTCACATTACAGATGTCAAACTAATAATTTTCATTTAAGTGATATTTAAGTTTAATTTGAGATGAATTTAGTTTGACAACTGAGTTTTAGTGTGTATAAATACTAAAATTTTGTTTGGTTAAGTACAGTGTTACAAAATTTTAATTCAATAGAAGTTAGTTACAATTTTCTCTTCTCTTTCTCATCCATCTTCATCTTTTTTCTCTTGTGCACCAATTATTTGTATCTAGAGCTCTGGTTCGGATCCACAGAAAGCCTCAAGGAAAATACGATTGAATGTGAGGCGTGTGTGATTGATTTTGTTTCTTGAATTCACGTTGAATTTACGATCAAAATCGTAACATAGTCATATTTTTTTATTATGCGGGATTGGGAAACACAAGTGTTTGGTGAGATCTGAGTGAATTCCTGCACAAGATCGAAGATGAACAATGGAAACGGTAGCTTGAACACGAAACTTCTACTTTTTAATGGAAAGAATTAGAATCGGTGAATGATTCAGATGTTTGTGTTGTTTGACGCTCAAGATGTTCTTAATCTCGTCAATGACGACTATGCAGCGGTTGTATCAGATGCAACTAAAGCACAAATGAACACATATAAAGAGATAAGGAAGAAGGATTAAGAAAATCAGTTATACATCCATCAGTGTGTGCGTATGTGAATGTTTGAGAATATCGTTGATTCGATGACGACGATAGTTGCGTGGAACACACTGGTACGCTGCTACAACGATAATGCATCAGTGAAGAAGGTGAAGCTTCAGAGTCTGTGTAAGCAGTATGAGAATATAAACATGAAGAACAATGATAAGATACCTATTTACACATCTAGAGTGATTCTGATCACAAATGAGATGAAATATGGTGGAGAGACTCTCTCTGAACAAGTAATCAAAGAAAAGGTATTGAGATTACTTACTCCTCATTTTAATTACTTTGTTGTAGAAATTGAACATTTTAAGGATCTAAGCACCATGAGAATGGAAGAGTTGCAGAGCAGTCTAGAGGCAGAAGAGGTGAGTATGACTGAAAGAACTTATAAAAGAGAGGTAGAGAAGGCTCTGAAGCATCTTCTGGTAAAAAGAAACAGAAGCAGTCTTGGTCAGAGATCAAGAGGAGACATGGTGGTTGATATCAGGAGTTAGAAGTCTTCAAATCTGATGAGAAGAAATAGCAAAAGTGAAAGGAGATGTTTGATGAGAAAAAGTTTCAATGCTACTAATGTAAGAAGCTTGTCACTTTGTTGTTGACTATGGTCAAACAAGGAAAGAAAATTAGATGAAGCAAACATAGCCAAATGAGAGTTTGATAATGAACCTGTGATATTGGTGGCTTATAAATCTAACGGTGGATATTTGGCAGACTGGTGGTAAATGGATACTAGATGCTCAAATCACCTAACTGAAAACAAACAATGGCTGATAGATTTTAACTTTAGAAAGAGGACAAATATCAAATGTGTTGATGAAAAGTATCTGAATACTAAGGGAATAGGAAATGTCAAGGTTAGAGTGAAGAATGGAAAAGTTGTTTTGATCAAGGATGTTTGGTATGTTCCTGCCATGAAAAGCAATTTGATAAGTGTAGGTCAGCTAATTGAGAACGTTTTCTCAATTACTATGAAGTAAAATCTCTTGAAGTTGTATGATTCTGATCAGAAATTGATTATGCAGTCTGAACAGGGAAGTAACAGAACATTTAAGGTGAATGTAGAAATAACTAACACTAAATTCCTTAGTGAAGAAGGTGATGAAGGTAACAATGAGTTTTGGCACAAGAGATTGAGGCATCTTAACTTCAGAAGCTTAAGGCATCTGAGTTCTAAGAAGCTGGTATATGACATTCCTAAGATTGTGATGCCTATGATGTCATGTGAGATACGCATGAAAGGAAATCAACCAAGATTTCCATTTGCATCAAAAGTAGCCCCAAGAGCAAAATATGCTTTGGGAGTAGTGCATTATATTGTCTGTGGATCATTTGAAGTACCATCCCTTTGAGGAAACAAGTATTTTTGTGTCTTTTTTGGATGAGATCACAAGAATGACATGGGTATCACTCATCAATTTTAAGCATGATTCTATTTGTTGAGTTTCAAAAGTTCAAGGTGAAGGCTGGAAAAACAGAGTGGTAAGAAGCTTAACACTCTCAAAACTGATGGTAGAGGTGAGTACAACTCTACAAAGTTCAGAAGGTTTTTTGAGGAGAATAGAATTTATAGACCACAAGCTAACTTTAACACCAAGCTAAATTAAGAACTAAGCTAACTTATACGACTGCATACTAAAACATGTTTCGACTACAACACGCATATATTCAATGCCTCCATGCTTGAACAAACATCGAATACAACATGCACAACTCTCATCAAAACATGAAGTTATCCATGTCGATACTAGAGTTCGATCAAAAATACCACAAATCTCCACCTTGGAACAAACTCTACAACATCAAGGGAAAAAACTAGCTTTCATCATGCAACTTTATCACTTGCACATAGTGGAATAACTTTCTACTTGGCAATGACATGGTGATCATATTGGTATCATTGTGATTTTTTGAAACCTTCATCACTTTGAATTCGCCACTTTTAATTTTCTCCTTGACAAAATGAAGCCTAATATCAATGTGTTTTTTCCTCTCATGATAAGTTGAATTCTTCGACAAATGTATGACACTTTGACTATCACATTTAATAGTGATAACATGGTCTTAAAGTTTCAATTACTTAACTAACCCTTCAAGCCACAATGCTTCTTTCACATTTTCAATGATGAAAATATATTCAACTTCAATGGTTGATAAGGCAACAACCTTTTGGAGAGAAGCTTTCCAATTTTGATGTGTAGAATATAGTGAAGACATATCTAGAAATATATTTATGGTATCTATACATCATGCATAGTTATATTAAAAAATATCCTTCGACTTAGGCTTCCCTATCACTCATGGCTCCACCATAAACCAAGACTCTACTCAAGGATCCTTTGGTGAATCTCAGAATCCACTTCAGAGCTGGTGAGTGCGCCTTCCCCTGGATTGCCCATATACCGACATACAAGGCTCACTATGTACATTATGTTTGGCCTCATACATACCATAACATACATCAAAAACCTACTATACTAGCATAAATAATTCTATTTATATATGATCTTTTGACTTAGTATTAGGACTTTGAGTCATACACAACTTGAATTGAGGATTTGTTAATATTATAACAAGATATGAATTCGACATACCAAATTTGTTGAGAATCTTTTTCACGTATGTCTCTTGAGATAATCATAGTCTTGACTGCTTTCTATCTCTCCAGATGTCAATCCCAAGAATCATGGTGGAAAATCCCAGATCGTTCATGTCGAACTCCTTGTCGAGTTCAGTCTTCACATTCATAACATCCTCGAAAATGTTGCTTTCTATGAAGATGTCATCCACATAAAGCAAAAAAATAACAAGTGAACTTACATGTTGAAATCCTAAGTAAACATAGTGGTCAAATTTGCTCCTAGTGAAATCTATATGTATCATGAACTTGTCAAATATCCTATTCCATTATCGAAGGGATTGTTTCAGGCCATATAACGGCCTATTCAACTTGCAAAATTAGTATTCATTTCCTCTTTCTGCATCCATTCAGGTTGTCTCATCAAGATTATTTCATCTATATCACCATACATGCATATTGGTTTTACATCCACCTGTTCAAATTCTAAGTCGAATTTTGCCACCAGGGTCAACAACATTCTAATGGATTTGTGCATTACAATATGTAAGAACACATCATTAAAGTCGACTCCTTCTTTCTGAGTGAACCCTCTAGAAATCAACATTGCCTTAAATCTCTTCGAAATCACTCCCTAGATTCATTCCTTGACCTTGAAAATCCACTTACAATTGACTAACCTAGCTTCATCATGTTTCTCGATCAGCTCTCAAGTGTTATTATCATGAAGAGATTTTATCTCATCATCCATGGCTTTCAGCCATTCAATCTTGTTTCGAATCCTCATAGCTTCCTTGTAGTATCTAGGTTCTTCATCCAAAACCTCACTTGCATAGATTAAGGAAAAAGCTATGAGATCTACATAACCAGGTCTCTGAGGTGGCTTGATGACTCTTCTCAATCTGTTTCTTGCCAATATGTAGTCATTATTAATCTCCTCATTTTCATCAGCTACTTGTACTTCTTCTTCGACTTCATCTTGGTTATGAAATTCAGCATCACTATGCCCACCTCAATAGGAAACTCCTCATGCTCCATATCTTCTATATAGATCTTTGTATTTCAACCAGCATCATCAGTTTTCTTGAACGCCATTTCTGTTTCATTGAAAACTACATCACAATTTATGATATACCTTATGTGGCCTGGATCTAGGCACCACAATCTATAAGCTTTGACTTCTTTAGGGTATCCAATAAACATACATCTTATAGCTCTAATTTCGACTTTATCTTGCCTAATGTGAGCATAGGCTAAAAAATAAACACTCTAAGTTTCTCGAGATTAGGTGGATGTCTCGACTAGACTTCTTTAGTTGTCTTCATCCCTAAGGCTTTCGAGGGATTGCTATTTATCAAGATAGTGTAGTCACATCAACCTCAACCTAAAACATCATCTTAACTCCAACAATAACTAACATCCATCTAACCCTTTCCAAGATTGTTCAATTGAATCTCTTTGCTAGGTTATTTAGCTGAGGAGTACCCGTGGTAGCCTTGCAATACCAGACATACTACAAAAATTGTCAAAAGCTTCATCATAGAATTTAAGACCATTATCAGTTCTCAACGTCTTGACCTCTAATTTTTTACCAAAGTCTTCAAAGTTTTGAAATTTTTATAAGTTTCATCCATAGTCTTTTGGATGAATACCCATAACTTTCAGGAATAATCATCAACCATGGATGAAAAATACTTTGCACCTGATTAAGAAGGATTCCTTGCAGGCCTCCAAAGATCAACATGATTGTAATCAAGGGATTCATTTGTTCGTAGTTTTCCTTTGTTAAACTTCACTATGTAGAATTTACCAAACACATAATGATCAAAGAACTCCATCTTTTTTACTTTGTCACCACCCAACAAATTTGTTTCCCAACTCGACAAGACCCCTTTCACTGACATGGCCAAATCTCATGTGCCATGGTTCTATCTTCGACACATGTTTTATGGAGGCAAAATCTACTGGTCCACTTACAACCCCGACCTCAAGGGTATACAAGCCTTATTTCTTCACATCTCTCAATACTTCCTTTGAACCCTTCATAACTCTTAGGATACCTTTCTCTCCCTTGAATACATATCCTTTCTAGTCGAATTCACCAAGATAAATAAAATTTCTCTTAAGTTTATCTACATGCCTAACACCAGCTAATAACTTTATTGACTCACCATGGAGCTTGAATCTCTCAGATCCAACACATGTAACTTTGCAAGCTTTTTTGTTTTCTAACAACATTAATCCATCATCTTAATCATATAATTCCTCAAACACGTCTTTTTTTTGGAGTTATACCTGAATCAATGATCCATTCCTTGCAAGAATCGTTGCTCCAAACTACAAGAGCACCAAACGATTCAAAATCATCTTGAATAATGGGTGCATTCCCATTATCCTTACCTCTATGATCTTTAAGAATTTCAAGGCACACCTTTCTTCTATGACCCTCCTTCTTATACTCGTAACACCTAATTCTAGGAACATAACCACAATAAGACTTTTGCTGACCTTTACCATTGTTCTTCTCATACCTGGAATCTTTCTTCAAGAATTTCCATTTAACGAACAAACTTTCACCAACAGTCCTTGTCTTGTGCTTCTTTCATTCGATCAAATCCTTAGAGTACAAGGCTGGTGGAACTTCTTCAAAGGTAGGAGAATCTCTTGCATACAAGAGAGTTTATTTGAAACGAGCATGAAACTTAGGTTAAAAACACAGCTATAACAGTTTTTGATCTTCATCATCGATACTAACCTCGATATTCTCCAAATCAAGAATCAACTTGTTAAATGTATCCAACTGCTACGTCAAGACTCTATCTTCACTCATCTTGAATGAATACAAAGTCTGCTTCAGAAACATATGATTTACCAGGGATTTAGTCATGTACAATTCTTCAAGTTTGTTCCATACACATATTGTCGTCTTCTCCTTCGAGACTCATCGGATAACCTTATCACCAAGGCTCCATATAATGATATTGTGGAATTTCTCATTCATCGTCGTCTTCTTTTTCTCTGTTAAGGCAACTTCCATCTTCATTGATCCTTTCAACGCTTATAACAAACCTTGTTGAACCATAAGGGTTTGCATCTTTAAGCGTCACATACTGAAATCATTCACACCATTGAATTTCTCAATCTCATACTTTGTGACGACATCTTCTCGTGCTCACCACACTAGTTTTTGTGACAAGCGTCGTATCAATAATGAATAAAAACTCTGAGAAAGATTGAGTTTCTTGAACAAACATAAGAAACTCTTTTAGTTTTACGAAATAGAGAGAAGAGGGGAGAAGAAAAACAATAATTGGTTAAAACTATTTTTCTATTCACTTTTTCAATTAGGGAAAAAAGTTACAAGTGAATAATAACAACCAACGTTTAGCCTTCTCTCAAAAACTTGAAAGAACAATCTATTTATAAACTACAATCTAACTAAAACACTAAGCTATCTTAAACAAATGACTAACTTATATAATTGCATGCTAGTACATGTTTCGACTACAACACACACATCTTCGACGCTTGCATGCTAGAACAGACTTCGACTACAACATACAAAACTCATGTCTAAACATGAAATTATCCTTATCGAGACTAGAGTTCAATCCTATATATATATAAAGTTTTTATAACTTTTTAAAATTGATTTTTATAGAATTGCATATTTATTAAAAAAAAGTTTCAAATGAAATATTAGTTTGAATAGTTATAATTAAAGTATTATTTTAAGTATCTCATATTTTTGCTATATTTTTTTAAATATTAAAATTTTAAAGTTATTTCAAATAATTTTTGGGTTTAATGATGACGTCCTGAATGAATAAATTATTTTTACATTATCATCTAAATTTTTTTTAGTAAGCAAGGATTATCATTAAACGGAGTACTAAGGGTACTCTAACCTTGATTACAAAAATAAAGGTAGGTAAAAACCTCAACAACTACAAAAACCTAGGAAATATTAGCTACCAATTGAAAACTATAATAAATAAAACAAAGGGTCTTTGTTAAATTCATACCAATTACAATTGGGATGGGTAATACCGCCTATGAAAGACCATTTCCAAACAAACAATTTCGTCGTCCATACTACATCCATCACATTCCAAGTGGCATTCGAAAAAATGATATTGTTTCACATAATCCATAAACTCCAACACACCCTCAACCAAATTGTTCCCTCCCTACCGAATTTAACCTCCCAGTGCTTACAATAGGAGTACTAATCTAAAAAACCTCCAGCAAAAGATAAGTCTTGAAGATGATTTTACCCAATCCAATCGGCAACGTCATTCCAACCAATTTTACAATCGAACAATCCAAAAGAGAATGCCTACAAGATTCCGGATGACTTTGACAGTAAACACACATTGAATCACTATTCGCGAGAATAATACCTCTAGACATAAGCTTATCCCTCATAGGAATCTTATCCAATAAACACCTCCACCCAAAATCAATCACCTTTAATGGAACTCGAACTTTCCAAATTAAAGCCAAAGCCCCGTCGTGACGGTCCGGGGGACCAAACAGAATGTTTACTCGATTAGCAATATCATAATAAGCACTAACCGAAAAAACTGGACTGCCTTCCGACTCCCAAACCATGTTATCCACTTCCATTGAGTTAGGCTTGCGTTCAAACAAATGAGAAATTAAAAAATGGCGACCATCCACTTCTATATCACCTGCTACAGAAAACCCATTGTGCAATCCGTTCCTATCCCACATATGATCTGACCTGTCATCAATTGGGACACCAGAATCACAGTTGTGCTGAGATGCAGAATCAGATACAATAATCCTCCCCTCCTGCTGCTGTTGATTGTCCCTAGATAAATTTCCAGCAATAACAGAATTCTCCAAAAAATCATGATCCACACTGAAATTCTCACCAGGAGATGAAAGAACTGGTGTTGCTGTAAGATAATCCGAACCTGGTGTAAAAACATCATTAAAAGCCGATAATTGGGGTGCTGAAAACACATGTACAACATGATTATGAACCACATTGCCACGGAGTCCAAAATCTCCCACTCCCATATACCATTTATCCACCCTCTTAACCCCACAACAACGACATCCTTAAGACTCGAAGCTTTGAAAAGTGCATGAGCTAGATTTTTCAGTTTACCGACCCCTGTCTAATTAACGTGCCAAAATGGTGTTGCATAACCATTACCAATATGAAAAGTGCTATTATCAACAAGAATATATTCCCCATTCAATTTCAATATGGATATTAAATCCATCCACCACGAAGAGCTGGATTTCCATGAAGAGATCGTGATCTTCCCTCCCGCCAAGATCACTCTAATATCCCTGTATCTTGACTTTAGAATGTTCAACCAAAGCCCATCCTCTCCTCCAAATATTCTTTATCTCCATTTTTGGATAAGGGCCTCATTAAAGACCCCGATTCTTTTTAAGTTAAGCCCCCTCTATCAAATGGAAGGCAAAGAAAATTCCAAGAGATCTAATGAAGCCTTTGTTTCTCCGCCGAACTTCCCCACAAAAACCGCTTTGAATCTTAGTTATCTTTTTCCTAATACCAACGGGTGCCTTGTAAAAAGAAAGTTGAAATATCGCGAGACTACTAAGAACCGATTTGAGAAGCGTTATCCTACCTCCAAAACTTAAAAATCTTGTGTGCCATCTTGAAAGCCTCTTCTCTAACTTTTCCACTAAATTGGACCAAGTCGACTTTATTCTCGGATTGGAGCCAATAAGAATACTTAAGAAAATGATTTCTCTCTCCTCTGTCCTATAAGAAAGAAAATACGCCGCGACTTCCATGAAAGAAGGGGAGACATTGATACATATAAGCTTGCTTTTATGGAAATTAATGCCCAACCCCGATATAAGTTCAAAACCACGAAGCACCGTCTTAATAGCCCATAAGTGTTTCCAACTCCCATCTCCAAACAATAATGTATCATTCGCAAATTGAATAACATCGATAAAGTAATTACCATTCACATTGAAACCTGCAAAATCTCCCAAACAAACTTGATCAAAGTTGTTAACCCTTCGGCCACCATAACAAAGAGAAAATGAGAGAGATGATCTCCTTGTCTCAAACCCCGTTCAACCATAAACTCCTTGGTCGAACTTCCATTGACTAAAATAGATATTTTGCTTGTGAAAATCATAGCCTCTATCCACCGAATCCATTTATCCCCAAACCTCATACTCTTCAACATGAACCTAAGAAAATCCCAATTTAATTTATCATATGCTTTCTCAAAATCAACTTTGAAGAGAGTCACCGCCTTTTTTCTTTAACCGCATAATCCACCAATTTGTTAGCCACCAAGACTCCATCTAGAAGTTGCCTTCCCGGAAAGAAATCACTTTGGAAATTAGAAATAATAGAGTTTAATACTACCTTCAATCTAGCCGCCAAGAGTTTGGATAGGGCTTTGTACAAACAACCCACCAAACAAATTGGTCTAAAATCATCTAATCCCAATGGATTATCATTCTTAGGAATCAATGTCAATAAAGAAGAATCGATGGGCTTAGATAAAGTCGCTCCATTAAAAAATCCCTGAAATAACATAAGAAATCCTCCTTAATAAAATACCAACACTTCTTAATAAATAAGAAAGAATAGTCGTCCTGACCCGAAATTTTAGTCCCATCACAATTCCACACCGCCTCTTTAATTTCTTCTTCCAAAAAAGGGTTTTCAAGGAACTCTCTCTCGGAAAGAGAAAGAGAATTGATAGAATCCTCCCCCAAAATAGGTCTAATAGATTCAGATTCCATGAACTTACATGCAAAATGATTCCTCACCTCATCTTTGACTTTGTTAACGGCTACTAGAATCCCTCTCTCTGAGTTAATAGAACCTATATAGTTGCACCTTCTTCTCTCCTTCATGATACAATAGAAATATCTAGAATTGTTGTCTCTATCATTGAGCCATTTCAACCTCGAATTTTGAATGAGCATGTTTTCCTTTATTTTAAGATTCAACCAAAATCTACTCGAAGCTTTCTTCGATTTAAGATTAAATTCTCCTCAATATCCAAATCCACCCTACCAAAAATTTCCTTGTTCCACCTTCTAAGGCTCTCTTTTAGCAAGCAAAATTTCTCCTTCAATATAAAGTCCTCTCTTCCGTTCACCTTAATCTTAGTCCACTCCTTTTCCACAAAAGGAAGAAACCTTTTTATCATTAAACCATTCGATATTCACTCTAAAAGGTTTCGGACCCCAATTCGAAGAATCAACAATCAACCAAATTGGACAATGATCTGACACATCTCTTTGACCGATAAATTGACCTACTACCCCCACTTCAACATAGTGGCTTTTGATATCAAGAAACGATCCAATCCACTCATTGAAGATTCCTCACCACTAATCCAAGAAAATCTTCTTCCCTTACAAGGAACATCAACCAAATTACTATCTTCAATAAAATTAGAGAAATCACGCATTTCGAAACTACGATTAGCCACCGACCTTCCTATCCTTTCTTCCGAACAAGATGTAGATTTGAAATCCCTCTATACACCAATATCCATCATTATACCGAGATTTCAAATCCACCAAATCCTTCCACAAGATTCTTCTCTCCCTCCTATCACATGAAGCATACACATTTACTATATAAAACATACTCTCCCTTCATATCACCTTAACTCCTAAGAACTCCACTCCTTTAAAACTACACAACACTTCCACATTTTCCCTCTTCCAAAGAATAACGATACCCCCGAACAACCCCAAAGCATTATCAAAAGACCACCTTATGTCTTCCATGGACCAAAAACTCTTGATGACCCCCTCTGAAATGTTGGACAACTTTGTTTCTTGAATTAAGAACACATCCGCCTTTATCTTCTTAATAATATGACAAATTCTTCTTCTTTTGATCATACTTCCTCCCCCCTAATGTTAAAAGATCCTATAATCATTTCTGCATCTTTTCTAACTCCTCCCCCCCCCCCCACATTTTTTCTTTATCGTTTTTTTCCATCAGACCAATAGAAATTTTGTAATTCTTCTTAGATTTAGCATCAACTATACCCAATTTCGATATAGCCTCCCAAATCTTTCTCCCGACCTTGGAATCCAGATTTCCCCATAATCTTCCATTGCACCTGATAATATTCGATTGAATAGAATTATTATCATGAAAAATTAAGGAGTCTGGCCCTATTGTAGTATTATTCAATGCCGCTATATGTATTCCATTAGAAACCTAAAAAACTTTATTAACTTCCGGTGGGTCCCCTAGAGGCTTACTATTTCCACCTTTTGTACCTCTTTTCTCATTCCCTCTACTTTTCCTGCCATGTTTCATTTTTATTATCTCACCCCCTAACTCAGACAAAAGCATTTTTTTAATGAATTTCCTTCTTAAAAAATGGTCCCCACCTTTACAGTCATCCCCTGTGCGCACTGTTCCCGCCACTCAAGTACTAGTTGAATAAGCTGCAGGTTCAGATGAAGCATCATAATATCCGTCGAAACAATGAATCTCTTTTGCCACCCTCAACGCCTCATCAAAAGACCCCCTTATGCCCTCATTCTCCACATGGAAAGGCCCTACAATACTTTCTGATAAGTCAGACAATCTGATATAACCTCTCAACATCATCGCATCTGCCTCCTTTGAAACATCTCCCTTCACGCTACCATCATTACCCGTTAGGTCTTCGTCTTCCCCCAAAGCCTCCATGCAATTCTCTCACTTCACCTTCCTCCATAGACCACCCACCATTAGCAGAGGAAGAAGACGAAGACACTTTCATCATCGGATGAGCATAAGGTGAAATCTTTACTGGGCCGTAAGAATCTTCCTTAAATATTAACTTAAACTCAGTACCATCAATTTTAACGACAAACGTTTCCGGGAGCTTGAACGAAGCATTAACCCTCATCATAACTCTAGCTATGTCCATCATTTGTCTTTTCGAAGTATTCTTATCAACACATATAAACTCTCCTAGATAGTTCACAATACATTCGAAGAAATAAACCGACCAAGCTTGAATTGAAACTTCATGAATCCGACACCACATATTTCTCTCTCTATCAACCACGCCCTCCATCCATTTCTCCATATTGCTGAAAAGTTCCTTCCACCAAGATGTTCCCTAATTCACAAAATCCTCCAAGGCTCCATGTTCGACCTCCTCCAAAAGACATAAATTCGCCCCTAGAGGGGTTTCTTTCAAATAGAAAATCCCTTCTGATTCTAAACACCTCTGCACGTTATATGGCATCCCCGAGTTATGAGTAGTTCCGACGTAAGCATTCCTCAACCTTGCCTTCCAGGATTCATCAGAAAGATGAACCAATATCGGTGCTTGCTTGACACACTCAATACATTGACTCATAACTTCTTTAAAAGACAATCCTTCCTTCAAATTCCCCGCCTGATACGAGCCCTTGTCCTTCCCAAATTCTTTTGCAAACCCGTAAACTTACCCCTCCCCTCAACATCGACCTTCATTCTTAAAACCTCCCTCTCAAATCTTGGAGGGTTTGCATGTATTTTCCTCTCGTCGATCTCCACACTATCCAGCTTAATTCCTAATAACCTCACATCTTCCACACCATGAAACCTTGCAAAACCAAAACGTCTCCCCCATTTGTTGAGTCTTGGTGAGATAACCACCTCTTTGACATCCCCAATACAACCGAACAAAACAAACAAATCTCTAGCTTTAATACGCTTAGGGAAATCGAAAACGTAAAAAGATGAAATTCCCTACAAAGCTTCACCTTGCATACCATAGCCGAATGGGAAAATATCTCATTTAGGAGAGAAAGAGTTTCCCCTTGTTTCCTTCTCACAACCGTCCACTCCTTGCGAAGAATAGATCCCGGAAAAAGATTGAAGGAAAGATAAATGAAGGACCAGAACAACTGTAAAGGTGGAAACTGAAGCACCGAAAAGAAAAGAGAAAAAAAAACAAAATCAAGACAAAGATTACATCCAAGTTCTTCATCTAATTGAAATATATCATTCAATTATGTCATATAATTAATTTAAAATTTTTAGTTTGATCTGGCAGAATACATAATCGTCATTGATTGATAATGTAAAAAAATGTACACTATTAGCTCACCATTCTTTATCTCAAGATTTTTTTTATAAAAGTCATTTTCAAGTAATTTTTTTTTTTGAAAAAGTTGTGGTTTGACGATGTTTTAATTATATATTTATATTATATGATGATAAAATTAATTTTTCAATTTATAAAATACAATTTTAAAAAATTGTAATATTTTTATAAAATTTATTTTAAAAATAAAATAAAAATTAATTTTATAAAAGTTAAAATAAATGAACCCTTTATAAATTATATAAAATTCGTTATAAAAGAAAAAGAGTAAGAGGAAAATAAAGATTTAAATAAATATATAAATTATTTAGAAATAACTCTTTACCTTCCACTAATATGAGTTTCTTTGACAGCAGGCCTACACATAAAAAAGAAGGGGGGGAAAAAGTTAATTCTAAGCATTTTACAATATAACGGAATGAAAAAACAATGGCATTGTTTATCTCTAACTTATATTTTGTTGTTTCAGTAATTTGTTGAGTCATGTATTTTATTTTTATCATTAGAGTAATAACTGCATTATTAAACTATAATATTTTTCATTTGTATTAAATTAAACATACAAACAACTTTTTATTACGATTTAGTTGACGGAAGAGTGTAGCTTGTTGCTGACTAATATTTCCTTACAGCTTAACATATTGATTTTCGTCTCAAAATTAATTTAGAGGTGTTTAAATTTAAATTAATCTAACTAGAAAATGCAAATCAATTTAAAAATAATAAAAGACCAAAAAAACCAAATATTATTGAAAGCGTTTATAAAAACCATTTGATTTGAATTGGATTTTGAATTAATTTTTAAAACTCGATTCAAATCGAACTAAATTATATATATATATATATATATATATATATATATATATATATATATATATATATATATATATATATATATATATATATATATATATATATATAATTTTTTGTTAAATAAATATATATTTTTAGAAAGAAAGAAAATATACCTAGTATATTTCTGTGTGAGGTCACACTAATTTTGGGTGTGTGTTAGCATTTTATATATGAGTTATGCTAATACACACATATAAAGGTGTGCATTAGCAACATATATATTAGTGTATTTTTGTGAGAGATCCACCATTTTTGTGTGGGTCCACCATTTTTGTGTGGGATCTGTTTTTATATGATTTTTATTTTATTTACATAACTATTTGATAAATATTTTAGCTATTAAAAATATAAATGGTCAATTAAAGCGTTTAGATTAAAAGAAAATAGATGATTATATATAATCAAATTGACTCGTTGATATAATGAATCGAACTATATATAGTTTAAGTTTAATTTATTTAGTTAATAAAAATATTTTTTTACATATTAATTCAAAGATTTAATTGTCGAATCGAATATTCAATTATGTTCGAGTTGGTTTCATTGTCAACCTTACCGGTGACTGGTGACTAGGCATGAAAATAGTCAAGTCGATAACAGTGGCCTACGACCTAGGCCTACACAAGCTTAGGTCAGGTCAAACGTTTTTTTTAAATAGAAAAGGCTTAGGATTTTTTATAAGTCTATTTAGTTAAAATAAAATTAGGCCTCAAATCATGAAAAAAAACCTTTTAAACCTAATAGGTCAGCTATCTAAATAAATATGAATAATTTTTTTTATTATCATTATGTTATGTTTTCTACTTTGAACTAAAATACATAAATAAAAATTGGTTATCTTGGAGAACTTATGTAAATAAGATGAAAACACCTTATTCAATAATGTTATAAGTCATTTTATAAGTTATCTTAAACAAATAGTCTCGTAAAATTAATGTTAATAGGTAAGTTAAATAAGTCAATCCAAATCAATTTTTAGGTTCATTGATTTTTTAGTTTGTTAGTTTATTTAAATATTATTTAAATTATTAATTTATATATGTATAAAAAAATAGGTGTTTATATAAGCTAACATGTTAATCAGGTCTTAGAAAATGTCAAACTCAAAATAAGCTTATGGCAAGTTATAAGTCAGATTTAGGCTTCGATTTTTTTGACAGGATAAATTTAAACTTAGACAAAACCTAACTCGACCCAATCTATTTCCTTTCCTATTTATCACTTATTGAGTGGAGAAAAACATCTAAATCTGTTTCTTAATATATGTTTTTGAAATATATAAACAAGTAATAAAAATTGAAAGAACTATTATTTTTCTTACCGCATTTTTTGGCGACTTCAATTCCTAATGGATAAATGCAATAATCATAATCAATTGGCTTATTGCAATCTAAGTCTCCGGTAGTTTGATTGAAGTAGCACGTATCTCTGTTATAGCCGCAAGTATCTCTACAAGCACCAGTCATCCACGATAGCTGAAATCCATAGAGTAGCATTCCATGAATTTGCTGGTATGAAAGGGGTCTATTTGGTACATCTTCTCTGACCATGTTATTAGGATAATCTGATGACGACATGGCAACAACCTTCACTCGGCAATAATCTTTTAACCTCCCTACAGAAAAGGTGTTAGAAAGATCATCCTCCCCATAGTTGTTAGCAGCAAAAGCATAAAGATAGGTTTTGGAGTCCCGTTTGATGCAGGGAGCTGTATCCACATACCCACCATCATCCTTCACTGGCTTGCTACACTTCAAGTATATTATGTTGCTGTACCCAAGAGAATAACCGAGTTGATATAGATCCTTTTCATCGGAGCTATCCATATAATAGTAATTAATATTGAAATCGGACGTGGTTAAGAAATTTTGAGGAATGGAGGAGCAATCACTCTCTTGAATTCCAGGATCAACTAATCGAATTGTGTAGTTTTTGTAGTTGATTTCCTGTACATAGTATTTCCCGGAAAACAGAGTTAACACCGTCATGTTGTTTTCGCAGGACAACTCATAGCTCGGATCACCACAGGTTGTTGGGTCATCTTTAAGTCGAAACGGGTGTGTTATATTACTGATTTTGCCGCATGAAGAAGGTTTACAGTGTGTTTGGTTATTAGTAATCGCATCACATGTTGGAAGATGATGATGCAGTAGAAGCACAACCAGCAGTGACATGGTCTCTGCATAATAGGGGAAGGATTTCCATATGCTCATGCTTAAATTTGGGCTATTGTAAAGGATAACTTGTAAATGAGAATATGAGATATAAATATTATTGGGTCACAAAAAGTCAAAAATAAGAATATCACATTTTTATAACAAAATTCTCATTATTTCTATTTGTATTTGAATATATCATTTTAAAAAATAAAAAAACAATATAACATTGACTTGACTTGGTAATGGCTCTTTGGAGGAGTTGAATATAAGAATCAAACACTAGACCTATATCTCACTCTTAAACATAAATTAAAAACAAGTGTGAAATGATTCTCAATCACATTTCTTCCTTCATGATGAAAATATTACCAATAACATTGCTAATGCTACTGCTTGTAATCCCATTCCCATCCATGGGATGTCCTTTCAATATATCATGTAAACATCATAACAAAATGACTCTTCAACTACCTGCTATAAAACTCCTCGTTCATGAAATTAACTACACATCACGAGTATTAGAAGCAAGCGATCCTGAAAATTGTCTTCCACGCCTCTTTCTTCACCACAATTTCTCTTCATCAATATTTCCTTTTCAAATTAATCCTATGACTCATTGGCAACAAGATCCCCCACAATTTACCAATATTAGTTTCTTTGATTGTTCTTCATTAGGACGAGGTTATTTGAGCTGGGACAAATACTCAGGTAACCAGCAGGACATGGTTTCTTGTCCAATTTTTATGGCAGGATTTAACTCTGATATGGCTGATTCAGGCCTTCTTCGCTGCACCAAACTGTCTCAACCAATTTCGCCCCTTATTCTTTCACAAGAGTCTTTATATGATATACAACAAAACTCAATTTCACTGTCATGGTCAGAAACAAATTTTGACAGAAGATGCTAAGAATGTAAGCACAAATCAAAGAAGAAGATTATCTTATCCTCTACAGGTAAGAGATACCTTCACTTCTATACTTAATTTTGTTTGATTACACTTCTCTCATTAATTATAAGATCCACTCCATTTTTTTTCTTTCCCATTTTTATAAGATTCTCTTCAATTTTCAAATTGCATTTATTACTTTTTTCAAATATATCTCTAATTATATTACATCTTTAAGCACAGAGGTAGTCATAAATAATCATTTTTTCTTTTAAATTATAAAATGAGAATTACTATTAATAACAATAAAACTAATTACAATGGATCTTCTCATTTTTTATTTTTTATAATCAAAGATAATGGAATTAAGGTTGTTGATAACATATACTCCTATACAGCAAATAAGCTAGTTGAGTATTTGGTAAAACTAACTATTAAGCTAGCTATACAAAATATAAAATGGTTCAAAAAATATAAATTTTTTATAAATATTTAAAAAAAAAATTAAATTGAATTAATAAGTATTAAAATGAAAGAAAAAGAAACATTATATGCATAAACACTACTTCAAATAACATCTCAGAAACTTTTATAAACTCATGAAAAAATTCTATAGATTTATGAGATAATAGAGGACATCCAATAGTCAAATGAAGTCGTAAGTTATATATTATATATTTAAAAATTGGTCATTAAAACCAAGATAAATTTATTTTAATATGTTGGTGATAATTATTTAAGAATATTAAATATTTAATTTGCAGGTGTAATCATTGGCTCAATTATAGTTGTTTTTTTATTCGGTGGAGTTTTTCATATATACCGCTATTTTAAAATGAAAGACGAAGATCATGCAAGGATTGAAAACTTTTTGAAGGACTATAAGGCTTTAAAGCCAACTAGATTTTCTTATGCGGATATAAAGAGAATCACACATAAATTTAAAGATAAATTAGGTGAAGGGGCTCATGGAACTGTTTATAAAGGTAAGTTGTCAAATCAGATTCAAGTTGCCGTGAAGATACTTAATAATGTTGAAGGGGATGGAAAGGACTTTATAAATGAAGTGGGAACCATGGGAAAAATTCACCACATAAATGTGGTTCGTTTGCTTGGCTTTTGCGCGGATGGATTTCATCGTGCTTTAGTCTATGACTATTTTTCAAATGGTTCGTTGGATAAATTCATTTCTCCACCAAACAACAAAGATAATTTTCTTGGATGGGATAAGTTGCAACAAATTGCTCTCGGTATAGCAAATGGCATTGAGTATCTCCATCAAGGTTGTGATCAAACAATTCTACACTTTGACATCAATCCTCATAATGTCATGCTAGATGACAATTTCACTCCAAAGATTACAGATTTTGGTTTGGCTAAGATGTGTTCAAAAAATCAAAGTGTTGTATCCATGACTGCAGCTAAAGGAACATTAGGCTACATGGCACCTGAAGTTTTTTCGAGAAACTTTGGAAATGTCTCTTATAAATCTGATATATACAGTTATGGTATGTTATTATTGGAGATTGTTGGGGGAAGAAAGAATACAAAAATAGTTAATGATGAAGAAAATATTCAAATTGTGTATCCAGAATGGATCCATAATTTGCTTGAAGGAGGAGATACACAAATCTCTATCGATGAAGAGAGTGATTTTACAATTGCAAAGAAAATGGCAACGGTAGGACTTTGGTGTATCCAGTGGAACCCTTTGCATCGTCCGTCAATGAAAACTGTAATACAAATGCTTCAAGGAGAAGGAGACAAATTAAAAGTACCAATCAATCCTTTCGGACCTACAACTTCAACTAATACAATTGTTAATACGGTTGTAGAACGTTTGAATTTGGAGTTGGACGTGATTCAAGAATTAGATTAGATATATGTTGCTTATTCATATATTTATTAAATAATTGTTCATTTCCAATAACAATTACATTTACTTTTATATCAAAGTTTTATATTAGTCAATTTAATTAAAGATAATAATTAGTGTGAATTAACTTTTATTTTTATTATAAGAAGAGCCAAAGCCTAAGTGTGGATCAACTTAGTCCATGAGTAAGTGTTACGAGTTATTCTTCCATAATAATTTTTTATAAATATTAAATTTCAACAATCTAACCATTGAATAGTTTTCCTTGTCAGTATCGATAACATATTACTTTTTTTATCAGGGTTTTATACTAGTCCATTTATCAGAGTTTTATACTAGTCCATTTACTTAGGGATAATAATGAGTCAGGATCAACTAGTCTACAAAGTACTCTTACTTGAATTACTCCGCCTATATTGGCACACAGTCCCTCACTGCTTTACTACACTTCAAGTATATTATGGTATGTTATTATTGGAGATGGTTAGGGGAAGAAAGAATACAAAAATAACTGATGATGAAGAAAATATTCAGATTATGTATCCAGAATGGATCCACAATTTGCTTGAAGGAGATATACATATCGTTGTCGATGAAGAGTATGATTTTAGAATTGCAAGAAAAATGGCAACTGTAGGACTTTGGTGTATCCAATGGAACTCGTTACATCGTCGAACAATGAAAATTGTGGTGCAAATGCTTCAAAGAGAAGGGGAAAACTTAAAAGTACCAAGCAATCCTTTCGGACCTACAACTTCATCTAATGCAATTGCTAATATTGTTGTAGAACATATGAATTTGGAGTTGGATGTGATTCAAGAATTAGATTAGATGTATGTTAGTTATAAATATTTTTATTAAATAATTGTTTATGAGTAATTTAAGTGGGGATTAAGGATAATTGTTTATTAAATAATTATTTATGAATAATTGTTAACTAAGGATAATATAAGTGGGGATTAACTTAGTTGATGAGTAATTTTCACTTGAGTTACATTGTCTAATAACTCTTTATAGATAATAAATTTTAGTAATCTAACCGTTGAATGTTTTCATATTATCTTAATGAATATATATATATATATATATATATATATATATATATATATATATATATATATATATATATATATATATATATATATATATATTAGTGATATATTTTTAAAAAGCACACATGAGGTGACAACATATAGTAGACGTCCAATGTCTTATAAACATGACTCCCCCCAATGGCTTGCTCCAAGGAGAAAATATGTATAATGGCATGTATGATGTCCATAACCACATGTAAGATGTCACTGCCATGATTCATGAGAAGTAGGCAATCCATGAGCTTCATGGTCAAGGTGGAACAATTAGTACTTCTTAGGATCCCTCAAATCTATATCCATGTGCTTCTATAAATACCTCAATCTTAGCTTGAGGAGAAAATTCTGATACGCATATCGAAAACACCCTTAAAATATAGCTCATCACCCTCGTGAGCATGCTCTCACCTTGTAACACTCCAAAATTTGTCCTCTCATTTCTATATCATTTAGAATATATTTTCTTACATTACATTGCATTCAAATCACCAAAACAAATCATCATAAATAATAAAGCATACATCATCGGTTGAAGCATAGGGCATATGATCAGGTGTTTTTCTAGTGGTAGCATCAATCATCAGGTCTCAGAGTCAAGACAGGATCAGAACAGACAACACAAGTGCATTTCTAAGGTTTCCCACCAAAAGGAGGGAAAATTCAAATTTTGCTTGTGTTTTTTTAATAGGCAATAAATTTATTAAGAGATTGAGGAAATCTCATACCAAAGGAGAGAAAATACACCCTTTAAAGAGGGAAAGAACAAAAACCCAATAACAACTTCCGCCAAAATTACACAAAGTCTAACGGAAACTTGGATCAATCATATAAACTACAATTCCACCTAGATCGGTTTCCTAATAACAAAAAGTTTCAAGACGACATGACTATAGAGTTAAAGAGGGACTGCACATCGAAAATACCGTCATTAAATAAGATTTCGTTCCTAAGTCTCCACAAATTCCAACAAGTAATGCTCCAAAATGCAATGATATACTTCTCTTTAGCTCTCCCTTTTAAACGATTATACCACTGCAAAGCATGTTGAAACCGCTCCATAGCCAATACCCTCTCAATATCCATCCAATCAAAAACCTTATTCCAAATCAAGACCGATTATGGACAAGTAAAAAATAGGTGGGAAGCATCCTCAATAGCTCTAAAACAAAATTGGTTAACGCGTGCATTTTTTTGGCCAAAAATGCAGATTTTCAACATGGAGGGATTTTGGTCTTTTTCACTTTTATTTGATTTCAATTTATTTCATTTCATTTAAATTGGAATTAATGAGAAGGATCTAGAATGATTGTCAAGCCTAATTCTCAAGCTAATTCCTAATCACCTTTCGAAGCAAGCTCCAATCCTAATTTCAAACTATATTTTGGGCCCCAAACCTAAGTGGTATTTATACCATTTCATCCTAAACCTCAGAAAAAGAGACTTCATAATTTCATTTTCCCTTTCAATTTTATGGTTTTCTCTCTCACTTTTCCCTCCACTTTCTTCAAACCCTTACACACTCAAAGTTCCATTTTCTTCAAGGATTATCAAGTTTCACCTTGAAATTTGTTGATCTTGGAACTAAACCTCATCCATTGAATCTCTACACATCTAATTTTGGTTTTTGCTATTGGTTTAGATCTCAATTCTTGCATTATAAGTGCTTTTGAATTAAGCTTTTGCATCATGTTCATTATCTTGCATTTATTTTGCAATTGCTTGAAGAGGAGTATTGAATCTTTGGATTTCTGATTTTGATTCATCAATTGTAGCTTAATCAACACTCACTAAAGCAAATCTCAGCTTTGTAAGTTGGTTAATTTCAGATCTACTTCTATTTTTAGCTTATTTGCATTTTCTTGATGCAGATCCATAGTATTATTATGTTGATTGATCCATTTGTGAATTAATTTGTGTGATTTTGTTTGTGGATCCAATTCTTGCTTGATTTGATATAATTTGCGTGCATAATTGAGTGGTGGAACCTCTGGTGATTATAGAGATAAGTTGTTGTTGGAAAGTTCTTTTTCATGCAGGTTTTTGGCTACTGGTTCAATGTTAACCGGTTAACACATTGGTTAACCAGTCAACACAGTGTAATTTTGCGTGTTTCTGCAGGTTTTGGGGTTGTTAACCAATTAACACTTTGGTTAATCGATTAACACTGGAGCGGATTATGTTTTTTGTGCATTTTTATGAATGTTTGCATGTCATTTCATACTTAATCATCATGGATCATTGTGATATCCTTTTAGGGGATTGTTAGTAACTATTTGCATGCATGTTGATGTATGTTGGTTGTAACAGCCCGGGCCCCTCGCAAGGCAATCCCGGCACTGCCACCTCACGATCTTCTCTACTCCCCTCACTAGTAGAGTTTTTGCCTTCCGTGGGAATCGAACCCTGTACCCTGGGGTTCAAGTACATGTTCAATCCATTCTTTCAACACGCGAGTTTGTGCATTTCTGATACTTGGCATAATCATTTGTTACATCTATGAAGCATCGTACATGATGATTGCATGCTTGCATGTATTTGGTTGCAAGATAATAATTGTTCAATATGATGGTGTGCATTATCTATGCATTTGTTTCATGTTTTCATACTCACACACATAAACTTGAAATTTGTATGAATGTTGGTGTTTGTTCAAAGGTGATACATGATGCAATGTTGTTGATGTGCATTCTTATTGGATTGTTGCCATGTGATGAGATGTATGCATTAGCACAAGTTCATGGTTGCATGTTGATCATAGGTGCACTTGATCTAGTATGTTCATTTCTTGATTATGTGGTGTATTTGGAACTCTTAGATGCATATCCATGTTTTCTTGTTGTTTGTTATCCATGTGTCGCACCTCGAAAAATACGATCCTAAAATAAACAACAGAGTCGCCACCTAATTCGATTTATTCTACGAGAGAAAAGGAAGATATAGACACAACCTAAATAAAGGATAAGAATGGTCAACGAAACCACTAATCTAAGTTCGGGAGTCAGTTATGCAAAGGGAAGGTATTAGGCACCCCTCACGTCCATTGTACTCAACGGGAACCTCTTAGTCTAGTTTGCGCTTTAAATGTTAACTTGTTATTATTGTCTTCTTTTACTGATTAAGATTGCTTTTAAAGAAATGTTTTAGTTACTATTGGTTATGGGGAAATGTTAAGTTTTTTATTATTGTGCTCGCGAAGGATTAAAATCCCCGTGCCTACGTATTCCCCTGTGCAATGGGAAAGTCAGAGCTTCATAGTTCGTGCTACTACGATTTGTGTTTTTTAATTGAACGATTGTTTGAAAATGCAGTCTACTGCTAAGCGTTGGCTTATCTGCTCGCGTTAGGAGGCTGAAGCGCTAGCTTGTTTGCGAGATAGAAAGATTTCAACAATGTTCGTTTTGAGAAAAGATATTTGATCTTTGTTAAAGATGTTTTAAACGAGAGGGCGAATGAACCACGCGTGGGGCTAGCCCATGTTGCGGTTGCATTCAGGAACGTGCGGAGTGCGAGACTCCGGAGTTCAGTTACTCGCTAATTAATTATAAAAATGATTTAAATTTGTTGGCATACGAATGGTGATTGAACCATCGCGTGAGGCTAGCCCATTTGCGATTCAATCCAGAACGTGCGGAATGCTAGATTCCGGGGTTCCTTTCTTCGTAAATTAATTAAGATGAATTGAATTGTTTTTATACGAATGGTGATTGAACCAACGCGTGAGGCTAGCCCATTTGCGGTTCAATCCAGAACGTGCGGAATGCTAGATTCTGGGGTTCCTTTCTTTGTAAATTAATTAAGATGAATTGAATTGTTTTTTTTTGTTCTTTAGGTTTATTTATTTAAATAACAAAGGAGTGAGCGAAACATTACGCGTGGGGCTAGCCCATTTGCAGTTCGTTCTAGAAGGTGCGGAGTGCTAGACTCCGGAGTTCTATTCTTTGTTAAATTAGTTAAGATATACGAAAGTAGTGCAGATGGCGATCACACAAGTGATCGACTTACGTGTGTGCAAAAAAAGAGTTTATGAAATTATCCGGTGTATTGGACCGAAGGAAACCAAGTATCTTTTGAAACGACTCCTTTTATGTGATCGTGTTTACGTTTTTACTTAAAGATTCAAAGTCAAAATACGAGACTAACTCAACAAACCCATACAAGATACTCAATCACCAACTCACTACAAAAATAAATATAAATAGACACAACTTCAAGTAAACAAATCGTTTTTTAACTCAACCAATTATTTTCTGGATATTTAAATGCAAATACTGGATTTTATATAAAAATATGTTCCCAATCATGTGCTTAAGTAAAAAAACCTAAAAGAGAAAACAAACTAGAAATTGGTAAACTCTTGCTTAAAGGTGTTGAAAATTAAATACTTTCTTGACCAAAATATTATAATTGTTTTACTATTTAACAAAATGAAAACTAAACAAAAAAAAGAACAAAAGAAAAAAAACGCAGGCTGGGCTTGGGGGTTGAGGATACTACCCGAAGCATCAGGGGTCCATCTAAGTCTGAATCAAAAGGAAATCTAATAGATTTATTTTCAATAGTTACTGAAACTTGTTAAAAAAAATCCAAATTCGGTTAACACTGCCAATCTCAAAAGAGGAAAACGTTGGGCAGTGGGAACACTTGGGGGAACGTGGCATTAAAGGGAGGTTTTCCAAACACCAACATGTTATTTTTTTTCTATTGAAAACGAGAATGGGTGAGAAACAGATGGGGTTCTACAAAGATGAGATTCCCGAAACCCATCACCGAATGCACTCGGCCCATTTAATCCGAAGGAAAACGAAGGCTTCATCGTGCGCATGAATCAGCTAACGGTCTATATTCATGAATCAAAACCCAGTATTCGTATTCAAGCGCAACAAAAGTTCAACACACAATCCCTAGACTTATCAGAATTTGACGGAATCAAACAAACAAAAGGGGTTTTTACATCATCAAAGTTCCAGAATGGTTAAAAGACGTTGTTTATACCTGTATCGGAAGGAACTCGATTTCGAGCCCCGAGAGAGAAGGTATTTTGTTCCTCTGTTCTTTTAAGATCTCCTTCTTCTTCTTCGTTTCCACCTTACTTGTTTTCTGCTTTCCTTGATCCGAGCCCCTCTCTGTTAATGGTTTATGTGAAGTTTGTATTTTTTTGAAAACGGTGGTTTGGGATTCAAGGTGATATTTCCGCCGTTAGGGTTTTTTAATGCCTTTTTTCGGATTCCCCTTGGTATCATCAATTTCGTTCCTTTTTATAGAGTCAAATTAGGGTTTGGTCTCTTTGAATGTTTGCCAAGAAAACCCTATTCTTTCTATGTCTGTTTTTTCTTTACTCTGTGTTTGAAAACCTTTTTGCCGATTTCGTGAATGCTTTGGCCTTTGTAGTCTGCTGCTGTTTCTACCTGTACTCTTGTCAGTGCACTTTTGACTTAATTTTCTGGTTCGAATTGAACTGAACTAGTTCAGTTTCAATTGAATCATACTGCTTTTTTACTTGGACTTGCTTTTCCTTTTTCCATCTTGAAACTCTTACTAACAACGTTTCTTTATCTTTTTTACTGTGGTGAATTTTTCTTGCAGGCTTCAGTAAGTTTCTCAAACACCAAGGGCTTTAGCATAGACATCAGCAATTTTATCTAACAAGAGTCATGCAACTGTGATCTCTTCCGTAGTCATCCGGATATTCGGTCCAGACCAAATAAAGTTCCCAGTAACTCCCTTGAAGTGCTGCAAACTTGGCTTGAAGGTGTCCATTTCTTAATGTTTTCAATTGGCATGAACGTCCGGGGCCTCGTCGTCCGTTCCTGACACTGTGAGTATGAAACCTTCCATTTCCTACAACCTTAATTGCACCAACGCCAATCTGATTGAATGTTGAGAATTTGAAATTTGTTGTTTCGTTTTTCAATATCTATCTCGTGTCTTTGCTGCTGTCAATTTCTTTTGGGTGAATCCCTCTTGAAGTTAGATTGATTTCGATTACCTAGAACAAAGATCTGCTTGCTTTTGGCATTGTCGATTTTTCGCCATTTGGAAACCTTTTCTTTTGTTAGAAAATACTGATTGTCAATGTTTGAAATTAACATTACATTCTCTTATCAGGTATGTATTACACCTTTTCTTGGAACTCGATGCAGATTATCGTGAAACAAGGTTTCGTGTTATGCTGGCGCAGTGGGAGGCTTGGGGTTAGGAAACGCGCATGGTCCTCTGTCCAGTTGACTGTTTGGACTAACCGTTTAAAACCGATCATCTTCAGTTCACTTTGTGCACCAATGAGAAGGTCCTCTGGTTTAGCGGTTCTAACACCTCAATATTCATTTGCTAATTCCTCATGACAGTTGGAGTGAGAGAGACTAATTGCGGAATTTAAGCGCAAAATTTGTTTGTAAATTCTCTTTTTGTGGGAATCATTGGAATTCAACATTGGATAATGGACTTAACTTCAATCCTTCTCCTTTATGATTAACGGAAACAGGTGCGGATACAGAAATATGCCTCTGCTGTTGTTTCTTTTTTTTGCAGGTTGAAAAAGAAAGAATACTTTTGCTAAACCTTGAGGCTTACCGTCGGTTCGGCTGGATTGTTTTGCAGGGTGGAGATAGAAGCGTATAGAAAAGCCTGACTAGACGGGGATGTTGCCGCAGGGGATTCCTACTGTTCCAAAGGGCTCTTTCCCATTCTCATGTAAGCTTCTTGAAATGGCAAGTTCAAACAGGTTTTAACTTAGGAGTTCGTGAAATTAACCGTTCTGATCTTTTCAATGCAGGAGCCTCGCCAAGTGAATCTGCAGGCTGTTGATACTGCCTTTGTTGTACCTGCCTTTGTCGTTGCTTCACTGCTTGACTAGTCACATTAGAACCAGAATTTCTACTGAACCCAGGTTGTGGCAGATGATGTTTCTACTGTTGATGCTGAGATGACATCGGAGTCAAAGGAGATGATGGTGTTGCAGGTGAAGCAGATACTTGCTGAGATGAACTTTGTGATTGGGCTTGGGAACTTTGTGCTTGACCATGTGGTATTGGTGCATTTGTTACAGCAAGTTGATGTTGTTGCTGTTGAATATAACACTGCTGATGCAGCTGCCTTTCCTTTGCCAATCAGATTGCATAGGCTTGTTGTGAATTTGTTGTGAATTTGTTTTTTAGAAATTGTCTTGATTCGCAAGTCAATATTGTTTTCTTCTCCTTTTTTTTAATACGGTTTCTTTTGTGATGCAGAGCTAAGTGGAGTACTTCCAACATCCTATTGCTACTGATTTGAGTGTTTTTGTCATGGACATTGCTATTCATGAAAGAGATTTAAAGTACACAAATGGGCCGACGTTGATACCGTTGTCCTGAATATGATTTAAAATGAGGATGAGAAACCATAGGTGTGGCTGGGGCGGTGAACCCTCTTTGTTTTCTTTCGTACCTGTTTTTTTTTGTAATAATATCCTTTATGTAACTCATGTAATAAAAATTTAACTTTGAAGCCTTTTTCCTTGAAAATTTAGCAAATGGTAATTTCCCTCTTTTAAGAATCCTATCATATAAATCCATAGCCTGCAATAACTCTCAAAGTCCACCATAATTTGAAATCTAACTATATTTTTTTGAAAATAATCTCACAATGATCCAATGGCAACCGAAGCCAACACGTGTCCATGGCTTGAAATTAATCCAATACTTAAATTAATTAAGCTATGATATTTCCAATTGAACCCTTTCGATTGCGGATGAAAATATCCACTTGAAAACCTTGTTAACTGACTTAATCTTAAACCAAATTCTCAACCCAAACCAAACTCGTACATCAAATAGTAAGAGATATGAAGATTTAGCCAAAAAACAAATGGACATGTCTTGTACCACAATTCACTCTTTCAGCCGCATTAAATCATAAGCTCTCGACTTGATGATTAGGTGAACTCCACACTGATTAGCATGAATTAGTCTGGACACCCAATAGGGCTTGATATTGACACCCATGATGATAAGGGCTCGAATACTGATTTCAACTTTTAAATAAACCTGCAAGCTCCAGAAAACTTGACCTAGAGAAAACCCCGATTTCACGCTTTTAAAACAATGATATGTATGATATGGACGTGACTTGAATGCAATATGTATATGCGGGACAAAAACCAAAAAGTAAATAACGAGGGCAAATTTTGGGGTGCAACACCATGCTCATTAATACATGAAGATGGTGCATTCTTGGTATGTCATTGTTACATGATGCATGAGGTTGTGCATTTAATATTGAGGTTTTCATTTTTCCACCCAAATTTATCTTGCATTCTATTGATGTCTTACTGCATAAGTGTTGTATAAGGTGTGCAGTTTGTGTTATGTTTGGACTTCTAACACCTGTCTTGGTGTTGAATGTGGGCTGTTATAGGCTGTTTGTACTTGCTTACTATTAGTATGCCCATGCAGGTGCTGGAGCATTGCGGTAAGTGCTGATTGGGTTTTATTTTCTTATTTTGCTTTAATTTTCCTTTGTTTTGTTGTTTGTTCCTTTAGGTGCCTAGTCCAAACTTAGTTTTTGATTAAGTTGGAATAGGATAGAGACATTGCCCTTAGGATCAATTTTTCATGATAATGTTATGATGAGTCTTAGTTTCCCCATAGATTTTCCATGTTCTTCACAAAATTCTTCAAATAAAGCGTTTTGGAATTTTCCATTGTTGTCGCTTTAAATGGAGGCAATTGTAAGTGACTTCTCATTTTGAATTTGTTTTATATACTTCTTGAATGCCTTGAAAACTTCACTTTTCTGCATTAAGAAGAAAGTCCAAGTGTATCTAGAAAAATCATCTACAATTACTAATGCATAGACATTACCTCTGAAGCTTTTTGTTCTTAATGGACCAAAGAGATCCATGTGCAACAATTGTAGTGGCATAGTTGTGGACACCACATTCTTGGATGTGAAAGTTAATTTAGTTTTCTTTCCTTTTTGGCAAGCGCCACATAGCCTATCTTTGATGAATTTAATCTTCGGCAATCCAATGACTAAGTCATGTTTGATCAATTTATTCAAGTGCTCCATATGAATGTGAGCAAATCTCTTATGTCATAACAATGATTCATTGTTGCTTGCCAAGAGACACCTAACATTCAAAGATAATTTATCAAAGGAAATCATAAATATGTTGTTAACTCTTTTACCTTTTAGCATTACTTTATGAGTGACTTCATTTTCTATCAAGCATTCATTTTTGGTGAAGTTGATTTTGAAACCTCGGTCACACAATTGGATAATGCTAAGGAGACTATGCTTTAGACCTTCTACATAGAGGACATCTTCTATGGTTGTTGAAGGCGGTGAACCAATGATGCCTATGCCAAGGATTCTTCTTTTGTTGTTGTCACCATAAGTCACAAATCCTTTGGCCTTAAGCGTTAGATGTGAAAATTTGCTTAAGTCACCTGTCATATGTCTATAACACCCACTATCAAGATACCATTGATTTGAAGAGATCTTCACGCATACGTACAAAAAAGAGTTAAGTTTTATTAAGTACCCAAATTGCCTTGGGTCCTTTAAATTTAGTCCATTTCTTAACCCATACATAATGTCCTTGAGAAACACTAAAGTTTCTAGCATAACAAGCATTTGGAGTATGACCTTTTATACCACAATAGAAACAAGTGAACTCAAAATTACTTTTATATCTAGGGGGATAAGGCTTATTCTTGTCATATTAATGAACTACTTTATGCTTGTCAACTTTTTCTTTTGGAATTTGTTCTTTAGCCTTTACAAATATGGTCTTGTTAGAAGTTAGTTTAGAAAATTTTGAGTAACCAAAACCACTTTTATCATTTGAGTATCTTTGTAATTAATTTTTCTTTTTCATATTTAAAATTATTTTCCATTTTCTCAATATTTTCTTCTAAAGTGAGGTATGTTTCTTTTGTGATGAAATGGTTTTATATAGAATTTTTGAATTCACTTAAGAGTACATCAATTGCTCCTTGAGTATCATTATCATAAATTGAAAAATCACTACTAACTTCATTGTCTTCATCGTCAGAATGATGTGAGGCCATCAATGATAGATTTGGTCACTATCTGATTCCGATGAGGAGCTTATATCATTATCATCCCAAGCAATATAAGCCTTCTTTTTGTAATCATTTTTCCATTTATTGTCACGATTCTTTGAGAGTTTAGGATACTCCGGTTTGATGTGACCTTGCTTTCCACATTCATAGCATTTAATATCTTGATTTGATGTTGATGTTTCTTGTAACACCCCGTAATTTATTTAACTCTTCGAATAATATTATTTAATACCAATAAGATTTCTGGTTTATTCTAAGAAATTTTAATGAAAAACCACTTAGAGTTAATGGAAATTCAAATTTGGATAACTGATATTATTTGTGCCGAGGTTTTTCTTACATTAAGGATTAAGAGACATTTTTGGATACTCTCTATTTTTTGACCCATTGGTAAAAATATAAGTTTTTATATATTTATATATATAGAAAGAATATGTGAGAGAGAGAAGGAGTTAGAAAAGAAAGAGGAAAAGAAGAAGAGAAGAAGAAGGAGAGAAAACCCTAAAGCTTCAATTTCGTCATTCTCAATCATCCGTTCGTCGAATCGACTCATTTCTTCCGTCAATCTTCATCTCTCGAGGTGGGTTCATACTTAGATACTTTTGTTTTAGTTTTGGTTGAATATTTAGAGTTTATGAGTTTAGGGTTTTTGGTATAAATATTGAAACAAATTATCTAAACGGGTAAAAACTCGATTAAACCTAACTATGTTGCTCACATTATGCCTATGAGTATGTTTAGTGTTGTTTACTATGTTTGTTGGTGTTTTGGATGATTTTTGGCTTGTAATGGTAAGTTTCCCGTAAGCTGAGTTTCCTGATCTGGTATAGCTCGCTCAGCGAGAAAGGCAGGAGGTTCCTCGCTCAGCGACACCTGGAAGTTTCAGCTTTGTCTTTTTTTCATAACTTTTGATCCGGGCATCCAATTTTAGTGTTTCACCTATCGAATTGAAGCTAAAAATATTTTCAAATTGATGATGCCAAAAGATGTTATTTTTACCCGACTTTTACCAACTCTTTCAAATTACCAAAACCTTGTTAAATTGGAAAGTGTGAGTTAATGGAAATAAAGAGAGGCACGACTTGTGAGGTATCCAGGTTCCCCTTAAGCTAAGTGAATCATGAATTATGTGATGTTTTAGGGTCCTCCATAAAGTCTTGATTAAGTCTCTTTGCAACCTTGTGTTTTGCAAGAGCGTCCGTAAGGACTTGAGGTACCAGTTGATTTAAATGTGGATTGTGGTTTGATGAGTGTAGGTCACAAGTCTTCCGTAAGGTCTTGAGTAAGTCTTGAGGTGGGTTTCCCTTAGTCCCACGTGAAGCATCCGTAAGGACTTGAGGCGAGTGCTATAATATTTATGTGTTAATCTTGAGTAAGTCTTGAGGTGGGTTACCTTTAGTACCACGGGAAGCATCCGTAAAGATTGAGAAGAGTGTTATGTTGAATCCTCTATAAGGTCTTGAGTAAGTCTTGAGGTGGGTTGTCCTTAGTCCCACGTGAAGCATCTGTAAGGACTTGAGGTAGACGTTTCTCTTATTGTGTATTGAGATCATGTGTGGACCTTAGTTCCCCTTTGTTTCCGGTCCTTGTGTGAGTTGGTTTGTGGAACTAGTGAGATTTTATTTAGGGATAAACCCTTAGAGCCGAGAGAACTCTAAGATAGGAAACTCACTGAGATGTTTTATCTCACCCCATATTGATGTTGCTATTTCAGGTATCTCAGGTTCCGAAAAGGGTAAAGATAAGGCGATTTGATTATCTTTACTTGTTTGATGACTTTGTCTTCCGCTGTGGACTTTTGAGATCTTCGGATCTAGTTCTTAGACTTTTGTACTTTTTGAACATCTTGTATAATTTATAGCCTTGTTTTTAGTACCTTATGTTATAGTGGCTATACTTATGCAATGTATTGCTAAGAACTTATGTATTTCAATACCAAACTTGATTTTATATATGAAAAATATGCTTTGAAGTATGTCTTTTATATATGGGTATTACATTTCTTTCTCTTTGTTCTTTGAAAATTTCTTCCTTCTCACAAAGCTAGAATTTCTAATATTATTTTTTGCACCAAAATATTTTCCTAACCTTTTTACAAGAAGCGTAAAATTTTCGTCCTCTTCTAGATTGTCTTCTTTCTCAACTTCTTTGGAATCAACCTTTAATGAAATGCTCTTGGATTTCTTCTCTTGAGTCTCATGTTTTTCCAATCGCCCAAGTTGCGTCTCATATACTCGAAGCTTTCCGAATAAAGTAGTGGATGTCATCGTTGATAGACTTTTATTTTCGGATATTGTCGTCACTTTGGGTTGCCATTCTCTGGATAAAGATCTAAGAACGTTAAGATTAAGTTCATCATTAGTTAGTGTCTTACCAAGTGCTTCCTGCTACTACCATCGTCTTTGAATACAAGATTGTTATTTGCGGAAGCCATCTGAATCGATTAAGAACAAGTTACCTATCACCTACTCTGATGCCAATTGTAACTTGTAAGTGCGCCTAAGAGGGGGTGAAATAGGTTATCAAAAATTCTTCGAACTTTTTACCGATTCTTGATACTTCTTTCCTTAAGTTGTTAAATACTGAAAAGTAAATGCAGAAAGTAAAGTGACACAATGGTTTATCCTAGTTCCCCTCACAACCCGAGACTACATCTAGTCCCTTTTCAACTGAAAGAGATTTCACTATAGTCAAAATAATCGTACAGCCTATTCACACAATTGGTGATGCTTACTATCTAACCTATAGGTAAATCAAGTGCTAGAAGAACAATCCTCTTCAAAGCAAACACTTACTTTCAACAATCCTGAAAGAAAAGTAACCTTACTAACTTATCTCTAACAATCCTAAATATAAGTAGTAACAATGATACAAATATGAATTGTTTTTGTATAGAAGAATGAAGATGAAGTCTTGAAACTTTATCAATAAATATTGATCTTCTCCTTGCTTGAAACAATATCACTCAAATATAATATACAAGTGTTCTTGAAAGTCTGAGATGAAACAATAATGTATGTGAAAACTTATGAAGAGTTTTGCTCAAGAAAGGTTTGAAATGAACACTTAAAGAATTGTTTGAAAGTGAAGAAAATGAGTGAATTTTTTATTATGAAAATTATGAAGGAGGTGTTGTAAAAATTCTGATATAAAGGTTTATATAATGTACAACATACCCCTTCAAAAAAAGGTATCATAAAAATGAATCAATGCCATGTTTTAGAAATTATGAAATATGAATTTTTTTTCATGAAAACTTACACCTTTTCACATGCAAGTACAGTGTTAATCGGTTAACATATGTTAATCGGTTAACACCTCTCAGCATAGAATCCATAATTTAAAATTTGGCTTGGTTAATCGGTTAACATTGAAGGATTTTGTGTAGAAATGCATTTTAAAAGATGTTCAACATATGGAAATGCTTCCTATTGATCCTATCAGGTATATTATGCATAAAATGAATTTTTAGAACACTTGTATAAACATATTGACCAAAATTTGTTATACCTTTTGAAGTTTCAATCAATTCTTGAATTTTGTTTGAAGCTTGATCATTTGATAGTCTTAAAACTTTGCATAATGCTTAGAACACATGAGTTGAAGCTTTGATTCAAAACTGCTTTCTTCCTTTTTGCACATGTAAATTAATGAAATGACTTTGTTTGTCTTCACCAAAACATTTGAAGGAAGCTTGCTTCTACAATTCATCTCTCGTGATTAATCAGATCAATGGCAAATGGTTAACTCACCAACCTCACTTAGTTCCATATCGGGATTATGCGAGAAGATTGTTGACATTATTTACAACAGTAAAGCTGCATTATGTACCCCGTGAGGAGAACTAGTTTGCTAACACATTGGCAACTTTCGCTTCTATGATCATAGTGATGCAATGGAATTATGTGCCCAAGATTGATGTCTCTCATCTTTATATGCTTGCATATGTGTTTGTAGTTGATGCAATGGATGATGATAATCCATGGTTTCATGACATCAAATGCTTCATGAAGAGTCATTAATATCCAACTGGGGCATCTTCCAATGATAAGAATATGTTGAGAAGACTTGCTGGTAGTTTCTTCTTGAATTCAGATGATGTGTTGTACAAGAGAAACTTTGACATGGCATTGCTTAGATGTGTGGATAAGCAAGAAGCAGACCTGTTAATGCAAGAAGTGCATGCAGGTTCTTTTGGCGCCCATGATAGAGGACGTGCTATGGAAAAGAAATTATTTAGATCGGAGTATTATTGGATGACTATGGATTCAGATTGTTGTTCATACTCCCGCAAATGCCACAAGTGCTAGATCTATGCAGACAAAGTGCATGTACCTCTGAGTCCATTAAAAGTTACGTCTTCTCCTTGACCCTTTGCTATGTGGGGCATTGACATGATCGGAAAAATTGAGCCTACCGCTTCCAACGACCATCGTTTCATCTTGGTCGCCATTGATTACTTCACTAAATGGGTGGAAGCGACATTGTATGTGAATGTCACTAAACAAGTGGTAGCCAGATTTCTGAAAAAAGATATCATTTGTCGATATGGAGTTCGTGAGAGAAGCATTATTGATAATGGTTCTAATCTTAACAACAAGATGATGGCATAATTGTGTCGGGACTTCAAAATCCAGCATCATAATTCTTCACCATATCTTCCAAAGATGAATGGCGTTGTCGAGGCGGCCAATAAAAACATCAAGAAGATTGTGCAGAAAATGGTAATGACCTACAAAGACTGGTATGAGATGTTGCTGTTTGCTTTGCATGGGTACTGTCATACCCTAAATTTTGACCCAACTTTTTTAGATTTTTATTATTCATCTGCATCATGTGCATAATGTTTAGCGTTTCATGCACGTGTCTCTTATGTGTTACTAATCCATTTGAAAATACAAAAATGCGTTGTTGCTTTTATTTTATTTTTGTTGCATAAGCCCCGATGTTGAGGGAATAAGCTGAGGTGCATATTAGATTATCAGGACATGCGTATGTGGCGATGAATTCAGATAAGTTTGACCTAGTCACAATCTTGGGTATGCATCAGTGATTCCTAACGGCGGTTTCGTTTTCATTTCAATTCCAATCCATATCTTTTTTTTTATATATCAATTAAACCAAAATTTATTTTTTACCTGTTTCCATTCATCTGTATTTTAAATCATGGCTATTATTTTCTATTTTTTTTTATTATTCAGTTATTTGTAACTCATTTTTTAAGTCATTTATTGTAAGTCATTTTTTTTAATTCTTTTATTTGTAAGTCATTTTTTTAGTCATTTATTTGTAAGTCATTTTTTTATTCATTTATTTGTAAGTCATTTTTTTAAGTCATTTATTTGTAAGTAGTTTTTGTAATTATTCAGTTGATTAACACAAAAAAACCATTTTTATTTGTACCCATTCATATTTTATCTAATACCCTAAATATATTTTTATTATTCTTTTTAATTCATTTCATTCTTTAACCAAAAAAACATTATGCATTGAAAAAAAAAAGGGACTCAGCCTTACGTTAAGTCTCATCGTGAACGCCAAGACCAAAGTTGAAAAGGGCCATTCGATTTTGAGCCAAAATCACAGCAAGTACACATACAATCCAAACTGTACAAGGCCACAAAAGGACAATATCCTTTGAACAAAAAAAATCTACAACGACAAGACCAACTATCTGGACACCACGTGAAAGAGACTTGACCATAGCCCTATGTACTGTGCCACTCCATTAGACTTTCACCATTTGAGAAAAATGTGACCTGCAACACGTAAAAAGAGTAGTAAGCCAACAGAAAAGTTTACACAGAAATATACATTGCAAGACCTGTAATGAAAAAGGCAGAAAGGAAAAACAACATTTTGGGCACCATGAAAGAGTCTGTGAGGAGGAGAGGGGAAAGGACATCGGACAAATTTTTTTGAAAAGAGGGGAGAGAAGTATTGACTAGTCTTTAAGAGACCAAACTTGGGTCACCAGGAAAGGACACGGGTTCTGGAATGAAAAAAGGAAAACGTTGAAACAAACCTGGAATTTCTTCAATCCTCGCCCACCATTCACAAACACAACTACACACAGTCACCCTCAACCCACACTCACCACCTTCACACAGACCGCGAAAACAAGTTGCCCTCCTCTACCTCCATCCACCGCCACCTATCTCCAAACAAACCCAAAACAAAACCTCTGCCCTTAACCTCTCCATTACCTCCACCACCATCCCTTTCACAACACGCAAACTACTGCAGAACCGTGAAACCAAACAAACCAAAACCGCACGTAAATCACGGACAAACCCACTAAAAAAATAGATCTGACGGTGAAACCCTTCACCCATCCACGCCAACCCTCGTTCAACTTCGTAACCGCCGCACCACCGAAACCCACATCTCATATGAAATCAAGCTTGTATCTCACCATCAGAACCGCGACCAAACACCAAGAAAATCACAACGTTGCGAACACATAGAGGTAGCGTGAGAAACGAATCGAAAACTGACAGAGAATCCGCCGTTAGTGGAGCATTTCGGATCCGAAAGAAGGGGTGGGTTTTCGTTTTGATTTTGTTTTCTTTTTCGTGTTATTGTGTTTATGGAGAACAATCCTCTTGCCACACCAACCCTTGTGTCCAACAATCCTGGATCACAAGTTAATACAAAAATAATTCTTGAATAGATTGAAATGTAGAGACAATAAAGTCTTTGTAATATCAATCAATGTTGATCTTCTCCTTTGATTGATATTTCTCACTCAAAAATAATGAATATAAGTGTCCACTAAAGTGTATGAAAAGTTTAACTTTGTATATAATTGAATTTAGTGCACTTTGATAGATTTAGAAAATTTGAGATATTGAGCAAGAAAATATTTTATGAAAATTGTAGGAGGTGTTTCAAAAAATTCTGCACAAAACAATTTTTATAATAGACAAGACACCTCTTTGAAAATGTACAATTTATGAAGAGATGTCTCAATACAATTTAAAAAACACAAGACATAATTCAAAATTTATATGAAACAATTTTCTGAAAATTGATCAGTGGTAACCGGTTACTACCCCATGGGTAACTGTTACTTGCTGTAACTTTAAAAAGAATTTTCTAACTGGGGCTGAAGTAACCGGTTACTACCTATAAGGTAACCGATTACTTGATCAAAAACCAGAAAAAATTCTTTTAAAATAAGATCAGTAACTTATAGGCATGCAATAAGATTTGTTCAAAAATAGCAAATGTGAGTGCATCCTAAGTTGAACACTTAATTATCATTATTGATTCATGAGAAATAAAATTATACCTTCTGATGAGAAAAGTTTATATCTTTATGAAAACTCCATTTGAATGAAGCTTTAATGATCATTTTTGCTTGCTTTCAAGACTTGATGGATTAGTTTTTATCATCAAAATATAATTTGAGAAGCTTGATTCTACAACCATGTTTAAAGTAAAGTCTTTTGAATTTAAAGTTTCGAAAGTAAACAAGACAAGAAAATAAAATATAGTAATTGCTGGAAAGTAAATAAAAGTAAAGCAATTGCGGGAAATTTAAAGGAAAGTAAAGCGAATGCGAGAATTAAATAAAGGTAAAGACAATTGCATGAAATTAAATAAAGTAAAGGCAATGCATAAATAAGAACCTTCTCCAAGTCAGAGGCTTTAAATGTGGTAAAGAACTAGAAAAGGAAAATGGTGGCAGGATTAACTTCCAACAAATGATCCAAACTTCGATTACAGACTCAACCATACAAATGTAATAACTTCCCGATGTGAGAAGATTATCACGTACAAGACTCGACTAATTTATGCCTAGAGTGTTTGCAACTAAATTTGGATGAAGAAAAATGAACAAAGGTGTCATACCCTAAATTTTGACCAGAAAATTTTCAACTTTTATTCATTTTAGACGCATTTTGTCATTGTTCGAAATCGATCTTTTTTTTTTGCATACATTGGTTTAATATCTCATATTCCATTAATCATACATATTTCTTCAATTTTATCATTTCATTAACTTCCTAATTTTTGTCCTAGACATCGGGATTGATTTTGAGTTATGTCTTGTAGTATAAATGATTATTATGTTTTAAGCTAATCAGTCATTCTTTTTCTTTATTTTAAAATAAATAATAATAATTCAAAAAAATATTTAAGTTTAGTTTATGCCCAATTTAAGTTTTAATAAAGTTTTAGATTAAATTTAGAATATTTTTGTGTTAATGAGTTTATGTTTAATAAGTCTAATATCTATTTCGTTAACTTTAGTATTTTAATTACTTTATTGGCTCAACTTTTTTCTTAATTAGTTTAGTTTTTTCGTTTTAAATCTTTTAAATTTCTTTTTTAATATGTGTTTAGATTTTATTTTAATTTTTAAATTAGTTTTAATTAGGACAATTCACTTATTATTATTTTATTATTAATATTTTATTGTTTAATCTAGATAGCATGAATACAAACCCAACTTTATTTTGACAGTCCAATTTTGACCAAAAACACTCCCATCAGTTTACACAAAAGGCATGTCATCCCATAGCTGCTGCTACTCTTTTACAAGACCCTTGGCCAGCTGTCATAATGGGATTTTTCACCAATTTAGATAAGAAATTTTCTGCACAAAAAAGGGGAAAGCAACATCAAACAAGGAAAAAACCTCCAGCCTGCATTGAGAGTGACTTAACATTATGACAAGACAAATCAATAGAAAAAGAAGAAAAGGTTTTAGGATGGATTTTCAAAAGGGGTTTTTTTTTCGTCAAAAGGGCAGCAAAAAAACGAAGGATTTTTATGACCACTGACCGGAAAAAACCATGACTCAAACCAACACCTTCAGCCCTCACCTTTTCAACCACACTGATAAACCATAAAATCAAGGGGCTTTCACTTCAGTTTTGAAAAAAAAACTCACAAAAAACTAAAACAACCATCAGCATAGAACAGAATCCACCTTTTCCTTCCTCCTCTCCAACACCCTAACCGGACACCACCACCATTCAAACAACAGACCTGAAAAAACCAGCACCATCGACCTCCTTCAACTCTTCAACACAAAAAACACCTCAGGGAACCTGGCTTCAACTCTTGATACCATCCTTGGATAAACCTTCCTGTTCTACAACTCTCCCTCACCTCTTCTCCAAACCAACACAAAACAGGATAAAAAACTCAGCAACCAAAACTCACTAAAACGGTGTAAACATTACCTCAAATCAACCTCCTCTCAGTTGTGCAACAACCACAATAAAACTCCATTTTCGCTGCACAAAATCCGTAAAGAAAACATCAACAAGGCAAAACAAAAACCAAAGAGGGCCCTTTCCTTCATCACCAACCATCCTTCATCGCTCACCACCACGCACCACCCTCCATCAAACCAATCCGCAACTTGAACACAAAACACCCGAAAGCCTTCCACCACCATCTTCACCCTAACCGCGCCGAAACCCCTTCGCCGCTCACCCTTACCGCCGCCGTGAGACACACCAGTCACTGAGACCTTCATCAAACCTTGACAACAGCAAACACAAAAAAACAAACCAAACCTGCGAGTCCGCGAGTGAGAGGAGAGTCGCGAAACACGAGACCACCACCTTCAATCAAAACGCGATTTGGGAATCCGCGAACCGCATCGCCGTCGTTGCCGAAACCGAGGGGTTTCCCTCTCTGTTCTTGCATCGCGATCGTTTGTTTTAAGGGTGAGCACGAGAAGCGAGAAGCACGAAAGGCTGAGGGTGACGACGTTGCTGAGGGAGATGAACGTTGGGGAAGACGGAAATGTCCCCTGTAGGTATATTTTTTATTTCTCAGAACCACGTTATTGTATCTTTGCTGTTATGACTTTTGTTTAGGGTTTTCAACCCGTTCGCGCAGCCTGGACCGAACCGGGTCATGTTTTGACCCGCCTGGATTATTGCATGGGCCAGTTTTAAAAGACTCGGTGCCCCTTTTGGGCCTCCTAGTCTTTTACTGTCCTCACCCCTTCTTTTTTTTATCTTGCTTTTCTAGTCTTTTTATTCTTTTACTGTTTCTTGTTATTTATTTTTGTTTTTGAATTCATTTTATTTATTTTTTGTTTTCATTCTTACTAATTAATTATTATTTTAACTATTCTAAAAAAGACAATACAAAAAATATATTAATAATTTGACTTATTAATTAATTTTACTAAATAGTCACGTTTAATTTAGTTAGTTACTCATTCCATTGTTCAATTTTACTTGTATGATAAATGCTTGCGTTTGTTTGACAATATTTGCTTTTGTTGTATGTTCGTGATATGTTATGCTTGCATTTTATTTTGTTCATATTTCGACTATATTTGGTTAAGCAACAAAAATAAACGCAATCGTCAAAAATAAATATCTTGGTCCAATGCCAAGTAAAAATCATCTCGTCTACACTTCTCACACACGTAAGTCGGTCACCAAGTGACCGCCATCTGCACGACTTTATTGCGCCTAATTTAATTAACAAGGAATAGAGCCCCGGAGTCTAGCATTTCGCCTGTTCTAGAACGAACTGCAACTGGGCTAGCCCCACGCGTATTGTTCGTGCGCTCCTTCGTTATTAATCGCATCAATTTTCAAGCGTCTAAAAAACAAATATTCCAATTTATTTAATTAATTAAAATACGAAAACAGAGCTCCGGAGTCTAGCATTCCGCACATTCTGGATTGAACCGCAAATGGGCTAGCCCCACGCGATGGTTCAATCACCATTCGTATATCAAATATTCAAATCTTTAATTAAATAAAAAGTACGAAAACAGAATTCCGGAGTCTAGCATTCCGCACGTTCTGGATTGGACCGCAACTGGGCTAGCCCCATGCGATGGTTCAATCACCATTCGTATATAAAATATTCAAATCATTTACTTAAATTAAATCACGAAAAACAGAATTCCGGAGTCTAGTATTCCCATGTTCTGGGTTGGACCGCAACTGGGCTAGCCCCACGCGATGTGTTCAATCACCATTCGTATTCAAAACAATTCAACAATATTAAAGGATCAGGCATGATTCATCTCCATAGGAAAGTTGTTCCTCCTATCCCCACAAACACAAACAAAAATCTTACAAACAATTACTTTCAAAGGAAGAACGTGGCAATGCTTGTCGATACTTATATCCAAGTTTAAAGCTTCTTCCGATTTTATTTAATCTCAAAGAAAGAATGTGGCATTGCTTGTCGATCTTATACCCAAGTTTAAAGCTTCTTTCGATTTCTCATTTCTCAAACGTTTGTGGTGGAATAGGTGAGATACTTCTCTTAAAAGATGACGACTTGTCTCTTTATTTCAAATACAATTTAAAACTTACCAACCAATACAAACTATTTTAAATTAAATCACGAAAGACAAAACTCCGGAGTCTAGCATTCCGCACGTTCTGGATTGGACCGCAACTGGGCTAGCCCCACGCGATGGTTCATTCGCCATTTCGTTTAAAACACCCTTAACAAAGATCAAATATCTTTTCTCAAAATGAACGTTGTTTAAATCTTTCTATCTCGCAAACAAGCTAGCGCTTCAGCCTCCTATCGCGAGCAGATAAGCCAACGCTTAGCAATAGAATGCATTTTCAAACAACTGTTCAATAAAAAACACAAATCGTAGTAGCACGGACTACGAAGCTCTGACTTTCCCATTGCACAAGGGAATAAGTAGGCACAGGGATTTTAATCCTTCGCGAGCATAATAATAAAAAACTTAATCTTTTCTCCGTCATAAATCACAATAATAAAAAACTTAACCTTTCTCCGTAATAAATAATAATTTTCTTTTCCCTTTAATAAGCAATCTTAGTAACTTTAATCATAAAGAAGACAATAATAATAAGTTAACATTTAAAGCGCAAATTAGACTAAGAGGTTCCCGTTGAGTACAACGGACGTGAGGGGTGCCTAATACCTTCCCCTTGCGTAACTGACTCCCGAACATAGATTAGTGGTTTCGTTGACCATTTTTATCCTTTATTTAGGTTGTGTCAATATCTTCCTTTTCTCTCGTAGAATAAATAGAATTAGGTGGCGACTCTGTTGTTTATTTTAGGATCGTATTTTTCGAGGTGCGACAGCTGGCGACTCTGCTGGGGAACTTTTTGCTTTATTCATAAGAGAGTCGAGCCTAGCTTAGGATAGTTCGCGTTTGTTTGATGACTTGTTTGATTGTCTTCTTTATTTACTTTTGATATTCTATCTATTGCTTCTTTCTTTATTATTTGCTCATTATATCTGCCTGTTGGATCTCGGGATATCACGGGTATGAAGTTGTACTTGAGTTTTGAAAAAGAAGAGGGAACACCTAAGTTAGAATTGGATGTTATTAGTGTTAGTCTCCAAGGACTCGCTCCTTGCACGCCTAGCATGAAAGCTCCTCCAGATAGTTAGACTATTCGTAGATCTTGTCGCAACGCAGCTAGCCTGTCACGTGACCTGATTCACGAAAGGGCTGTGATTCTGGGACCCCCCTAGAACCTGTTTCAATTTTGGTAGTTGTGTAATGTTAGGCTCCAAGGACTCGCTCCTTGCATGCCTAGCATGAGAACTCCACTCAAGGTAGACCTTATCGTCATTATCGTCACAATGCAGCTAGCCTGCGGCGGGGCGTTAGTACGATAAACGTCCATGACCTTGAGTATCCTTATACCATCACCATAGAAGCTACCTTGTGAGTGGGCTTTATGGGTAAAGAACTTAGAACTCTCCACTTAAGGCTTACCAGTTAGGAGATTCCGAGTTACTTGTACCTTGGATCCAACACCTTGCCTTTATATCCAATTATGTAGCTGTTTATGTTTGTGATTTTGAGCATTCTGAGCTTTGCATTCATTCGCATACCATTTGCATTTTCATTGCATATCATCTTCCAACAATCCAACTCACACATATCTTGTTCTACGTCAGTCAACTGTACTCGACCAGTCACCAGAGAAGGATGGACCAACTTGAGCAGGAAAACAGGGAGCTTAGAAACGAAGCCACGACTTTGAGAAATCATATGGGAATATTCTCAACTACAATGAAGACTCTAGTAGACAGCCTTGTGCAGGAGAACATTGAACTCCAAGAAGAGATTCACTGTTTGAAGATTGATAGAGGACGACTGATCTCTTTGGCCAAAGATCTGGTCATTTCTCAGCGTCGATCAAATTCTACCTCTACTCGTCAGCGACGTCAGAATCGGCGGAGGTCTTCAAATAGTCCTGAAGGAGCGGCCCATCAGTTTGACCCAATCCCAATGACTTACAGTCAATTGTGGTCTCATTTTGCCCGGAACTCAATAATGACACCCAGAAAGACCAAAGCCACGAGGTCTCGGTCCCGTGGGATCAATCCAAATACCAGTTGTGAATTTCATGGTGGGGTACCGGGGCATCCAATTGAAGAGTGCAAAGTCTTCCAGGAAAAGGTTCAAGAGATGATCGACTACGGGGTGTTGACCTTCAATGGAGGAATCCCATCTGTGGACGGAGTGCCTTTGTGCTGATAGAAAACTCAAGAAAGTCCTTTCCAAATCAATCTGTTGCTGGAGCATAGGACAAGTTCCTGAATGCACGCGATCGTTTCGATGCTTTGGAGCTATCCTCTCAGATGTTTAGCTCGTTTACTGCTTTTCATATGTATTTTGCTATGTTTTGTTAATGCATTTGTTTTGGCATGTAAGAACTTATTTGTTTTGAATGATTAATGCAATGAATATGTTTGTCTTGAAGTAATCTATTCGTATTCACTCATAATGCTTTTTCAACTTTATAATGCCAATATTATCCCATCTCTTGCCTAAGCAGAGAATTGGAGGGAGGATGACGAAATTAAAACACAAATTCTCTAGTTGAATGCTTTTGATTAAAATCCTACTGACGATGAATAGGCATTGTTTCAAATTCCCAAACACTGGAGAAATAAGGAGTTAATCCCTAGTCAACCACTTCGAGCCTAGAAGTAGGAGTTTCTTTCAGATATTTCAAAACCCTTACGCTTAACCTGGGGCAGGGTAGTGTTCAGTTAATCGGGTTACACATTCAAATCATAAGATGAAACATCCCATCAGGGAATCCACTACAATCAATGACTTGACATTCACGATTTTCAACCTTCCAATGAAAAAAAAAGAAAAAGAAAAAAAGAAAAAGAAAATCCCTCTAAGTCAAACCTACAAAAGGGCTTAGACAAAAAAAGATCAATAGAATAAGTCATTCGTGAGAGGTCCTCAAATCCTCAACCTCAAATACATAAGATTTAGTGACCGCCATACCAAAATCAAAGGGTCACCAATATCCACGAAGAATAAATAAGATGACTGTCATTTCAAGCGGACCTTGGAGCATCATCTCTACACTATCAAGACAAATGTATGTGTCAATTTAGTTGAACCTAGGATTGGAGAACATCACGGAGAGTGGGTGGGCACCAAATAAACTTTGAGCCTTTGTCCTTTGTTTCTAAAACTGTGAACCAAACCCCATTACAACCCTCAAAAGTCCTAATTGAAGCAGGGTTTATTTCGAAAGCGCACTCGATGAGAAAGTGTTTCCCGACTCCCATGAGCTTGGCTCAAAAATTTGTGTTGGCTTTATAAAAAATAATGAATATCACCTCCTAGCTAGTGATTCGGTCACAGGCTATTGTGAAAATCTTTTCAAAAACAAAAAAAAACTTCGAGACAAACACGTGTGTTGCATTAGCAGTCTTAACATTAACCTTTTTGCTTGTTAGCATTTGCTTGATATCATAGAAACCTATGTATGAGCATCAATGATGAGCTTAATCTCTTGAGATTTGAAACTCTGATGAGTAGTTGAGCAACCATTTCAGAGAATGATCACCCCCAGGGGCATGTTGCTTGAAAACTTTGCCAGACAGGGGCAAATTTCTTGAAGACTATGCTAGACAAGGGCATGTTGCTTGAAAACTTTGCCAGACAGGGGCAAATTTCTTGAAGATTATGCTAGACAAGGGCATGTTGCTTGAAAACTTTTCCAGACAGGGGAAATTTGCTTGAAGACTTTGCCAGGCAGGGGCATGTTGTTTGAAGACTTTGCCGCAAGAGCATTTTGTTTGAATACTTTGCCAGTCAGGGGCAAGTTACTTGAAAACTTAGCTAGCCAAGGGCAGGTTGCCTTAATACTTTGCCAGCCAGGGGCATTTTTCCTGAAGACTCTGCTAGACAGGGGCATGTTATTGGAATACTTTGCCAAATAGGGGCATATTGCTTGAAGACTTTGCTAAACAGGGGCAAGTCGTTTCCCAATTTGTGCTTACACATTCTTATCATCCCTAAAAGGATAAGTATTGAAGACTCATTTGTGCCAAGTACAGTTAATCTGAGGCAGTGACGTCGAGATTCGACAAATCTCTACAAGAGTTTGAAGACACTGGGGCATCTTGAATGACAAGTCTTCTATAAAATCCTCTTGATATGATCTCTTCTCATAAATCATTTTGTGGGTGCATGACCACGTGTTCCCCTAAGCAAGACGCTCTTAGGATCTACCTTGCAAGTGCTTCCAGATATTGGGGTCCTCACGCCAAGTTGCTATGGTATGTCAGGGGCATGACTCATTATTTTCTGTTGGATTTCTTTTACTACTTAGTGCTTCCAGTGAGTTACTAAGTCTAGTACCCCCAATTGAGCCTTGATTCTAGCTTCTCCAGCTGAATCTGATTTTCTCTCCCCAACAGAGTACAAATTTACTTCATCCTAAGCAAACGTAGTTTGTATGTTTGTTTCCTTTCTAAGGGACATTGAAGTTAGAAGATTTGCTTGGGTTTATTTTCCCGATTGAAGTATCTTTCTCTCCTCAAAGAGATTTGAGCCTTGTGGCAAGACTCGTTCCATGGATGGATCTTTACCCTATCCTCAGTGATTACGTACACTTTGACGAGATTGGTCGAGTTTCCGTTTGTTGTGATATTTATTTCATCACCAGTATATCTCTTGTGTTTGTTTTGTTTGTTTGTCAGCATAAACATAACGCATATACATACATGTACATCATAAATGAATTCATATTCATATGCATATTCATGTCGCATTCATTAATGCATACCTCCTTCACATTGGTCGTGTTTATCCCCAAGTGATGTGTCTCTCTCCAACTAGAGTTGTCAGCCTTAGGAAGAAAATGTACATTCTTTCTACTTCCCCACCGGGTTTCTACCCTCGTGGAAGATTTTGCTTTAGTTCTCCTTTCCACACTTGGATAGGATAAATCCCGGTTGAGTTCATTCCTCATGGGTTAGTGTCTTGCTTGACAGTTTCTTTCCAGTTCGTTCCTGGATTGAATTTTGGTCGTTGGCAATTTTTGATGATTGAACTACCGATTGGAGTGCATTTATTTTGCACCTCTGGATGCTTAGTTTCCCAGAAGGAATTTGTTGGAGGCTTCCGTTGAAGACAAATTTTGCTCTCCAGCAGTGTTACTACAACATTCCCTTGGATTACTTATACCCGACAACAAGTGGCAGTCTCTTTATTCGAGAAGCTTGTTTTGTCCTAAGACTTCCAAGTGGAATCAACAGATGGCAGTCTCTTTCCGAGCAGTCGATCCATCCCCAGCGATTCCAGATGGAAAGTGAATTCATTTTGCGCCTTTGAGTACTTTGTCTCCTAGAAGGAATTTGTTGAAATTTCCCCCAGTAAAGACAAATTTGTGCTCCCCAGCAATATTGTTGCAGCATTCTCCTGGAGTATTTACACCTGACAACAAGTGGAAGTCTCTTTATTTGAGAAGCTTGTTTTGTCCCTAGAACTTCCAAGTGGAATCAACAAGTGGCAGTCTCTTTATTTGAAAAGCTTGTTTTGTCTTCGAACTTTTGAGTAAATCAACAGATGGCGGTCTCTTTCCGAGCAGTTGTTCCATCCCCAGCAATTCCAGATGGATAGTGGATTCATTTTGCACCTTCAGATGCTCAGTTTCCCAGAAGAAATTTATTGAAGGCTTCCATTGAAGACAAACTTTGTTTTCCAGCTGTGTTGTTGCAACATCCTCTTGGAATACTTATACCTGACAACAAGTGGCAGTCTCTTTATTGGAGAAGCTTGTTCTTATCCCTGGACCTCTAATCGGAATCAACAAGTGGCCGTCTCCTTATTTGAGAAGCTTGTTTCTTATCCATAGATTTCCCAGTGAATCAATAGATGGCATTCTCTTTTCGAGCAGTTTGTTCATCCTCAGCAAGGTTTATGTTCTATCAAATGGCATCTCCCCTATTCAGCGGAGAAGTTTGGTATGAATTTATTTTTCAACAAATGGCATCTCATCCAGACAAGGTGAGAAGTTTGTTCGGCAAATGGCATCTCATCCAGACAAGGTGGGAAGTTTGTCGTGATTTCAATTTTCAACAAATGGCATCTCATCCAGACAAGGTGAGAAGTTTGTTCGGCAAATGGCATCTCATCCAGACAAGGTGGGAAGTTTGTCGTGATTCTTCAATTTTCAACAAATGGCATCTCATCCAGACAAGGTGAGAAGTTTGTTCGGCAAATGGCATCTCATCCAGACAAGGTGGGAAGTTTGTCGTGATTCTTTTATTTTTCCAACAAATGGCTATCTCTTCCAGACAAGTTGAGAAGTTTGTTGTGAGTCTTCCAATTTCCGTCAAATGGCTATCTCTTCCATACAAGTTGAGAAGTTTGAACGTGGAGTTGTTCTTCATCATATGGCTGTCTCTTTCAGAAGAAGGGAAGTATGATGAATGTTATATCAAATGGCTATCTCTTCCATACAAGTTGAGAAGTTTGATATGAATCTCTTTTATTTTTTCCAGCAAATGGCTATCTCTTCCAGACAAGTTGAGAAGTTTGTTGTGAATTTTCCAATTTCCGTCAAATGGCTATCTCTTCCATACAAGTTGAGAAGTTTGAGCGTGAAGTTGTCTCTCCATCATATGGCTGTCTCTTTCAGAAGAAGGGAAGTATGATGAATATTCTATTCAATGGTATCCTTAGTTAAATCTCGGCAAAAGATTTGACAACAGGTGATTCCTTTTATTTCTGGCAAGTCTCGGCAGAAGATTTCCAATCTACCTCGGCAGAAAGTATTTACTTTTATCAGCTCAACAGGTGTATCCTCAGTTAATCCTCGGCAGTAGGAGTCTCTTAGTATACCTCGGCAGAAGGCATTTCATTCTTAGATTCTCTGGAAAATCTCGGCAGTAGATCTCCAACAGACTTCGTAAGAATTTGTTTTCGTTCCAAGATCTCGACAGTAGATTTTTGGTTCATTTAGGATACCTCGGAAGAAGGTATTCCATTTTTAAATTCTCTGGTCATCTCGGCAGTTAGATCTCCAGTAAACTTCGGAAGAATTGGTTTGCGTTTCAGAATCTCGGCAGTAGGTTTCTGTTTCGTTTTTTATACACCAACATAAGGTTTTTTCCAAATGAGGTTTCAAATCTCGGCAGTAGATTTCCTCAAAGTGGAATTTTGTTCAAAAATTTCGAGTCATCTTAGGACCTGTAGACATTTGTCATTTGGCTTCGCTCAAAATTAATCCTCGCGTGTGTTGCACCCCAAAATTTGCCCTCACAATACAAGACTTTGTGTTCTAAGAAGGTTCACAAGGTTCACAAGTTTCCCAACACTTCCCTAGCCTTTCATGAGGTTCATGAAGTCTACAAGTCACTTCTTGAAGGTTCACAAGGTTCACAAGCTTCTCAACATTTACAAGACCTTTCATGAGGTTCATAAAGTCCACAAGTTACTTTATGAAGGTTCACAAGGTTCACAAGTTCCACAATGCTTTCAATACCTTTCATGAGGTTCATGAAGTCTACAAGTTACTTCTTGAAGGTTCACAAGGTTCACAAGTTTCACAATGATTACAAAGCTTTCCTGAGGTTCATGAGGTCTACAAAGCCACTTCATGAGGTTCACAGGGTTCACAAGCTTCATAATACCTCCCATGAGTATCACAAGATATTTTATGAAGATTCACAAGGTTCACAAAGTTCACCATTGGTCAAAGAGTTGACAATTCCCTCAGACAATGCACCTCCTAAGCAGTGCATCCAAAACTAGGGTTTTGACTTTAATCAGGCTAAATGGACTTCCAATACCTCAAGTGAGTTTCATAACATCTTATATGTGTGTAAGAACCCCCATGACAAGTTTCAAGACTTTTCTCAAAAGTTTGCTCAGTCAAATGATCAGATAAGTCAAAATCAGTCAATGCAGTTAAAAAGTCAAACTGAGGTCAACTGTGGTCAAACCAAAGTCAAACTTCATGATTTTTTGCCAACATCAAGTATATGAAGTAAAATTCATCATTTGATCAAGGGTTGATCATGATTCATCAAGGAGATTCCAGATCATCAATAATCAGGAGTTTCTAAATTAGGGTTTCCTCAGTAAAAGTCAACTGAACTTTGACCAGCCATAACTTTCACATACTTCATCACCAAGTCTCCATCCAAAGCTCATTTTGAAGGAAATTGAATTCCCTACAACTTTTATGTTGAAGGTTAAGCCCAAAAATGCTTCATTTGAAAGATATGATCTAAGACATTATAGGTCATTTCAAAAGTCAACAAAAAGTCAACAACTTCAAAAGGGCATAACTTGAGATTGGTAAATGATATGGACCTGAAACCAATGGGGTTGTTTAGAGGACTCTTCAAGATTTCCAAAATGTCCAAGAACACCCTCATACCTTTAAAATTGAGGGAGATGTGCCCTTGCAAAGTTGGGCAATTTTGTGATGGTTTATGATGAAAATGGGGGCCTAAAAACAATTTTCTCCAAATGGGCTGGCCAAATTATGACCCAACCCATACAATAACATCTTGCACGAAATTTCCATAATATTTTCATAATTTTTATTTTATTTAATTAATTTATTATGATTTTTTATTCTTAAAATCATTTTAAATTTAAATAAAATATTAAATGTGAAGATTTAATTGATTTATTGATTCTAGAAAGTCATAAAATCAATATGGAACAAATTGATGCAAGAATTATATGGAGTGGCTTGAAATAGAAAGCATTGGTACAAAAATATTTGAAATTCAAAGCACCATCTTTCTCAATCTTAAAATATCAAAACTTCCACATAATCAATCAAAGTTTTTGACCTAATTGAGTCTCCTATATATACTAAACTCATTGCCATTGATCATTGACGAAGTCAGCAGCCAAAAGTGTAAGTTCATCATTCAAAAAAATCTTCCAAAAGTCACATTCGGGTTTTCAAATTCAGAGCATTGCAAGGTATTTTGAGAACATGGTTGGCTTCCTTGGACATCATGGATCATGAATCACCATTCATAAGCATTCAAACCATGCCCTAATGATAAACCCGAAGCATTGTTCATGCTTGAAATTTTTTTTTCGATTACCACAATTCACTGCATTTAAATGGATTTTGATTGTCTAATGTTGTTTATGATGTTGTGTAGCTTGTTTCTGGGCAGGAAAACTCAAGGAACCGTGGCTAATTCACAAGATGCCATAGTTAGGGTTTGGACCTAGGTTTAGGGATTTCCAATTTAAGAAACATAAATCAATTCTAAAAACATAGAACTAATCGTGTGAATGCCTGGATCATAATGCTGGTCTTGATTTTGTGAAATTGTACTGTTTTGATGGTTATTGATGTTTGTAGGTTTTGCTGGGAAAGTATTTTTCGCAGGAAAATTTGCAACAATATTCGCAGGAAAATCCTACGAATTTGAGGAAGAAGATGACTGGCTTGGCGCGCAGTCCATGTTTCAAATTTTGATTTAAAATATTATTTTCATATTCTGTTTATTATCACAAGCACGCAGCTTGTCCCAGTGGAAGGAAGCGTATGTGTATTGGCTATAGGACATGAGTTCGAGTCCTGGTTTTGGACATTGTTTTTCTATTTTTCAGGTAACCAAGAAACTTGATATATTATATTCTATTGCCACTATACTATCAAGTGGGCTCTTCCAGCCGGGTGGTGATGCGCGTGTGTGAATGTGTAAAGGTCCTGGGATCAAATCCCACCCCAGGCCTTTTGCTTCTTTATTTTTCTGAATTTTTCAAGATATGGCATAAAAGCAATTACAGTCATCCTATGGTTACCAACGCATGGTTGGTCCAGTGGAATGTTTTGGTGCTGGCAGGCATGAGTACCTGGGTTCAAACCCAGCCAAGGTAAGTTCTCAATTTTTGTCATTTTTTTTCTCTCTATTTTTCTTAATTAATTAGTTTATTTGTTTTATATTCTTAATTAAATTTAAATCATATATATATATTCCAAATTTAAAATAACATCATATTCTCTAAAATTTATAAACTTTCTATTATTTTATTCAAAAATTTATTTTATTATTTTATATAATTATAATATGTATATTAGTTAATTTTGTATATAAATAAACCCTAATTTTCTAAACAAACCCTAAAAAATTTTCTAAAATAAAATTTAGTTCTATTTTCTTAATAATAATTTTATTTTCTACTTTTTAGTGTAATTATTATTGTATGTTTATTTCTTTAATATGATTCTGATAAATTTTATAAATATAATTATTTTTGTAAATATGATTAATTTTATGAACATAATATTTAAAACTTACTTTCTTCATAATATGTAAATATTTTTTTAATAATTATTGATATATATATTCATGAATAATTGAATTTTTGTAAATGATTAAAATTTATAATTACATTATGTTTAAATTTTTATTAACTTAAAATCCAATTTTTTGTGTTTATAATATTTAATTCTATCTTATTTAATTATTGTTACTAACCATACTATTATTTATTATTATATTTTTATTATTATGTTTCTAACCTTGTTTGTTATTTCTAATTGTTATTATTATTATTATTTATCACTAACCCATTTATATTTTAATTATGCTTATTTTCATTATTTTGCTAATCTTACTTATTATTATTTACTAACCCCTATTTGTTATTATTTATTGCTTATTTATTTATATTTTATTTATTTTTGCTATTTATTTATTTTGTTTATTATAATTATGTTGTAATTACTTCTCGGATGTAATTTTTTAATTATTTAGTTATTTTTGCTATGGTTAGTAATTAGGGAGTGCAAATATGTATTCTATTTAAAATAAATTTAGATCATGTTAATATAAGATAATTAAATATAACACTCACACACGTAAGTCGATTTTTATCGCCGTCTCACTTTCTAAGGTTATCCCTCAAGTTGCCTACGAATAAGGTCAAGTGGGGTGTATAAAGCAAGTCCCTTTAAAAAGAAAAATCATCAAGTCTCTCGTGGTTGCCTTTACGAATCGAAAAATGATGATAGTCCCTCATATATGCTTATTACACCCCACAGTTGCCTTCATAAAACAAAACGTCCCTCACATGTCCCTTTACATCCAAGGTAAGGACTACCTGCTCCTTAATAGTAGGGATAGTCTTACCAAGGAAAGGATAAAGAACAAGTAAGACTTTAAACTCTAGGGTAGGTTCCTCTTATGTACTTGCTCACTTCAAAAACTTTTCAAACTTTTCCACAATTTCAAACAAATTTTCAAAAACAAGTTTTTACACATCCGTACATGGATTATTATTAACTATTCTGAAAATTTTCTTATTCACACACTACACTTTCAAAAACAATTCAAAAGTGAGCTAAGTACCTAAGAGCCCATGGATAACCATGGATGTAAAGGGTGCTAACACCTTCCCTTTACATAACCTACCCCCCGGACCCAAAATATTCTCTTAAGGTCTTTCCTGTTCTTTTATAACCTTTCCTTATGGATAAAATAAAAGTCGGTGGCGACTCTTGCTATCCGCAACATTACTTAAAGTCAGTTCTCCCACCGTGTTACAGAACTGGCGACTCTGCTGGGGATCTAAATTAAAGAGGGGTACCCTTAGGAATTAAGATCACTTTAAATTGTTTGCCTTGTTTGTTTTATATTACTTGTTGGGGTGCTCTTATGTGTGAAAGGTCCTAACCCGGATCTAGTGTACCTTAGGTAAATGGCAATAGACCAAGGAAACTGTACGACGTATATCGATACGGTTGATCTGGTGGCCATAGTTAGTGCGACTTCTTGGTTGGTGCTTATATTCCTTAAGTCAAGTTGAGGATAATATTGAGGCTGCCATATGTTGTCAATGCACTAACTAACTTTTAGAACCCTAGTTAACTCATCTTGGCCTTTAGAAAGTAGTGAGGTAACCGGCTTTGGTGCAGACTGAAGTTGGTTGACACTCGATACTACGCTCATTGAGATCTTAAACTTGGAGGGTTTTGGTTGGCAAGTAAGTTGCCTTCTGATCAACCACCCGTGTGAAGGATCAATGATATTGAGATCCCTTAGAACCTGGTTACTTTTGTAGGACAGGATGAACCATCTAACTTCAGGGGAGGGTACTTACCTTGGAACCTCATGCAAGCCTTTAAACCTAGGGCAATTGTGTGACTTGTTTGTGTGTGCCACATGTTTGTGATTGAACATAACATCATGACATCATCATGCATCATGAGCATATCATTTTCCCTAACCATTTCAAGGACCAAAGGATTTATCTTTGTTCTTTGTTGCAGGTCATGTCTTCTGCTCGTAGAAACACCATCAGGATCAACTTTGTAGGAATACCTCCCAAGCTTAAAGAGTTGGTTTCTCAAGTGTCTGATCACTCCCGGTTCATCAAGAGACATGGTCACCTATTGGATCTAGTCACTTCAGGGTTCAGTGAAGACATGATGAGTGTCCTGTTTCAGTTCTTTGATCCTAAGCACCATTGCTTCACATTCCCCGACTATCAGCTGGTTCCAACCATGGAGGAGTTCTCTAAACTTCTGGGTATACCTGTTCTTGATCAAAAGCCCTTCACAAGTTTGGAGAAGGAGCTTAAACCAGAGGTTATTGCTGCAGCTCTACATCTGAAGAAGTCTGACATTGTTCTAGAGACGAGAAGTGGAGTTAAGGGTATTCTTGCCAAGGTATTAGTGGATAAAGCTCAAATGTTCTTGAAGGCCATGAGCTATGATGCTTTTGAGGAGATCTTAGCCTTGCTGATATATGGCTTAGTATTGTTCCCCAATCCAGATCAGTTCATAGATGTTCATGCCATCAACATTTTCCTGAGTCACAATCCAGTGCCTACATTGCTTGGAGACATCTTACATTCTCTTCACACCCGTACTACAAGGGCAAGAGGAACTTTGATGTGCTGCATACCTTTACTTTCTAGGTGGTTTATTTCTCACCTTCCTCGCTCAGTAATGAAGAATGAGCAAGGGTTCAGATGGTCTAAGAGGATCATGTCACTTTCTCACTCAGATATCCATTGGTGCTCCAGATCTATGGAAAATGTCACCATCATTGACCGTTGTGGGGAGTTTCCTAATGTGCCACTTCTAGGCATAAGAGGAGGCATCACCTACAACCCCTCTCTAGCTTTACGACAGTTTGGTTACGCTCGAAGCGATGGTCCACATGACATGTTGATTCAGGGCATTGTGTTTGATTACGACAACGATCTTCAGGGTTACCGTCAGAGATTCATACGAGCCTGGGGAAAAGTAAACAGGGTTGACAGCAAGACACTGGAGCCTAAGTATACTATTCCTATGGAAGCTTATCTCAGATGGGTGCGATCTCGTGCTCAGACACTCATGATGCCATATCCTGCCATCCTACCAGTTACCATGGAGCCTGTTGCTGAAGGAGACACAGCTTATACCATCCTTCATCCAGACATGCCTACTGATAAGGAAGACTTGCAGAGATCATGGATCCAACTGAAGGAGCAAAGGGATACTTTCGAGGCTCATTACAAAGCAAGCCAAGCAAGAATCCTAGAGCTAACAAAGCAACTTCACGAGGAACGAAACCTCAACTCATACCTCAATACAAAGAGGAAACGTCCATGGGAGACTTAAAACCCCATCTTTTGTACTTATTTCATTTCCATTTTTGTAAGCCTAAAAGGCAAAACAAGTTATTACTAATAAAAAGTTACCTTCTTGTTTGTTTAAGCAAATTTAAATCCTGCGGTCCTTGAAAACATTGCATATGCATTCCCATATCATTTCATTGCATCACAGGTTTATAATTGTGCACAGGTTTCTCATCTTCTCGCTATTTATTTCAGCAATGGCTCTCGAACAATCAGTTAAGGATCTTCAGGCACAGAATGCACAGTTCCAAGAGTTGATCTTGAACCTGTCCAAGGGGCAAGATGATTTGAAGGCACTGCTGGCCAAGAAGACTAAGAAGACTAGAAGGTCTGCTGGGTTGCTCAACATGGGAAGAAGGTTCAAGGGTCCTGTCAAGACCAAGGAACAGATTGATGACTATGAATCTGAGGAATCTGAGAAAGAGGGAGGCAGTCTCCACAACACTATGGGGGACTCTGATTCTGAGGCTAATTACTATCATGAGCCTAATGAAGGCAAATTTAAGAGGCTGGTGGATAGGATGGATGCTATGGAATTACAGAAATCATCTGGGCTGGATTTTGAGGATTTGAGCTTGATATCTGGTGTGGTCATACCTGTGGGTTTCAAGGTTCCTACCTTTTTTGTTTATGATGGGGTCTCTTGTCCCAAGTTGCATTTGAGGTCTTATGTCAGAAGGATTCAGCCTCACACTGCTGACAAGAAGTTGTGGATCCACTTTTTTCAAGAGAGCTTATCTGGAGCTCAGCTGGAGTGGTATTATCAGTTGGAGAGTGTCAACATCAGAGATTGGAATGATCTTGCTGAAGCTTTCTATAAGCAGTACCAATACAATGCTGACTTAGCCCCCACTCGCATGCAGCTTCAGAGCATGTCTATGGGTGCCAAAGAAAGTTTTAAGGAGTATGCTCAGAAGTGGAGAGATTTAGCTGGAAGAGTTCAACCCCCTTTGACTGACAGGGAATTGGTTGATATGTTCATGTGTACGCTGAATGGTCCGTTTTACAGTCATCTCATTGGAAGCTCATCATCTGGCTTCACTGAGTTGATCATGACAGGAGAGCGGGTAGAGAATGGTATCAAGAGTGGCAAGATCCAAGTGGGCACTTCTTCATCAGGTGCTGCAAAGAAGCCTCCCACTGGGAAGAAAGAATCCAATGATGTTTATGGTCAACCTGATCGTAACAGAAGGCATCAGTCTGTTAGTGCAGTTCATATTTCAAATCCAACTCCTGCAACAACAGAGCAGCCTCAGGGCAACCAACAGAGGGCTAGAAGACAGTTCACGAAGATCAACATGTCAATGGCTCAGGCATTGCAACACTTGTTGAAGGCTGAACTTATTACCCTGAGGGAGGCTCCTCAGAATCCCAATGTTACCTCTCCCAAGTACAATCCCAATGCACGATGTGCATATCATTCAAACTGTCCAGGACATGATACTAATAACTGCTGGGTCTTGAAGAACAAAATTCAAGATATGATTGATGCTGGAGAAATTGAATTTGATCCACCAAATGTGATTACAGCACCACTGCCAAATCACGAGAAGACTGTCAATGCCATTGATGAAGACATTGATGAAGATCTGCATGTCTATTCAGTTATGGAGTTGAGCACACCATTGTCTGTTATCAAAAAGAGGTTAGTACAAGCTGGGATCTTTCCAGGTTGTCGTGAAGATTGTCTGTATTGTACCTATAAGCCGGATAGTTGCTTCATATTGAGAGATGGCATTCAACGTCTCATGGATAAGTATACTATAGTGTTTGAAAGAAGACCAGCATCTGTAGAAAGTATGGTGGATCATCTGACTCGGGGTAAGAAGATTGAAGAGGTTGACATGGTTGACAAAGTACCGGTAAGAATCACTTCAAAGGGTCCCATTAAAATCACTCATCAGGGCCCAATCAAGATTACTGCTGAAGGTCCTGTGAAGGTTGTTGCTGAAGCCAGAGTAGCTCCTGTGGTCATTACTACTCCTGGTCCTATTCCTTATACATCTGATAAAGCTGTGCCTTGGCACTATGGGTCTGATGTTTACATCCATGGTGTTAAGCAGGAGCCTTTACCTGATGTGCCTGTTGACATTGATAATATTGCTGGATCTAGCAAGATCACTCGTAGTGGAAGAGTCTTCTCTCCTCCAGTTGCTTCTAAGAGTGCAGTTACTCCTGCTGCTACTTCCACCACTGATGCTCGGGGCAAAGGTCCTGTTATCGAGCCAGTATCTACTGATGTGCCAGCAGCTGATGATCTCTCTAAGCAGATGGAAGAAGTATTGAAAATCATTCGCAAGAGTGATTATGACATTGTGGATCAACTGGGGCATACTCCCTCAAAGATTTCTATGTTGTCCTTATTGCTGTGTTCTGAGGCTCATGCCAAGTCCTTGATCAAGTTTCTGAAGTCTGCTCATGTGCCCAGTGCAATTTCTGTTGACCAATTTGAGAACTGTGTTGCTCACCTGACCTATGATAATGGTTTAGGGTTCTCTGATGCTGATTTGACCCCTGCCAAGAGGGATCATAACAGGGCCTTGCATATTTCAATTGAATGCAGGGGCACTACCCTGTCACATGTACTGATAGACAATGGTTCCTCTCTGAATGTGTTGCCCAAGGAAGTCCTGAATAAGCTGAGTCCTGAAGATGCTGTGTTGAAACCCAGTAATATTGTGGTAAAGGCTTTTGATGGTTCTAGAAGAGTAGTGCATGGGGAGATTGATCTTCCTATCAAAGTTGGTTCTCAGGTGTTTACTGCTACATTTTATGTGATGGATATTCGTCCTTCATACTCTTGTCTGCTTGGTCGTCCCTGGATCCATGGGGCAGGTGCTGTGACCTCTACATTGCACCAAAAGTTGAGATATCCGGTGAATGGAAAGGTTGTTACTGTCTTTGGAGAGGAAGAATACTTTGTCAGCCATGTGAACACTTTCAAGTATCTGGAAGTGGAAGGTGAATACATTGAGACTCCGTGTCAGTCATTTGAAGTGGTTCCCTGGGTTGGTAATGATTGTGTAGCTTCTCCTGTTGTGAAGAAAGTTCCTGTGGTCATCAGAAAACCTCCAACAATGGCAATGGCCTCCCTCAATGATGCTAGAGCTGTGGTGGATGAAGGTGGTTGTACTATTTGGGGTCAGCTTCCTGATATTCCATACAAGTCTGACAAGTTTGGTTTGGGTTTCACTGCAGAGTCCCAGAAGGCTGTTCGTCGTGCTCGTGCTGCTCGTATCACCAATCAAGGGGTTATCAATGCTGTGGGAGACTATGATGAAGACTACAACTTGGATGCTTGGATTTTTCCTACTGTGGGTGCTGGACTCAATAATTGGAAAGCTGGAGATGTTATCCCTATCTCCTTTAGTCAGGAGTAAATACTATTACTGTGTTATGTTTTTAAATTTGTAATTTCTTGAACAATAAAACTTTCAAGCCATGTGCCTTACCCGGGGCACAATGGTGTGCTTGTTACGGGCTGTCATTCCATTTGCATACTTCATTCAATAAAATCAGTGGACGTTTCGTTTTCGTAAATATTGTGTTCCTTGTCTTTCTTTTTCTTTTATTTTTGTTTTATCAGCTATGTGTTCTTACACACACCCACATCACTAAAATGCAGATCCTCATCCACTCTGGATCCTGTTGATAACAGTTCTATTATTGCCAATTACAATTTCGAGAATCCGATCTATCAAACTGAAGACGGAAATGAGGACGATTGTGAAATACCTGTAGAGCTTGCTAGGTTGTTACAACAAGAAGAGAAAGCTATACAGCCACATGAAGAGCCGATCGAAGTTGTGAATCTGGGAACTGAAGAAAACAGAAGAGAGGTCAAGATAAGGGCTGATTTAGAGGACAGTGTCAAGAGCAGGTTGATTCAGATGTTACGTAACTATGTGGAGATCTTTGCCTGGTCTTATGAAGATATGCCAGGGTTGGATACAGACATTGTGGTTCACCGTTTGCCAGTGAAAGAAGATTGTCGTCCAAAGAAGCAGAAGGTTCGTCGTATGCGTCCTGAAATGTCAGAAAAGATCAAGGCAGAGGTAATGAAACAGTTCAATGCAGGGTTCTTAGCAGTGACTTCTTATCCTCAGTGGGTTGCAAATGTGGTACCGGTTCCAAAGAAAGATGGTAAGGTACGTATGTGTGTGGACTACAGAGATTTGAACAAGGCTAGCCCCAAAGATGACTTTCCACTTCCTCATATTGACATTCTGGTAGACAACACTGCTCAGCATAAGGTATTCTCTTTTATGGATGGTTTCTCTGGTTACAATCAAATCAAGATGGCACCTGAAGATATGGAGAAGACAACATTTGTGACACAGTGGGGCACTTTTTGCTATAAGGTGATGCCATTTGGTTTGAAGAATGCAGGGGCAACATATCAGCGTGCTATGGTGGCTTTGTTTCATGATATGATTCATCATGAGATAGAGGTATATGTGGATGATATGATAGCCAGATCTCAGGATGAAGAGCAACATCTTGATCATCTGCACAAGTTGTTTGAGAGGTTGAAGAAATACAAGTTGAGATTGAATCCAAACAAGTGTACTTTTGGAGTTAGATCTGGAAAGCTTTTGGGTTTCATTGTCAGTGGAAAAGGTATTGAAGTAGATCCTGCAAAAGTGAAAGCTATACGAGAGATGCCAGCTCCCCGTACTGAGAAAGAGGTTAGAGGTTTCTTGGGACGATTGAACTACATTGCAAGATTTATTTCCCAGTTAACCACCATCTGTGAGCCAATCTTCAAGTTGTTGAAGAAAGATCAGGTGATGGAATGGAATGATGAGTGCCAGACTGCCTTTGATGAAATCAAGAGATATCTGCTGGAACCACCAATTTTAATGCCACCAGTTGATGGAAGACCCTTGATTATGTACTTAACAGTGTTAGACAATTCAATGGGGTGTGTGTTGGGGCAACATGACGAGTCTGGTCGAAAAGAGCAGGCGATATACTACCTTAGCAAAAAGTTTACCGACTGTGAAACAAGATACTCACTGCTCGAGAAAACTTGCTGCGCTTTGGCATGGGCTGCTCGCCGACTAAGACAGTATATGTTGACCCATACTACCTTGTTGATTTCGAAGATGGATCCAATTAAGTACATATTCGAGAAACCTGCTCTCTCCGGAAGAATTGCAAGATGGCAAATGATCTTGACAGAATATGATATACAGTATACTACTCAGAAGGCCATTAAGGGAAGTGTTGTTGCTGATCATTTGGCTCATCAAGCAGTGGATGATTATCAGTCAATGAGTTTTGAGTTCCCTGATGAAGACATTATGACTGTTACCAAAGAACCTGGACAATATGACGGACCTGAACAAGGATCCCGATGGACTATGGTTTTTGATGGTGCCTCTAATGCACATGGTAATGGTGTTGGTGTTGTAATTAGTTCCCCTGAAGGTTTTCATACCCCGATTACTGCCAGACTTTGTTTCTATTGTACCAATAACATAGCTGAGTATGAGGCATGTATTATGGGTATTAAAGTTGCTATTGATATGAAAATTCAGTTCCTTGATGTGTATGGAGATTCAGCCCTGGTAGTGAGTCAGATTAAAGGAGATTGGGATACCAAGCATGATAATCTCATTCCTTACAGAGAGCATGTGTTGTCTTTGATCCCACATTTCAAAGAGATTACCTTTGGACATATTCCACGAAGAGAGAATCAGTTGGCAGATTCTCTGGCCACCATGGCATCTATGTTTGAGATCAGTTGGGATGATGAAGCTCCCAAGATTACCATTGATAGATTTGAGAAGCCTGCATACTGCAATGAGATTGACACAGAAGGGGTAGAAGAGAAGCCTTGGTTCTATGAAGTGAAAAGATATCTTGAAGCTCAGGAGTTCCCTGAAGGGGCATCTGTCAAAGATAGGAAGTTTCTGAGAAGGTTCTCTGCTAAGTTCTTTTTGAGTAATGGCATTCTGTACAAGCGCAATCATGATTCGACTATGCTTCGTTGTATGGATAAGAAGGAGGCAACTGAGATTATGGAAGAGATGCATGATGGGACCTTTGGCACTCATTCTAGTGGTCATACTATGGCAAAGAAGATATTGAGAGCAGGTTACTATTGGTCTACCATGGAAGCTGATTGCTATCAACACTCCAGAACTTGTCACAAATGTCAAATCTATGCTGATAAAGTTCATGTACCTCCATCACCTTTGAATGTGTTGACTGCTCCTTGGCCCTTTGCCATGTGGGGCATTGATATGATTGGTGAGATCAAGCCTACTGCTTCTAATGGGCATCGTTTCATCCTGGTTGCTATTTCACGAAGTGGGTAGAGGCAGCTTCATTTGCATCTGTGACTAAGAATGTTGTGGCTCGGTTCATTAAGAATAATCTCATATGTAGGTACGGCATCCCTGAGAGGATTATCACTGACAATGGCTCTAATCTGAACAACACTATGATTACTGATCTCTGCACCCAGTTCAAGATTAAGCATCACAACTCTTCTCCGTATCGTCCAAAGATGAATGGGGCAGTTGAAGCTGCTAATAAGAACATTAAGAAGATTGTACAGAAGATGACTGTTACTTACAAGGATTGGCATGAGATGTTACCATTTGCTCTTCATGGTTATCGTACTACAATACGTACTTCAACAGGGGCAACCCCATTCTCCTTAGTCTATGGTATGGAAGCAGTTCTGCCCATTGAAGTTCAGATTCCCTCCTTGAGAATTATGAAGGATGCAGGCTTGGATGAAGATGAGTGGATTCAGACTCGACTTGACCAGATAAATTTGATTGATGAGAAGAGGTTAGCAGCAGTTTGTCATGGCCAGATGTACCAGAAGCGAATGATCAAAGCTTTTAACAAGAAGGTTAAGCCAAAGGTATATCAGGCTGGTGACTTGGTAATCAAGCGTATCATATTACCACAGGGTGATCCTAGGGGCAAGTGGACTCCAACATATGAAGGACCATTTGTAGTCAAGACAGTATTCTCAGGAGGTGCCATGATACTGACTACAATGGATGGTGAAGACTTCCCACAGCCTGTAAACGCAGACATAGTTAAAAAATACTACGCATAAAAAGAGACCCGCTAGGTTGACAGGCCTAGGCAAAAATAAGGGCATCCCGGCAAACCAAAAGGGTTTGGGCAAAAATTAGGGATATATATAAAAAGATGTACACCCGGCAAGTCGAAAACCTGAAAAGGCGGCTTGGGCAAAAAAGGGTATCCCGGTGGATTGAAAACCTGAAAGGGCAATCCAGGCAAAAGTTAGGGATTAAAGCGTATGACTATGTCTCGTTTGGATCACTCATGAAACTGCAACCAGTCGTACTACTTATTCAAGCTCGAACAGATAAAGCTCAATCCAATCATTTCCGTCTCAACAGCAAGAAGATGAGATACTTGAAGGGCAATAGTAGAATTGAAACTCAATAGGACTGTTTCCACATAGCTGATTCTCTTTTGTAAAACTTTATGGCAAAATCCTCTTACTAGGGTTTATGTCTCCTTGTACAAACTTACCCGTGTATGGGTCACTTTTGATATCAATAAATTCCATCTTTTGAATCCAGATTTACTTTTACCCTATTTACATAAGCGAAACGTCCATTGGTTGTGTTTGAATGTATGTATGCTTTTGAATATGATTGATGTTTACCAAAAATGCATGTATGCTTTTAATATGATTGATGTTTACCAGAAATGCATGAAAATGCAGTAATAGTATTTACTAAGGACGAACGAGGGAAGGATTTCAACGAAGCTTCGCCGGTTCACCTCTAACAAAACAGTTACAAAACCCTCAGTAGGACTAATCCATCTTCATAAAGTCTCATCTCCTCTGGAATTTATATCCATCTCTTTTATCCTCATACGGATATACGGGAAATTACTTTCCAATAAGGGTACGACGAACGAAGACGGGATGTTATACTTATCCTACTATCAAACGAAGACGAAGGTTATATATACCCTACTATCCCCAGCATACGGGAGGTTATATATACCCTACTATCCCCAGCAGACAGAGGGTTATACATTCTTCAACAACGAATCGGGATTTATTTTCCCTGGCCAACAGTTGTTATATGAAGATATCCAGACGCTTCCGGCAGTATCATATCATACATACATCATTTACATCATACCATAGCATAGATATCCATAGACATATGGTACATTACCTAAGTGCATCATATCATACATGCATACATAAAGCATAAACTAATATTATTATACAGAATGCTACCTTGTTTTCAGGTTAATTATCCAACAAACAAGCTTATGATCTCCAGGACTGCTTTATTGTAACCTCAGGGTTACTTTATCCTCCTGATGAGCTTCTTACTACTTTGGGACTGCTTTATTGTAACCTCGGGGTTACTTTATCCTCCTGATAAGCTTCTTATTACTTTGGGACTGCTTTATTGTAACCTCAGGGTTACTTTATCCTCCTGATGAGCTTCTTATTACTTTGGGACTGCTTTATTGTAACCTCGGGGTTACTTTATCCTCCTGATAAGCTTCTTATTACTTTGGGACTGCTTTATTGTAACCTCGGGGTTACTTTATCCTCCTGATGAGCTTCTTATTACTTTGGGACTGCTTTATTGTAACCTCAGGGTTACTTTATCCTCCTGATAAGCTTCTTATTACTTTGGGACTGCTTTATCCTCCTGATAAGCTTCTTATTACTTTGGGACTGCTTTATTGTTACCTCAGGGTTACTTTATCCTCCTGATGACTTCTCATGACTTCAAGACTGCTTTAGAGTTATCATTATTGATGGCTCTATCCTCCTGAAATCTTTACTTCAAGACTGCTTTAGAGTTATCATTATTGATGGCTCTATCCTCCTGAAATCATTACTTCAAGACTGCTTTAGAGTTATCATTATTGATTGCTCTATCCTCCTGAAGACATATCACATTATTATTTCAAGACTGCTTTGGAGTTGTCATTATTGATTGCTCTATCCTCCTGAATCATGTTATTATTTCAAGACTGCTTTAGAGTTATCATTATTGATGGCTCTATCCTCCTGAAATCATATTATTACTTCAAGACTGCTTTAGGGTTATCATTATTGATTGCTCTATCCTCATGAAGACATGTTGTTACATCAGGATTACTCCAGTCTCCTGAAAGCATACCATCAATACCTCAGGACTGCTCCAGACTCCTGACAGCTTTCATTATACCTCCATGTTTTGGACTGCTTTATCTTCCAAGAAATATATCTGAAGAACTTTCCCCTAGTGGCATCTTTAAGCCCACTCAATCATACTCAACTAGCCATCTGTAATGCACTGGTGAGTGCAAATATTTGGGCTTTTGTGTTCAATCCCCTTCAACCTTCCAGGTCACGACTGGCAAATATACCAATCTAACCCCTCAGGTTTCAGAAAATTGAACAGGGGCAGCTGTTGCACCCCAAAATTTGCCCTCACAATACAAGACTTTGTGTTCTAAGAAGGTTCACAAGGTTCACAAGTTTCCCAACACTTCCCTAGCCTTTCATGAGGTTCATGAAGTCTACAAGTCACTTCTTGAAGGTTCACAAGGTTCACAAGCTTCTCAACATTTACAAGACCTTTCATGAGGTTCATAAAGTCCACAAGTTACTTTATGAAGGTTCACAAGGTTCACAAGTTCCACAATGCTTTCAATACCTTTCATGAGGTTCATGAAGTCTACAAGTTACTTCTTGAAGGTTCACAAGGTTCACAAGTTTCACAATGATTACAAAGCTTTCCTGAGGTTCATGAGGTCTACAAAGCCACTTCATGAGGTTCACAGGGTTCACAAGCTTCATAATACCTCCCATGAGTATCACAAGATATTTTATGAAGATTCACAAGGTTCACAAAGTTCACCATTGGTCAAAGAGTTGACAATTCCCTCAGACAATGCACCTCCTAAGCAGTGCATCCAAAACTAGGGTTTTGACTTTAATCAGGCTAAATGGACTTCCAATACCTCAAGTGAGTTTCATAACATCTTATATGTGTTTAAGAACCCCCATGACAAGTTTCAAGACTTTTCTCAAAAGTTTGCTCAGTCAAATGATCAGATAAGTCAAAATCAGTCAATGCAGTTAAAAAGTCAAACTGAGGTCAACTGTGGTCAAACCAAAGTCAAACTTCATGATTTTTTGCCAACATCAAGTATATGAAGTAAAATTCATCATTTGATCAAGGTTTGATCATGATTCATCAAGGAGATTCCAGATCATCAATAATCAGGAGTTTCTAAATTAGGGTTTCCTCAGTAAAAGTCAACTGAACTTTGACCAGCCATAACTTTCACATACTTCATCACCAAGTCTCCATACAAAGCTCATTTTGAAGGAACTTTAATTCCCTACAACTTTGATGTTGAAGGTTAAGCCCAAAAATGCTTCATTTGAAAGATATGATCTAAGACATTATAGGTCATTTCAAAAGTCAACAAAAAGTCAACAACTTCAAAAGGGCATAACTTGAGATTGGTAAATGATATGGACCTGAAACAAATGGGGTTGTTTAGAGGACTCTTCAAGATTTCCAAAATGTCCAAGAACACCCTCATACCTTTAAAATTGAGGGAGATGTGCCCTTGCAAAGTTGGGCAATTTTGTGATGGTTTATGATGAAAATGGGGGCCTAAAAACAATTTTCTCCAAATGGGCTGGCCAAATTATGACCCAACCCATACAATAACATCTTGCACGAAATTTCCATAATATTTTCATAATTTTTATTTTATTTAATTAATTTATTATGATTTTTTATTCTTAAAATCATTTTAAATTTAAATAAAATATTAAATGTGAAGATTTAATTGATTTATTGATTCTAGAAAGTCATAAAATCAATATGGAACAAATTGATGCAAGAATTATATGGAGTGGCTTGAAATAGAAAGCATTGGTACAAAAATATTTGAAATTCAAAGCACCATCTTTCTCAATCTTAAAATATCAAAACTTCCACATAATCAATCAAAGTTTTTGACCTAATTGAGTCTCCTATATATACTAAACTCATTGCCATTGATCATTGACGAAGTCAGCAGCCAAAAGTGTAAGTTCATCATTCAAAAAAATCTTCCAAAAGTCACATTCGGGTTTTCAAATTCAGAGCATTGCAAGGTATTTTGAGAACATGGTTGGCTTCCTTGGACATCATGGATCATGAATCACCATTCATAAGCATTCAAACCATGCCCTAATGATAAACCCGAAGCATTGTTCATGCTTGAAATTTTTTTTTCGATTACCACAATTCACTGCATTTAAATGGATTTTGATTGTCTAATGTTGTTTATGATGTTGTGTAGCTTGTTTCTGGGCAGGAAAACTCAAGGAACCGTGGCTAATTCACAAGATGCCATAGTTAGGGTTTGGACCTAGGTTTAGGGATTTCCAATTTAAGAAACATAAATCAATTCTAAAAACATAGAACTAATCGTGTGAATGCCTGGATCATAATGCTGGTCTTGATTTTGTGAAATTGTACTGTTTTGATGGTTATTGATGTTTGTAGGTTTTGCTGGGAAAGTATTTTTCGCAGGAAAATTTGCAACAATATTCGCAGGAAAATCCTACGAATTTGAGGAAGAAGATGACTGGCTTGGCGCGCAGTCCATGTTTCAAATTTTGATTTAAAATATTATTTTCATATTCTGTTTATTATCACAAGCACGCAGCTTGTCCCAGTGGAAGGAAGCGTATGTGTATTGGCTATAGGACATGAGTTCGAGTCCTGGTTTTGGACATTGTTTTTCTATTTTTCAGGTAACCAAGAAACTTGATATATTATATTCTATTGCCACTATACTATCAAGTGGGCTCTTCCAGCCGGGTGGTGATGCGCGTGTGTGAATGTGTAAAGGTCCTGGGAACAAATCCCACCCCAGGCCTTTTGCTTCTTTATTTTTCTGAATTTTTCAAGATATGGCATAAAAGCAATTACAGTCATCCTATGGTTACCAACGCATGGTTGGTCCAGTGGAATGTTTTGGTGCTGGCAGGCATGAGTACCTGGGTTCAAACCCAGCCAAGGTAAGTTCTCAATTTTTGTCATTTTTTCTCTCTCTATTTTTCTTAATTAATTAGTTTATTTGTTTTATATTCTTAATTAAATTTAAATCATATATATATATTCCAAATTTAAAATAACATCATATTCTCTAAAATTTATAAACTTTCTATTATTTTATTCAAAAATTTATTTTATTATTTTATATAATTATAATATGTATATTAGTTAATTTTGTATATAAATAAACCCTAATTTTCTAAACAAACCCTAAAAAATTTTCTAAAATAAAATTTAGTTCTATTTTCTTAATAATAATTTTATTTTCTACTTTTTAGTGTAATTATTATTGTATGTTTATTTCTTTAATATGATTCTGATAAATTTTATAAATATAATTATTTTTGTAAATATGATTAATTTTATGAACATAATATTTAAAACTTACTTTCTTCATAATATGTAAATATTTTTTTAATAATTATTGATATATATATTCATGAATAATTGAATTTTTGTAAATGATTAAAATTTATAATTACATTATGTTTAAATTTTTATTAACTTAAAATCCAATTTTTTGTGTTTATAATATTTAATTCTATCTTATTTAATTATTGTTACTAACCATACTATTATTTATTATTATATTTTTATTATTATGTTTCTAACCTTGTTTGTTATTTCTAATTGTTATTATTATTATTATTTATCACTAACCCATTTATATTTTAATTATGCTTATTTTCATTATTTTGCTAATCTTACTTATTATTATTTACTAACCCCTATTTGTTATTATTTATTGCTTATTTATTTATATTTTATTTATTTTTGCTATTTATTTATTTTGTTTATTATAATTATGTTGTAATTGCTTCTCGGATGTAATTTTTTAATTATTTAGTTATTTTTGCTATGGTTAGTAATTAGGGAGTGCAAATATGTATTCTATTTAAAATAAATTTAGATCATGTTAATATAAGATAATTAAATATAACACTCACACACGTAAGTCGATTTTTATCGCCGTCTCACTTTCTAAGGTTATCCCTCAAGTTGCCTACGAATAAGGTCAAGTGGGGTGTATAAAGCAAGTCCCTTTAAAAAGAAAAATCATCAAGTCTCTCGTGGTTGCCTTTACGAATCAAGTCCCTTCGAAAAATGATGATAGTCCCTCATATATGCTTATTACACCCCACAGTTGCCTTCATAAAACAAAACGTCCCTCACATGTCCTTTTACATCCAAGGTAAGGACTACCTGCTCCTTAATAGTAGGGATAGTCTTACCAAGGAAAGGATAAAGAACAAGTAAGACTTTAAACTCTAGGGTAGGTTCCTCTTATGTACTTGCTCACTTCAAAAACTTTTCAAACTTTTCCACAATTTCAAACAAATTTTCAAAAACAAGTTTTTACACATCCGTACATGGATTATTATTAACTATTCTGAAAATTTTCTTATTCACACACTACACTTTCAAAAACAATTCAAAAGTGAGCTAAGTACCTAAGAGCCCATGGATAACCATGGATGTAAAGGGTGCTAACACCTTCCCTTTACATAACCTACCCCCCGGACCCAAAATATTCTCTTAAGGTCTTTCCTGTTCTTTTATAACCTTTCCTTATGGATAAAATAAAAGTCGGTGGCGACTCTTGCTATCCGCAACATTACTTAAAGTCAGTTCTCCCACCGTGTTACAGCGTGGATTGTACTCCAGTCATGTGCGTCTAATCCCCAGTAGTGTCAGTTTTCTTCCCGGCAGCGTTGTAGCTTTTGTCTTGCACCTTCGCATTGCATATCATATCATTTTCATCTGCATTTTCGGTCAAACTTTTAGGTATTCTGATATTTAATCATCTTCCACCTTGAATGTTCAAATAAAACCTTTGTCACTCATATATACAGGTTCAGGATGATTAAATAGGGGCAGCTGTCATACCCTAAATTTTGACCAGAAAATTTTCAACTTTTATTCATTTTAGACGCATTTTGTCATTATTCGGAATCGATCTTTTTTTTTTGCATACATTGGTTTAATATCTCATATTCCATTAATCATACATATTTCTTCAATTTTATCATTTCATTAACTTCCTAATTTTTGTCCTAGACATCGGGATTGATTTTGAGTTATGTCTTGTAGTATAAATGATTATTATGTTTTAAGCTAATCAGTCATTCTTTTTCTTTATTTTAAAATAAATAATAATAATTCAAAAAATATTTAAGTTTAGTTTATGCCCAATTTAAGTTTTAATAAAGTTTTAGATTAAATTTAGAATATTTTTGTGTTAATGAGTTTATGTTTAATAAGTCTAATATCTATTTCGTTAACTTTAGTATTTTAATTACTTTATTGGCTCAACATTTTTCTTAATTAGTTTAGTTTTTTCGTTTTAAATCTTTTAAATTTCTTTTTTAATATGTGTTTAGATTTTATTTTAATTTTTAAATTAGTTTTAATTAGGACAATTCACTTATTATTATTTTATTATTAATATTTTATTGTTTAATCTAGATAGCATGAATATAAACCCAACTTTATTTTGACAGTTCAATTTTGACCAAAAACACTCCCATCAGTTTACACAAAAGGCCTGTCATCCCATAGCTGTTGCTACTCTTTTACAAGACCCTTGGCCAGCTGTCATAATGGGATTTTTCACCAATTTAGATAAGAAATTTTCTGCACAAAAAAGGGGAAAGCAACATCAAACAAGGAAAAAACCTCCAGCCTGCATTGAGAGTGACTTAACATTATGACAAGACAAATCAATAGAAAAAGAAGAAAAGGTTTTAGGATGGATTTTCAAAAGGGTTTTTTTTTCCGTCAAAATGGCAGCAAAAAAACGAAGGATTTTTATGACCACTGACCGGAAAAAACCATCACTCAAACCAACACCTTCAGCCCTCACCTTTTCAACCACACTGATAAACCATAAAATCAAGGGGCCTTCACTTCAGTTTTGAAAAAAAAAACTCACAAAAAACTAAAACAACCATCAGCATAGAACAGAATCCACCTTTTCCTTCCTCCTCTCCAACACCCTAACCGGACACCACCACCATTCAAACAGCAGACCTGAAAAAACCAGCACCATCGACCTCCTTCAACTCTTCAACACAAAAAACACCTCAGGGAACCTGGCTTCAACTCTTGATACCATCCTTGGATAAACCTTCCTGTTCTACAACTCTCCCTCACCTCTTCTCCAAACCAACACAAAACAGGATAAAAAACTCAGCAACCAAAACTCACTGAAACGGTGTAAACATTACCTCAAATCAACCTCCTCTCAGTTGTGCAACAACCACAAATAAAACTCCATTTTCGCTGCACAAAATCCGTAAAGAAAACATCAACAAGGCAAAACAAAAACCAAAGAGGGCCCTTTCCTCATCACCAACCATCCTTCATCGCTCACCACCACGCACCACCCTCCATCAAACCAATCCGCAACTTGAACACAGAACACCCGAAAGCCTTCCACCACCATCTTCACCCTAACCGCGCCGAAACCCCTTCGCCGCTCACCCTTACCGCCGCCGTGAGACACACCAGTCACTGAGACCTTCATCAAACCTTGACAACAGCAAACACAAAAAAACAAACCAAACATGCGAGTCCGCGAGTGAGAGGAGAGTCGCGAAACACGAGACCACCACCTTCAATCAAAACGCGATTTGGGAATCCGCGAACCGCATCGCCGCCGTTGCCGAAACCGAGGGGTTTCCCTCTCTGTTCTTGCATCGCGATCGTTTGTTTTAAGGGTGAGCACGAGAAGCGAGAAGCACGAAAGGCTGAGGGTGACGACGTTGCTGAGGGAGATGAACGTTGGGGAAGACGGAAATGTCCCCTGTAGGTATATTTTTTATTTCTCAGAACCACGTTATTGTATCTTTGCTGTTATGACTTTTGTTTAGGGTTTTCAACCCGTTCGCGCAGCCTGGACCGAACCGGGTCAAGTTTTGACCCGCCTGGATTATTGCATGGGCCGGTTTTAAAAGACCCGGCGCCCCTTTTGGGCCTCCTAGTCTTTTACTGTCCTCACCCCTTCTTTTTTTTATCTTGCTTTTCTAGTCTTTTTATTCTTTTACTGTTTCTTGTTATTTATTTTTGTTTTTGAATTCATTTTATTTATTTTCTATTTTCATTCTTACTAATTAATTATTATTTTTAAATATTCTAAAAAAGACAATACAAAAAATATATTAATAATTTGACTTATTAATTAATTTTACTAAATAGTCACGTTTAATTTAGTTAGTTACTCATTCCATTGTTCAATTTTACTTGTACGATAAATGCTTGCGTTTGTTTGACAATATTTGCTTTTGTTGTATGTTCGTGATATGTTATGCTTGCATTTTATTTTGTTCATATTTCGACTATATTTGGTTAAGCAACAAAAATAAACGCAATCGTCAAAAATAAATATCTTGGTCCAATGCCAAGTAAAAATCATCTCGTCTACACTTCGCACACACGTAAGTCGGTCACCAAGTGACCGCCATCTGCACGACTTTATTGCGCCTAATTTAATTAACAAGGAATAGAGCCCCAGAGTCTAGCATTCCGCCTGTTCTAGAACGAACTGCAACTGGGCTAGCCCCACGCGTATTGTTCGTGCGCTCCTTCGTTATTAATCGCATCAATTTTCAAGCGTCTAAAAAACAAATATTCCAATTTATTTAATTAATTAAAATATGAAAACAGAGCTCCGGAGTCTAGCATTCCGCACATTCTGGATTGAACCGCAAATGGGCTAGCCCCACGCGATGGTTCAATCACCATTCGTATATCAAATATTCAAATCTTTAATTAAATAAAAAGTACGAAAACAGAATTCCGGAGTCTAGCATTCCGCACGTTCTGGATTGGACCGCAACTGGGCTAGCCCCATGCGATGGTTCAATCACCATTCGTATATAAAATATTCAAATCATTTATTTAAATTAAATCACGAAAAACAGAATTCCGGAGTCTAGTATTCCCATGTTCTGGGTTGGACCGCAACTGGGCTAGCCCCACGCGATGTGTTCAATCACCATTAGTATTCAAAACAATTCAACAATATTAAAGGATCAGGCATGATTCATCTCCATAGGAAAGTTGTTCCTCCTATCCCCACAAACACAAACAAAAATCTTACAAACAATTACTTTCAAAGGAAGAACGTGGCAATGCTTGTCGATACTTATATCCAAGTTTAAAGCTTCTTCCGATTTTATTTATTCTCAAAGAAAGAATGTGGCATTGCTTGTCGATCTTATACCCAAGTTTAAAGCTTCTTTCGATTTCTCATTTCTCAAACGTTTGTGGTGGAATAGGTGAGATACTTCTCTTAAAAGATGACGACTTGTCTCTTTCTTTCAAATACAATTTAAAACTTACCAACCAATACAAACTATTTTAAATTAAATCACGAAAGACAAAACTCCGGAGTCTAACATTCCGCACTTTCTGGATTGGACCGCAACTGGGCTAGCCCCACGCGATGGTTCATTCGCCCTTTCGTTTAAAACACCCTTAACAAAGATCAAATATCTTTTCTCAAAATGAACGTTGTTTAAATCTTTCTATCTCGCAAACAAGCTAGCGCTTCAGCCTCCTATCGCGAGCAGATAAGCCAACGCTTAGCAATAGAATGCATTTTCAAACAATTGTTCAATAAAAAACACAAATCGTAGTAGCACGAACTACGAAGCTCTGACTTTCCCATTGCACAAGGGAATACGTAGGCACGGGGATTTTAATCCTTTGCGAGCATAATAATAAAAAACTTAATCTTTTCTCCGTCATAAATCACAATAATAAAAAACTTAACCTTTCTCCGTAATAAATAATAATTTTCTTTTCCCTTTAATAAGTAATCTTAGTAACTTTAATCATAAAGAAGACAATAATAATAAGTTAACATTTAAAGCGCAAATTAGACTAAGAGGTTCCCGTTGAGTACAACGGACGTGAGGGGTGCCTAATACCTTCCCCTTGCGTAACTGACTCCCGAACTTAGATTAGTGGTTTCGTTGACCATTCTTATCCTTTATTTAGGTTGTGTCTATATCTTCCTTTTCTCTCGTAGAATAAATAGAATTAGGTGGCGACTCTGTTGTTTATTTTAGGATCGTATTTTTCGAGGTGCGACAGCTGGCGACTCTGCTGGGGAACTTTTTGCTTTATGCATAAGAGAGTCGAGCCTAGCTTAGGATAGTTCGCGTTTGTTTGATGACTTGTTTGATTGTCTTCTTTATTTACTTTTGATATTCTATCTATTGCTTCCTTCTTTATTATTTGCTCATTATATCTGCCTGTTGGATCTCGGGATATCACGGGTATGAAGTTGTACTTGAGTTTTGAAAAAGAAGAGGGAACACCTAAGTTAGAATTGGATGTTATTAGTGTTAGTCTCCAAGGACTCGCTCCTTGCACGCCTAGCATGAAAGCTCCTCCAGATAGTTAGACTTTTCGTAGATCTTGTCGCAACGCAGCTAGCCTGTCACGTGACCTGATTCACGAAAGGGCTGTGAATCTGGGACCCCCCTAGAACCTGTTTCAATTTTGGTAGTTGTGTAATGTTAGGCTCCAAGGACTCGCTCCTTGCACGCCTAGCATGAGAACTCCACTCAAGGTAGACCTTATCGTCATTATCGTCACAATGCAGCTAGCCTGCGGCGGGGCGTTAGTACGATAAACGTCCATGACCTTGAGTATCCTTATACCATCACCATAGAAGCTACCTTGTGAGTGGGCTTTATGGGTAAAGAACTTAGAACTCTCCACTTAAGGCTTACCAGTTAGGAGATTCCGAGTTACTTGTACCTTGGATCCAACACCTTGCCTTTATATCCAATTCTGGAGCTGTTTATGTTTGTGATTTTGAGCATTCTGAGCTTTGCATTCATTCGCATACCATTTGCATTTGCATTTGCATTGCATATCATCTTCCAACAATCCAACTCACACATGTCTTGTTCTACGTCAGTCAACTGTACTCGACCAGTCACCAGAGAAGGATGGACCAACTTGAGCAGGAAAACAGGGAGCTTAGAAACGAAGCCACGACTTTGAGAAATCATATGGGAATATTCTCAACTACAATGAAGACTCTAGTAGACAGCCTTGTGCAAGAGAACATTGAACTCCAAGAAGAGATTCACCGTTTGAAGATTGATAGAGGACGACTGATCTCTTTGGCCAAAGATCTGGTCATTTCTCAGCGTCGGTCAAATTCTACCTCTACTCGTCAGCGACGTCAGAATCAGCGGAGGTCTTCAAACAGTCCTGAAGGAGCGGCCCATCAGTTTGACCCAATCCCAATGACTTACAGTCAATTATGGTCTCATTTTTCCCGGAACTCAATAATGACACCCAGAAAGACCAAAGCCACGAGGTCTCGGTCCCGTGGGATCAATCCAAATACCAGTTGTGAATTTCATGGTGGGGTACCGGGGCATCCAATTGAAGAGTGCAAAGTCTTCCAGGAAAAGGTTCAAGAGATGATCGACTACGGGGTGTTGACCTTCAATGGAGGAATCTCATCTGTGGACGGAGTGCCTTTGTGCTGATAGAAAACTCAAGAAAGTCCTTTCCAAATCAATCTGTTGCTGGAGCATAGGACAAGTTCCTGAATGCACGCGATCGTTTCGATGCTTTGGAGCTATCCTCTCAGATGTTTAGCTCGTTTACTGCTTTTCATATGTATTTTGCTATGTTTTGTTAATGCATTTGTTTTGGCATGTAAGAACTTATTTGTTTTGAATGATTAATGCAATGAATATGTTTGTCTTGAAGTAATCCATTCGTATTCACTCATAAAGCTTTTTCAACTTTATAATGCCAATATTATCCCATCTCTTGCCTAAGCAGAGAATTGGAGGGAGGATGACGAAATTAAAACACAAATTCTCTAGTTGAATGCTTTTGATTAAAATCCTACTGACGATGAATAGGCATTGTTTCAAATTCCCAAACACTGGAGAAATAAGGAGTTAATCCCTAGTCAACCACTTCGAGCCTAGAAGTAGGAGTTTCTTTCAGATATTTCAAAACCCTTACGCTTAACCTGGGGCAGGGTAGTGTTTAGTTAATCGGGTTACACATTCAAATCATAAGATGAAACATCCCATCAGGGAATCCACTACAATCAATGACTTGACACTCTTATTAATTTCACTCTTATTAATTTGCATTCTTTTTTTCTGATTAACTGATTCAATGATTATTGTTTGTTTTTCTCATCTCTTATTTTAAAGTTTCTCTCATCTCTTATTCATTAATGTATATTAATTTTTAATTTACTTCAAATCACAAACTTCAAATTTAGTTTAATCTAATAATGCATTTTTATTAAACTGTAATTAATATTTTTATTCAATTAATCATTTGATTAAGTCCAAATTAAAAGCTATGATTTAGAGTAAATTAAAAAAATGTATTCCGAGAATAAGTTTAACTCCACTCATATATATATATATATATATATATATATATATATATATATATATATATATATATATATATATATATATATATATATATATATATATATGGAATTCAACTAATGTTTAAATAAATGTTATATATTAGAAGGTAAAATATATTTGTGGTCATCCTAAAAATTTCATATTTCATTTTTAAAAATGAAATATGAGATATTTAGGAGGATTACAACTATATTTAATCTTTTATTAAAAGATCAATGAGACTAAACTTTTTTTTTCAAAAACTTAGTGATCATAAATTGAAGCACAAATTTTGTAAGACTGTTTTCTGAGATATTAGTATATTTCATAAATTCTTCAAAATAAATATTTTTTATTTTTTATTTTAATTTAAAATATACAAAGTATAATAATAAATTTATTTATATTTATTTAAATAAACCATCCTATTTAAATAAACCATCCTATATATATAATAAAAATAATACATAAATAGCAGGCAAAGGCAAATGATAATATTATATTTATTATTTCAAAAAAATAATAATACAAAAGTAGTTTAAAATAGTCCTTATAAATATCAGGAAATTTATAATCAACGAAAATAAACTGTGATCCAATAATTTATGGTTACTCAAAATATTGATTTATAATATTTCATTAGCAGATACTATACATGCGATATTTTATTTTTATCATTGTGAACTAGTAGCTTCCTTAGCGCGTCAACATAAATGCAGCAATTGCATGTAGCTTTCTTAGCACGTCAATATAAATGCAGCAATTGAATATGTGTACAATTATTTCCACGGAAGATTTTGAGTATTTCCACAGTCACTCATGTGGAAAAATCAAAAGATGAATGTGTGATTATAAACCACATAATATACTTAGTGAGAACCAAGTCCTAAAATATTAAATGTTTTTGACAATGAACTTAATGACTAAACAAAAATGTTGGTATGATAGGGAGGAATGGCATATGCATAGAAAGGGGTGGGATTGACCAATGGGCCTATTAATATATTGACACTCTTTTCGCATACTACAAAAATTGTGCTATATTAATATAAAATCTAGGGGAAACATATATTTTTCTTGAAGAAAGTCTACCCAAGCATACCTTGAGAAATTATCAACACTTACAAAAACATATATTTTTCCACCCAAACTTTCTACTTGCATGGGTCTCATAAGATCCATGTGAAGTAATGTAAGAATTCTGGAAGTAGTAAGATGTTGCACCTTTTTGAAAGAAAATGGGATTAATTATGTTTGAAATATGAATTTTTTTTGTGATCCAAAGACACTAACGACAATAATTAAAATAATAGGATCTTTTTATCCTGGTTCACTCTTAACGAGATTAATCCAGTCCACTTGCCATAGTGATTTTTCCTTCTCAACATGACTTAATCCTATAATAAAACTGATTATAATCTCAAAGACTATGCATCAATGATTTCTTAAGGGTTTTAACTAAACTTAATCCCTTAAGGAATTACAACTCAAAGATTAATTGTTAATGACCTCTTGAGGTTTCTGACTATAACCTAGTCCCTCGAGGAATTTAACAACAATTAAATACAAGATTTGTGTTTACAAAGATCCTTCTAAATAAGTAGATACATAAAGTGATTTTAAAACTTTACACTTAAGAATATATGAAATAAAGTGCTAAGTGTTTCTTTCTATTTTTTCTTTCTTGATATTGATTTTATTTATTGAAATTCTTTCAGAATGAAATTTCTTCATGTTCTACACAAAATCTCTCCTTTCACAATTCATTTTTGTTCTTTATATAGATGAAGAATAAGACAATTAGATGATAGAATCGAAAACCTCTTCAAATCCACAACTGTAGTAGTTGGTACGAGGTTCGACCGTAAGTCGTGGGTAATGGAGAGAAAATCTCTTATATCCATTTGTAGTACGACCCTTTTGATTTTGCAGATTCAACTTGTACTATACTCTTAGAATATTTATTCATTATTTTTCTCTAAAACATTGGTTTCGTATATGAGAGATTTTAAGCATGTTCAAAGTTAAGAGCCTTGATAATAGACTTTAGAGTATAGTGAAAATTGATTCTTGAATATATCATAGTGCATCTAGGTTGTTATACTCAGAAGCATTGACTAGTAAATCTAGAGTTTAACTTTAAGTTTAGAACTTCTTCATATTATCACTTGGTTCAAAACCTGATGATGTCTAAAGTCTAGAGTCTCTTTATTCGATTCCAAAGTCTTTATAGCCAAAATCTCTCTTTGTCCAGAGTCCATATATTCTTCATATTATCACTTGGTTCAAAACCTGATGATGTCTAAAGTCTAGAGTCTCTTTATTCGATTCCAAAGTCTTTATAGCCAAAATCTCTCTTTGTCCAGAGTCCATATACTGTTTTTCTTAGCTTTTATCAACATTTGGCTTGTTCATAGTCTGCTCTTTCCAAGATCTAGTTTGTTCAAACTTTGCTTTTTTCAAGATCATGCTTGTTTAGAGTCTGCTTCATCTAGCATATGTCTTGTTCATATTATGCACACTCAACAAACTATTAGAGTATAAATTTTTTCTTTATACTTTGTTATCATCAAAACTTAAGTATAGTAGGTGTATAGCCAAACTTGTTCCAACACTTTTTGTGTGACATCTTAGTCTGATTACTTATCTGATAGTCTCAAAACCCAAAATAAATCTTTTTTCATTTTTTTAATGATTTTAATTTTCTTAGTATTTACATAGTCTCCAAAAACTCCAAAAAAAAATCTCAAAATTCTTATTTTACTTAGAATAAATTTCGTGTTTTTGTATTTTTCTGAATTTATTTTAATCATATTACTCACATTTTTTCAAAATACTGACAGACCTTTCACCACAGATATTTAAAAAATCATGGTTATAGGTAGTATTCTTTACTTATTTTTTGAAAATTCTAACATACCTTTCACCACGGGTATTTAAAATAATCATTATCATAGGTAGCGTCTAGTCATGGGTTCAAGTCCTAGCACCAACATTTTTAGTTTTTTTTTGTTTTTACTTATTTTACTCTATTTTAAAATCTAAACCGAATTTCAAAACTTCAAAGAAAGTATGGTTTCGAGTTAGCAATGTTAGTTGTTGGCGTTCTTTTTTAATTATTATTCTTCTTCTTGTTCTTGTGGTTGATGTTGTTGTTATTTTAAAATAAAATAAAGATATCAATACCAAAGGAAATTTCTTAAAAACTATATTTATTATTTTGATTATAAATAAAAAATGGTATTGATAAATTTATTATTTTAAAATAATAATAATAATTCAAAAGTAGTTTAAAATAGTCCTTACAAATATCAAATGAATCTTTTAATTATAAAAATAAAATAAAAAACGACAATAAATTATAATCTAATAATCTATGATTACTTAAAATATAAATTTATAATAGACTTAAATAGTATTTTCGTCTCTGTAAGTTAACAGAGATTTTGATTTCATTATGTAATTTTTTTTTGTTATTCTTCCTTCTATCTTATTTTTTACTTGCAGTTTAGTCCATAAAGTCAAAATCCAAAGTTTTCATGCGGATTTTTCTACGAATTATTTTTATAGATTTTAATTTTAAGGACTAAAATGAATGTGAAATATAGGTACGAAAAAAAAATTAAAGGAATGATAACCAAAATCTCATTTAAACCTTTATAAATTACCATGTATCCGTTACTTATACTATTACAATTATTTCTTTTTCTTTTACAAATCTATTATTCTTTTTTTCATTAGCCAAAGCCAAGGTCCCAACATAAATGCAGCAATTGAAAATGTATACCAGTAGCTTTCTGCACTTCACATCGCAAAACCTTACACTGTCGATTTGAAAGAAAAAAATCTTCTTTACTTATTATTTTATAGTCTCGTTGAAGATTTACTTGGAGCATTTCCAACGGCACTCAAGTAGAAAAATCATAAGGTCAATCTATGATTATAAACCACACAATAAACTTGATGTGAACGAAATCCTTGAATATTAAATGACTTTTAGAATGATCCTTTTCCACAACATGTCCATTTCCAATCAACATAATTGAACTTTATAACTAAACTAAAATATTGGTGTGATAGGGAGGAATAGCGTATTCAAAGTTAGATGAATTTTAAATAGAGTGATTTTAAAGAAATATTAAAAATATTCTTTTAAATATTTCATTTTTTTAAAGTTAAATATGATTTTTGTTCCTATAAAATATCAACTTCTTAATTTTAGTTTCTAAATAAATCTGATTCAATTTTTTTTAATGAATTTTTACAACAAGTGAATACTTTTAGGTTGTGTATTTTATCCATATAAAAGTAAAATTATAACAAAAATTAAATAATATACTTTTTGTAAGTTTTTAAGAAGTTAATAATTTTTAAGTATTAAAAAAATTATTTTCTTTAATACAATATAAGAAATACAAAAAAAAAAAAAAATCAATATCATGCATTAATTTCTATATCAATAATTTACATACATTTAATTCAATTAACACATATTAATTAAATTAACCATCTACTAAAATATTTTTTTTATAAGAATTAGCTTTACAATTATAAATTTTTGAAGGACCAAAATGTTTGTGTATACTTTTCGTCATATGCCATCTCAACTCTCCATTCTAAATTAAGAAAATTAAATCTTGTACCCTACACTTGTCCCCCTATCTCTATATAATTTCAAATATTTCAATTTTGTCATTTTTAATATTTATTTAATTATTTTAACTTTTATCACGAATACTGATTAAAAAAATATTATTATTTTTACTTTGTATGAGACGAACCGGAAGTACCATGGATAGATTTTCCGGTTAAGAAATTTCAAAACTGGAAGTAGTCAAGATAAGTTATCCGATTCACGAAAATCCTTTATCGGAAGTAACACGCTTGTGTTATCCGGTTTAGGATTTTCTTAACCGGATGTAGCTCTCTTGGGTTTTCCGGTTCGTATTTTTTTTTCAATTTTTCAATTTTAATTTTTACAATATCATTAAATAAAAAATTAATTAGTAATAAATGTGGATTTTGTGATCATTAATTTATTTTAATTGTGTTAAAAAATACTAATATAGAGAGGGAAAAAAAACGTATATTGATTTTCCTTGTTTATTGTATATATATTTTTCCACATCATTTTTTTAGTTCTAAAAAAGTTTTTTTATTAAATGATAATGATACATACCGAATGATAATTTTTAATAAGTTTCAAAAGTATAGGAGTTGTTTTTGCTTTGTTTTTATTTTATATTTATTTTCATATCTAGATTTATTTAATGTGTGTTTAAACTTATATTTTCTTTTACAAAATAAAAAATATAAAACAAAATTTTAATTTTCTTCTTAATTTAAAATTCAAAAATATACAAACCAAAAAAAAATTGTAAAAAAATTGTAAAAGTTAAAATTAAAAAAATAATTTTAAAACTTATTAAAAATTATCATTAGGTATATTTCATTACTATTTAAAAAAAACTCTTTTAAAACTAAAAAGACGATGTGAATATATATATATATATATATATATATATATATATATATATATATATATATATATATATATATATATATATATATATATATATATATATATATATATATATATATATATATATATATATAATAACGAAAGTCAATATACTAAATATTTGTTTTCTTCCTCTCTTTATTAGTATTTTTTAACACAATTAAAATAAATTAATAATCACAAAATCTACATTTATTACTGATTAATTTTTTATTTAATGATATTGTAAAAATTAAAATTAAAAAATTATATATATATATATATATATATATATATATATATATATATATATATATATATATATATATATATATATATATATATATATATATATATATATATATATATATATATATATATATATATATATATATATATATATATATATATATATATATATATATATATATATATATATATATATATATATATATATATATATATATATATATATATATACGAACCGAAAAATCCAAGAGAGCTACATCAGGTTAAGAAAATCCTAAACCGGATAACACAAGTGTGTTACTTTACCGGTTTTCGTGAACCGGATCATTTACCTTGGCTATTTTCGGTTTTGAAATTTCTTAACCGAAAAACCTACCATTGTACTTCCGGTTTGTCTCGTCTAATGTAAAAATATAATTTTTTTTTAATCTGACTTCACGGTAAAAGTATAAAATAATTAAATAAATATTGAAAGGGAAAAATTAGAATATTTGAAATTATGTAGGGGTTGGGGGACAAGTGTAGGGGTACAAGATTTAATTTTCTCAAATCCATTCTTATAGGCTTTGAATTATTATTTGGGCTGAAGGTAAATTTCTGCAAGGAAATTTTACTTCATATCCTTACCTTTAACCCTATACCTCTACATTTTATATAAAATACCAATTTGAAAAATGGATACCGAGACTCTTTTGCAAAGTCTTCCGATACACAAAAATTAACTATCGAAACTCTTTTGTAAAGTCTTCCGGTACACAAAAATTAACTACCGAAACTCTTTTGCAAATTCTTTCGGTACACAAAATAAAAGTTAAAAAAATGTTTTAAGAAATGACTATCGGGACTCTTATGCAAAGTCTTCCGGTTTACAAAAATAAAATTAAAAAAAGTTTTAGAAATGACTACCGGAACTATTTTTCATAGTCTTCCGATACACAAAAATTGACTACTGGAACTCTTTTGCAAAGTCTTCCGATACACACAAAAAAGTTTTAAAAATGACTACCGGAACTCTTTTACAAAGTCTTCCGGTACGCAAAATAAAATTTTAAAATGATTTAAAAATAATAATAAACTAGTTAAAAATATATTAAAGCAAAATTAACAGTTTTTTATAAAATGTAGGGATATAGGGATAAAGGTAAGGATAGGAGGTAAATTTTCCTCTGACAGAAATGGTAAAAATTTAAATAATAAAATAATAAAATAAAAATATTTGAAATTATATAGATGTAGAGGAACAAATATAGGAATACAAGGTTTAATTTTCTGGATTTGATAGCCTACAGCCATTATCGCATCCAAGCCCAACCCAATTAAATTGGAAAATTATATATTATTTTGCATATTTAGTTTTCATATTAATTTTGCATATTTAATTTTACATATTTTGCATATTATTTAGTGATATCAAATTATATTTTATTTTTCCAAAATTAAATTATACATTATATTTTAAATTAATTTAAAAAAATAAAATAAAAATACATTTAATCAACAACATTAAATTTTATATATATATATATATATATATATATATATATATATATATATATATATATATATATATATATATATATATTAGAAAATTCTTTAAATCGAATTGATCGTACCGAGGTTAGAATTGTGAACGAAATCACTTTCCTTAAAAGTATTTCAAACATTCTCCAAAATATCTTAGAGTTGGAACGCATGAATATCTAGGATAATTCAGCCTTTATCGAGTCTGTGCAAGACCGACGAAAACTCGAATATGTAACGAAGAGTGTTTGGAATTTTGTATAACAGAATATTTGGTTTGTAATATGTTTTCTGAATTCCGGAATGAGGTATTTATAGGCATGCATGTGTTGTTTCACAAAGTTGCGACCCTTGATGGAGCAATACCTTTTAACCAAAAGTTGTCATGTTTTCAACCATTGTCTATTTTCATTCCTCAATAATACTTCATTAAGTGTTGCTTCTCTTCCACTTTTCTTGTCATTTTGGAACACACCAATTGGACATTTAATTCTCATAAATTATAGCAATCCCCCACTTGTTCTAACAATGACAATACCAATTCCAAAAAAAAATAAAGAATGTTAATACAGTTAAGTATCTTTCGATTTGAACTTAACCTTAGTAAAAATAACACAAAGTCTAATCGGAACGTTAGATAGATATGCTTTGAACCGTTATCCCATGTGATTAGACCGACATTACCATACACACATTCTTTAATGGTTCTTCGCCTACATCTCTCATCTATCACTATTTATGGCCATGTGTTTTTCCTGTTTTCATGAATTTTCCATGAGAGAAACTACAACTTTCACTTTGAGACGACACCATCTCAAAATTCACATAGGTGAAGTTCATATTGTATCTTTTCCCATGAGACACATACCCTCGGTATTGAAATTCATTAAGAGTCTAAATGAAAACTCAACCCTCGTTTTAAAAGGTCAATATTATCACGAAATGTTTGAAAAACATCCAAATCAATGACTTGTTGTTACCCATTGAATCTTGAGATTAATGTTCTACTAACGTAAGATTGGGTTGCCGCCGTTGTCGGAACTCTTACTCAAGGAGTTTCAACCTCATGCCTCTCGAGGTTTTTTTTTACTAAGTTTTTGTCCAGTGGCTTAGTAAATAGATCAAGGAAATTATAGCTCGATCGTATATATGTGAATGATTACATCCTTAATCAATTCCCTCACGAAAGAATGTCTAAGTACTACTTGCCTAGACTTTCTGTTATACACCTTTGTATGCTTTAGTTAAAGTGGTTTGACTACTGCAATGTATCAACACCTTTGAAACATTGTCTTTAGCCAATGAAACTTATAACATAAGGTCTCTCAACCATTCAACTTCTTCACAAGCAGAAGCAATAGCCTCAAATTCTTATTTTATGGTTGAGAGAGTAATTCATATTTGTTTCTTGCTCTTCCAAGAACTTACACCCTCAACTAGTGTAAATATCCACCCAAATATAAATTTATGATATTAAACACTCGATATCCAACTCTCCTTGGTATATCCTTCTAATATGGCAGAAAATCTACCATAATGTAGATCAAGATTTTTGTTTTGTTTTTATTTTAGTAAGATAGCCGAAAATCCTAATGATGGCCTTCCAGTGCTCACCATTTGGATTGCTAGTAAAATCTACTCATTTTACTAATTACAAATGCTAAGTGGGTTCTAGTATATTGCATACACTTGCATACTCCAATTGAGTCACAACTTTTTCATCATTCTTTTGAAGTTTGATACTAGGATCATGGAGTGGTCACTTCCTTAAAGTGTAAGTGTTTGATTTTATCAATCACTTTCTCAATATAGTGTGTTTGATTAAGTTCATAACCCCCACTATTTCGCTTTACTTTGATCCCCAAAAATGTGTCAACTAGTCCAAGATCATTCATCTTGATCTTGAATGTGGAAGTTAAAAACCTCTTCGTTTCTAAAATTCTATCCATCTCGTTTCTAATGATGAATCATATAATCATATAATCAATATGGAGACAAATGAATATCACAATATTCTCACACAACTTTTTGTACGAACACTTGTAATAAGAATCAAAAGAAGATTATTTTTTTTAAAGATAATCATGCATGATAATGCAAGAAGATTTTAGATGAAGTGAGAGATGAAATTATGAGCAATTTAAAGTAGTATAGTATAAATTGCAATGAGTACCTTAGTTACTTGTCTCAAATCTTCACTTGAATTTCTATGTTAAACCTTCTCGATCAAATTCATCATTGATATGCATGACATGTTTGATTATTTTCTTCTCTGAATGATAGATGTATATTACACTACCGTCGAAAATCATGGATGGTTGTGCAATTAAAATATATATGATTATGTAAATAATTTATATATGCAATGCTTGAAAATGTTTTAGTACTGCGTTTGTTGATAATCATGCTTTAAATTATCTAAGATCAAGCTTTTTTATTATTATTTCTTTAATTCAAAATATTTTTATACTTCAAAGCAAAATATTAACAATCATGGTTTAATATCAATTATTATATATTAAAAAATTTCACAATTCTCTAATTTCTATGAAAAATAATAAGACATACCCGGATCTATGATGTATATCATTCTTGTGTTTTGAATGCATTCACGAGACAATAATTTATCTCTTAATGCCTTAGTTGCCATTATACAAAATACTTTTAAGATTGTTAGAAAATTCTTTAAATCGAATTGATTGTACCGATGCTAGAATTGTGAACAAAATCACTTTCCTTAAAAGTATTTCAAGCACTCTCCAAAATATCTTAGAGTTGGAACGCAGAAATACCCAGGATAATTCAGCCTTTACCGAGTCTGCGCAAGACCGACGAAAACTCGAATATGTAGCGAAAAGTGTTTGGAATTTTGTATAAGAGAATATTTGGTTTGTGATATGTTTTCTGAATTCCGGAATGATGTATTTATAGGCATGTATGTGTTGTTTCACAAGGTTGCAACCCTTGATGAAACAATATATTTTAACCAAAAATGGTCATGTTTCCAACCATTGTCTATTTTCATTCCGCAACAACACTTCACGAAGTGTTGCTTCTCTTTCACTTTTCTTGTCATTTTAGAACACACCAATTAGACATTTAATTCTCATAAATTATAACTATATATAAATTAAATCAACGTTAAATTTTTTTCAAAATAGATGTAACACATTATTTTTTTCAAAATTAAATTATATATTATATTTTAAATTAATTTTAAAAAAAACATGCATTTAATCTACATATTTTTCAAAACAACCGGTATGTTAAAACAGTCGGTTCACTCTTTAATCAACAAAATTAAACTATTTAACATTTTGTTGATTAAATAAAAATAAAAGAACATTTTCAACATGGAAGTTTGGAACAAGATAACAATGTTTAAAAGCTTGTGGAACCTTAGCCTAAAATCAGATAACCTTTGTGTTAAATGGGTGCATATGCACTATTTAAAAGAACAAGATGTCATGACTGCCACAATCAGTGAGAGTAGCTCTTGGGTTATGAATTACATCATGAACTTAAGAGAATAGGTGCATCTTGTCCGGGATATGTGGGAAGCAATGATCAATAGAAGAAGCTTTAAAATGAAACTGGTATATGATGCTTTGATGGGGAATGATAATCTGGTTACTGGAGATTCTTACTCAAGGGAAATTGTGATAAGTCAAGAGCATTGATCACCAGTTGGCTGATTTGTCATGGGAGATTAGAAACAAAGGATATACCGACTAAATTTGGGTTGATTATTGATATTGTCTGCAACCTTTGTAATGAAGTTGATGGAAGTATGGATCACCTTTTTTTTTTAATGCAGAATTGCAAGAGAGATATGGCATCACGCCTAGGAATGAATTGGTTTTCAGCATGTGCCTCAGCGCTGGGAAACTGAACGAAATTGAATCCTTGATAGAACTTCAAAAAAAAGGTGGAAAGCAAAGCTCTTGAAACTTGTTGTCACAGAAACTTATGAATAGATTATAATTAATATAGTTTATAGAGGTTGGATATAAAAAAAAAACTTTGAAAACATATAGCTAATTTGATGATATAGGTTTTTTATTTATTTGGAGGGTTGGATCTTTCATGTTCTTTATTTAAATGTTGTTGATTAAATATTTAATGTTGATTAAATACAAAAACATATATTAATATTAATATATTTTGCATAATTTAATTTTACGTTGCTATATATGCCACTTAAATACATTATAAAAGAACATGTTGGTTGATATTGGTTTAATAAGGTGGTAGTATAAAAATAATTAATTTAATAGGGTGGTAGATTAAGTGTGCACCATATAGGGTTTTATGGTACACCTGATCATGCATCCAATGACTTATATTGGTTTGAGAAGGAGGAAAAACAATATGTTGGTCGTAAGTACCTTAAGGGGTGATGTATCGTAGTCTGGGTCATAGTTTTTCATGAAAGTCATGATTCAACATACTTGAGTGAAATATATATTGAAATTATGCTTTGATAATGTGAGAAAAATTATCAGAGTGCATATAAGTATATTAATTTATAGAAACATCAAATAAATAACAACATATTATATATATATATATATATATATATATATATATATATATATATATATATATATATATATATATATATATATATATATATATATATATATATATATATATATATATATATATATGTGTGTGTGTGTGTGTGTGTGAGATTTAATATAAATATCATAAATTACACATGTGATTTAGTAGATTCTATTTTATAATATGCGATTAATTTTTCCAAAGGATAAATAATTAGTATATATTAATTTTAAAGGATATTTAATTAATTTTATTAATTAAAAACGGATAGGCATACCCGAGGGTACGAGTACTATTAAATCCATATCCGTGCTCGTAATGAAACGGATACCCGTTAAATTATCATACTCGAACCCGTAACGAATTTTATTTGCGGGTACCCACATGTACGAGTTTTTTTGTCATCCATATTTCACATAGATTAAGAAAAAAGAATAAATGAAAGAAATAATAATATTTTTATTATAGTGTCTTTATCATGTATTAGAAATGATGAAAATAATATTAATTAGAGAGTAAATTGAAAAACAATATATTGAAAATTGAAATGTATTATTCATTTTGAGAGACTCTTTTATTCCAATGAATAACTTATTATGTGAGGGAGAGAGTAATATATATTCACAATTTTAGACATATATCTTAATTATTATCATAAAAACATAATATAAACATAATATCGATTTTCAGACAAATTTCATTTGAATCCTAATATTATGATTTTCTCAATAAACATTAATGAGAAACAATAAAATGTAACCGATTTCATGATTTAAATTTTCCTTGCGTTCAAAATGCGTCTACAACACAACCGTTTATTTCAAAATCACTTTTCATGCATGGTAGAATAGGAATGGTAAGAATGTTCTTGTAGGTTTCAAATTTCAATCTTCAACTATTCTTCCACTCTAAATAAAATTTAGGACTATTAGTAATTTCTCTCAATGCTACAATGCTCAATATATTTGACATTTTGCTGTATTTTCTATGGAAGTAACAGATGAGTAGCATAAAGAAAAATCTAATACCAGAAATAGGCTAGTACTACCTTGCATTAACTGAAAACATAGCTATTATGAGCAATGCAGATAAAACATAGTACTATAGCTAAGTGTGTGTTTGAAAAACAAATAAAAGCTATTGTTTTTCCAAACATGCTGTATATAGCTTAGCGTCTATTTATAACAATGGTAAGTGAATTTGTAGATTCCCCAGGTAGCAACCAAGGTAGATTTTTGAATTGTCCAGGCATTCCTTTCGGAGTTTGAAATGGCTTTGGAGGCATTTCTAAGGCCTCAACTTCTCCTTCAAGCAACTCGACTACTTTGTTCATCGAAGGACGATCACTTGGTTTCATTTGTATACACCATAACGCAACTATTATCATCTTTTTTGATATCCTCTCCTCCTCTTCTGTACCATTCCCCATTTCTATTTCATTCCCTTCACTAAATTGGTCGTAAACCCAAGAAGGGAAATAAACTTGGCTCTTACGATCTTCGTTTTCGTTCATGTTCTTTCTCCTACTCACCATTTCCATTAATAACATTCCAAAGCTATAGACATCTGCTTTATATGATACTCCTCCGATGTTCTTATAGAATAACTCCGGCGCCATGTATCCCATGGTTCCTCTCGCAGCTGTAAGCGACACAATGCTATTGTCAATTGGATATAACTTTGCTAGTCCAAAATCCGAAACCTTTGGAGTAAAGTTCGTATCAAGAAGAATGTTATGAGGCTTTATGTCAAAATGCAAAATCCTCATGTCACAACCTCTATGCAGATATTCAATTCCACGCGCTACACCGAGAGCTATATCAAACATTTTCTCACAACTCAAAGAACCCATTCTTTCTCTTGAGAAAATGTGTTTCTCAAGAGAACCATTAGGCATGAACTCATAAACAAGCGCTCTTTTCGATTTTTCGACACAAAAGCCAATAAGGTGAACTACATTAACATGGTGGATTGTTCCAATGGTTGCAACTTCATTGATGAACTCTTGTCCATTTGCTCTCGATTTTCCACCTAACATCTTGATTGCTACCAGGTGACCATTGCGAAGTTGTCCTTTGTAAACAGAACCATAGCCACCTTCACCGAGTTTATCCTTGAAACCTTTTGTCATTCTTTTAATGTCTGAATAAGAGTATCTTATTGGCATGAGATTATTGTGAGTTTTGAGAAATTCTTCGACCGAGTCATACGCAGATAAATGCCTCCTTCTCCATTTATATATCATGTACATTGGGATAAATAGTAATCCTCCTATGATTCTGATAAGAAGAATTATACCTGCATAGAAAAAGTAAAAACAGATATGGTTTGGAGCTTTCTTGATTAACTAGGAATTCGAACTGCGTAACTTATCTTCCATTTTAGAAACGTACCGATGATACCGCCAAAATTGTGAGGACCTTCTGTCACATCTTTGGCTGCATGGATTACAACTTTTAAAGCACCTGTGAAAGTCCAAAGGAGAAAAATATTGTTAAAGGAGGAAGATTTACAAAATATTTCAACAGATTGTTATTTTACTGTCGGATCAAATTAGTTTCAACTCAAATTCTAAGATTTACAAAATCAGTCAAAAAAGTATATATAGTTATAGAAGGAAAGATATACTATTCTTACATTTAAAAGAGGATATATCGTCGCGACTACATGGTCGACCTCGTGAACAACCAAAGACCTCATTATTGTTGTTCAATTTACAGTAACCCCTACCTTGGCATTCTTTGCAGAATATGTCACTCCAAGAAAGCTCCAAACCATAAACAAGTTGCTGATGGATTTTCACATATGAAAGGTTGTTATTATCACCTTTGTTCAAATTTGGAATCATAACCATAACAAGTATGCTGCATGAATTTTCCAACTCGGAGATTTTCAAGTCACCAAATACAGCATAGTTGGAAAAGTTGATCAATCCTTTCATACAAGATGAAGTGTCCATGTAAATAGGAGAAATCACGGAGGCTGCACAGCTTATAAACGCTACGGTTACTAAGTTGTTATTCTCATTTAACAAGCTATAAGGTTTTCCAATTGTGAAGCTTTCATTTGTTAAAGTGTAGAGAGGAATGGAGGAGCAATTGTGTTTGTCAACACCTGAATCTTTGATCCTTATTGTGGAGTTATTGTAGTTGATGGCTTCTACTAAGTATTTTCCATTTTCTAGGTATAGTATTGTTTGATTGTTTTCGCAGGATAGTTCATAGTTTGGATCTCCACAGTTTTTGGGTTCGCCTTTTAGACGAAAAGGGTAGGCAATGTTTCGTATATCGCCACAAGATGAAAGGAGACATTGGTTATTTGTTTGTGTTAGGCAAGGAAGAGGGTATAGCCATAGGAGGATGACTATAACAGTTAGGTTCACGAGCATTTTCCAAGACATGATTGAAAAGGAGAAGATGTGAAAATATGTGATATAAACACAAAGTTGAGTTGAGACATGAGAAAAGGTTGTTGAACATGATTGACAATAATTGATACCATTACTATGCGAATATGCTAAACTGAAGGATTCTTGAACTTTGAGTTTTGATTGGTGTAAAAGTTTGTTAATTTCATAGTTTTAATAACTTATACATCAAATAGTGTTGACTTTGATTAAATTTTGTTTATGTGATTACTAAATTGTATTTGAAATTCAATGCTTTGATTTTTTTAATGTTTATGAAAGATTTTCTGAATGTCAACTATAGAGCTAAGTCACGTCGATAGTTGAAGTCTGGAAACTCCGTACAATGAATTATTTGTTCTTCAAAGATATCAAATAAGGGTAACAAGGAGAAAATTCTGAACATATATTGTTTGCATATGTTAAGAGTCTCATATTGGACAATATATGACCTGAACAAGTGGTTATAAGTAGGAACAATCCTCACCCTACCAGCCGATTTTGTAGGGTTGAGTTAGACCAAATCCACGCATTCAAACACAAAGCATACATTCAAAAACTAATTGTGGTCTTGTAAAGCTTTAATTCAAAGTACATAAACAAGTCTTGCTTTCATAGTCAGTGACGTATGTTATGTATACACAATGCTAAGGTAGTTGACATTATACCTTTAAAAAATGTGGTTGACATTCAAAAAAACAATTTATTAACATTATTATAATTTCAATAGACAAAAAAACAGAGACAACAAGTTTCTATCCTACCCCGTTGAATTTCATATACAGAAGCCTAGTCTACATAGTGAATGCATAGCCAAAACCAAATTATAGAACAGAATGTGGAGCAATTACTCTACACTAGTTCTTCCATTCTTTTGCATTATTTTGAGTGCAAATTACAACACTAACCATGCTTCAGCTAATACTGAATGCATAAAAACAAGGTGTAATCACAAAGATGCTCCTATAATTCAATACCCTTTCAGACTTCAAAACATTCAACCACAAAACTGTGGAAAAACTGGATTTGATCTTTCATGCAATAAGAATCACCAGACCATACTAAAATTTCCAACTTCAATCAATTTTATAGTCAACAAAATTGATTACAAGTCCCAAAATATTCATGTGACTGACCCAAATGGATGTCTTCCAAAACTCCTTTCAAAACTCAATGTATCATCCACTCCTTTTCATTTCATTGACAATTCCAATTATACCCTCTTCAATTGTTCATCCATGAACACTGTTTTACAATCTTATTACCCTTCCATTAAATGTCTTTCTTCTCATGGATACCAAGTTTATGCTTTGGACTCCACACTTCAAATTAAGGATGTTACTTTGACATATTGTACTAAGTTGTATGACATGATTTTTGTTCCAAACGATGTTGTTTTAAACCATGGTGATGATCTTGTTTTCGGATGGGATACAAGTTGTCGCAATCAAAGTGAAACAAAACATGAATGTTACATCACTGTCAACAAATCTAAAGGTATTTTGTTCTATAATTTAGCTTTATTTCAAAATGAAACATCTTATAGAAATAGCTATTATAAGAAACCAATTCAATAACTAACAGGTTCTTGATTTTTTTACAGGATCAGGGAGAAAAATCGAGATTCTTGGTGACAATTTCTCAGAAATCATGTTCTCTTTGGTTCTATTATCATTTTATCATTACTATTATCATAGTTTTTAAGTCATGTTCTCTTTGGTTTTATGATATAACCTTGTATTTGATTGACAGTGTAATATATCTGAGGTTTTGATTAACTATTTACTCTGATTTGTGCAGTACCGATACTATCATGTCTTGGAATTTTACTGCTAGTCACAGCATTATATCATGTCCGATACACGACTCAAAAAGACAAAGAAAATGAAGCAAGAATAGAAAAATTCTTAGAAGATTATAGAGCATTGAAGCCTACAAGGTATAGCTACTCAGACATAAAAAGGATCACAACCAATTTCAAGAATGAACTTGGACAAGGAGCATACGGAACAGTGTACAAAGGTAAACTATCGAGCGACATATATGTCGCGGTCAAGCTTCTCAAAACATCCACAGGAAACGGACCTGAGTTCATCAATGAAGTAGGAACAATGAGTCAAATTCATCATGTTAATGTTGTTCACTTGGTTGGCTTCTGTGCGGACGGACACAAGCGAGCACTTGTTTACGAGTATTTACCAAATGGTTCATTGCAGAAGTATATTTCCACGACAGATTTCAAAAACCATTTTTTGAGTTGGGAGAAGCTACAAGAAATCGCGCTTGGAATAGCGAAAGGAATCGAGTATCTTCACCAAGGATGTGACCAAAGGATACTTCATTTTGATATAAAGCCTCACAATATCTTACTTGACAGTAACTTCACTCCTAAGATATCTGATTTTGGCTTGGCTAAGCTTTGTTCAAAGGATCAAAGTGCAGTTTCCATGACTGTGGCTAGGGGGACTATTGGTTACATAGCACCTGAAGTTTTTTCTAGAAACTTCGGGAATGTGTCGTATAAGTCTGATGTTTATAGTTTTGGAATGTTGTTGCTTGAGATGGTCGGAGGAAGACAAAATGTGGATGTTGTAGACAAGGGAAGTGGTTTAGGGTATTTTCCGGAATGGATTTATAATTTACTAGAACAAGGGAATGATTTGAGTGAACATATTGAGGTGGAGAAATACGCGAAAATAGCAAAGAAACTAGCGATTGCGGGACTTTGGTGTATTCAATGGCACCCGGTGGATCGACCTTCAATGCAAGTTGTTGTTCATATGTTAGAAGGAGATGGAGGAAAGTTAAGTATGGCACCTAATCCATTTGCTTCTGCTGATCCTGCCATAATGAATGTGAGTTTAATTGGAAGACACTTTCATAGAGAGTGATACATGATTCATGTTAATATGGACTATATTAGGCTCTTCATTTGTTTGTTGTGTTATAGTTGCTGTTGTTAAAGCTTGAAGCTTATAAATTGAGACTATGTCATCTTGATGTGTTGATAAAGCTTCAATAACAATTGTCTGTGAAATTAAATTTCTTTTGATCTGATATAAGTTGCCTTCTCTGGAACAAGTCTTCCCAATCCAGAATTGTTAGAGGCTTCACCAAAGGCTTATTGTCATCATTGTCTGTTGCTAGATGCATCGGGCGCGTGAGAATTCCAGTAGCGAAACACATGTTTTTTTTCTTTTTTTTTCTTCACAATTTTCACTCAGTGCTTTGTATGTTCCTTCTTTTGACTTTTTTGCTCAATTCTTCACACGTTAACATGGTTTTGTTATCATTCTTCTTTCAAATTTATCCGAAATTCTTCCTAAAATTCATGTAATAACAACTGTCATCACAATCCCAAACTTGAATTGTTGTTTGTCCCTAAGTAATTTGTCTACCCACTAATATTTCATTCGAATTAAAATGATTACCCTTACAAACTCTTGTCACCTGTATTTTTTTAAATCAACACTTCGATTCCCTACTTCAATCCAATCAACTCATAAAAATTCTTCTGACATACAAATATTCAACTTGTCACTCATCTTCCCATGATACATTCAAATTAACAAGGTAATCACTCAATCAACATACAAAAGTATTTGCCCATGAATTTGAAAATTTACTAATCGAATCAATCAAAGTCATATTTAAATACATATTTTGTAGGTCTTTTTTCGATTGTAATGTGGCTTATGTATGAGTTGGATAATTTAGGATAATAGGTTAAACTTTTGGAGTTAACTACCTAGTTTTTCCTATGTTATTGAACTCATTCTATCTCACTCTTTTATAATGCACTTAGTACTAAAAATTGCATATTGTTGGTTCTATTTTTCACAATTTTTTTTAAAGAAGATATTTTTAACTTCTTGTTTTCTTTCTTTTTGACCAGTGTCTCTAATACCCCAACCTCAAACTTATTTGTTGCTAACTTTTAATATCAACCCAAAACTTATTCTTTTGAATCAACAAGTAAAATAATTATTTCTACCTAACTCTAAAGAAGGCGGAAAGAATTTATTTTTCAAGTTGTACATCCTGGAATTTTTGTAAGGTTGGATGGCGAGCGATCTGTGCATGTCTCGGACTCAATTTCTCGGGTTCTCGGAGGACTATCCAAAATGGAGCCGTTATGGACAATTAAATGGTCGAGCCAGTTTTAAAATATTAATAGTCGAAACTGTTACAAAGTGACTAATAAGTATGTTAATTACAAGTAGTTAAAATGGATCGGTTACAGTTTTATTATCCATGGCTAGGGTATAAAAAAGACTTTCGGCTATTTCAAAAAGGAGATCGGATGGAATTAATAATACAAAAAAAAAAAAAAAAACACATGAAAACCTTGGACCACCAACAATGGTGGCCAAGATTCCTCCCTAACTGACCTCTTGTCAGACAGGGCGATTGCAATCCAATTTAACCAGCTTCAGGGGAATTTGTCTAAATGATGTTTATCAAGAACACAAGTCAATGACTATATAATATGATTAGGTACTAAAAGAAAGGTTTTAGGCTCAAAGTGGTTAAACGAAATCATATCAAAATAGGATGGCTTAAAAAAGCTCAGAATTTTCACAAACAATTATCTCAATGTGTATTTATCTGACCTTTTCCTTTTGGCTTAATACCCTTTTTGGTCATCTAACTATAGGTCTGGGTCCAATTTGATCCCTTTTTTTTAAGTTCCAAATTGGTCACTTACGCTATTAAAATGGTCCACATTTGTCATTGTCATTAGAAAAGTTAGAATTTTATTCAAAAGGTTGATGACGTGGATTGATTGAGCTTAGGTGTATGTGAAGGAATGGCAATGTGGCAAGTTGACTAAGCTAAATGCTGACGTGTTAAAAGCCTTACAGCATGTGGCATGATGACTGTATTCCTTCACTTATCTTTTCATTCTGATTTCCCCAATATTATTGGTACCCTAATTCCTACCATCAATAGCTTCATCCAATACGGTACAATCCTCTGTTTCAGTTTATCTAAAGCATACCATCCCTCCAACATTGGTTATCTTCTACTACTACAGATATGGATAACCTCTAACATTGGTGGAATTTGCAATCCCAGTGACTTTTTCAAAGAGTTGCAAAAAATAAATGTTTGAGTTCATAGTGAAATTATACAGTAATGAGTGCAACAAGAGATTGAACATACACCTGCCACATGAGACATAAAAAATTGTTATAATCAGAACATATAGATCTTTAACGAGTACATTAATGCATATTTCATAAAGGGTAAAACGAGTTCACGAGAGAGAAGAAATGAAAGCACAAGAGAGCCATAAATAAGAGAGAAAAATGAAAAATGGGGAAAGGGTAGCGCAAAAGAAACAAACACTATAGCAGATCTATCTCTGCTAGGAAGCTCGCGGCGGCGCTCTGGGAATTCGACCATTATTCTTCACTTTTTCCATGTATTTGTTACAGTTATTGCTACTTTAGTAACTGTTGTGGAGATTTTGAAAAATAATGGACTTGCGGTCGAAAAGAGTGAGATACTATGTTTTTGTTTTCTTTTTTACATTTGGGGGGGGGGGATGTTAATTATTTTCCTTTGTTAAGCTCTAATGGTTGAGTTATGTGATTTGATTAATAGTTTGAATCTTGATGCATAAATCATGACATCAATTGTTGATATAAAGGATGATTATAAAGGTAGACCTGTCCAAAAGGCCAATATCAAGGTAAGGGCAGAAATCATGACACCAACTTTTGATGAGCTGGTGGTAGTTGTGGCTGCTGAAGATGGTGAAATGGAGATGCTGAAGAACAAAGTGCTTAAAGTTCAAGACAAAACTACATATGAATCGTTTGAGGATATGTAATCTTTAATGATTTGCATTTTTGTTATTGCCATGTAGAAGACATTTCATATTATAAACTGACATGTAATATTGAACTACAAAATTCCTTTGTTTCTATTCAGTATAAAGTATGCTTTAATTCCTTTGCATTATTGTTTTGTTAAAACTTCTAGAGAGGAAGAAGGTTGGTGATATTTTGAATGTTTTTAATATCATAAAGATTAAAGAATCATCATCAAATCAAATAACATACAACTGGTAAATCATTATTGTCTGACTGAAATGTTTTGAATTAATGAAACTTGTGTAAACACAAATTATATCTCATTCAATGCCCGATTTGAGATTAATAACACTGTTTTGAAGCAAAAGATAAGAACTTGTTGAAGTTCATCAACTGTAATATAACCACTTTCATCCTTGTCAAAATATCATAATGTTGTGTAACGAGATTCTCCTCGAGCTCCAGTTTGTTAATTGAGATGAACACAACATTTTCCCCATCCATCATTAATCAACCTCCTACCTTCCTCGACTTTCCCAAGATCACATAACCCCTTCACCACAATTGAGGTACTATAGTTATCAACAACCACATTCATTCCATCATCACCACCCTTCTGAAGCATTTTATCATACACTTCAAGTGCAATATCAATTTTCCCATTTTCCACCAAACAATTAAGCAATGAATTGTTAGAAAAAACACTTGGAAAACAATTATGCAATTCACGAACCGTATGAAACAACTAAAGTGCTCTATTAACAAACTCATGTTCTACATACACACAAATAACATTATTTAATGCTTCAAAGGTAGGTTTCAAGTTTTGAGCTTTCATATTCTCCAACACCAATTCATCTGCGAGAACACTCTATACTTGGCCATGAGCTTGAGAAGAGACGAATAAGCAACTCCGTTAAAAGGAGAAGAAAATGGTATAGTAGAAGCCCAGTCAAAGAACTTTAAACCAAGTTCAGGGTCATGAATTCGATCAATAACGAAATGGGCAACATCAGAAACAATGACTTCGGATTCATCAAAGCGTGATTCGAGAGAGAACTCATAATTTAGGGAGGATTTTCGTTTCAATTTGAAGAAGAGGAATTTGTGACCTAGCTTTTGGAATTGAGAATGGAAAACATGACCTAAATTTAAAACAAACACAACATAAAGAAGAAGGAGAGACTGACTGTACATTTCACAATGTCATCTCAGAATACACATCATCATTTTTAACATTGTTAGCATCTATTTGACTGTTTGGACAAATTTGGATCATTTTAAAAATGTATGAGACCAATTTGAAACCTTTAAAAGAAAGATAACCAAATTGGACCCTAACTTATAGTTAAAAGACCGATATTAAATCTTATCTTTTTCATGAACTTCACTTTTATTTATCAAACTATTATTATTACTGATGGAATTTTAAATATAAATATTTATAATGATATGTCTAATTTTTAAAATAGCTTTTTAAAAAATAATCAAGTTTAACTTAAGTTGTCTTCAAATTTAAAATTAAAATTTAAAAAATAATAACTTAATCATTATAATTTTTTAAATGTAAATATATCAAAACTGTTTAAAAAACAAATAGAATGATTGATCTTGTGAATTGATGACAAAAACCTTTCTTTAAAAGATTAAAATTAAAATTTTATTATTCTAATTTTGTACTAGCGTGGATTTTGAAATGTATCGAAAGTAGGAAAGAGAAAACGATATTCCAGAGACAGCATTTAATTTAGTAACACCTGTTGAAGAAAGAAGAAAGCAATAACTGATTGCCAGTTACGTATGTCGTTTTGATAGAAACTTGGCATGGGATGCAGAAAACTGCAGATGGCCCCAAGATATTTACGTCTAGCTTCGTAACACCACAACAAACATGCCTCTGCAAACTTGCCAAACAAAATAATACTCCATCATCCTATAGTACTAATATTTAATAAATAATTCTTCCAACAAATATCTTCAAAGAATAACACTTAAAATTAATAATTGTGGCATCCGTCTCAAAATAAGTGTTTTTTTAATCTAAATTTGTGTTTTAAATAAATGTTATTTTATCTTTTCAATTCAATATTAATTTATTTGTATCTTATCCATAATTAGTATTATAAGTATTATTCTCAATACATTGATTCACACTCTATATTTATGATTATGCATGTGTAACCAATAAAAATTAAAGATATTTTTGTAAAATTATTATATTTATCTTTTTACTCATTATATTTCTAAATCTGTGTGCAATAATCTTAAACGATTTTTATTTTGAGACCGAGAGAATAGAAACAAAGAATTATCCTTTTTTATTTTGTTGCGACATTTCTTTCTAGTGAAGAAAAATAACTAGTCAAAGATTTTTTTTCTTCTTCTTAGTCAAAGAAATTGATTTGATTCCTAAGCATATAATACATGTCATAAAGTTAGGGGTTGTCTTTTGAGACTTTGCAGATTGTGTAAATTTAAAAGAAAAAAATAATTCCTATATCACTATAATTATGAATACTATTATCTTTTGAGTTTTTACAACTATCAAGAAAATTAATTATTTTATTTCTATTTTTATATAATAATTCTCCTTTTATCTATAATATCTTTAATTATTTATAATAATTATTTAGAGGTAATTTTGACAAAGTGCATTTAATATTATCTTGAATTTTACAAGTGACAATTATAAAAAAATAAAAATTTATCTAAAATTTGACACTTAAAAATGAACACTATTTATTTATATTATTTTATAAATAACGAAAATAAAAATTATTTTTTTCAATTTCCAATGTCTATACTTAATTTAATTTTTATTGATTGTATAAAATATTTTTTATATTGTCAATATATTTTAATTAAATTTTAAAAAAAAATGCTATTTTATTATTTGAATAATATTTTTTTCAATTTTGTATTATGAAAATTATTAATGATTTAAAGTTGTAGTACTCTAATTTTGTTCTAAATTTTTTTTTCTTTAGAGCTTAATTTTTAATGTGCGTATCATACAAGAAAAATATAAATATGAATAAGAGTCTTGTTCACTTTTTACCTTTCATTGGAAAAATTTAAGAAAAAAAATTAACTTTATGTTTTATTTCATTTTTAGTGCATTTTTATCAAAATTTTAATTCTTTTTACCCTTTTAAAAATTAAAAAAAAATACATAAAATATTTATTTACTAAATTTTATTCATTTTATTATTGTTATTAATTATTAATATTTTTGAAATAAATAAAAAATCAAGATTCTTGCATTTTTTCCACAATTTCTCCATTTGAGCATGCTTCCATGCTCCCTTCTTTTTGTCATAATTTGTTCACTACCATTTGCATAATGAAAACTTTACACACCAGGCAATACATTGTTCTCTTGTTTGCTGCATAATTGAATGACTTTCTCACATGAAAGAGAGAGGCTTAGAAATTTTAGAGAAAGCAAAACACATCCAAAAAAAAACTAGTTAAACATACATTCAAAATCACCATACACATCATCTTTTACATCAATCAGCTTCCATTAAAACTACTATCTTCACCTTCAACAACAACAACTTCACATGTAACTTGCTTGCTCAGGTTTCTAAGTTATCATCCCATTTAAAACATAACTTATGTAATATACTTGCTTTGATAATTTAGGTTTTGCAGTGTTCATATTTGTAATATGTTGCAAATATTGATTTATATATTCATGTAGGTATAATCATGTTATAGTGGTAGTTTAGAGTTTGTTTAGAAGTGGTGTTTATGTAAACATCCTATGTATGCTGGTTTTAATCAATGGATGAGAGAGAGAGTGAGCTGAGAATGTTATGTGAGTGAAAATGCAATATGGATGCGCCGATAGACGTTGGCGCGGTGACCGCCATCACCAAGGTTTACTTTGTGTCGATCGTCAGTGTACTCATTGTTGTCATTGATGTTTGATACTATATCGGTGTCCATCAACGCAATGACAATTGTCACTAAATTGTGTTACTATGACGAATCGTTCGTCAATGTAATAATGATCGTCGTCGTTGTGTGTCTAATGACGATATAAACTGTCACCAGAGTGACGACTGTCACCTTGTTCTAAACAGCCAAAACTTAAAAATGATTAAAAAAAAATTTATTTTACTTTTAATATTTTTTATCCTTGTAACTAAGTTTTATCCTCTTCTAATATTTTTGAATTTTTCATAAACAAAAATGGATTAAAAAGGATAATCGAATGTACATCTTCTTTATCTTTGAATATTCAAACGTAAAATGCATATCTCATTTTAGTTCGAGAATACATCTTCTATAAGAAAAAATGATAATATCGACATTTTAAATTTTGCAATTAGAATCAAATGAAAAAGGAATAATATGGTGCACTTCCTTGAATAATCGAACGTGTGACGCATGTCTCGTTTTAGGTCGGACATTCGTCTACTACGAACTAATATTTTAAATTCTTTTCCATAAACAAAATTAGATTATAATGAGAATAATCAGGTGCACACCTCTTTATCCTCAAGTAAGCAAACGCAAGGCGCACGCCATGATTTATTTCAAATAAAAACAACCACAATCAACCAACTTTATTTTTCGCTCATGCACGACCAAACAATTTCTTAAACAAACTTTACTGTCTAAGGGCGAGTCTTTTTTTTAATGAGTTTGTTTCTGCCATACCGCAATTAAACTCCATTTCACAATTAAAATTAATCAACCCACAAATTTTTGCTACAAGAACTACGAAGTTTTGAGTTCCCCATCACACTTAGTGATATGTAGGAGCGAGATTAAATATCTTATCAAGCACCTTAATAAAAAAAATTTGGTCTCTTTTCATTTCTTGTAGATACTTTTAATAATTAGAAAAAATTCAAAACTAATTAAGTTGTAACTATTGTTTACAATAGATGTCATGGAGTGCTAATACACTTTTTGTGCATAATCGACCCTCAAATTTAAATTTGGTTATGATGACCTTATTTTAGTTCCTAAAGGGTTTTATTGATATTTTCTTTTAAAAATAAACTTCAGTGATGACTTCATTGTCATTCGAGCATTTATTCACACGAATATTTTTTTGCACCGCGGCAAAAGCAAAACAATATTTTATTTTCTATAAATCTTCTTTTTCTAAAGTAATTTTATTCAAGGCATGGTTGATTATTCAATATAAACTCATTTCTCAATTGAATTCAAATATCAACTTACCACATATAAAATAAGCTTTTTATTTAACAAAACTTATCTTAAAAAAAAAGTAATAATGACACTTATATAAAAAATATAATCATATTTTGAGTTTAATAAATATTAAGTAATTTTATTCAAGGCATGGTTGATTATTCAATATAAACTCATTTCTCAATTGAATTCAAATATCAACTTACCACATATAAAATGAGCTTTTATTTAACAAAACTTATCTTTTAAAAAAAGTAATAATGACACTTATATAAAAAATATAATCATATTTTGAGTTTAATAAATATACATTAATAATGTGAAATAGTTTTACGCTTTCACTAATAATCTTATTATCATTCTATAAGAGACTGTTAATTCACTATTACGGAATACACATTTCACAATAGTTGAAAGAAAGATTTTATCATCATAGATGGTGATCTGTGGTAATAGAGAGTGTGGTAATATGTGTTCGCTTTACCATCAAGGGTAGATAACTATAGTAAAACTCAGTAGCATGTTACATATCACTACGCTTGTAGAAAACAGTCGTAGTGAAATGTGATGATTAGGGGTTCGATATCCAACACTTAAATCACTACAACAAAAATGGATTTAGGCAACAATGGAAAATCGCCTCCTAAAGGTATAAAACCGTTGCCTAAGACTTTAGGGGACGGTTTATCAGGTGTGGAATAAACGATCGTTGCATATTACCTTAGAGCGCGGTTTTTTGGTTTCTACCCACGAATTTTTTACACCGTCTCCTAAAATTCTAAAGTCCATGGTTTTAGTTGAAGTTTTAGACTGCGGTTTTCAAGTAGTAATATAAAAGTTACAATCATGGTAAAAGATTTAGCGTATAATATTTTACGATGGTTATAACTAGCAACTGTTGTGATACGTTCACTTGAGTTATTATAACTTATGTTGACTGTTTATTTTACCAACTTGTCAATAAACATATTATTTTTCAATTTAATTTAGAAATTAATAATATGAAAAATTGAGTTATATTTGAAGAACAACTTACACTAATTAATGTTTTTCGAGCTTTCTATAATCCATTATCCGTAACTCACTCTCTGATTGTTAGAATTTGGTTTAATGTTTGTAGTTCCTCAATCAACGCTTTCTTTTTTTACTAGTTCATTATGCAAAGTTAATGAACTAGTAAAAAAGAAAGTTTTGATTGAAGAGCTACAAGGATTAAACTAAATTATAACAGTCAAAGAGCGAGATACAGATAATGGGCTTAAGAATGCACATAAAACATTAATCAATGTAAGTTATTTTCTAACATAACTTAATTTTTCATATTATTAATTTCTAATTCAATTCGAAATGTTATATAATAAATGAGGGGTCGGTAAAACACTCAAACCACATATGATATATTGTAAACTCAACTTTTAGTTAGGGATGACAATTGGACTCATCCCTAACGGATACCCTCAAAATTTACCCACAACGGGTAGGGTAAAAACCCACAAAATGGGTACGGGCTCGGGCACGAACAATTACTCATTAAAATAAGTAGGTATGGGCGCGGGTACGGGTACCTTAGTACCCATCCCGCCCTATACTCACACAATAAATATTTATTTTTTTATTTTTTATAATTATTTATACAAGTTAATTTATCAATTTTATTAAATACATGACTATTAAACTTGTATGCATTTTTATATAAATGTTTTTTTATTTCTTAATTCAACAATAACATATTGTATTTTTTCGTGTTATTAAAAACATAAAATCACATGATAAATAATAGTTGATTAATTATTTTTATTAGAAATGCGGGTAAATGAGTATAGGTACGGGTACTTAGGTATCCGTAGGGTATGAGTATGGGTACAAATATTGATATCCACGCGGGTATGGACTCAGGTACGGGGATTTTTTTTTAACTACGGGTATGGGGATAAGTACTATAGTACCCTGCCCATTGTCATCCCTACTCTTAGGACATGTTAGCTGCAATATACAATTAATAATATTATCAAATATCATAAACAATAACATTAACATTAACATATTTATACAATCATATCATACAATAATGTAAAAATCAGCATTTATCAAACCTACCTCAACAACAATGTTTATCAACATACCTAACAAAAATATCAACAAACTTCAACAAAAATATATAAATTAAATCATAAACTTATGAACATAACAAAATCATTTATGAGCAAACAACACAAACAAAAAACAAAATCATAAACTAACCTTAACATAAACAATAACACATTTATAAAGCATTCCTCAACAACAACATTTATGAACAAAATCATCATAAAGTAACCTTAGCATAAACAACAAAATACTTTAACGAAAAAACACATATCTCAACAATAACTTAATCAATTTACATACCTCGACAATTTAAAATCTATAATCTCACCTTATTAACAATAAAAGAATAAATCTTATGTCGGACGAAGATAAATGTTTGATGTAGCTTTTGAACAATAAAACAAGATAAATAAGAATAATATTTTTAACAATAACAATATCATATCATATCTGATAAAATGATTCACATATTTACCTTTACTTGAAAAGATTTGTGGAAAAAGAAAACAAAGATATGAGTTTGATACTTGTTTAGTGACGCATCTTCCATTGATTTATACTAGTTTGAGAAGTTATTTTAGAGTTTTGTAAAAGTTAGGATAAAGTTTTGAGAGATTGGGACAAGACGAGAGAAGTTAGAGTTTCACACTTACAACATTATTTATTCTAAAGTGAATTAAGTTAGTTTATATAGGTAATATATTTCACAACGATGGTTAAAAATAATCATGGTGATTTGTCATGATACACTACAAGAAATTATCCATTTTGTGACACATGAGTTGCGGCCCTTATGTAAAAACTGTCATAATTCTTTATTTGTGATAGTTACCATAACAATTAAACTCAATTGCCTCAAAAAATTTAATACAAATGAATAGAACTTTAAAAAAAAGTCCAGTATTCCCATATAAAAATGACTAAGACAATTCAATTCAACTTAGCCTCCTATTTTATTTTAGAATGAAATGTTTTATTTTTAAATTGCTTTCTATTTTCATGTATCGAGCCAAAAACACATTCTCCATCTGTATCTCTCACTTCAATTCTCAAGAAAACACAGAGCACATACTCAGTCAAATTATTCCTTCAAAATCAATGTCGCATCCTCTTCTTATCTTTCCATCTTTGGCCATACCTTCTCCTTTTCAAAAACACAACTTTGATTTAGTTCACAATTCTAACCCTTCTCTCATAAAACGTTAGGGATTATTGTAAACCCTAAAATTTTATCGTCGATTCGAGTCATCATCGGAATAACTTTTCTTGATTTCCAAAGTAATTCTACCGGTGTTCCCAAACATATGCATGTGGGGTAACTTTTTTGTTACATAAGTAATCTAGAAACCCTGGCAGAGTTTTCATAATGAATTGCATGCTACTTATTTTCTCAGGTCAAGTTAGGGACACCTAGATACTAGGAAAGGTATTATGTTGAAAATTTTGGTGTATCAAATGTGGAGGAGATTGATAAAATTAATAAAGATGCAGTAAGTTCTATCAAATTTTCTTACTTACAAATAATCAACCTTGTCTAATTATGTATTGTTCTTGGATCACATTACATGCTCATATATTGGACCGACTCTAATATATTGTTAGAGATAATGATACGATAGCAAATCATCCATGACCAAGGGGTTTGGAGTTTGAACCTTGTTACCCTTTTTTTTAAATAAAAAGTTGAACTTCAGTAAAAGATAGGTGTGTTTCTTCATGTGCACGCTTAAAGTACAAACATTTATTTCATGGGGGGTTGTGTAATACATATAAGATAAAAACTGTTCATGTTTCTTATGTTAAAAGCTTGGGGTTTTGGGTAGATGATTTATAAAATGCATGCTTGCGTTGTACGTAATTTTCATCACACTTTTGTGTTCATTCTATTAAATTGGATTTTATGACACTGACATACGTTAATCTGAATCATGTGACAAGTTTTAAATTCTTAGGCTTAATACATTCTTTGGTCCCTTTACTTAATTTAATGTTATGTTTTGATCCCTTAACTAAAAAATGTTACATATTGGTCCCTTAAAAACTATTTTGTTACACAAAATGGTCATTTTCGTTAAATTTTATGGAAAAAACGTTAACTTGGACTACGTGGAAATTATACAGAATAATTAAAATATTTTTGTACTGAATAATCTTCTTCTTCATCATTCTACACTTTCCTTCAACAATTCACACAAATAAGAGAAATAAGCTCTCCAATGGCTTTGATGGCCTCCACGAGCTCCAAAATTGCCCAAATTCGTTTCTCTCTCTCTCTCTCTCTCAACTTCAAATTAAGATCGAAAATAAAATAACGATATCACATTTATCTTCTTCATTCACGATCCTCTAGAAGACTAGTTCGGATTTATTGAGTGACGAAGGGGATGTTGCAATGGTTTTGATTTGAGTGGGGGAAAAGGAGAAATGATGAAGGTGGTCTCGGTGGAAGGCGGTGGTCTGAAATGACGATTCATGTCATTCTCTTAATTGATGGATGTAAAGGTAAAGTGTTTGTTTATGACGTTTAAAGCATATGGATAAATCTCCACATTTACATTGTTATGCTTATGTTTGTTTGTGGCTGTATTTTTTCTAGAAAGTTCTCATATGTTTTTTTCTTATGTTGTTAGGTTGTTTGCTGTTGTGGATGATATTTTATGCAATAATGGAGGTTGGAGTGATTGTACCACCTTGTTTGGTTTATGTCAAATATTCACTTATTTAGTTAATCTGAAGTTCGTAATTATCACGATCTTTGCCTTCTCTATATCTTCATTTCAAAATTTTGCATGTTTATCCAATTTAGCTAAGTTGAAGGATTGATAATGCATGTGACTATAACGTTCAGTTCTTCTGGATATGCCTGAATTTAAGATTTAAAAATCATGTTATCAAGGAAATAAAAAATAATTAAATATTTTTTTTTAGGAATATTCTAAACTAATTCTTTTTTCATGGTCAAAATCTACTAATTGAGTGTTACTCAATATAAAAATGCAAAATCACTTAAATCTAATCAAGATAGTTTTTACAAGTGAGTTCTTACTACATGAGTGTTTGGTTTTCAATGTGAAAGTATTGAATATTATTTATTACACCTCCGTCTCACAATGAGTGACCCATTTAGAATAAATTAATGTCGTAAATGAATAATCTATTTCAATTTCCAACGCATATTTTTCAATTTTATCCTCAAATTAATATTACTTTTGTTATTCCCAATACAAGATAAAAATACTTTAGTAAAAATTTCACTATTTTTCCTTCATTTATTCTTTTTTCTTAAATTGTATGAAAAGTCAACTGGGTCACTCATTGTGAGGCGGAGAGAGTATTTTTTTTTGGAAAAACTTGATGTTTGATTGTTGTGTTAATGTAAAAGTTGTATTTTTTAAAAGTTAGTTTTTCATTTTCTTCGTGTATTTTCTGATTTGTTGAAGGTTAAAAAACAAGAGATTTTCGAAAGATGAATCGGCTACTAATGAACGACAAAATTGTTTAGGCATAATTAGTCCTCAGGTCCTATAACTTAATTTTAAATGTTGCTTTAGTCCCTTAATAAAAAATCATTACAGTTTGGTCTCATATTATTAGTTCCATTTCAATTTGGTCCCATAATATTAGTTCCATAAGTAATATTGATAATTTCCGTTAGTTTAGCTGAGAAAATGTTAGGTTTTACCAATGTGGCGTGCCAACTGTGTAATGGCTCAGCAAAAGGATCAAATTGAAACCTTATAATTATTTAAGGGACCAAATTAGGAAAAAAAATTAATCAAACCCTTTAATAAATTTCATATAAAAAATAATAAAAAATAAATTGAAAAATAATTATAAAAAAAAAACAGAAAAACAATTTTATTAGAACATTAATTTTACTAGAACGATTTTACTCCTCGGATATGAATGAGAACAATTTTACTAGAACGATTTTGCAGGAAGATGACCCTTAGAATTTTGGACAAACTCAATAAATACAATGAAGTAGCAAAACTGAATTTAACATATATTGTTATTGTTATGGTTACAAATATTACTATGGTTACAAAGCAACAACGGCGGGAACAAGGAAGAGATCAATGCATTATTAATTCATATTTGCTAATGCTTCTAAATCAACATCAGGTGCCAAATCAACATTTGCTAAAATGAAAAGATCATAAATTGCACAATGCATAACTTATATCCTTGGCCTTCTCCTTTTCATGATACCAAAAATTCTGAGAATTTTCTCTCTTCCTGATACCAATCAATGTTTTTGCCAAACAACAAAAATCATACAACGGACAAAAATCATTTCTTCTTCCTTCAGTTTCAATGTTTCATCCAAACATCATTCTTAAATTTAGAATCAAAAACCAAATCACCATTAAAGGAAAACTACTTGTACTCTACAAAACAACCAAAACTCTTATGCCCATAACACATCTTGTGAAATAGAATCTCGAACTCACCCATGGATCTTCCACAATTCCCATAACACATCTTGTGAAATAGAATCTTGAACTCACCCACAGATCTTCCACGGCGGTTGCGATTAAGGGGTGATAGTCGGTACTAGCGGCAACGCAGTTGGGCTTCACCTTCGTTGTTGGCATCAATGTTTCAAAACCCTAGATTTAAAATTAGGGGAAAATGAAGGAGATAGAAAATAAAAGAAAGAGATAAGGTTATAAACATACATAACGGCGGCGGAGAGCAATGAGAAATTGCAGAGAGATGATTAGAAACATTAGGACTTTCACATGTTTAATAACAAATAATAATTAATTGAAAATAAACAAATCAAAAAGCCACGTAAGTTAACATGTTGTCAGTAGACTGCCACATATGCACATTGTTGTGAATCAGATACCTTAGAAACAAATTATAATAAGTTTCTTTATGATCAAGAAACCTACAAGGGTTAGGGTTTTGGGTAACCATGGATAAAAGGATTGGTTATAAATTTTATTTTTTTCCTTTCTCTTGAAACAAGATTACAAGTATACAAAAATAACAAATATCCTCTCACTTTTGAATTAGGGTTTTATCTTCCTATTTTCCTCTCATATTTTATAATAAGGGAAAATAGGAAGATAAAACTCTTATTATAAAATATGAGAGACTAGTATGCTATTTATAAGAAAACTAACATACTAACTTAATGGGCTTTTTAACAATTACCCATTACAAGCTAGCTTATGGTACAACTAACTTAAATAATTGGATCCATAGTACAAGGCCCAATTAAACAATAACATGTGAGAGGACTTCGACAACATGTTATTCGTACTAAGGTTTGTTCCAATATTCCACAAATCTCCACCTTGGAACACACTATATACCAACAAGAAACAAATTAGATTTCTTCATGCAACTTTATCAACTGCATATAGTGGAAAAACTTACAACCGAGCAACGTCTGGGTGATCATATCAGTAGCATTATAATGTGTCGAAACCTTCAGCACTTGGACTTCTCCATGCTCGATTGCCCCTCTGACGAAATACAACCTCACATCAATGGGCTTGGTTTGCTTATGATAGGCTGAGTTCTTAGACATCAGTGATGGGACATTGATTTATTCTTAACTTGAATTGAGGGTTTTTCAGAGTCACAACAGACTTTGAATTTGACATACCAAAATTATCGAGAATCTTCTTCAGGTATCCTCTTAAGATAAGCATAATCTCGACTATTTTCTATCTCTCCGAATGTCAATCCCAAGAATCCTGGATGCATCTCTCAGATCCTTCATATTGAACTCCTTATTGATTTCAACCTTCACCCTCATTACATTTTCGACATTGTTGCTTGCTATTAGAATATCATTCACATAAAGCAACAAAATAACAAATGAATTACAAGGTCGAAATTTGAGAACCACAACATTTAGGATCAAGACATTATTTCATAAGCATAAGTGTGGTAGAAAATTCTTCAACAAAAATGCAAATGCAGAATGGGTTTCTAGAGTGATAGTTGACAAATTGAAGAACAATTTAGGTATGAAATTGAATGAAATGGTAGCTGATGTGAGACTGAGGTTTGCTACAGAGATAATTGGTTGCAGGGAATTCAAAGTAAGACAACTATCTAGAAGGATGGTTGAAGGGGACTTAGCCAAGCAATATAGCATGAAATCACCATATCAAGTCTTACACAAGAAAAACCCAACAACATCACATCTTCATTCCTTTAGATGCCTTTGTTTTCCTTGGTTGCGACCTTATGTCTCAAATAAACTTCAATCTCGATCTCAACCATGCATATTCTTAGGATATGAAAAATCCCAATACAGTTATATATGTCTTGACCCAACATATCACAAAATATACACCTTTAGGCATGTAAAAAATTTTGACCACATTTTTCCATACAACCAACTTGTCAAACCAACACCACCACCATCTCTAACCATACCCAACATACTACAACCCCTTCATACCATCATACATATCCTTCAACAACCATCACTTGAGTCACACGTTATGACCCATGAAGAGGATGATCTTTTGACTTCAAATACAATGTCAGGTAATGATACTCATCCGCCTAATCTTGTTACTACACCTATTGTCACTCCTAATACCTCTACAACCCCTACTACTGAAACAAACCAAATCATCACAAGGTCAAAGAATAATATATTCAAGCCAAAAAGGATGTATACTACATCAAAACATCCTCTACCTGAGAATTTGGAACCTTCAAACATCTATGAGGCAATGAAACATGCCCATTGGCGTCAGGCAATTGCAGATGAATTTGAAACCTTAATAAGAAATGGCACATCTCTATCGTACCACCTAAGGCAGGGAAAAACATTGTTGGATGTAGATGGTTATTTCGTATCAATAGAAATAGTGATGGTTCCATTGCTCGCTACAAGGCACGTCTTGTTGCCAAGGGTTTCACACAATGTCCTGGCATTGACTTCAAGGAGACATTCGCACTAGTTGTTCGCCCACAAACAATTAAGATTATTCTTACCTTAGCAATCTCTCATCAGTGGTCAATGCACCAACTAGATGTGAACAATGCATTATTACAAGGAGCTCTTACAGAAGAGGTCTTCATGGACCAACCGCCAGGTATGAAAGACTCAACACACCCCAACTATGTATGTAAACTTCACAAGGCCATTTATGGCCTACGTCAAGCACCAAGAGCATGGCATGACTCTCTGAAGGAATTTATTATTGTATATGGATTTCAAACAAGCAAAAGTGATCCATCCTTGTTCATTTATCACTCGGGTGATACTAAGGCTTACTTTCTAGTCTATGTTGATGACTTGTTGCTCACCGGTAACAACTCTACATTCCTTCGAAGCTTCATCAAGGCATTATCTCAACGATTTTCGTTGAAAAATATGGGACAACCTCACTACTTTATGGGTATTAAAATCATACCAACAAGCTCTGGAATTTTTCTCTCTCAACACCGGTACATTTGTGACCTCTTACAAAAGTTTGACATGGAGGGGGGAAACCATCTCCCACACCACTTTCCTCCACAGCTGTGCTACAACTTCACGATGGTACATCATCCACCGATGCCATAGAGTTTCGTAGAATAATGGTGGGCTTCAGTATCTTAATCTTACTCGTCCAGACTTATCATATTGCATCAATAAGTTGTCTCAATTTATGCATAAACCAACCTTCATTCACCTACAATACTTGAAACATGTCCTTCGGTACATCAAACAAACCATTAATCATGGTCTCATGCTACGAAAAACTGCTGCAAACAACTTGTTAGCATACTCTGATGCAGATTGGGGTGGGAACAATGATGATCGCACATCTACCTCTGCTTATATCATTTTCTTCGGAGGCAACCCAATTTCGTGGCTCTCAAGAAAGCAAAGAACTGTTGCACGATCATCTACTGAGGTAGAATATCGTACAGTTGTTACCGCTACCACTGAGATCATGTGGCTCCAAAACTTACTGCATGAACTAAGAATACCCATACATGACCCTCCACGACTATTGTGCGACAATGTGGGTGCCAAATACCTTTGTTCCAATCTTGTATTTCACTCAAGAATGAAACATATATCATTAAATTATCATTTTGTCAGAGAACAGGTTCAAACTAACAAGCTTCTCGTAACACATGTATCTACCAAGGACCAGCTGACAGATTTACTCACTAAACCACTTCCCACAACCAAATTCACTGAGCTCATGTCCAAGATAAAGGTCATTGATGGAACCTTCATCTTGAGGGGGTGTAATGGACCAATGAAAGAAATAATTTGAATTGGTCATCAAATAATTAAATGAGAGTTATTTGATTATTATTGCATATGATTCTGTGAAGTAGTTAACAAACAGTTAGCTATAGTTTAGACCTAATTCTAGCTTTTTCTATTCAATTATCATCATGTATTATAGGTTTATATACTGATGTAAATCTCTGTGAAAAAACCAATTCATTCTTGTGAATTACATATTCTTATATTTTTGACATTGTTTTTGACATTTAAAAAATGATATTATATGAAAAAGAGAAATTATATATATATATATATATATATATATATATATATATATATATATATATATATATATATATATATATATATTAAAAATTGTAAATTAATTTATAATTTAAAATATAAATTTTTAATATAAATTTGGAAATACTTTAGAGTGTCGTGTGGAATCTCATTCACTCAAAATGATTGTAGAAACTTTATTAACTCTGTTCTTATTGTAAGAAAAAAATTCTTATTTAAATAATAAATAATATATTTAATTTATATTAAATTCAGATATATTAATTATTTAATAAATTAAAAGAAAAATCTATAATAGAGACCAAATATAATTTTGTCTCAATTAAATAATTTAATATTAAACTTTAACACCAACTCATGATCTATATTTTAATCAAATAAAAATTTTATAATAAACTCATTAAAGTAGTATATCTTCTTAATTAATACTCGTGGTTTATGATACAGTAAGAAAAGTGTATTGAAAAACGTAGATTTAACATTATTTTACAAAGAAAACAAGATGCATGATTAACGTGGGTAACCACACCACACCACACCAAAACATCAAGCATGGATATTGGATGGACAAAGAAAGAAAATTCAGCGTGCGTGTCTAGATACAGTGCAGTAGTTAGGAAGCTGCAATGGTATCTCTTCTATATCTAGTAACCAGGCCCCAAATCAATTACGCAACCCATCTCTACATAACACATGTCCTTCAATTTCTCTAACCTCAACAAAAGTATTGAGTAATAATTTTCTGAAAGCAACGTCTATAATGCCACGTAACACTATCCTATGACTATGACTACGACATTTCTCTTTCTTTCTTTTTTCCTTACCAACTGGCCCCACACAATGTATCGCTTTCATCCATCATCGACCCTCCACGTACCTGTTTTCTAATCTCAGCCGTCCACGTCTCCTTCATAAAAAGCCAGTTTTATAGTCCTTTAAATTTCCACCTGTTACACGATTAATCAACTCTTTTGAAATCAACGGTTTGGATTTGTTGTAATTCGGATCTCGCTATCAGATACTTTAAATTTGCGTCTTCTCCACTTCCGCCGTTTTTACCAATGCTTCTTTAGTTTTTTTTTTGGTTTGATATTAGTATTACATTTATTACATGCAAAAACGACGATGAAAGACGTGAAACGACACTCGTTGGAATCGTCTTTCTCGCGAGTTGAGGCGGTTAAGAAATTGGAAAATGTTCAGCGGAGGAGGTTGAAGATTCGGAGAATGAAGTATAGCTGTCAGGCGAAGATCCACGTCGGAGATGACTCTGCCGCTGGGGAGGAAAAGGAGTTTCATGAATCGGTTGAGATATCTCTGTCGTTGGCGAGCTCGTCGTCGTCATCGGAGGAAGAGGATCGGTCGTCGAAGCGGAATGTTGAAGATGAAGATATATCTTACGGTTCGGTGTCGGTGATAGGGTGTAGAAAGGAAATGGAGGATGCGGTGAGTGTGGAGATAGGCTTTGCGGTGAAAGAGAGTGAGAAGTGTGATTTCTTTGCTGTTTATGACGGTCACGGTGGAGCTCAGGTGGCGGAAGTTTGTAGAGAGAGGTTGCATCAGGTTGTGGCGGAGGAGGTGGAGAGATGTGGAAATGACGTGGAATGGAACTGGGAGAGAGTGATGGAAGGGTGTTTTGGTAAAATGGATAGAGAGATTGCGGGTAATGCAGCGGTTAGGACTGTGGGGACCACGGCTGTTGTGGCGGTTATGGCTTCGAGGGAGATTGTTGTTGCAAATTGTGGTGACTCTAGGGCGGTTATGGGAAGAGGCGGTGAAGCTGTGGAGTTGTCTAGTGATCATAAGGTACGTATTAATATAATATTAATTTATTTAAAGAAAATTATTGTATGATGATAACAATTTATTTGAAGAAAATTATTATATGATGATAACAAAACTGGTAAATTCCTTGCGTGTGCGTACAGCCAGAAAGACCTGATGAGTTGATGCGAATAGAAGAAGCGGGTGGAAGAGTCATAAACTGGAATGGCCACCGTGTTCTCGGTGTTCTTGCCACTTCACGATCTATAGGTTTGTTTCAAATTCATTATTTTATGCGATCAATTTCAATTTCAATTTCAACATATATTTTCTAACTATGTAATTTTGATGCATGCAGGAGATGAGTATCTTCGACCATATGTGATATCAAAACCTGAAGTCACTGTGACAAAGAGAAGCAGTGATGATGAATTTCTGATACTGGCAAGTGATGGTTTGTGGGGTGTGATGTCTAGTGAAATTGCGTGCCAAGTTGTAAGGAAATGCTTCAAAGGGCAAATAAGGAGAGTTTGTGATGGGGTTGGGAATCAGAAGACTAGTCGTGCTGCTGAAGCTGCAGCATTATTGTCTGAGATAGCATTGGCAAAGGGTAGCAGAGATAATACCAGTGTTATTGTTGTTGACCTAAGAGGAACATTAATATCTAGTTGACGCCTCAATTTATTTTCAGTCAAGGTTGTACACCCTTTGAGCTAAGATATTATTTGGTAAATATAATAATCGTAATTAATCAGTGTCATAAATATGATCTCTAATGCACTCTTTCCAAATTTTTAAATGCATTGTTTGTTTATTGATTGGAATTTATGAGTTTCATTACATTTGAAATAGATGTAACCGTATTATTAGAAATGAAACAAGCTTTTGTTAGAGGTTTTTTTTTAAGATAAGCAAAGATGAATCAGAATGTGTATAAGGAATTAGCAGTTCTAATTACAAAGGAATCCAAGCATGACACTATAAAAAAATATTGATTTAGCAGGGTGAAAATCATCTGGTAAAGAATAAAACTTGCCGGGGGTGCAAAGCATTTCGCAACTTACTTTTATCAATTTACCAGCTTTTCCATCTGCTTAGTGATGGAGGGAAATTCAATGTTTTTTGAAATTCAGGTTGCAAAGTGATATCCACCCCGCAACTCTTCTATTAAAATTTGGGGGAAAATTTTTTGAACATTTATTGCTTGGTCAGAGGTTGCAGGAAAAACGAGACCTCGTAACGGTATAAAGGGGTTTGCGGGGTGTCTCTTATTTAGCAATAGTTGTGTTTTGCGGGGTGTCTCCTATTTAACAATAGTTGTGTTTTGCGGGGTATCTCCTATTTAGCAATAACTGCGTTTTGCGGGGTGTGTAACACCTAACAAAATATTTTTGAAAATATTTATGAAAAGCTGTCATAGGATACAATAAGTATGTCGACGTTCTGCCTTTTCTGACATAAAGTTTGCGGGGTGCATTACATATGGCTAAGTGCAACAGTCATATTTTTTGTAGGGTGTATTTCACCTCTCTAATGTCATTTCTATATTTCAAACGCTACCTCTTTTTCTCCATTCAATATTTATAATTTTCCACTCTTCTTCTCTTCTAACCTCCAACCTTTCCCTATTCTTCTCTTCCAACCTTTCCACTCTTCTTCTCTTCTAACCTCCAACCTTTCCACTCTTCTTCTCTTCCAACTTTTACACAAGATTCTAACTTTTTATCTTCATTTCCAATTGTAAAGGTACACATTTTTTCTTTCATATTTTTTTTTGCAAATAATTAAATTAATTTATATGATAGTATGAATGATGTTTAGATCTATATAGACATGTTAGAATTTTTTTTTCGTTTTTAGAATAATATGTTATTGTTATTTTTATTCGTTTTTAGATATGTATGTTAGAATAATATGTTATTTTTATTTTTCGTTTTTTTCATTATTTATATTATTATTATTATTATTATTATTATTTGTTATTTTTCAGAATATGTTATTGGTATATGTTATTAAAAAAATAGAATAATATTATTATTGTTATTTTTTAGAATATTGAAATAATATATTATTTTCTTTTTTTTTTTTCGTTTTTCTATATTATTGAAATAATATATTATTATGTTATTATTATTATTATTATTATATACATAATATTTTTTCGTTTTTTTATATATTTTTGTTTTTTATATTATTGAAATAATATATTATTAGATTATTATTATATACATAATATTTTTTTCGTTTTTTTTTCGTTGCAGGGTGAATTTTGGGTTTGCGGGGTGATATGCACCTAGCAAATTCTTGTTTTTTTTATTAGTGAGAAAAATAAAAAAATCTATTACGGAATTAAACAGATTCACATATCAGATTTTCACTCCTTCCGTGAATGAGAATTGGAGCACTTAAACTTAGCTTGATATCAAATAAATTAGAACAAGAGTTAATTGGATTAGGAAAACCGAGCAATAGAAAAAGGTTGAAAAAGTAGACTTTCGAAGTAATTTAAATGAAAAAGAAATGAAGGCCCGGAAGGTATCACATGGTAAGACGAAATAAGTCTCTAAAGGAATAGTTGATTTTGCTAAGGAAATAGGGGTTCGGTTTGTAGGAGATGAAGCAAAGGTTGTGAAAAAGATAGCAAAAACGTATCCAAGGACAAATAGGTTTCAAAAAGAGGGGAAGGTCAGGGCAATGTGTAAAGTCTGATGTTGGAGAGTAAGAAGATAGGAGATTTGTTGTTATCAATGAAGGTAATTGTGCCGAAGAAGCAAGTATGTTTATGTATCATATCACAATCAGAAAGATCCAAGGATGCTTGATATTTGTTGTTGCAATGCTCTTGTGGATTCTGTTTTGAGAATGGTTTTAATTCTGAAGTTGGCAAAGCTTCTGAAGTTATAATCTTCTGAAGAACTAACTGTTGAAGACTTTGATGACTTGAAGTTCTAAAGACTGAAGGTTTTGAAGACCAAGTGTAGAAAGACTTTAAAGACTTAAGGGTTCTGAAGATTAAGGTTCTGAAGACTAAATGTTAAAGACTCTAAAGACAAGGCTTTGAGTGAACAAGGTTCTGAAGACTTGAAGTTCTAAAGACCAATGGTTTTAAAGATAAGTGTCGAAGTTCTGAAGACAAGGTTCTGAGTGAACAAGTTCTGAAGACTTGAGATTCTGAAGACCCAACTATCACGTCTCTACCCATGCTTCAATCATCTACTATCAGACGCCTCTGAAGTTCAAAAGACAATGTTATCGTTAGCAAGGATAGTTCACAGTACGAAAATATTTTATCCCACTACCTCTCCATTAACCTTAAATTGTGGAAAAAGGACATACGTGGCAATACTATTTTCATCCCTGTGTAACGACATTCCTCAGCAGTCAACTGCTCTCCAAAGGCTCTATTTTGTTTGGCTATAAAAGGAAAGGATCACATGCTTATGTGATGTTGTTGATCAGTAACCAAAACATGTCTATGTGAGGTTGTCAAAGATACGACCGTGTGATGTTGCTGAATGCCACAACCAAAAAGGGTTGATACACTCACACTACCAAGTTGTCAAAATGGTTCTTGATCCATGTTGTTAATGTTTTCATGCAATCACATGAGGTTGATGATTACAAGATAACAATGGTATAAACCATGATGTACGGAACTGATTATGAGCCAAAGGTGTATAATGATTTGACATTAATTTGCTTTTGCAGAAGTCATTGGTTCACAATGAGCTTAATTTCATATGTGTAATACCCCAATTTTGTCCGGACATTTTAAACTCGTGTGATACATGCTCATTTATTAAGTTTCGCATTTTTTAGTCATATGCATTTTTATCATAAAAAAATCACCATAAACATCCATATATGCATATATAATAAAAAATGTCAAGATAAATCAACATTTTACATGTTGAAGAATTTGACTAAAATTATATTTTTGTTGCATTTTAAAAATAAATAAATGCATGCTCATTTGATTTATCATCAAAATATTCATTTGGATTTTGTTAAGCATTTTTATGTATCTAAAATAAAAATCAATGTTTCTAGAAAGTTTAAAATATCTTTAATTTATTACATCATTATTTCATACATTTATTAAATCATTATTCCATGAATTTATTACATCATTATTCTAAGCATATATTACATCATTATTCACTATTTTATTAAATAAGTTTCTAGAAGTCACTCACAATTTCTAAACTATCCTTTTTTTTAGTCTATAAACAAAACATCTCTTATTCACAAATCACACCACAAATCATTCACAAAATTAAACCAACACTCTCTCTCCATTTTCTCCTCATTTTTCTCTAAGTCATTTCTTTCTTTTTATTGAATAAATAGACTTTTATGCTTGTTCTTTATCTAATGATATCTTACTCTTACTTCATTTATTTAATACCTTAATCATCATCATTTTACATGGAAATTCAATTGATTTTAAATCAAGAGTTAAAAAGGGTTCTTAAACCTCCATAAGCAAAAATGATTTGTTATTGTTTAATGGTTCTTAAGCTTGCTCTTTATTCAATTTCATTGCATTTTTACTCTTATTTTATTTATTTAGAACCTTATTCATCACCATTTTGTGTGGAAACTCAATTGATTTTGAATCAAGAGTTGAAAAGTGTTCTAGAATCTCCATAAGCAAAAGTGATTTTTTTATTCTTAATTTTTTGTATTTTTTTAATTGCTTATTTCTCATTTTTGAACATACCATTATGTTCATAAGATTGAGTAGATAAATTTTCATTATTTATTTGCTTAATTTCGTGAAAATTTGAGAAAATTATGATGTTTTTAGGTTTTCAATGGAACACATTTCTTTCATTTTTGTTGCTACGGGATTTGTAGTCAAATGTGGGTTTGAGGAAGATAAAGTCTCCTCACATCCCCATAATTGCTCAACACATTCATATGAGATCCCCTCCTTTTGCCCTAAAGCATTTTCTTAGTTACACCCCCAATTTTCAGTTTATTTTTGTCATTTTGTATATTTTTTATTTATTGTTTTAATTTTGTATTTTTTACTTTCTTTAGTTTTTTTCATTTACCTCTTGTATTGATAGTGTTCACATCCCTTTTATTATTTATTTTACTTTATTTATGATTGCTTTATTTTAGTTGATGTATGATTATTAATTCAAAAAGAACAAAAACATGATAAATAGAGAAGACAAAAAAATATATGGACTATGGTTACTAACCCTCACAAAGGAGACTTGGTTCCGCTTATTTTATTTCATTGCTTAGTTTAGGACATTTGCACACACACGGCTTCCTCTTGGACAACCTTACAATGATACCTTTTATTTCTCGCAATCTCGTGTATTTATTATGTACCCTGCTCCCCCATTTCGATGTACGTTATTTATTTTTCTACTTTGTTTATCGTTTCGATCGCTAGGAGCACCCTTAGGGATTAGGATCGAACTCACCTTGTTTCGAACCCTTGATCCAACGTCAAGTGGTTTCAACTCGCATACACTCGCACTTTAGTTTCGTTTACTAGGAGCACCCTTAGGGACTAGGAATCAAACTAACACCTTTTTTCAAACTCTTGGTCCTACGCCAGGTGGAACCCCCGCATACTTGATTCGCATATCAAGCCCAACCCCAAATTTTGTAAGTCGGTTGCTTCATACATCACAATCAAACTTTATCCAATCATTTCACACGTAATTTCAAACCTCGATCCAACGTCGAGTTATTTCTTCAAAATCAAACACTATTTCAAAAGGTGGAAAAAAGGGCGTCGAGTCTTTGATGTGTTTCCTCAATTGTTTGGGTGCGACTTCCCTTACTTGTGTGTGAACAATTAACACCTCTAAATCAAACCTCGATCTAACATCGAGTATTGACATTGGACGCAAGTGCACGACTAATGTCGAAGTAGTAAAAATTTATTGTATCCACAGGAACCAATGGGTAATTACCAAATTATATCATATCCATGTGAATCTAGAGCGATCAAAAGTTTAGAGACAGATAAACTTAAGTGAAAAATCACTTAAGTGAAAACAACTTATTCGAAAAACAACTTTAAGAAAACAACTTAAATGAGTAAAAGTTGAGGAAAATAATTAAAATACAAGATTTAGGCTCACGATCCCGTACTCCAACGTCTTTATATGGCTAGACGTTGTGCTACAAGGAATTTTACGTGAGTTTGTAGAAAAATAGATTTTGTAGATAACACTGGCTTTCACAACATTTTATCTTGGTTTCGATAAACAACCCGCCAGCTTTCACTTGTTCGTAATCGTTAATTGAAACCTTTATGTTAATGCACAGTCTATTAAAGTGAAACTTTCTCGATCTCTTACGGGTACTTTCGTGTCACCGGAATCGATTATTTGAAAATTCATTTTCAGGTATCGGATAAAGCCCTTTCAGGTCATTACCGATACCTAAGAACCTTTTACTTTCGTAACAAAGTTTTAAATTATGACCTCAAATCTTCAAAATAAGAACACGCTAAATCCTTGTATTCATAAGTCTAACCATACAAATAACTAGGAATATGTCTTATGACCCCTAATCCCTAAGGGATTACTCACTTTTGGTGAGAGATAACATAAACAAAAGAATCATAGAAATTGTAAACATGGTGATAACAATATTAAAAGAATTAGAAAGACTATACAAATAAAACCTGAATTAAATCTTGAAATTAGAATCATTTGCTCCAGGAATACTTTTTACAAAGTACGTACGAATGAAAAGTTGCAGAGAAACTATGATCCTAGATACACAATTCCAAGATACTCCTAACTCCCTAGTAAAGGAGTTTTAATACTAAATTGAATATAAGAAACATCAATTAAAGGGTCTTCAATGTCTGGCCCAAGGATCTCAAAGAAGTCAAAATGGAGCAAGCCATAAGGGACATGTTTCCCCAAGAAAGGAAAGAAAATTGATTTCCTCGCCTGCCCTATTACGGGTCATAACTTGTGTTACGGAGGGCCGTAATAGGGCTCTGGTTTTTGTCTTGAGCGCATGAGCTGGGGGACTGAGGCCCGACTCTGTTACGGCCCGTGATGCACATTACGAGGGGCCTTAACAGAGCTCTGGATTTTGTATGAAGGCTTTGGCCTTCACGCTTCCTCCGGCTTTTCGCTCGAATCGGTTCATTTTCCTTCGATATAATCACAAGGTCCTGAAAACAATAGAAAACACAAACCAAAACATAAAGTGCGGAAAATAGAAGAAACATAAATAAATTATAAAGAAAATATGATAAAAGCATACTAGAAAGACGGTGCAAAACTCACTTATTAAACTTCCCTAGACTTAGATCGTTGCGTGTCGATACTCATACGGGAGTTCTTGTTCTGTTCGGCTAGTCCTAGTACTCTCAGTAATCGTCCGTCAACAAAAGCATTTCGAGAACACCAACCGTGATGAAAACTCAAGGGCCCAGATACCCCTTTTCAGCCACCTCTCCAACTACACTTTGGACTTAAGTCTCTTTTTCAATTTCCCCCCTTTCATTTGGAAAATCAGATTAAGATAAATTTTTTGCATGCACGAGATTGGTTAAGAACATTTTTTCAGGCACCATTTTACTATATATACACATTTCTCTTCTTTTTACGCACATTGGCGTTTTATTTGACAATTGATACTCAACTGCCGTTAGGGTAAATAAACGGGCGAGGGTTACCCAACTTAGAAGGTCGGTTGTCTTTATTGTTTTTATTCATTCATTAATTCAACTTTTGGTGCCTTTATAATTGTTTCTCAACCAGTCTCACTTATACAAACATGTCGGACTGTCAAAATAAACTACTTGGGGGTACTTCTTAAAGCAAAGCACTGTGGCACAAATCTACGTGTTGGACTCGTGTCCTTACTCCGGAAGACCTAGGGTGTTCGGGTCATACTTAAGTTTCTGGACTTTCTCGAAGTCCTTATTTTTAGCCTCACTTACCTCGACCTCTATATACTTTCTCAACACTTATTAAACCAAAATATATCAAATGAAAATTTAAAAAAAAATTACGGTCCTAATTTGGGGTGGAATTATACGATGGTTTTGGATTATTAAAGGGAAAAACATAAAAACAGAAGCAAATAACAATAAGAAATAAAAACTAGAAAAACAAGTAAATACCCTCCCAAACTTAAACCAAACATTATCCTTAATGTTTTAGTAAAATAAAGGGAGTGGGAACTTACAGTGCACCTCACTGAGGAGGTGGGGGAAAATTTTGCAGGGAAAGAAAGGCCTGGGTGCATTACGGGATGCAATGCCCATTACGGGCGACCGTAATGCGTCTCTGAGAGGCCTTGGGTGCATTATGGGATGTAATGCCCATTACGGGCGACTGTAATGCCCATTATGGCCTCAAGGCTTCTAGGTATTCTCCTTTTCATTATTTTCTCTAGGTTCCTCAGAATTTTCACCTGTTTAACAAAGGACAAAACAAAACAAGAAAATATTAGTCTGAAAAAGAATGGGTTGCCTCCCACCGAGCACTTTGTTTAACGTCACATGGCTCGACAATCCATGAGAGTTTCCACTCAGGGTAGCTCCATAAAAAAAAATTCCTCAACTTCACTATCAAGAGTATTAGGTGGTCATGCCCACTTATCAATCCATCTCTCGTACCCATTACTCTTCTTCCTATGGGGTGGTTTATACTTTTTAACATGTGGTGGTGGTTCCAGTTCTATCCTAAGTATCAACTTTTCAGGTTTGCATTTAATACCTTCATCCCCCACCTCAAAGATTAACCTTCCACTCTTAACATCAATATTTTTTTTTCCACTTTCATGGTCCTCTAATATTCTCTTTTTAGATTGGACCTTGGTTAATGATACATTGTTAAGTATCTTTTCCTCCATCTCTGCATACCTATTGGATTGGATGTCTGCCTTAACTTCCACCAATCTTTGTAAGGAAGGAATTTGTGGCTTGTAGGGAGGAGGAGAAAGATAAGGTGTTTCCTTCTATACCTCTTTGATGACTTCCTTTTCAGGTGGTGTTGGTGGATTTTCCTCACTCTCTACCTTTTTCTCACTAGAAATCTCCTCAACCAATTTGTCATTCTCCCTAGGACTTTCAGCTTTATTTTCACTTTCGACGAGAGAAGTTGAATTTACTATTGATCTTATTCCTAGTACGAGGCCTGTTCTTATGGATATGTGCATTGATTACCGTCAATTGAATAAAATGACCATTGAGACTAAGTATTTGCTTCTGAGGATTGATGACTAAATGGACCAGCTTATTGGTGCTAGTATTTTTAGTAAGATTGATCTGAGGTCAGGTTACCATCAGATTAAAGTGAAAGAAGGTGATATTCAGAAGACTACATTTAGAACTTGTTATGGACATTATGAATATGTTGTGATGCCTTTCAGAGTGTTTAATGAGCCAAGTTTATTTGTCGTACCTCGAAAAGTATGATCCTCGTGATGGGACACGGAAAGAAACAACAGAGTCTCCACCTAATTCTATTTATTCTAACTAAATAAAAGGGAGATATAGATACAACCTAATAGGATAAGAAATGGTCAACGAAACCAAATTCTAAGTTCGGGAGTCGGCTACGCAAGGGGAAGGTATTAGCACCCCTCACGTCTGTTGTACTCAACGGGAACCTCTTAGTCTAACTATGCGATTAAATGTTGGTTCAAGTCTTTGTCTTCTAAATGTTTGTTAATATGTTTGTTCTAAAGGAAAAGAATTTTAATTATTATTGATATTATAGGGAAAGATTAAATTTTTATTATTATTGTGTTCGCGAAGGATTAAAATCCTTGTTCCTGCGTATTCCCTTGTGCAATGGGAAAGTCAGAGCTTCGTAGTTTGTGCAACTACGGTTTGTGGTTTTTAATGAACGATTGTTTAAAACGCTTTCTAACTACTAATGAACGATTGTTTAAAATGCTTTCAAAGCAAAACAATGTTCCAAATCATGGCCTGCTCCACCCTGATTAAATTCACAATGAAGATTTGCCCTGTAGCCTGGTGGGAGAGGATCTGGAGGAGGAGGCATAGGTCTAGTGGTTATCAAACCTCTCTGAACCAAACCAGGATATAATTCAGTGTACGCCATGGGAATAGGGTCAAAGCAAACCCTATCACAATTCTGAGTTTGTCCAACAGCCGGAAGTTGAGGAGCTCTAACTGGTTGAGCAGTAATCGCAGGATCAACAACAGTAACATAAGCTTGATTAACATGTTGAGCCCTGTATTAAGGTCTTCTACCCACAGCGAAAATAACATTGGTCTGATCTTGCTTCTTCCTTTGGAAATTCCCAAAAGGTTTCTTAGCAGCATTGGAGGACTCAATAACTTTGGACACCTATCCATTCTTGATTCCTTCTTCAAGACTTTGTACAATGGTAACCAGATCAGTGAAACTGTAAGAGACCCTTTTGATCATCTTTTCCCAATAGAAGGGGGCCAAAGTATCCATGTACATCGTTAAATGGAGTTTTGGACAAGTGTGCCCTTGTACTTCTCAAATTCTGGAATTTTGAACTTGGCAGGCACGATGAGATCGGATACCAAACACATATCACTTGCATCAACATTGAAGAAGTCATTACCCTCTACAACCCTTAATCGCTTGTCAATAGCTCGATACTGCTCACGACCAACTTCAGATTCAACATAATCTTCAAGATCAACACCCTGAGCACTAGCAGCATTGTGTTCATAGGGAATTTGGCCAGTATGAATCACAGGTCTGGATTCAGTGAAAATAGGAACTTGAAAAGCGGGTTTGGACGCCTGACCAACCACATAAGTAGTAACGTGAGGTGGAGAGTAGTTGTGTGGCAAACCAAACTCCGACCAAGTTAAAGGTGGCAATTGGGTAGTCTGAGGTTCGACAATAGTGTTTTCAACCTCTTGGATCACTGTCCTCTGAGGTGGATCTCCTTTAGCAATCAAAACTTGAAGCATCTTAGTCAACTTCGTCACACTCGTCTTCAACTCATCAATTTCCATTCAGACCTCAGCATTGTGAACCTCTTGTTCTGACATTCTGCATCTACGGTAAGCTCGGGTTCTATATCAGCTACGAAGCTTCAGTTTGACGGTTGAAAGATGACTGAAAGACAAGAACAACTTGAATGAATTGACGAACAACCCTGGTGTATGAATTAATTCAAATGATGCAAATGGTATGCAATGCCATGTAATGCAGGTATGCTTAGGGTCACAAGCACAAACAGACTCGGAAGCTGGAATAACTCGAAACTTCCTATTTGGTAGGCTGTAAGAGATTGGTTCTCTAGTTTGTACCCATAAATCCCACTCACAGGATAGTTTCTACGGTGGTGGTATAGGAAACTCAAAGCCACGAACGGTCATCGTACTAACGCCCTGCCGCAGGCTGGCTGCATTTTGACGATAATAACAATAAGGTCTACCTTGAGTGGAGTTCTCATGCTAGGCTGACAAATGGGCTAGCCATTGGAGACTAACACTACACAACTGCCAATATTGAAACTGGTTCTAGGGGGTCCCAGAGTCACAACCCTTTCATGAATCATGTCACGCGACAGACTAGCTGCGTTGCGACAAGATCTACAAAAAGTCTAACTATCTGGGGGAGCTTTCATGTTAGGCCCTCAAGAAGCGGGTTCTTGATGAGCTAAAGACGTATCTAATTATGTGTCTAGCGGTATCTTAACTGCAAGTGCACAGCCTATCGAAGTAATATTTAAGATTATCGATCCACAGGGACTCTATGGCTACTTAGTGCTAGATGAACTTCTAGTTTAGCTAAGGTGAAGGGTTGTCACGATTTTTTTTTGTTGTTTTTAAAGATTAAAGGCGGGAATTAAATTTAAGTTTAATAAAATGATACTAAGGCGGTCAGTATGTAATTATGCTAACTTAGGCGGGTCAATCTAACCTAGGCTTATAAAGATGGTTCACTTAATCTATTCTGTAGAGGTTATCAGTTTAAATATTCTTAACTCACACTCTCGTGGTCTTATCTCAGATCTTACCCCTAAAGCCCTATGCCTGCTCTCGCTAGCCCATAAGTGTTTAGAGATAATTTTTGGAAACTTAGTAATTCTAATTTATTTTAAAGCGCTCTCACTGTGTTTAATTTAAATGCCTAACTTTAGCTATCTGGTTAAAATCTCACACTCTCGTGGTCTTGACCTAACCTAATACACTTTCCTTACTCTCGTAACAAAAAGGTTGATTTTATAATAAAAAGTATCAGCCAGAATATTAAGCTCTTAATTATTTTAAGCCTATAGTTGATTTTACCGATTTAGTTTGTTTTAATTACATACCGCCCTAAGGTATTTAGCTACTCATTTTTGTTGAACCAGACAGAGGCAGAGAAACATAAAACGAAATATTCATGGCAGAAAAATAAATATTCAACATAAATATAAAATTGCAAATTAATATAAACCTGGTTAACAATAAAAATGGCAGACTCCTTCTTCCACAGGCTGGAAAGCTCGGAGTATTTGTCAGAATCGGAAATAAACTAAAAATTCTGAAGACTTTGAAACAAATAAATTTTATAACAATTTCCTGATGTTGGAAATTGTTATAGGTTTGGTTTGGATACAAGAAAACTAAAGCAATGAAAATAATGCTGGAAAAATATAAAGGGTGTAAAATAATTCGGCAGAGCTTCCGCAAGAAATTAATAAAACTAAACTCTGTAAATTGTTCATTCAAATTAAGCTATTTATAGAAGATTAAATGGGCTGGTGGTTGAATTGTTGCTTGGGCCTCGTAGGAGCATTGAGAGAATCCAGGAACGTGTGGATACAGGGTCGGCTGGAAAATAGGCACTTCACATGCAGCGTAACGTTATGACCAAGTCTTCAGTCAAATAACCTATTTTTCCCTTGTCACGGTCGTGACAAGGGCATCACGTTCGTGTTGCTTGTATAATAAGTGTCACGGTCGTGAGGGATATGTCACGGTCGTGAGTGCTCCTTTTGGGGTGTCACGGTCGTGACACCTAGGTGACGACCGTGAGTGCTACAAAATATGCAGGTTTTGCAGAATTCTTCACTTCTTCATCTTTTAATGGTTGTTTTTGCTCCTTTTGCTTGTGGCTCATGATTTAGCTTTGTATACGATGTACCTGCAAAATGGCAAGGAAAACTCGAGGAATCGGGTGTTAAAACGACAATTATGCAATAAAACGGTATTGAAACATAGCAATATAATCGATACATTTTCTCGTTATCAAACTTCCCCAAACTTAAACCTTTGCTTGTCCTCAAGCAAATAGTCGGTTGAAAATTGTCGGACAAGTTTTTATCGACGCACACACATAACAAACCGTACGAGGGATCGTTTTGTCGGATAAACCGGTACTTTGATAAAACACTAACGATACACTAATGACACAAGCAACAAGCTAAGTCGTCGACTTCCCGTTAAACGAAACATTCGGCAATTGCTTTACGATTTCACCTAGAGTCTTTCGATCTTATTTCGCCCGGTTTCATTCTAGCGCAATCACATTAAGCCCTTTGCCTTAGCACGCACGTAGTGGAGTAGCCGGTTAGCGAATTTGATCCTTTAAAAGCAAGGGGTCTGGTACACGAATGTGGTAACCCTACGTATATTATCCGATTTGGAGGTCGTGGGGGATCGAGCCGTAGCACGCCCTACCAAGTTCAGAACCAGTACCTCTGAACCAACCCGCAATGGACTCCTTCTCATATTTCTCGTTTCTTATATGCGACCGTGAACTTTGGTGCAATTTCTTTTCATTTGCATCGAGATATGAAGGATCATTATAGATTAGGCATCAAACGCTTATATTCATCGGCTCCCCACGTGGTTTGTGTTCAGACGGTGCTGACTGCTAGTATAAACTACTAGGGGTTACTTTTGAACTGAAACTTAAGGTGTAGTCGTAACAATCATCGGAACAGGATTTGCTTAAGTGGGAAGTCTAAGGTGTCAAGACTGTATTGATCTTGTTGAATCGTTCTCAGCTTCCTAATTATGATTTCGTAGGTAAGTCGGGTAATGCGAATAATTAAAGATTTTTTTCGGTATGGCTAAATAAACGGGGAAAGTTCGAAACTAAAGAAAATAGCACAAAAATTGCTCGTTTCATTAACTTACGAAAAGGAAATACAACGGAATGGAAATACAACGAAATGGAAAAGTGCGAAAAGGGAAAATGCGGAAAATGAAAGGTACCTCTCCCACACTATATCAGACATTGTCCTCAATGTTGTGATATAATAGCGGTAAAAGTACAATACAAACAACGAAAATGAAAAACAAACATAAACAAAAACTAAAACTAAGGTTGCTGATGACCGCGGCCTCAGCTTCTGGTGCGGGAGCGTCTGGTCGGAGTCGCTTCAAGATCAGAACCGGTACCGGTGATAGCAGTGATATCAATGCGCAAAGCCTCTAGCTCGCTAAAGATTTCTCCGAGCTTCTCATCAGTAGCTGTCTGGTTGGTTGCAATAGTGCGGAGTAAAGCATCATGCTGCTCCTTCTGCCTTCGCTCCAGTGCGGCATTCATCTGGTTTTGCTGATGAATCGCACGGAGGACGTCCTCAAGAGTGAATTCTTGTGCAGGAGGTTGTCGGGTGGATGACTCAGGAATGTCCTGGACAGGCTCAGCTGCATCCATGGCGTCTTGCATCTCGTCCGCTGGGGGATCGGCCTGATCATCATGAATGGGGGCGTGGCCGGCAGCATCCGGTAAAGCAAAGAGCCAGTTGGCTCGGCTAGACGGATCGATGCGGTCACGGGACAGCAGGATGATATGGTGATAAACAGTGCCGTGGATAACAGGGCTAAACCTGCCATCCTCTCTCTGCGCAATCAAGTGAGCGGACCTGCAATAATTCTTCGTTAGGAATTTGGCGGCTCTGCTAGGCAAATTGACGACCAAGTCACCAAGGTCCAACTGAATGGCGAGGGTGGTGACAATGCCGCCTATGTAAAAGGGGGTTGCGCCTCTTTGCGCGATGGCCTGTATATGAGATAGCATGAACGGGGCAGCGTTGATAGGCTCGTCATTTAGAGCGCAGTGCAAGAATAGAAGCTCCTTGGAGTTGAGCTTATGGTTACTCTCTCGTGCAAAGATGGTGTTACAAATGATGCGGTGAAAATATCTGATTGTCGGGTTGTGGATATGTGTAGCATTAAGGCTCTGAAAGGATGAGGCACGGGTGTTGGTTATGTCGTGCCATAGGGTGAAAGTGGTTTCACTGAAATTATCCGGCACGCGGAGGTGAGCTTCATTCCCGTGATCGAAGCCTAGCAACTCGGCTATCCTGTTTTGCGAAAGTTCGAACTCCCGGCCAAGCAATCTGAACTTAGCGAATCCGGTAAGTTGACTCTGAGAACCGGTAGGAGTGATGTAATGGAATGAGCTTAGGAATTCCAATGTCAGAAGCTCGAATGTGGGCTGGGGCTGACTGCAAAGATCCCACAGACCGACTTTTTGAAGCAGGCTCTTGACACTGTTAAGCATTCCCAGTTCTCTCAAACAGACAGTGTCGACATATCGCGTGGGTTGCACACCACGGTTCTGGAATCGGATGAACCTCTCTCTCTGGTTTTCTCCATGCTCACCATCTCTAAATTGAATAGCTTCCATTGCATGCAAGAACAAGAGTGGGAGATGAGGAGTTTTGATTTTTGTGAAAAAGTGATAAAATGAGAGAAATAATGGTTCGGATTAATATTGCAAGGTGAGAATGTGATAGGTGTGGTGATAATGGAGAGATTAATGGGGTTTAATTTGGTAATGGGAGGTTACGGAAGTTGGAGGAGATAATGGGTGGTTTTGAAAGTTATGGAAGAAGAAAGATGAAGAGGTTTCGAAGAAGAAACAGTTCTGTTTCTCACGAATCCTATAATTGGGGTTGTCACGGTCGTGACAAGGGGATGACGGTCGTGACGCGCTAATTAGCTTGTCACGATCGTTAGGGGGTTGTGACGACCGTGAGGGCTTTAATCCTTGAATAATTCCAGAAAGCATATTATCTCTCACGCTTCATATAATTTATATAATATTTTTGATCACTTCTCACTCAATATTAAATATAAACACCATATAATAAATAATATCAACTTAGTACTTGTAAATTGCATCACACGAGAGATTGTATAAAATATGAATCAATTCAAGCATAACAGTATATAGATTGAAAAACATATAAATTGATTAAAATGGAAAAATTTGTAAACTAGAAGTGCTTTGCATTTGATAATTGAAATGAAATTACAATAATTAAAATACGGTACGAAAATGTTTGCGAAAAGTAAAACTAACTAGAAACGAAAATAATAAGTAAAATAAGCTAGATCACTATAGCATTTTCAAAAGTGCTTCTTCAAATCTTCGATTGCGGAGTTCAGGTGGTAGAATTGCTCACAGGTTATGTCAGTTAGACCTATAATGTCCAATCACATGCTCTTAATCTCATCCTTAACAGTATTTATATCAGTTTGGTAAGCTTCAAGAGTGTTCATGATATTCTTTAAGTTGTTAGCATAATCTACTTGATTCACTTCAGGGGTTTCAATCACTTCGTCAGTGTGGTCAATGTCATGGTAACCAGGAGGTGTCTCAGGGTAACTTTCTACATCGGTCATTATATCATCTTTTATCTTGTAAGACTGAGGTGTTTCAGGAGTAGATGGATAGTCAGGTGGGGTTAACTCATAAAGCCAGTTATCCTTATTGTGAACACTTACTCTAGCATGGTTTGGTAGTGTGAACAAGGTTACTACCTCATTCCTGATTAGGTACTCGAAAGGTGGATGTCCTAAATTCCTTATGATATGGCGATTGAAGCAAAAGTTAAGATTCATAGGACGGATGGTACCTAAACGGTTACACCTGTGCAATTGGTATCTAAGTCCTAAGGCATCAGCAATCATGGTTACAAGACCTCCTACTAATATAGGTAATTCAGGTTCTTCTTGGATTCGGGTGAAGGTTTGCATCATGAAAGGCACACCATTGACAGGCTGTCCATTAGTGAAACATGACATAATGAATATATCATCTTTAGATACTCCAGTAAGGTTTTCTTCTTTTCCAAAGAAGGTGTGGGCAAGAATCTTATGGAAGTAACGGATAGCTGGGTTATGTATCTCATCATTGTTCATGCTATTTGGTTCAGGGTGGTAGTTTCCGGTTAATGTTCCCCAAAAGAAGTCCAGCTCAATGTCCATCAATTCTACCTGTGTGGTAGTAAAAGCAAAGGGTCCACTAGGGATTCCTAATAAGTCAGCTAGCTCTTTATGGTTAAAGTCATATTCTATTCCAAATAGGCGGAAACTGATAAATCCTTTCCTGAATCCAAAACCGCACTCGGGTAGGTAAACTAAGGAGCTAAGGAACTCAAGGGTGAGCTCGCGGTAAGTCACAAACTTATGTTGAATCAGTGCATTCTCCCATCCAAGTTGGTTAAACAAGTACAGGATGCTATCATGTATACCTAGGGTTTCCATAGTCAGATCATCCGGGTACAGAGTCAAATCCATTGGTCTCTGTGATAACTCTTCAAATTTCATTCTTTGGTTCCTACCTCTAAATTTGGTTTCCATAAGGTTTATCGGTTGGTTAGCCATGGTTAGTGCAAATACGGAGGAAACAAATCAGGGGGAGAAGGAAAGTGGAAAATACTTTTAGAAAATCTGTAAAAGTGATTTAAGATTAAAATAAGGAAAAATAAGGAAATAAAATGCATAAATTAAAGCAATAATAGTAATGATGAAATAAAACTATAAAATGACAAAAAAAATTAATGAATAATAAAATGATAAATGACAAAATAATAAAATGATGAAAACGATTTAAATGATTTAAATGATTAAATGGGTAAATGGGTTGCCTCCCACTAAGCGTTGTTTTTATCGTCTAAAGCCTGACGTAATGCTTAGGTGTAGATTAATCAGGGAAATTAGTGGACAACTCTAAAAGCCTTAGACTATTCGCATAATCTCTATTTTCAACTTTATGATAATGTTTTAAACGTTGTCCGTTTACTGTGAATGGTTCACTATTCCTACCCTTAATTTCTATCGCTCCGCTCGGGAACACTCTAGTTATTTCAAAGGGTCCTGACCATCTAGATTTTAATTTTCCAGGAAAGAGCCTAAGTCTTGAATTAAAGAGGAGTACAACGTCTCCCACACTAAATTCTTTCCTAGATAGGCGTTTATCATGCCATCTCTTAGTTCTTTCTTTATATATCTTAGCATTCTCATAAGCATCTAGCCTTAATTCTTCTAATTCGTTAATATCTAGGATTCGCTTTTCTCCTGCAGCATTATAGTTTATATTGAGAGTTTTGATCGCCCAATAAGCTTTGTGTTCTAGTTCTACCGGGAGGTGACAAGATTTTCCATAAACTAATTTGAAAGGTGTAGTTCCTATGGGTGTCTTGTAAGCGGTCCTATAAGCCCATAAAGCTTCATTAAGTTTAGATGACCAATCTTTCCGAGATATGGCGACAGTCTTTTCTAAGATTTGTTTGATTTCTCTGTTTGAGACTTCGACTTGTCCACTTGTTTGTGGGTGATATGGTGTTGCCACACGGTGTCTTACTCCATACTTAGATAGTAATTTGTCAAAGATTTTTGAAATGAAGTGCGAGCCACCGTCACTTATGACGAGTCTAGGCACACCAAATCTGGGAAAGATTATATTTTTGAAAAGCTTTATTACTACTCGTGTGTCATTTGTAGGAGAAGCTATAGCTTCGATCCACTTTGAGACATAATCAACAGCTACGAGTATGTAATTATTACCGAAAGATGATGGGAATGGTCCCATGAAATCTATTCCCCAGACGTCAAAGATTTCTACTTCTAATATTCCTTTTTGAGGAATTTCATCTCTTCTTGAAATATTACCGGTGCGTTGACACCGATCGCAATTTATAACAGCGATGTGGACATCTTTCCATAGATTAGGCCAGAATAGGCCGGCTTGCAAGATTTTTGCACAAGTCTTGGAAGTGCTTGCATGTCCACCATAGGGAGATGAATGGCAATGAGCAATGACATCTTCTATTTCTTCTTCGGGAATACATCGATGAAAGATTCCATCGGGTCCACTTTTGAACAATAATGGTTCATCCCAATAATAATGTTTTAGATTGTGAAAGAATTTCTTTTTCTGCTGATAGGTTAAATCAGGTGGAAGAGCTCCTGCGGCTAGGTAGTTAACAATGTCAGCATACCATGGCAGTCCTACAGTCGTTTGGATTGTTTCCACGGGTTCTGGTTCATCTATGTCTAACTGAACTGGGTCGCTTCCTATTTGTGCTATCAGCTGTTCATACGGAAAATCATCGTTAATCGGCACTTGTTCGGGTTTAATACCTTCTATTCTAGATAAATGGTCTGCTACGACGTTTTCAGTACCCTTCTTATCTTTTATTTCGAGATCAAACTCTTGTAAGAGTAAAATCCATCTCAAGAGTCTTGGTTTAGCATCTTTCTTAGTCAATAGATATCTGATAGCAGCATGGTCTGTGTAAACGATTATTTTCGCTCCCACTAGGTAAGAACGGAATTTGTCAAGCGCAAAGACAACTGCTAACAGTTCTTTTTCAGTAGTGGCGTAGTTCATCTGAGCAGAATCTAAGGTTCTACTGGCATAGTAAATCGCATGAAGTTTCTTTTCCTTCCTCTGGCCTAGAACTGCGCCTACAGCATAGTCACTCGCATCGCACATGATTTCGAAAGGTAATCTCCAGTCAGGGGGTTGCATGATTGGTGCGGTGATGAGGGTTGTTTTTAGAGTTTCGAATGCTTTAAGACAATCTTCATTGAATATGAACTCAGCGTCTTTCATTAATAAACCAGTAAGAGGTTTAGTGATTTTCGAGAAATCTTTGATGAATCGTCGGTAGAAACCGGCGTGTCCTAAAAAACTTCGTATTTCTCGAATGGTTTTAGGGGGTTGAAGATCTTTTATGACTTCTATCTTAGATTTATCAACTTCAATTCCCTTGTCGGATATGACGTGTCCTAATACGATTCCTTCTCTGACCATAAAATGACATTTCTCCCAGTTAAGCACGAGGTTTACTTTTACACATCTTTCTAACACCATTTCTAAATTTGATAGGCATCCTTCAAAACTTTGCCCGCATACAGAGAAGTCGTCCATGAACACTTCCATGATGTTGTCTATAAAATCTGCGAAGATTGACATCATACATCTTTGAAAGGTTGCAGGAGCGTTGCATAATCCAAAGGGAATTCATCTATAAGCGAACGTTCCATAGGGGCATGTGAATGTAGTCTTCTCTTGATCATCTGGATGGATAGGGATTTGGAAAAATCCTGAGTAACCATCAAGATAACAGAAATAAGAATGCTTGGCTAATCGTTCTAACATTTGATCTATAAAAGGTAGTGGGAAATGATCTTTTCGAGTGGCTTTGTTTAGTTTACGATAATCGATGCACACTCTATGTCCTGTCACTACTCTTTGCGATATCGATTCGCCTTGAGCGTTTTTCACAACAGTGATACCTCCTTTCTTTGGCACTACATGTACTGGACTAACCCATTTACTATCAGAGATTGGATATATTATTCCGGCATCTAGTAGTTTCTTAACTTCTTCTTTTACTACAGTGCTAAGGATTGGGTTAATTCTTCTTTGAGATTCTCTGGAGGTTTTGCAATCTTCTTCTAGCAGAATACGATGCATACAGATTGAAGGGCATATTCCTTTGAGATCAGATATGTTATATCCTAATGCGGTTGGATATTTCTTTAAGACATCTAAAAGTTTCTTTGTTTCGATTGTTCCTAAACTGGAATTTATTATAACTGGTCGTTTACATTCAATGTCTAAGAATTCGTACCTTAGGTTATTAGGTAAAGTTTTTAATCATAATGTAGGTTTATCTTTACTTGGCATGGGATCCGGTGTAAGTGCTAAACTTTCGCTTAGACTATCGTCCTGATACGGTGCACGCCAATTATCATCTTCGAAAATCGGAGGGATTTGAATTTTCATAATTTCAGAATAGGTAGTTTCTTTCATTTCCATTTATCTTACACATTCGTCAATTACGTCCAATAGATAGCAGGTATCCTCTATAGCTGGTGATTGTAAGAATTGTGTTAAAATAAATTCAACTTTCTCTTCACCTACTTCAAAGGTTAGCTTTCCTCTTTTTACGTCTATTATAGCTCCGGCGGTAGCTAAGAATGGTCTTCCTAGTATGATAGGTGTAGTGGAGTCTTCAGAGATGTCCATGATTATGAAATCAGTAGGGATGTAGAATTGTCTTATACGTACTGAGACGTTTTCTAGTACGCCTACAGGATATTTAACAGAGCGATCGGCTAGTTGAACAGACATTTTAGTTGGTCTTAGGTCTCCCATGTCTAGCCTTTTGCAAATCGTTAAGGGCATAACACTGATACTGGCTCCTAAATCGCATAGAGCTTTGTCAATGACAAATTTTCCTACTACACAGGGTATAGAGAAACTTCCTAGATCTTTTAGCTTAGGAGGCATATTATTCTGAATTATGGCGCTACACTCAGCAGTAAGTGTAACTGTTCCGTTATCCTCTATCTTTTTCTTATTGGATAAGATTTCTTTTAAAAACTTAGCATACGAGGGCATTTGAGTGATAGCTTCTGTAAACGGAATAGTAATATTCAACTGTTTCGGAAGTTCGACAAATTTCTTAAACTGGCCCATCGTCTTGGAATTGGTTAATCTCTGAGGGTACGGAATTGGTGGTTTATAGGGTGGTGGAGGCACATAAGTGTCGCTCCCAAAAGACGAGACCGGGCTCGAATGAGGTACAGACGCGAACGGTCGGCGAAAGAAGGGTTGGCTGTGAGATGCAGTGTGATGGGGCTGCGGATTTGAGGCTTTGGGTATGGTGGTGCGTGAGGCGTGATGAAGGAGAGTGATGTTTTGCTGTGTGCTGCTGATGATGAGTGTAATATTTGGTGCTGTTGTTGTTGTGTTGTTGTGAAATGCAGGTTGTGTGTGAGTTGTTGAAAGGTGGTGGTGAAAGGATGTTGTTTGGTTCAGTGATGAAAAATTGAAATGGTGCAAGCCGATTTCGAGATGGCGGTAGAATGGTTATGAAGAAATTGATGGCGTGTTTGAGGTTTGGTTAGGGATTTGGTGATATTCATTGAAGATTAGGAATGAGATGCCAATTAGTATGAAAAGAAATCTGCAGACCAAGTTTTCTTAGAAAAAGAGAGAGAGATTTGGGATTGAGAAAAAGCGGCGTTTTTTTAGATTTTGGGATTAGGGTCTTTTCATTTTATACTTAGGTCAACCTAAGTCAAACTTCTATTTTCTAATGGGCCACCAAAAAGGATGTGGGCTTTGTGAAGTTCTTTTATTTGACAATGTTTTTTTGTTTAATGATAATGTGAATTGGACTTGGTAAATAGATATAGGATAATGGCTTATGATATGTACTTTGGAGTTTTGAATGTAAATTTGAATAGGAAAAAAGAAAAAAAATGGATAATGGATTAACTTGCATCGAAAAATTGGAAGAAAAAAAATGGATATTGAAAAATTGAATTATAAAATGGATATTGACAAATGGTTTAACCATGGGCACAAAATTGGTTAAGGTGAAATGAATGGATATCGAACTTCAAATTCAAACTGTCAAACGATCACGTGAATGAATACCTCACCATACTCTTGATTAAAACGAACGAACAAGTCTCAGGCCACTGAATAATTTGCAACTAAAACACCAATCATCTGAATTAATCATCTTCTGAACCTCTGGTTAGGTAAATCATGAATCATCTTTGAATTCGTCTGAATTAAATCTCACTACTTGATAAACTGATGGATCTCGCACAACACAACTTGATTTTGAATACTCATTGACGGACAAATAACCCACTGAAACAAATAACTTGAATTGAAGCAAGCTCCTGAGATGCTAAGAAGACGAGAATAACCTTATGACCTGCTGAAGCAGAAATCCATGGTGACGAGCCAGAAGCATAGTGAATAATCTTTGCAGACGTGAAATCTTTGAAGACCACTAAGCCAGGGAAATAAACCCTGATTTTGTGACAAGAGCGATAATAGAATGATGCCATTGATTACTGCATAACCGAAAACTTGAGTTCTATGATAATCCACAGATAAAAACGTGAAACCCAAATTCTTCAAAAAATGTGATCCCATGTCACAGGAGACTATGCAAATGGTATGCATTCTAAATGTTAATGACCAAATGAAAATGCAAATGAGATGCAAATGAAAGACAGGCGAAGAAAGAAAATCAGAGGGCAAATTTAGGGTGTCTACAGCTGCCCCTATTCAAACATGAGTTAGCTGTGCAGGATGTAAGCAACGGCTTAACAGGCAAACAAGATAACTTGTGGTTGAATACCAAAGACAGTCCAAAATTTGCACTCACAGAATGAAGAAGAAAAGGGATATAGATTATAAAAGAAAATAAAGTATATTGTAAAGTGTGGGCGACGGAGGACGACCGTCGAGCAGGGGACGACTGCTGGGGAAAGAGCAATGACGGGGACGGCCGACATGCTGGGAAAAGTGCGGGAAATAAAGCAATGACGGGGACGGCCGACAAGCTGGGGATAAAAAGGATTATGATGGGGACGGCCATCAAGTAAAGCTATAAGATTCTCTGGGGATTAATGAAAAATGATGGGGACGGCCATCAAGTTCATAAAGTAATGTAAACAACGATGGGGACGGCCATCGGGCTAAACTGATGAAGGACGATCATCAGGAAAAAGAAAAGGGACCACGACGGGGACGGCCATCGGGTTAAAGAATAAATGAAATAATGATGAGGGACGGTCATCAAAGGTGAAGGACGATCACCTGGCAGGGTACGGCTGCCGAAAATATCGCGACATAGGACGAATGTCGGATAAAAGGTCAACGATGGGGACGACCATCGGATAAGCATGATGAAGGACGATCATCAAGAGGTGAAGGACGATCACCTAGCAGGGGACGGCTGCTTTCAAGGTTTATCATGACATAGGACGAATGTCAGATAGAAAAGAAAATTTTGCTTTGCTGGCGACCTACTGGGGAATAGTAAACACGGACGAGTGTTTACATCCAAGAAATAAAAGGTATAAGTGTTTTGACGTTGTGTATAGATTAAAGATGCGAACGAGCGTCTTTAAGACTATGATACGGACGAGTATCGGGTAGAAACAAATACTGACACGTGTTCAGAGATGATGATACGGACGAGTGTCAACTGGTTAACAAGGAACACGGACGAGTGTTGATTCTGAGGGGACTCTTCTGGGGAATAGTAGGCACAGACGAGTGTCTGAATTCAAGAAGACATGAGTGTCTGACACAGTGTATGGATTAAAGATGCGGACGAGCATCCTCATGACTATGATACGGATGAGTATCAGGTAGAAACAAACGCTTGACGCATGTTCTGAGATGTCGGTACGGACGAGTACCAACTGGTTAACAAAGAACACGGACGAGTGTTGACTCTGAGGGGATTTGAGTGATATATACAAGATACGGACGGGTATCTGTATGGGTGAAATAAGTACGAGTGGTGTATAGATGAGTATTTAACTTGCTGGGGAGAGTGACACAGACGAGTGTCAAAAGGAGAAAAGTATAGTATAAACAAAGTATCTGATATACAAAGTGTTTAGGTTACTGTGCTGGGAAAGGTGACACAGACGAGTGTCAAGAAAGTTATATATATATAGGTATCCGTGAGTGCAAAGAGGACGCTTTGGCTTTCTACTGGGGATATGACACGGACGGGTGCCACAAGGAGTATATACTGATGTTTGGGAGTGTAAGGCAACTGTTTTAGCTTTAGCTCTCCGCTGGGGAATTTGGGAAGCATTCTGTATACTGCTGACGGGTTGAAAGTTTTTAACTCTGATGGGTACGAAGTGTTGGCAACCTGATGCCTGTTGGAGAGGTTTTCACTGGAGGAAAGACGACTTTGCGTGAGGTATACTTCATTTAACTGCTTTGAACATCTGCTGAGGATCTGATCATCCTGCTCTAACTCCACTGGGGAGAATTTCCTCTTGCTCGGCTGGGGAGATCCCTTGGAAATGAGAATCCCGATGACTCTATGGGGAAAGATCATCTTTAGACTTGGCTAGGGAAGATGCTTGATCTCACAATCCTGTTGAGGAGGGAATTCTGATAATTCTAACTTTGTGGGGAAGCAAGGCCTTCAGCTTCCTGTTGGGAAAACTTCGCTGTGGAAAGATAAGTCCGCTTGGGGACGAGAACGATTCAATTAGCCTTGAAGTTCTGTTGGGGTTATCATCTGTTCTAACTCAGCTGGGGATGATGTCAACCTTCTGGCATGATTGAGAAAAAGATTTGGTTGCTGCTCTGCTGAGGAGAGGCTTTGCTGGAGAATCAAAATAAGCCAAAATATGCCCAAAGTATAGCATAACAGCTGTGTTGGGAAGATATGCCAATGAAAATTGGCTTTGACTGAATGCGAATAACCAACTCCTCATGAGGGAATCTTGTCGGCTGAAAGAAGATCTTTATGCTCGGGGAAGAAATAAACTTCCAATGCCTTGCTGGTAAAATAAATACCAGACATTTCCTGAGAATTAACACAGTGCTTCAAACTTCTGAGCTCAACAAAAGCATTACTGATCATCCTGAGTGAACTAACATTCCCTTAACTCCTCAATTATACCATACTGCATCATCCATAAAAAGATCGTCTTCAGAGGATTTTACAGAAGACTTGGCATCCAGAATTGCCCCAGTGTCTTCAAACTCTCGCAGAAATTCAACAAGTCTTGAGATAACTGCCCCAGATTACGTCTTGAAATGATTCTTGCCCCATATCAGAGCTAAAACAGAAACCATGCGGTATGAAGATGCAATGCAAATGATGTACAATGCAGACGTATGCTCATAACCAAAGATATGAAACAAGGATGACTGGGCGTAAGGCCAGGTTGATAGATACTTGCTTTTTTTTTTGGTTGCCAAGAAATTGGACTTTGAAGGTGGAATACCAGACGAGAAATGGTTTATTAAAGGTAGGCCAACAGACAAGAACTGATGGGCAAAGAATAGGTCGTCAGACGAGAACTGACTCCTTAGGTTCATTGTCAAACGAGAATTGACTCTGAAAAAGAATGACTACCAGACGAGAACTGGCGTTCAACAGGTTAAATAAAAAAAGGTGACCAGACGGGAACTGGTTAAAAGATTCGCCTACCAGACGAGAACTGGTATTTGAAATTGGATTTCCAGACGAGAACTGGACTTTGGATTTGTCTGCCAGACGAGGACTAGACTTTGAAAAGTTTTGCCAGATGAGAACTGGACTTTGGGATTTGTTTGCCAGACGAGAACTGGACTTTGAAAAGTTGATAAGCTGTTGGGGTTACGGGGCCCTGGATGAGACTGATGTTTGTGGGGAGTTATGCTCAATGCAATTATGATGCATATGCTCTATATGCGACATGAATAACGTATGCAAATGATTTATGCCATGATTATGAAAGGCCAGAAAAACTCCCCAGGTGGGAAGAAAGGTCTTAGTGACAAGGCTTCTGGTTGAGAAGGGTGACAAAGGCGACGGTGGGTAGCATGATTTCCCGACACTCGTCTTGAACTCTGAGATTACTGATATACTTGCTCTGCATAGCTAAAGTTTGCCCCTGTTGGGTGAGTCTCTAAACAGACTATCACTAATTATCCAATTCTTGGCATGGCGGACTTGGATGTCCTCTCGAGGAGAGTTGCACTTAGTGAGCTCTGGAATTATTCTGCCCCGGTATGAGCGTGGGAGCGACTCGACTCACTCTGACTGAGCATTGGAAGATTTCATCCTTGGACAACAGAAATGTCGGGTGGCCTTCCCCTGTTTGGCAGATTCAGCTCTGATCAACTGACTTTGAATGACGTTCCTCGATCAACTGATGCTTGGGAACTCTCTTTACCCTGACAGGTTCCTTGGTCAACAAAACCACTGGATAACATGCCCCTGATTCATAGGCCTACACGATGCGCTTGATTCTGGTCATCATTGTTGAATAATCAAGTTTTCCTCTGATTGTCCTTTGTAGGAACTTCCCGGGTGTCACAAACTGACTTGCAATTAAAACTGTACATTCACAAATGGTAATTTTATTGCAGTGCACATGCAAGTTTTGAAAATTTATTTTATTTAAATGTTGTGACAGTGTGTGACGAATGGACGATTAGTCCAAACGTAGTGTTGAGTTAGCAAATCGTTAGGAGTCAGTTTACGCAACCTTGTCGTAGTATGCTTTCAGAATTGAACCTGATTCAATTAGGACTTTCAAGGGTTATAATGTGGCTTGGTTTACGGTTCTAGAAAGAAATATTTATGGCTCAAAGTTTATCTGTGCCCACCCATTCTCCTTGATGTTCTCCGGTCCTATATTCAGCTAATTCGACTTAAGCGCTCGCTTCTCACAGGGGTTTTGTAATGATTGAGGAACCAATGACGTTGATGGTTTACGCACCAATGAGGTTTCTTAGAGTAACAGTCACCCATTCTGACTTTGTGTCTGGTCACACGACTTTGTTCTCAGGGAAGATTCTCTTTCATTCATTTTTTTTTTACTCCCTAACTTTTTCCTGGACTGGTTCTTTTTTTTTTTGAATTTTTCGATTTTGAAGTCCAGCGGGATGCCCTAACTTTTGCCTAAGTCATATGTTTTCACACATTTTTTCGACTTAGCGGGCTTTATTTCTTTTTTTTTCTTTTGATTTTTGTTGAACAAATCGTGTGACACTGGCTTGTCATGACTTGCTGAAAGGGTTGACTGCCTCATTCCTTTGTTGGTGAGGGATAACCATTGTGGTTTCACGTCCCTTAACCTCTTGAGGTGTAATGAATAAAGGTAATGGATCCTCGGATGCACACTCCTTTGGAAATTTGAACGCTCGGTCAAATTAACTGATAACTACCCTGCCCCGGGTTGAATGTGAGGGTTTTTTTGTTTAGAAAAGAAACTCCTACTTCAAGGCTCAAAGGGGGTTGACGAAGGTCTATCTCCCTTATATATCCGGTGTTTGGGAATTGAAACAATGCCTGTACATCGTCAGCAGGTTCTACTCTGAAAGCATACCTTCAACAATTATGAGTATTCAGTTGTCATCATCCTCCCTCAAACCTGCTAAACAACAGTGAAATAAATGGGAGGTATATGGATGCAATTTTTTTATTTTTCGTTTTTGATGCAAGGAAAGAAAAAATGAGCGAATGCGACATAATTGATTCAAAAATGCAAGATCACTACATTAACATTACCATTCAAAAATAACATTGCTTAAAAGACAAGTAGCTGCTAACAGGAAAGAAACTACAATGCAAATGATAAAAGGATACAGTGATCACCAGCTCTGATGACATCTCTTGCTCGGACCACTGAAAACAGGAGACGCTCCTTCGAAGCCTTTGAACTCAATCAGGCAAGAGGTTGACGTGCACAACCAAGCTTCCTTCTGGAAAGGAGATGTAGCCCTTGTCGATCAACTGTTGTACTTTGGCTTGAAAAGCTTTGCAATCTTCAGTTGAATGCCCCATTGATCCACCATGATACCCGCACTGCTCATGAGGATTGTACCCTGGAGGGTACGGCCCTGGTAACGGCTTGAGAGGCTTAGGAACCACCAAAGAGCTCTGAACTAGATGTGGCAAGAGTTCACTGTATGCCATGGGGACTGGATGAAGAGGAGCAATCCTTCTTTCCAGATTGTTACGAGACCTAGGCTGGCTCTGAAGTTGATTCTGAGGTCTTCGACCATGAGATTGCAGATTTGGACGAGGAGGAGCCCAGGGTTTCTGACACGGTGTTCTGAGCATTGCCGAATGTCCGTAAGAGTAATCAGATTCAGGAAAAGATGATCTCTTAGAAGATGTTGTTCTAGAATATTCGATATTTTCCATGACGGCACTGACGTCATCCCATTCTTCCTCTTGGGAGCTAACAACAGACTCACCTTCACTAGCTGGGATATTCGAAAAGTCCTGGATCTTTCCACTTTTGAGCAGGCTCTCAATGCGTACTCCAACTATCATCAAATCAGAGAAGCTTGTCATCCCAATGCTACTCATTCTTTCCAAGTATGGACCCTGCAAGGTGCCCACGAACAGGTCAATTAATTCTCTGTCTGAAAGTGGTGGTTGCACTTGGGCTGCCAATTCTCTCCACCGCTGTGCACATTCTCTGAAAGATTCACCACTCCTCTGGGATAGGCTCTGCAAGTGCGTGCGATTGGGCGCCATGTCCATATTGTACTGGTATTGCTTTACGAAAGCTCTGGATAAATCATTCCAAGATCGGATATGACTGCTTTCCAAATCCATGTACCAACTTAAAGATGCCCCACTTAAACTGTCCTGAAAACAGTGAATCATCAACTTATCATTGCAGGCATAAGAAGTCATTTTTCTACAGAACATCACCAAATGACGCTTCGGGCAACTGACACCAGTGTATTTTTCAAACTTCGGAGTCTTGAAATCTGGAGGAATGACAAGACCAGACACCAAACACATGTTTAGAGCATCAAAACCAAAGGCATCAGGATCCGATAAGGCTTTGAGTTGCTCCTCCAACACACAAAACCTTTCAGCAGGATCAATAGCTCGTGGATCCTTGGTTTTCGCACGAGGGGTTGCCCCTTGGAACTCTGGCATAGGGAAAGCAAAGCTCCGATAATCTGTAGAATCAAAAGAAGATGAAGGTCCACCTTGGGCAACAGATGGTTCAGGTACATTCTGATTCACGATCGGGGTCTGTACAGGTTGAGCTTGAGCAAGATTGTTCACTTGTGGAAGATCCTCATCAGGAGAAAGACCATACAACGGATTGGTCATTGAAGTGAAACCAGGTGGAAACTCAACATTCTGACGGTTGTTCTCTGACATAGCTACTGACGGCTTCCAATCTGACCCTTTACCTCTTGACACTGCTCAATCTTCCTTCAAACACTGTCGTCTTCCAACAGTTAACACTTGTTCAAACTGAGTACCGGGAAATCAACTGGCTGGTCATGGACAAAAGAGGAAGGATGAGCTCTCTGGAAGAAGGAAATGCAATGCTGATGCAAATGCGAAATGCAAAATGATAATGCAAAAGATGCAAAGACATGGGATCACAGCTGGAAACTGCCTGGAATCTGGAATGCCGGACCAAGAATCGAGTGTCTGTAACCACAAGATCTGCATAATAACCCAAAATAGTAACCGAGAACCAAAGGTTGAAGAACTCCAGGATCATAGAGACCAGATCAAAACATAAGACTACACTGGTAATGAGGGTATGTTGAGGTCATGGGTTCCTGCAAACCTGTAAACAGCCCAACCCCCTCACAGGTAGTGTTCTAAAACAAGGATCCTCAGACTTGGATCAGTTATGAGAAGTGTAAACACTTCTAACCCGGAGGTACAGTGTTTACAATAACCATAAAAAATCCTCCTCTAATTCTCCTCAGTTTCTGAAGGTCATAATAAAGGTCATCCAGACTTAGCAGGCTTCCCAGATAGCCCTAGCACTACAGGAAATCTGTAGCACAGAGTTCTCAAGAAGAAACCCATATCTGAACCGTGTTTCATATTCCCGCACCAGACCGAAATGGAATGGGAAAGAACATGAACCACTCTAGCCTAGGTGTCACTCAGGTCCCAGGTATAGGACCTCAACTCTAAATAAGACCCCACCCATCAAAGCAACAAAACCAGATCTAGCCAAAACAGTATGACAGTATGATATATGTAAAGCTGTAAAGAAAGCAGTAAAACAACTGTACATAAAGCAAAAAATAAAAACAAATATACAAACGCAATTAGCACATAACACCCCAGTAAACACAAACCAATCAAGCGCTAGGAGGAACCCACAAAAAGAACCAGAAGCCCTGGTTACAGTATAAAGGTTCCCCAGCAGAGTCGCCAAGTTGTCGCTCCCAAAAGACGAGATCGGGCTCGAATGAGGTACAGACGCGAACGGTCGGCGAAAGGAGGGTTAGCTGTGAGATGCAGTGTGATGGGGGCTGCGGATTTGAGGCTTTGGGTATGGTGGTGCGTGAGGCGTGATGAAGGAGAGTGATGTTTTGCTGTGTGCTGATGATGATGAGTGTAATATTTGGTGTTGTTGTTGTGTTGTTGTGAAATGCAGGTTGTGTGTGAGTTGTTGAAAGGTGGTGGTGAAAGGATGTTATTTGGTTCAGTGATGAAAAATTGAAATGGTGCAAGCCGATTTCGAGATGGCGGTAGAATGGTTATGAAGAAATTGATGGCGTGTTTGAGGTTTGGTTAGGGATTTGGTGATATTCATTGAAGATTAGGAATGAGATGCCAATTAGTATGAAAAGAAATCTGCAGACCAAGTTTTCTTAGAAAAAGAGAGAGAGATTTGGGATTGAGAAAAAGCGGCGTTTTTTTAGATTTTGGGATTAGGGTCTTTTCATTTTATACTTAGGTCAACCTAAGTCAAACTTCTATTTTCTAATGGGCCACCAAAAAGGATGTGGGCTTTGTGAAGTTCTTTTATTTGACAATGTTTTTTTGTTTAATGATAATGTGAATTGGACTTGGTAAATAGATATAGGATAATGGCTTATGATATGTACTTTGGAGTTTTGAATGTAAATTTGAATAGGAAAAAAGAAAAAAAATGGATAATGGATTAACTTGCATCGAAAAATTGGAAGAAAAAAAATGGATATTGAAAAATTGAATTATAAAATGGATATTGACAAATGGTTTAACCATGGGCACAAAATTGGTTAAGGTGAAATGAATGGATATCGAACTTCAAATTCAAACTGTCAAACGATCACGTGAATGAATACCTCACCAAACTCTTGATTAAAATGAACGAACAAGTCTCAGGCCACTGAATAATTTGCAACTAAAACACCAATCATCTGAATTAATCATCTTCTGAACCTCTGGTCAGGTAAATCATGAATCATCTTTGAATTCGTCTGAATTAAATCTCACTACTTGATAAACTGATGGATCTCGCACAACACAACTTGATTTTGAATACTCATTGACGGACAAATAACCCACTGAAACAAATAACTTGAATTGAAGCAAGCTCCTGAGATGCTAAGAAGACGAGAATAACCTTATGACCTGCTGAAGCAGAAATCCATGGTGACGAGCCAGAAGCATAGTGAATAATCTTTGCAGACGTGAAATCTTTGAAGACCACTAAGCCAGGGAAATAAACCCTGATTTTGTGACAAGAGCGATAATAGAATGATGCCATTGATTACTGCATAACCGAAAACTTGAGTTCTATGATAATCCACAGATAAAAACGTGAAACCCAAATTCTTCAAAAAATGTGATCCCATGTCACAGGAGACTATGCAAATGGTATGCATTCTAAATGTTAATGACCAAATGAAAATGCAAATGAGATGCAAATGAAAGACAGGCGAAGAAAGAAAATCAGAGGGCAAATTTAGGGTGCCTACAATAAGGCTTTTCTTTCTCCACTGCCTCTTGATTATCATCTTCCTTTTCTTCTGGATCATTCACCATTTCAGTCGGTTTATCTGGTTTTTGGTACATGGCTGGATTGTCAAGTCTTGGATCGGTAGGTCCGTCAAGTTCCTTGCCACTTCTTAATATCACAGCATTGGCATGTCCTTTCGGATTAGGTTGAAGTTGTCCAGGAAATACTCCAGCTGGTGCAGCGGTAGGTGCTTGTTGTTGAGCTACTTGTGAAATCTGAGTTTCAAGCATTTTGTTATGTGTAGCTAATGCATCTACTTTGCTCACTAATTGCTTAATCTGCTCACTAGTGTGAATGTTTTGGTTTAAGAAGTCCTTGTTTGTTTGAGATTGGTTAGCTATAAAGTTCTCCATCATCAATTCAAGGTTCGATTTTCTAGGGACATTAGGAGCAGTCTTTTGATATCCTGGTGGTGTAGCTGGTGCTTGACCTGGTGCGTATAAAGCATTGTTATTCTTATAGGAGAAGTTCAGATTATTCTTCCAACCTGGGTTGTATGTGTTTGAGTATGGGTTTCCTTGAGCATAATTCACTTGATCTGTGGGAATTCCTGTTAATAGTTGACAATCAGGAACTTCATGTCCTGGAACTCCACATAACTCACAGTTAGGTGTTACTGCAGCCACGGTGGCTGTTGGTGTTATGGCCAAGTTGTCGATCTTTTGGTTTAGTTGGTCAAACTTTTCATTGACTTGGTCCATACTACTCACTTCGTACATACCTCCTTTTGTTGGTTTCTCAGTTGCGACTCTCTCGCTTCCCCATTGGTAATGGTTTTGAGCCATACTTTCGATAAGTGCATAAGCATCATTATATTCTTTGTCCATCAGTGCACCGCCCGCGGCAGCGTCAATTGTCATTCTTGTATTGTACAAGAGTCCATTATAGAAGGTATGGATGACCATCCATTCTACTAATTCGTGATGTGGACAAAGTCTCAGCATATCCTTATAGCGTTCCCAAGCTTTGAATAGTGATTCGTTTTCCCTTTGCTTAAATCCGTTGATCTGAGCTCTCAGCATAGCTGTCTTGCTAGGTGGGAAATATTTGGTCAAGAAAACTCTCTTTAGTTCCTCCCACGTAGTTACTGAGTTCGAAGGCAGAGATTGAAGCCAGGCTCTTGCTCTGTCTCGAAGTGAAAAAGGAAACAAACGTAGTCTAATAGCTTCTTGGGTAACTCCATTGGCTTTTACGGTATCTGCGTATTGCACAAAGATCGAAAGATGAAGGTTCGGATCCTCGGTAGGATTTCTGGCGAATTGATTTTGTTGCACGGCTGATATCAATGAAGGTTTTAGTTCGAAATCGTTTCGGTTGATAGCCGGTGCGGCAATGCTAGAATGCGGTTCAGCTTGCGAAGGACTAGCGTAATATTTGAGTGGGTGATTCTGTTCTTCAGCCATCTCTGCGTCCTTTGATGTTACGACTATTTTAGGTGGATCTAATAGAAGATCTGGAATATTGTAACTTTGTTCGTAATCGAATATCCGTCTTCTTACGTATAAGAAGCGTTCCGATTCTGGGATTAGAGGTTGCAAGTCTTCGCCTTGGGAGCGAGTACTTGGCATACACTCGGGAATTTAGATTAAGAAAAGAAAATAGTTGTTACCTTAGTCTAGAAAATGCTACCTAAAGCGCACTAGTAACTAAATTAAGGTCCCCGGCAACGGCGCCAAAAACTTGATGGGCTAAAGACGTATCTAATTATGTGTCTAGCGGTATCTTAACTGCAAGTGCACAGCCTATCGAAGTAATATTTAAGATTATCGATCCACAGGGACTCTATGGCTACTTAGTGCTAGATGAACTTCTAGTTTAGCTAAGGTGAAGGGTTGTCACGATTTTTTTTTTTGTTGTTTTTAAAGATTAAAGGCGGGAATTAAATTTAAGTTTAATAAAATGATACTAAGGCGGTCGGTATGTAATTATGCTAACTTAGGCGGGTCAATCTAACCTAGGCTTATAAAGATGGTTCACTTAATCTATTCTGTAGAGGTTACCAGTTTAAATATCCTTAACTCACACTCTCGTGGTCTTATCTCAGATCTTACCCCTAAAGCCCTATGCCTGCTCTCGCTAGCCCATAAGTGTTTAAAGATAATTTTTGGAAACTTAGTAATTCTAATTTATTTTAAAGCGCTCTCGCTGTGTTTAATTTAAATGCCTAACTTTAGCTATCTGGTTAAAATCTCACACTCTCGTGGTCTTGATCTAACCTAATACACTTTCCTTACTCTCGTAACAAAAAGGTTGATTTTATAATAAAAAGTGAAATTCTGTGATCAGGTATGAGATGTCCTATGAGATGTTCCAACACTTGACAGATTTAACCAAAACTTAAAGTGCAAGAAAATTAAACAACACAGTAGTTTGTTAACCCAGTTCAGTGTATAACCACACTTACATCTGGAGGCTACCAAGCCAGGAGGAAATCCACTATAAGTAATATTAATTCTAGACTTAAACCACCCAGTTTAATCTTTCACTTAATATCTACCCAATGCAATTTCTACCTAAGACACAACTTAGATATGAGTACCAACTCACTCCCCCTCAATCACACAGTGATCTTGTTTACAAGTTTAATAAAATTGAAGTCATACTTCAAAAAAACCAGCTTGATCTTACTTCACAGTTTCAATCAAGACACAAAATACACTTTTGCTTAAAAGCTCATAAAGTGGTACAATAAAAACAACCTGCTATTAAAACACACAACACCCTATTTTGTCTTCTGAAATTCGTACTCAATTCTGAGATATTCTGTTGCTTAAATAGGTGTATGGATTTTGGGCTTTCTGTAGGTTAATCCAGTCCTAAAACGCATGCAGCTTCCACCTTGAATTAGGGTTTGTTACTTCCTAGATTCTAGGTGATTTAGTTCTTTTGATTATGCTGAAGTCTCATAACAACACTCCCTACATATGCGCCTTATACTGTTTTTGTCCATCTATAATTAATTCCAGATAACTTTCCTTAAATTACTCAGATCAGTTAGTCATTAATTTAAATCTGGTAGCAGGTTTGAGATGTCACAACATCTGTTGGGACATCCTGAAAAACTGAACCTAAGTCATTTACACAATGTCCCAACATCTGGTGTAACATCCTGAATTAGGTTCTTATACTCTGTTTGATAATGTCCCAACATCTGATAGGACATTCTGAACTGAATTCAACAATTCTTGTTGGTCAAAAATTCTGCCAATTCTAAACATCTACAAACTCCCCCTTTGGCTAATTTTTGGCTAACATATTTTTCTGGTTATCAGAGTGCAGCAGAAGTTCTTTTATCAGAGTATAGCAGATCTTTTCTGTTGAGTCATGTGTGAGTTTACTCCCCCTCAAACATACATGTATTTAGATTTGTTGCAACAGAAATTTTTATTAAAACACACTGATTCAGTTCAGAAGCAAACAGAAGTTTTTCATTAATAGTTAAACAGCATCATACATTGTTGTTGTTGTTCTCCCCCTTGTTAGTCATAAAATTGGGGCCAAAGTTACTGATTCAAAATTGGGGCCAAATGCAGCAGTCATTACATTTTTCCTCACATACAATTTTTTTCACTCAGACTCCTCATAGTCAGTTTCTTCATCTTCCTCAGTCTCCTCATCAGAAGTGGCAGCTTTCTGAGCACTTTCTTCAATCTCCAGCCTTTGGATAATCTCCTCAAGCTTCTTCTTCCTTGCATCCAGTTCTTTGCAAGTGTTCTTCAGTTCAGCAATCAATGCAGCTTTGGAGATTGGAGACTTTGCCTTTGAAGGACCAGCAGATGTCCCAGAGGGTGCTTCAACATCAGCTGCATGATGACTCAGAAACAGCTTGTAGTGGAAGGCCAGAGGGCTTTCTCTTTTGCAAATTGTGTCCTTCTCAGTGAGGATCCCAGGGTACTGACTCAGCACTATTCCACACAGCAAGGAAGGGAAAGCAATTGGCAGCTTTGTTGCAGATGATCCAGCATGCTTCAATGTCTGATCAAATATATAAGCTCCATAATCCAGCTTTGTTTGGGTGCCCACAGCAAATATGAACCTGCCCAAACCAGTAGATATTGAGGATGTATGGTTGGTAGGGACCCAATTTGCTGTACCAATCCTGTTCAGCATGGCATATTTCCTTGTCAGCATGCTAACTGAGAGCTTCCCTTTAACTGGCCAAGCCTTGACCTGGTTAGCAGTGATAACCTTGCAGACCTGGTTATCAGTTTTCCCTAACTCATTTGGACCATCAGATTCTCTTCCAAGGTATTGGTTGATAACCTTAGGAGAGAATTCTACACACCTGCCTCTTACAAATACTTTTCTAAAGTCAGCAGACTTACCATTGGCACAATCTTCTTGGAGGTTGACTATGAATTCCTTGACAAGCAGCTCATAGCAGGGAGAGAAGTTGGAGACAGTTTTGAAGAGGCCAGCAGAAGAGATGAGATCAATTAACTCTGTGCACTCAAGTGCATTACTGCTCAGCTTTCTTTCAAGTGCAACCCTTCTTTGATAAACAAACTTCCATCTATTCACACTTGAAACATGATGAAAGGAGATGTTGTCCAAGGGAGCTTCTGGAACAGCAGTTGATGACCTTGAGGGTGCTGATTTCTTCTTTGGAGGAGATGTTGGGACATCTTCTTCAACATCTGAATCTGGAGGAGTGACAACTTTCCTCTTTTGTGTTTGCACCTTGCTCCATTGTTTTGTAGGACCAAAGACAACTTTAGCTTTGTCCTTCTTTGGGGTAGCTTTCTTCTTCTCAGGAATTGCATGTCCTGCATGCATCTTTTCTTTCCTAGTCCTAAGTCTTTTGGCTATGCTAGGGTTTACAGAAGCAATGATTTCTGTATCAGAATCATGCTCTAGGTTCACAACATGAGGAGGTTGAGCAGTCTCCTCTTCAGCTGGTGGATCAACAGAGATGTGCTCTTCAGTGGAGGCCTTGTGCTGATCCTCAGATGCTTCTTCATCACTATCAGTGGAGGCCTTTTTCTGGTCCTCATATGTTTCAACAGCAGCATCAGATGAGGCCTTTTGCTGGTCCTCAGATGTTTCAACATCTATTGGGACATCCTGTTGAGCAGGAGTGTCCTTTTCAGCCTGAGTTTGTTGATCTTCTTGTGGAGTTGGCATGGTGCTCAGAGGGATAGAAATGCCACTTACCACTCTTTGCTCAGAAAGGATCCTGTTTACCAATTCCTTTATGGAATCATCCACGTATTCAGAAGATTTTGGAGTGATGTTTGCTGGTGAAGGTATGCCTTTGGATTTGTTGCAAACTTGATCTTTTGTTTTTTTTGGAGTTCTTGGCTTTTTAGCAAGAGGAACACTTCCTCTGATTTCGTCCATTGGAGTTGAATCCATGGGTACCACAGAAATGGGGGTTGCATGCACCACATCTTCCTTGTTGAGGATTTCTTCAGGAATGTTAGGGTTTTGAGACATTTTCGAAGAAGGTGGATGAAGAGTTTTAGGTTTGATGAGTTCTGAAAAACAGTTAGAGAATGCAATTCGTTTTTGAGAGTATGATGAGAAGATGGATAGCTGAAAGCAAGCTGATATTTTATAAGTAGCCGTTACTTTGAGACTTTTTAGGAGAGGAATACTCAAGGTGCTTGACCAGACTGGTGTTTCCATCTGGTGCTTATGCCACACAATGTCATATGACATGTTGGCACATCTCCATAACTGCTAAATTTCACATAAGCAGATTCCCAATTTGCCCCTTAGGTTTTCAAATTGAGTAGCATCCAAGGCTTTGGTAAATATATCAGCCAACTGCAGATTTGTAGCTACATGTTCCAGTGAAATCACTTTTTCTTCTACAAGATCTCTGATGAAATGATGTCTGATATCAATATGCTTGGTCCTGCTATGTTGGATAGGATTCTTTGATATGTTAATAGCACTTAAGTTGTCACAGTACAATGTCATGACATCTTGTGGGACATTGTACTCAGTGAGCATTTGCTTCATCCAAACCAACTGAGAACAACTGCTTCCAGCTGCAATATATTCAGCTTCAGCAGTAGATAAGGATACACAATTTTGTTTCTTACTGAACCAAGAAATTAAATTGTTTCCTAGAAAGAAGCATCCTCCTGAAGTGCTTTTTCTGTCATCAGCACTTCCAGCCCAATCAGCATCACAGAAGCCAGTGAGAATTGGTTTGCATCCATGAAAGTACATTATGCCATAGTCACAAGTACCATTAACATATTTCAGAATTCTCTTGACTTGGTTAAGATGACTAACTTTTGGTTCAGCTTGATATCTTGCACATACACCTACTGCAAATGCTATGTCTGGTCTGCTAGCAGTCAGATATAACAAGCTTCCAATCATACTTCTGTATAGGCTTTGATCTACATTCTCACCCTTGTCATCTTTAGTTAGCTTTAAATGTGTGGGGGCAGGAGTTCTCTTATGAGTAGCACTGTCCATTCCAAATTTCTTGACTATGTTCTTAGCATACTTGCTTTGGGAAATGAACATGGAGTCCTCCATTTGCTTTATTTGCAGTCCAAGAAAGTAGGTTAATTCTCCTACTAGGCTCATTTCAAATTCAGATTCCATCTGGTTGACAAAATGTTTGACCATCCTGTCTGACATCCCACCAAAGACAATGTCATCTACATATATTTGATCAATCATGACATTTCCTTCTTCATCTTTAACAAACAAGGTTTTGTCAATTCCACCTTTCTTGTACCCTTGCTTGATAAGAAAAGTAGTCAGCCTTTCATACCATGCTCTTGGAGCTTGCTTCAGACCATAAAGAGCCTTTTTTAGTTTGTATACATGATTTGGACAGCTTGGATCAACAAATCCTTTAGGTTGTTCTACATATACCTCTTCATTAAGATAACCATTTAAAAAGGCACTTTTCACATCCATTTGAAATAGCTTGAACTTTAAGATACAAGCAATTCCCAAAAGTAGTCTGATTTATTCAAGCCTTGCTACTGGTGCAAAGGTTTCATCAAAGTCTACTCCTTCAATTTGTGTGTATCCTTGAGCTACAAGTCTAGCTTTGTTCTTTGTAACAACTCCTTGCTCATTTGACTTGTTCTTATACACCCATTTAGTTCCAATCACATTTATGTCATCAGGTCTAGGAACAAGGTTCCATACTTCATTCCTTGTGAATTGACCTAATTCCTCTTGCATAGCACAAATCCAGTATTCATCAGTAAGAGCTTCCTTGATGTTTTTAGGTTCTATTTTAGAAACAAAACAGGACCCTGAAATCACTTCTCTTGATCTAGTGCTTACACCTCTGTTGGGATCACCAATTATCAAATCTTTGGGATGATCCTTCTGGATTCTGATGGAGGGAGGTTTGCTGGATTGTTCTGTCCTTGCATCAGTTTGAGTGAAGTCAGAATGATCACTCTTTTCTTCAGCTTCAGTCTTGATATCAGCAGATGTTCCAACATCTTCTGGGACATCTGTAGGAGCATCATCAATTATCACATTTATGGATTCCATGATAACCTTGGTTCTAGAATTAAATACTCTATATGCTCTGCTGTTTATAGAGTATCCAAGAAAAATCCCTTCACCACTTTTAGGATCCATTTTTCTTCTTTGCTCCCTATCTGCCAGAATATAACAGTTACTTCCAAACACATGGAAGTACTTAACTGTGGGTTTTCTGCCCTTCCAGACTTCATAGATTGTGGACAAAGTTCCTTTCTTTAGAGTAACTCTGTTATGGATGTAACAAGCTGTGTTCATAGCTTCAGCCCAGAAGTACAAAGGTAACTTTTTAGCATGGATCATAGCTCTTGCTGATTCTTGAATAGTTCTATTCTTCCTCTCAACAATCCCATTCTGTTGAGGAGTGATTGGTGAAGAATATTCATGATTGATTCCTTCTGAAGAACAGAAATCTAAGAATTTTTGGTTCTCAAATTCTTTTCCATGATCACTTCTTATTCTGATCACACAGCTGGCTTTTTCCCTTTGTATTCTTTGGCATAAGTCTTTGAATACATCAAATACATCAGACTTTTCTTTGATGAAATTTATCCATGTATACCTTGAAAAGTCATCAACCACCACATAGGCATACCTCTTACCACCAAGGCTCTCAACCTGCATAGGTCCCATAAGATCCATATGCAATAGTTCCAAAACTTTGGAAGTTGTCAGATGTTGGAGCTTTGGATGGGACATCTTGGTTTGCTTGCCTATTTGACATTCACCACATATTTTGCCATCATCAATCTTCAGTTTAGGAATACCTCTCACAGCATCCATAGATATGATCTTCTTTATGCCTCTGAAATGAAGATGACCTAGTCTTTGGTGCCATAGTTTCACTTCTTCTTCTTTAGCTAAAGAGCAAGTTGAAGTGAGACTGAAGTCTTGAGGTTCCCACATGTAACAGTTGTCTTTAGATCTGGCTCCTCTCATGACAATCTCTTGTTCTTTGTTAGACACTATGCATTCAGTTTTGGTAAAGTTTACACTGTACCCTTGATCACATAATTGACTTATGCTGATCAGGTTAGCAGTTAAACCTTTAACCAGCAGCACATCATTTAGTCTTGGTACATCTTGACAGTCCAAGGTCCCTACTCCCTTGATTTCTCCTTTAGCTCCATCTCCAAAGGTTACATATCTGGATGAATGTGACTTTAAGTCTACTAGCAGATTCTTCAATCCAGTCATGTGTCTTGAACATCCACTGTCAAAGTACCAGTCTTCTTTGGCTGATACTCTTAGTGATGTATGTGCTATATATGCAACACCTTTCTTTGACCATTTGAGTTGAGATTTCTTTTGATACCTCTGCCCTGTGTATTGTTCATCAGTAGAGCTCCAAGGTTGTTTGTTGATCTTGTTCTTGGGTATGTAGCTTTGATTAGCATGAAGACTAGCTTTTGGTCTCCATACCTTCTTGATGACCTCTGTCTTCTGCTTAGGAGGTTGCTGATCTCTTTGATGTCTATGCAACACTTTCTTGGTAACTTCTATCTTCTGCTTAGGAGGTTTCTGATACATTTGATTTGGATATCCATGCAACTTATAGCAATGAGGTTTGATATGTCCAAATCTTCCACAATGATGACATCTCCATCTTTGATACTTCTTTTTCATTATGTTCTTTTTAGAATGTTGAGACATCTGTTGAAACATTATGTTTGACTTTGTGTTCTTTTCATGATGTTGAAGCATATGTTGGGACATCTTGTTTGTCTGTATGGACTTTGGAGTAGTTTTGCTAGAGCTAGCTTCATCCTTATGAACTCTGTTAAATCCCAGTCCACTTTTATCCCCTGAATGCTTATTGTTGTTGAGAATAACATCCAGTGTACTTGAGCTACTGTTCAGCATTCTAACAGATTTGGACTTGTGTTCCAACTTGGAGTTGAGAAGACTTACTTCACTTTTCAAGGTGTCAATGATCTCTTGATCACTTGCTTTTTCATTCTTTAGTGCCTCATTCTGCTTCTTTAGCTTTATAATCTCACTGCATATTTCAGTGCTTCTTTTGAATAATTCTTTGTATGCTTGCTCAAGTTCTTCAAAATTAAGCTCCCCATCACTGGATTCACTTTCAGATTCACATAATCCAGCTAGAGCAGTGATATGCTTAGCTGATTCTTCTTCTGAATAGCCTCCTGAGTCTTCATCAGACCAGGTTACAAAGATTCCTTTCTTTTGCCTTTTTAAGTAGGTAAGACATTCATTCCTGATGTGTCCATATCCTTCACATCCATGGCATTTAATTCCTTTTTCTTGACTGGTCTTTTCATCATAATTTGACCTTCTATTAGCATCATAAGGTCTTTTGTTCTCAGAAGATTTTGTGTATCTTCCACTGGGTTTGGATTTGTCTTCCATCTTTCTGAGAATCTGTTTGAATTGACTTCCAAGCATAACAATGTTGTCTGATAAGCTTTCACCAGTTTCTGATTCATCATTTTCTTCTTCTTCATCAGTATTTGTCACCAAGGCTATGCTTTTGTTCTTCTTTACATTTGTGTCATTCATTCCCATCTCAAATGTTTGAAGGGAACCAATGAGCTCTTCAACTTTCATTGTACATATGTCTTGAGCTTCTTCTATTGCTGTGACTTTCATGTCAAATCTTTTTGGCAAAGATCTGAGAATCTTTCTTACAAGCTTTTCATCAGTCATCTTTTCTCCCAAAGCTCCAGAAGTATTGGCTATTTCTAAGATGTTCATGTAGAATTCATGAATTGTCTCATCTTCCTTCATTCTCAAGTTTTCAAACTTGGTGGTGAGAAGTTGAAGTCTTGACATCTTTACCTTTGATGTTCCTTCATGAGTTGTTTTGAGAGTGTCCCAAACATCTTTGGCCAGCTCACAGTGATACACAAGTCTAAAGATGTTCCTATCAATGCCATTGAATAAAGCATTTAAGGCCTTAGAGTTGCCTAGTGCTGAATCTTCTTCCTCCTTACTCCATTCTTCTTCAGGTTTCAACACTTTTGATCCATCTTTGGTGTCTTGGACAGGATGTTCCCATCCAATGTTGACTGCTCTCCAGGCCCTGTTGTCAAGTGATCTTAAGAATGCAATCATTCTTGGTTTCCAGTAGTCATAATTAGATCCATCCAGTATAGGTGGTCTATTTACTGATCCTATATCTCTGTCCATGTTTCCAGAATTTGTATTCCCTAGATCTCACCCAGTATAAACAGGCAGGGTGCCTGCTCTGATGCCAATTGAAATTCTGTGATCAGGTATGAGATGTCCTATGAGATGTTCCAACACTTGACAGATTTAACCAAAACTTAAAGTGCAAGAAAATTAAACACAGTAGTTTGTTAACCCAGTTCAGTGTATAACCACACTTACATCTGGAGGCTACCAAGCCAGGAGGAAATCCACTATAAGTAATATTAATTCTAGACTTAAACCACCCAGTTTAATCTTTCACTTAATATCTACCCAATGCAATTTCTACCTAAGACACAACTTAGATATGAGTACCAACTCACTCCCCCTCAATCACACAGTGATCTTGTTTACAAGTTTAATAAAATTGAAGTCATACTTCAAACAAACCAGCTTGATCTTACTTCACAGTTTCAATCAAGACACAAAATACACTTTTGCTTAAAAGCTCATAAAGTGGTACAATAAAAACAACCTGCTATTAAAACACACAACACCCTATTTTGTCTTCTGAAATTCGTACTCAATTCTGAGATATTCTGTTGCTTAAATAGGTGTATGGATTTTGGGCTTTCTGTAGGTTAATCCAGTCCTAAAACGCATGCAGCTTCCACCTTGAATTAGGGTTTGTTACTTCCTAGATTCTAGGTGATTTAGTTCTTTTGATTATGCTGAAGTCTCATAACAACACTCCCTACATATGCGCCTTATACTGTTTTTGTCCATCTATAATTAATTCCAGATAACTTTCCTTAAATTACTCAGATCAGTTAGTCATTAATTTAAATCTGGTAGCAGGTTTGAGATGTCACAACATCTGTTGGGACATCCTGAAAAACTGAACCTAAGTCATTTACACAATGTCCCAACATCTGGTGTAACATCCTGAATTAGGTTCTTATACTCTGTTTGATAATGTCCCAACATCTGATAGGACATTCTGAACTGAATTCAACAATTCTTGTTGGTCAAAAATTCTGCCAATTCTAAACATCTACAAAAAGTATCAGCCAGAATATTAAGCTCTTAAATATTTTAAGCCTATAGTTGATTTTACCGATTTAGTTTGTTTTAATTACATACCGCCCTAAGGTATTTAGCTACTCATTTTTGTTGAACCAGACAGAGGCAGAGAAACATAAAACGAAATATTCATGGCAGAAAAATAAATATTCAACATAAATATAAAATTGCAAATTAATATAAACCTGGTTAACAATAAAAATGGCAGACTCCTTCTTCCACAGGCTGGAAAGCTCGGAGTATTTGTCGGAATCGGAAATAAACTAAAAATTCTGAAGGCTTTGAAACAAATAAATTTTATAACAATTTCCTGATGTTGGAAATTGTTATAGGTTTGGTTTGGATACAAGAAAACTAAAGCAATGAAAATAATGCTGGAAAAATATAAAGGGTGTAAAATAATTCGGCAGAGCTTCCGCAAGAAATTAATAAAACTAAACTCTGTAAATTGTTCATTCAAATTAAGCTATTTATAGAAGATTAAATGGGCTGGTGGTTGAATTGTTGCTTGGGCCTCGTAGGAGCATTGAGAGAATCCAGGAACGTGTGGATACAGGGTCGGCTGGAAAATAGGCACTTCACATGCAGCGTAACGTTATGACCAAGTCTTCAGTCAAATAACCTATTTTTCCCTTGTCACGGTCGTGACAAGGGCATCACGTTCGTGTTGCTTGTATAATAAGTGTCACGGTCGTGAGGGATATGTCACGGTCGTGAGTGCTCCTTTTGGGGTGTCACGGTCGTGACACCTAGGTGACGACCGTGAGTGCTACAAAATATGCAGGTTTTGCAGAATTCTTCACTTCTTCATCTTTTAATGGTTGTTTTTGCTCCTTTTGCTTGTGGCTCATGATTTAGCTCTGTATACGATGTACCTACAAAATGGCAAGGAAAACTCGAGGAATCGGGTGTTAAAACGACAATTATGCAATAAAACGGTATTGAAACATAGCAATATAATCGATACATTTTCTCGTTATCAGTTCTTGGAGACTACCACTAATAACTACCAATTCTAACCTAGGTGTTCCCTCTTCTTTTTCCTTAACTCCTTTTTTACTTGTGATATAAACCCAAGATCCCACAAATAAATAACAAGCATATAAGAGAAAGTAATAAAGAAAGATATAAACAAAGATAACAAACATAGAGAAGACAAAAAAGACAAGATCAAATAAACACACAAAGCTAAGTTAGGCTCGACCCTCTCTAGCATATAGCTATTCCCAAGCAGAGTCGCCAGCTGTCGTACCTCGAAAAATACGATCCTCGCGATGGGACACGGAAAAAAACAACAGAGTCGCCACCTAATTCTATTTATTCTAACTAAATAAAAGGGAGATATAGATACAACCTAATAGGATAAGAAATGGTCAACGAAACCAAATTCTAAGTTCGGGAGTCGGTTACACAATGGGAAGGTATTAGCACCCCTCACGTCCGTTGTACTCAACGGGAACCTCTTAGTCTAACTATGCGATTAAATGTTGGTTTAAGTATTTGTCTTCTAAATGTTTGTTAATATGTTTGTTCTAAAGGAAAATAATTTTAATTATTATTGATATTACGGGGGAAAGATTAAAGTTTTTTTATTATTGTGCTCGCGAAGGATTAAAATCCATGTGCCTACGTATTCCCTTGTGCAATGGGAAAGTCAGAGCTTCGTAGTATGTGCAACTACGGTTTGTGGTTTTTAATGAAAGATTGTTTAAAACGCTTTCTAACTGCTAAGTGTTGGCTTTTACTCGCGGTGGAGGCTGAAGCGCTAGCTTGTTTACGAGATAGAAAGATTTAAACAATGTTCGTTTAGAGAAAAATGTTTGACCTTTGTTAAGGTGTTTTAAACGAAAGGGCAAATAAACCACGTCACATGGGGCTAGCCCAAGAGTGATTTAATTCAAGAATTATGTGGAGTGCTAGACTCCAGAATTCGGTTTCTTCGCTGATTAATTATAAAAATGATTTTGTATTTGTTGGTAGGTTTTAGGTTATATTTTAAAGAAAGAGACAAGTTGTCATCTTAAAGGGAGATACCTCGCCTATTTCACAAATAGTTAAAGGAAAAAAATGAAAACGGAAGAAGCTTCAAACTTGGATATATGATCAACAAGCGATTACCACTTTCTTCCTTGTGAGAAATTGTTTGAGAAAATTGACTGTTGTGTTTGTAGAAATAGGAGAAATATTTTTCCTATGGGGATGAATCATGGCTCATCTATTCGAAGTTGTTAAGTTTTAAGTATTTTGAATACGAAAGGCCGAATGAAGCACAACTCGAGGGCTGACTTAAAGATTGATTCATTCAAAAACCCGAGGAATGTTAGATTCCTGAGTTTAGTTCTTTCGTTGTCTTATATGTGAATTAGGTGTTTTTAGGAACGAGAGGGAGAATAAACCATGTCGTGTGGGGCTAGCCCAGTAGTGATTTATTCAAGAATTATGTGGAGTGCTAGACTCCAGAATTTAGTTCCTCCGTTATTTGATATGTGATAAATTAGATGATTTATTTTGGAAGTTTTAGGGTTTAATGTTTTTAATAACGAAGGAGTAAATGAAACACTACGCGTGGGGCTAGCCCAGGTGTGGTTCGTTAAAGAACTAGTGGAATGCTAGACTCCAGGGTTTAGTTCCTCGCTAAATAATTGTGACGCGTAAAGTTGTACAGATGGCAATCACATAGGTGACCAACTTACGTGTGTGCAAAATGTAGGCATATGAATTGTTTGATTGATTAAGTGGATTCGATTCCTAGTCCCTAGGGGTACTTCTAGTAATACAAAAACCCTAATCGAAAGAAATGTGCAAGTGTGCGAGTGAAATAAAAGCAATAAATATGGAGAAATAAATAAATTGCGTACAATGTAATCAGGAGGGGGTACAAAATAATTACAAGGGATTGCGATGAAATAAAGGGTCTCGTTGTAATTTGCCCAAGAGAAAGCGTGTGTGCAGTGTATTAATTATTCGAAGGCATCGAAATGTCGCTCATTTACTACCTTGGAATCTATTCAATTGTTAGAACGATTTTGTAAGGAGTGGAGCATTGATATAGTATCAAAATGCGAAAATAAAATAAATAAAATAAATAGACTTAATAAAATAAAATAAACTATGAAATAAAATAAAATTATATTTTGAAATGAAGAAACTAAAGTCAATATAATAACTTAAACTAATAATGAAATTTTTAAATAATTTAAATAGATAACAAACTAAAATAAATAAATAAAAAACTAGTAAAATAAAAATGAAAGAGAAATAAATAAACATGGATATTTATCATATGCTAACCTATACTAACACTATAACAACAATAAAATATGAACACATAAAAAAATTACATTTTTACAACATAGTTTCACAAACTAAAATATAAAGAAATAAATGATGAATGATACTCACAAACTCCAAAGTTAGCAAAGGTTGAGCTTGTTGTGTAGAAGAAAGTGAATGTGTTTTGATGGAGGTTGTTGTTGTGGTGAAAATGGTGAATGTTTATGGGTATTGTGTAAGTAAAAAAAAAGAATTTTAACTTTGAAAAATATGTAATGAATGTGCTAGACTTTGAGAATTTAAGTGTGATATTTGTTAGTCCTAAATGAAAGAAAAAGAGATATTATTTATAGTGTGAATGAGGTAGGAGTGTTGATGTGGCAATCCATGTGACTTTATGAGAATGATTTTTGGTCATTGATAAGTCCAAGTTGGCAATCCATGTGAAGTGTGATAATGAATCTTGGTCATTGATAAGTCCAAGTTGGCAATCCATGTGAAGTGTGAGAATAATTCTTGGTCATTGATAATTCCAACTTGGCAATCCATGTGAAGTGTTTGTACTACATTATAGTGGACCCCACTTGTCATTTTTTCTTTTTTGAACATGAAGAAAAACAAAAGAAAAGTAGTAATAATAATAAATAATATTAATAAAACTAATAATAATAATAATAATAATAATAATAATAAAAGATAATAATAATATAACTAATAATAATAATATAGATGATAATAATAATAAAACTAATAATAATAATATTAATAATAATAATAATAAAAATAAATTGAAAATGGTTATTAAAAAAAGAAATTATATTGAATTAAATAAATTGAAGTTAAACTAAATAAATTGAAATTGAAATTAAACTAAAATCTAAAGTAACTTAAATAAAAAAAATTCTAAATTAGAATTGAACCAAAATAAAATTTAAATTAAAACTAATTCTAAAATATCTATTATAATTTAAACTCCTATTCTTAAAGCGAAATAAGTAATTCTAAAAAAATTTCAAGAATAAAATATGACATTAAAAGTAAAATAAATAGAACTGCATGATTAATGATTAATGGATTAGAATGCAAAAATGACTGACTATCAAATAATTCGATAAAAATGCGTCAGATGAATGAAAATTTTCTGAAAAAGTCCAGTCAAAATTTAGGGTGTGACAGTATTCATGGAGTATATGAACCGTATTTTCCATTCTTATTTGGATCAATTTATTGTGGTGTTTATAAATGATATTCTTATTTATTCTAAGATTGAAGATGATCATAAAGAGAATTTGAGGATTGCATTGCAGATATTGAAAGATAACAAGTTGTTTTCCAAGTTATCAAAGTGTGAGTTCTGGCTTAAGAATGTAAGTTTCTTGGTTCATGTTATTTCTAGTGATGGTATAGTAGTGGATCCTTCTAAAGTAAGTGTTGTGTTGCAGTGAGAAACTCCGAAGATAGTGACGGAGATTAGAAGTTTTATGGGCTTAGCAGGTTATTATAGAAGATTTATCCAAGGGTTTTCTAATTTGGCATTACCGTTGACTCAATTGACTAGGAAGATTCAAACATTTATTTGGGATACAACTTGCGAGGAAAGTTTTGAGGAATTGAAAAAGAAGTTGACTACAACACCAGTGTTAATTTTTCCGAGTCCTGGTGAACCTTTTGTTATGTATTGTGATGTGTCCAAGATGTGATTAGGTGGGGTTTTGATGCAAAATGGTAAAGTAGTGGCTTATGCTTCAAGGCAATTGAGGGTGCACGAGAGGAATTATCCTACCCATGATATTGAATTAGGTACAGTGGTTTTTGTGTTGAAGATTTGGAGGCACTATTTGTATGGGTCAAGGTTTGAAGTATTTAGTGACCACAAGAGTTTGAAGTATTTGTTTGACCAGAAAGAACTGAATAAGAGGCAGAGAAGATGGTTAGAATTTTTGAAGGATTGTGATTTTAATTTTATCTATCATTCGGGTAAAGCTAATGTAGTAGCAGATGCATTGAGCCGTAAGACAAATCAAATGTCGGCATTAATGGTGAAAGAAATGGAGTTAGTTGAACAGATTATAGATTTGAGTATGGTTTGTGAAATGACACCTGTGAGTGTTGGGCTTGGAATGCTAAAGGTGAATAATGACTTTTTGGACGTGATCAAAGAGAATCAGAGACTTTATGTAAAGTTGGTAGATTTGATGCCTACCGGAGGAAGTGATCCTGATGGTGATTTCTTTCCAAGTAGATAATTTTGGTGTGTTGAGATTCCGGGGCAGAATTTGTGTGTTGGACAATGCGGAGTTGAAGAAGGCAATTTTTGAAGAAAGTCATTGAAGTAGCTTGAGTATTCATTCAGGAGATACAAAGATGTATTAGGACTTGAAGAAGTTATTTTGGTGGTTTGGTATGAAAAAAGATATAGCATATTTGTGTATGCTTATTTGGTGTGCCATAAATCAAAAGTGGAGCATCTGAAGCCTTCGGGAATGATGCAACCGTTGGAAATTCCAGAATGGAAATGGGACAATATTGATATGGACTTTGTTACTAGTTTGTCGGATACAACGAGAGGTTTTGATGCTATTTGGGTAGTTGTGGATCAGCTTACAAAATCTGCACATTTTATTTCTATTAATACGAGTTTTCGTTGACGAAGTTGGCAGAGATTTAAATTAGGATAATTGTGAAGTTGCATGGTGTTCCATTGAGTATAGTTTCGGATAGAGATCTAAGGTTCATTTCTGAATTTTGGAAGAGTTTGCAAGAGGCTTTGGGTTCAAAGTTGAAATTGAGTTCGGCTTATCATCCGCAGACGGACGGTCAGTCAGAAAGGACTATTCAGACTTTCGAGGACTTGTTGAGGACTTGTGTATTGGAACAAGGAGGTGTGTGGGATATGCATTTTCCATTGATTAAGTTCACGTACAACAATAGTTACCATTCTAGTATTGGAATGACACCGTTTGAAGCTTTGTATGGTAGAAGGTGTAGGTCGCCTCTGTGTTGGTATGAGACTGGTGAAAAGGTGGTGCTTGGACCTGAAAATGTGCAACAGATTATTGAGACAATTCAGATGATTTGTTAGAAGATGAAGGCGTCTCAGAGTAGATAGAAGAGCTATCATGATAATCAGAGAAAAAAATAGAGTTTTATGAAGGTGATCGTGTGTTTTTGAGGGTCAATCCAATGACGGGTGTTGGACGTGCTTTGAAATCGAATAAGTTGGATCCTAAGTTCATTGGACCATTTCATATTTTGTAGAAAGTTGGTATTGTTGCTTATAGAGTGGTGTTACCGCCAGAGATTTTGAACTTGCATGACGTGTTTCATGTGTCACGGCTTCGGAAGTATGTGTCTGACCCATCTCATGTTATTCTGAGAGATGAGGTGCAGGTTAAAGATAACCTTACGGTGGAAGCGATGTCGATAAGGATTGAAGACCGCAAGATGAAGCAACTCATAGGTAAAGAGATTCCTCTGGTGAAAGTAGCTTTGGGAGGAGCTGCTGGTTGAAGTGTAACATGGGAGTTGAAAAGCAGGATGCGGGAGTTGTATCTGGAACTTTTCTCATTAGGTACATTTTCGAGGACGAAAATATTTTAAGTGGAGGAAAGTTGTAACACCTTATTTTTAATAATTATTCGTCGGGTATTTTTGGTGCATTGTTGGCCTTGTTTAGGGTGTGTGTCTTGATGTTTTGTTATAGTGTCCTAGTGGGACGGGTAGAATTATGGTGCGATTAGTAGTTTGGTAAAGTGTGGTAATAATAATAAGCCCAATAAAACATCATTTCTATTATTATTATTTTATGTTAATAATATTAGTAATATTAGAATTATTATTATTTTGTTTTAATTAAAATAAGGTTGAATTAGTAAAACTATTATGGTGAGGATTTTAGGAAAATAATAACTTAATCAAAAATTAGTGAGAATTAGTCAGAATAATTTTGGAGAACCAATGGAGAGCTAGGAATAGGAAGAACAGCTAGGGTAATCTCCATAGACAAAATTCATAGAAAATTTCATCAAGATTCGAGGTAAGGGGAGAAAGGGATTCTCATTAGGTGATATAACATGATGGGGTAGTGAGGGGTCCTTTTCCTCGTAGGATTTTTGTTGTATATGATGCTAGATGATGAATCTATTGATTGTATGACTGTTGTTGCAAATTCGATTTGATCTTATTGATTTCTATTGGGGAATATTGTTGTTGTTGTTCTATATGTTCAATACTTGTACATAATCTTATTGTTGCAGAATGATAGTTACAGATCTATATCTAAAATATTGATAGAACTAAATTAGTAACAATAGATGAAAGAATAGGATGTTTGAGAGTGTAAAATCTGTGTAGAAACCCTCTTAGAACTGGTATGAAGTGTGAAAATAAGAAATCATAGGGAACAAATCAAAATGAGAAGGAAAACATGAAAATTGGTGAAGTCTCAGTCAATACGCGTAATGACGTGTATTACACGTATGGACTTGTGCAAGACAGGGCAATACGCGTATCAATAGGTGCAATATGCGTATAAAATGTGATTTTTATAGCCCTTTTCCCATTCTAGTAAGTTACGCATAGGGAAGCAAGGCAATACGCAAATGAGGAGGTTATACACGTATTGGCCTGCGAAGAGGGAGTGATAAGCATATGTGGGGGCGTATGGCGGGCATAGGAGTTGGTCCATACGCGTATGGCATTGTCCAATACGCGTATGACCGAGCTTGTAGGGTAAATTTGGCGTTTTGCGATTTTTGTCCCAATTTCGTATCCTATGTAGATTATTTTAATTTGAGGCAATTATGTAGACCTTAAGATATAATTAATCTAGGATTGGTGATGAGAAACTGATTAATAATGAAACTTAGGTAATTTAATGGATGATTAATTACTTAAGTCGCGTGAGGAATATGTTGGTTATTGTGTGGAATTATTGTTGCTTATGTGATCGGATGGATCGTGTAGATGTATAATATGATGTTTATACATGTTGTATGCATATTCATGGTCATGCATATGTTGAGGTATTATTGGTGGGATGAATCATTGTCAGATGGGCGTGTGCAATTCATTCTTACTCCGTTATGGAGAATGGTGGGGATAGTCATTGTCTGATGGGCATATGTGATTTATCTGAGTTCGATTGAATGAAAAAACATGACCTGGTACCACATGCATTATTTCGTTGTTGAATCACATTGCATAATTTTCGTTGTTTCGTTGTTGCATAATTTTTGTGTGATGTTGTTGTATATGTTGATTTGTGTGAGAAACTACCCTTAATATGTTTTATGCATCGTTAATATTTAAATGTGTTTTTCACCCTTTTGTTGTTGTTGTATATGTTCTTCTTTGGAGGTTGTTTATCCCCAAAATTGGTAAACAACCGCTGGTCTTCTAAGGATACTAAATCACCCTTAGTTACTCATAGGATCGACCAGATTGACCCTAGGACATGTGCTAATAGTTTGTTGATTATGATGTTTTTGGGAAAATATCATGAATCCTTTGACAAGACTCAGAAAGTAGTAAAGAACAAGAAAATAAGATAAAAGAGAGAACTGTCAAAGTAAATGAAATGATAAATGCAATGCAAGAATGTTAAAAGGGCAGGAAATGTAGAGAAAAGGCAGTAAATTGCTTTAAAAGTAAATGAAAAGACAATGTAAAGTGCTTTAACATAAAAGACTTAAAATATAAATGACTTGAAGGATAAATGACATTAAATATAAATATGGTGGTGTTTACATCACGTATATTCTCACTTCACTCGTTTCTCTACACACGGGTACTTTGAGTGTTTACGAAGTTACTAGTATAACATGTCCACACACTTATTCTAACAATAGACTAAGTTATTTATAGAAATACAATGTAACCCCTTTCGACGGTTTTATTCCAAGATTATGACACTTGTCACAATGCATGTTAAAGAAACTTCATCTTGCACCACTTGTCCTTGATTTTTGAATTGAAGGTTACACATTTTCCCTCTAAGGCTTGGGAGCGTGCAATCTGAGTAACTGTCATTTCTAGTCGAACTATGCATGGTCGAATTCCATCAATACTTAGAAAATACTCCTAATTTAGAATTCCTCTAAGTGCAAAGTTTGTAGGTAAGGGTTCCTTCGACCCACACCTTTCATTAAGTAAGGTCGAAAAACCTCACTTTTAGCTTACAACGAAAAACTCTTTTCTAAGCCAAATATTCCAACTATGTTAGTGTCGAAATTTGGGAGATAACAAATTGCCCCCCAAAAATGTTCTTTTCGAGCATTTTGATGAAAAAAAGCATTTTTTTTTATATTAACATTTCGACGCCAGAATTTTTGGTCTGTGAGTTCTGTATTTTTATATTGGCATTAATTTTGTAAAACAAATATAGCAGCAGTGTGTATGTATAGGATATTTGCAAAGAAAAGAAAACATTGAGCAAGGAATCCTTTTGTGCGCCCAAACATGTTGTGTTGAAGTGTTTCAACATCTGGATCGACATGTCGAAGAAGATGTCAAGACAGTTCATTCGACATCATGAACCGCTGAAGATGGATTAAAGTTTTAGTTTTGGTTTTAACAGAAACAAAATATTTTTGAAGATTTAAATCAATCCAATGGCGCTGATTGTAAAAGATCTTGAAGACTCAAATGTGCATTGAAGACAAATTTCAAATATTGAATAAATATAGAGTTTATATATTTATAGATATTTTAGGAAATTGTTTATTTGAGATCTTTTTGTATATTTGTAGCTGATTTTTCTGCATATTTGTAGCAGTTGTTGCTGTGATTTTTTTAGGCCCAAATTCTGTTGGGAATAGGTTATAAAAAGAAACCTTGTAACCTAGGTGTAACCAACCAACCAAAGATGTATAAGACATATTATTAGGGTTATGTTCTTGTGGCAGACGTGCACAACAAGGAACAATGGTGTGGTTGTTTTATTTGTAAACCTCGAAGCTGCTAAGTAAGAGGTGGATTGTTCTTGATTGAAGCTGTGAAGCAAGGTTGAGTAGTTGTCATGGAAGTGTGGCTTCTGTTTTGAATTGTTGGTGTAGGTAAAGAGTCGTCAATAACAACAACTGATTGTTGGGACTGTGAGGCATCACCGAGGTGATTGGAAGTGAGGATGGGTTTCTCATATTTATGAGTTCCTAAGTAGAAGTTGCACGGGTAGTGATTAAGTGAGAAGACTATAAATTGTAGGTGTTTGCTGAGAAGTCTTTGAACTGATACCACATAGTGGATTTCCTTATTGGCTTGTTAGCCCCTAGAGTAGATGACTTATCATCAAACTGGGTTAACAATTTGAATGTGTTCTTTATAGCTTTTAGTTTATTTTATGTAGTATGTGTGCTGAATGTCATATCAGATGTTTAAACATCCTGAAGAATGTTTGAATCTGATATATCAGAGTTTTAAAAGTGTTGTTGTTTGTGCCTTGCCATGTTTATATGTAACAGATACGATGTCTTAACATCATATTCAACATTTGAGTCTGTCATACCAGAATTTCAATTGGTATCAGAGCAGGCATCCTAGGCTGTTTCTGGATGAGATCCAAGGGGGATACTTACTGGTTCATGGTCAAGGTAGAAGTGTTCTACTGAAAAGTTGTTTGTTGTTGTGAATGGTCCCTGGAAGTGGAGGGTGGACTATTCTGTTATGGTAGCATGGTGGTGTGATGTTGGTGTGATAGGTTTGATTTATTTTCAAACATATGGTTGTTGGTGTCACCTGGAGATATTGTTAGGGCTCATTTGTGACACTTGAAGTCTCTTAGGAGTTTGTATATGTTGCTTATTATCTGATAACTCCTTATGTTTGAGAAAGTTACTCTTCTATGGAGATATAACCTATGATGTTGGGGATATATGTCTATCTACTTCTGTCAACTGTGCTCATGATACTTAGAGATTCTTATTCAAGTCCACTCAAGGCAATGTGAAGAGAAGTGGTTGTTTGGAGATCTGAAGACTATTCTAAACATACTTATCTCTTGTTTGTAGATCTCTTTGTATGATCCTTGGAATTATGTCTTATCCCATGATAGAACATCACATCAGAATTAGGCATGATTCTGCTGTCTAAGGGTTGGATGTATATATGCTTTGGTGTTAAACTATTGTGATCATATCACACATGTTTGGAACCTACTCCTGATCTGGAAGAGAAGGCATCTTATGGTAGGTCTAAGAATGTTCTGGCCCTGGAACTACTCTTAGATGTATGTGTTGATTAAGGTGTGATCAACATGTCTTGTTCTCCTGAGGACAATTTATTTCTGGTCCTTGATGCGGGAGTGAAGTACCTGAGCTTCAAGGAGTATTATTTCACAAAGACTCCTTGTACATGAAGGTCAAGTTGTGTCAACTAGTGGAGTTGACTGATGTGTATATAGATGATCAGTTGTTATATTGTATGTGAAGACATCTCAAATCATACAGTCTGAATACTGAGTCTGAAGGAGAAGTTTGTGTTCCAGCTGCTGGATATGTCTGTGTTTTGATCTGTTCAACTACTGATGGTTGATTCCCCTGTGCTCACCTGCGTGTGTTTGTGTAGAGGTGTATGTGACTGATAATGATGTCTAAAAGAATGTTAGGACATCATCTCAGAAGGTGTCAGATGCCTGCAGAAGAAGAAGATGTCATACTCATATCCTACCTTGTGCGAGAAGGTAATCTTATCTGACCAATAATAAATAAATTGACGGGAGATTTGGTATTTGTCTATTGTTTATATGATGCATAAAGGTAGATACTTTGACGGGAGACTTAGTATTTATCTAAGAAGTATGGATATCTGCAGTCTGAATCTTATGGTTCAGAAAGTGTACAGAGTAACTGATGCTCATCCTCAGAAGGAGCTTTGGTTATTCTTGCAAGGGGGAGTTAAGAAGTGCTATTTGTGGTTTATGGATACAAGAATGCAGATTGTTGTTTGGAAGGAGCAACTGGAGTTTTGTTATTCCCTTGACAAGGAAGGTGTGTATAATCATGAAGTTATAATTGACAAATCATCAGGACTTTGTGAAAATTGCTTTACTAATGGAAACGTTTCATCCTTGGTATAGTTGTAAGGTGTAGTTCTGAACTATTCCTTCTAAAGATTGAAGCGTTCATTGTCAATGGACAGAGACTGACGCCCTATGAAGGAGGAGACATTCTAACAACATACTTCAGCCATACTCTAAGTGATCCACCAAATCCTGCGAATGATGTATAAGTTTCGGTCGTCGAGCTAACAACGTTAAACAAGCGTTGCATGGGAGGAAACCCATGGTTTTTCTTATCTTATTTACTTTTATTTACTCTTATTTTATTTATTTTATTTTATTTATTATTCTATCAGGACTAACATTTAAATGTTTTTGTGATTTCGGGACCTTTTTCCTAACCTTGTGCAGGATGCAGAATCTCGATGACATGCACGTGGCCTTCAGAGACGACGCCCAGAGGGAGCATTACTATGCCCACATGAGGCGCCCTATGGCACCTATGCGGTACCCATACCAGGATTGCATGGATGCTTTGGGGATTGAACCAAGCGTCAGATTCTTATGCCACCAACTCCAATGGGACCAGTTCGACGACATGAACAACACTTACAGAAACATGACTCTAGAGTTTTTCAGCTCGTTTGATTATGACCCCTAGGCTGGACCCGATGGACATGATTTTTTCAGGTTGTTCGGGACTGAGTATTCTTTCTCTCACAAAGAGTTTGGTGATTTACTAGGTTTTCAGACTACCCTTGTTGCTATTCCAGAGACGCTGATGAGATACTTTATGAGCAGAGAAGTGGAGAAGTTTTGGAGCGATATCTCAGGTGGAGAGAGCCATAATCCTTCCACTCAGCTATCCCAGGTTATCCACAACCCTGCACTGAGGTACTTCCAGATGATCCTAACACACTTTTTCCTCGGTTTGCCAGATACTGAGACTTTGGTTAGTGAAGAGGAGATTTTCCTGTTGTTTTGTGCGACCTAGTGTTGCACCCCAAATTTTGCCCTCACAAGACAAGAATTTGTGTACTAAGAGGTTCACAAGGTTCACAAAGTTCACAAATAGTCAGAAAGTTTGACAATTCTCTCAGACAATGCCTCCTCCTAAGCAGGGCATCCAAAACTAGGGTTTTGACTTTAATCAGGCTAAATGGACTTCCAAGACTTCAAGTGAGCTTCATAACATCTTATATGTGTTTAATAATCCCCATGACAAGTTTCAAGACTTTTCCCAAAGGTTTGCTCAGTCAGATGATCAGATAGGTTAAAATCAGTCAAAATAGTTAAAAAGTCAAACTGAGGTCAACTATGGTCAAACCAAAGTCAAACTTCATGATTTTTTTCCAACATCAAGTATATGAAGTAAAATTCATCATATGATCAAGGGTGGATCATGATTCATCAAGGAGATTTCAGATCATCAAGAATCAGGAGTTTCTAAATTAGGGTTTTCAAAGGAAAAGTCAACTGAACTTTGACCAGCCATAACTTTCACATTCTTCATCAAATTTTTCCCATCAAAAGCTCATTTTTAAGGAAATTTAATTCTCTACAACTTTGTGTCTCACAAGCCAAGCCCAAAAATCCTTCATTTGGAAGGTATGAGCTAAGACATTATAGGTCCTTTTGAAAGTCAACAAAAAGTCAACAACTTCAAAAGGGCATAACTTGAGAATGGTAAAAGATATGGACATGAAACCAATGGGGTTGGTTAGAGGACTCTTTAAGCTTTCCAAAATGTCCAAGAACACCCTCATAGCATTAAAATTGAAGGATTTGTGCCCTTGCAAAGTTGGGAAAGTTTTGGGAGGTTTATGAAGCAAATAGGGCTTTAAAACCAATTTCTTTGAAATGGGCTTGCAATTTTGTGATCCAAACTTTAACATGACATCATGCACGACCCAATTCTCATTTATTCAGATTTTTATTATTTTTTATTTTATTTATTTTGATTTTATTCATTTAAAACCATTTTAAATCAAAATAAAATATATAAATCAAATATTTGGATGAGATATTGCTTCTAGAAAATCATAAATATTGCTTGGATCAGATTGATATGCAAATTATGGTGATAGTCTTAAAATAGCAAGGTTGGATAAAAAAATATTCAAGTTTTAAGGCATGATCTTTTTCAATCTTCCATGACCAAAATATCCAAAGGATAGCCCAACTTTTTGACCTAATTCAGTTCACTATATGTACACAAACTCATCACAATGCAGAGACACGGAAAATTGCAGCCTCAAGAGTAAGTTTCAAATTTTCAAAACTCACCAAAAAACCTCAATTCGAATTCTTACATAGAGGCCATATCAAAAGATTTTGAAGGTTGCAATATGTTCCTAGATGATCATTGAACCTATTTGAACCATTTGCAGCATCCAAATCATTACATATTGCTTAAACCGAATCAGTTTTGTTCTTGGTTTTGAAATTTTCGATTCTCATTATTTATGCATTGCACACTAATTTTGTTTATTGATTCATGGTTAGTTGAAGCTTGTGATGGATTTTGGGCAAAAATCTTGGAGAAACAGTGGGTGAATCGTTAGATGCCATGTTAGGGTTCATACCTTATAATTTAGGGTTTTCTAATTTAGTGGATATTAATTCCTTTTGAAACCATAGATCAATTCAGGGAAGTGTATGGATCATGTTTGTACTAACAATTTGATAAAATCATGTGTATTTGGCCGTGTATGAAATTAGCAGGTTCAAGAACGCAAGTGAATTCGCAGGAAAAATCCTGGATAAATTCGCAGGAAAACCTGTGAATCCTGAGGATGAAGATGAAGTTTTCGCGCGTTTTAGAAATTTGAAATTTTGACATAATATTTTATGATTTTGTTTTCGTATTATATCAGAAAGGCTGTTTGGCTCAATTGGTAAGGGAGCGCATATGTGAAGCAAGGGGCAGGGGATCGAATCTGGTCTCCAACATTTTTTTGGCTTCAAATTCATTTATCTCATGATTTCACCATATAAAGATCAGCTTGTCATTATACATCACAAGCGCGCAGTAGCTCAGGTGGTTTTAGGAGTTCTTCAACCAGGTAAAGGACCTGGGTTCAAATCCCAGGTCCTGATTTTTTTTAGTACTTTGTTTATTTTTTCATGTATTTACATTTATGGTCTTATATTTTTAATATAATTCAATTAAAATAATTTCTAACATAAATAATTAATAATATTTCTTAAAATCTCATATTTCAAAAAATATATAATTTATTTTCTTAAACTTTTCTTTATGTTCATATTTATTAATATATATTATTATATTTTTTTTAAAAACAACAAACCAATTAATATTTTAATTCAATATGTAAACCCTAGTTTTCATAAATTGTCTCTAACCCTAATTTATTTTGATTAACCCTAATAACATTTTATAAACCCTAACTATTCTGTAAATAATTAATTTATTTGTTTATTTTAATTTTATAATTATATGTAGTTTTCTAATTTAAATAATTTAATTAAATAGTAAACCATAATTCACTTCGTAAACCCTAATTATTTTATAAATATTAATATATTTGTATATAAATTCTAATTATGTCTATTTATTTTTATATTATTATTATATATAGTTTTATATAAATAATGTAAATAGTTTAATTAATTAATCCTAACTTCTTTTTTTCTAAATAATTAAAAAAAAGACCTAATTTTATCTTATGAATATAATTTATTATTTTTTATGCTTATTTAAATATTAATTAGATATTTTTAATATGTATATAAAGTTAAATAATTAGATTATTAATCATATTTTATAAGTATATAATATTCATTATTTATTTCTTTTATTAAAAATCTAAAAATAATTATTTATTTAAAATTGAACTTTTTATATTATGCTAATTTCTTCCTCTTCTATTTATTTTGTTTATTATTACTAACCCTCTTATATTTATTTATTTTTGTTTATTACTACTAATCCATTTAATTATTTATTTGCTTATTTTAATTATTTTTAATTATAATGTAATTGTATCCAATATGTAATAGTTGTAGAATCATTTTTATTATTATTTTTAAATGCTATGGTTAGTAAAATAGGGAGTGTAAAACATGTTTGTATGAAAAATTGAAGTTAGATCATTAATTTAAAGATAAATATATGAACTTGTACACGCACACACGTAAGTCGATCTTTGATCGTCATCTCACCTTCTTAAGGATACCTCTCATGTTGCCTAAACAAAAAGGTCAAGTAAGGTGTAAAGCAAAGTCCCTCATCTCATATCATCTAGTCCCTTAATAGATAAAAAGATCAAGTCCCTTCATGGTTGCCTTCATAATGATCTTGTCCCTTTCGAATAAAGATGATAAGTCCCTTCGAATTGCTTATACACCTTACAGTTGCCTAAATAACAGTTGCCCCTTCATTTGTCCCTTATACATCCAAGGTAATGACTACCTATTCCTTAATAATAGGCATAGTCTTACCACTTAAAGGATATTTAAGAACAGAAAAGACTTAACTTAGGGTAGGTTCCTCTTATGTACTTGCTCACTTTTCAAAAACATTTCAAACACTTCACATTTTTCAAACAATTTTCAAAACAAAGTCTTTATATATATCCGTACAAGGATCATTATAAAGTACTTAAGAAAATTTTTAATCACACACTACACTTCTCAAAACATTTTAAAGTGAGCTAAGTAACTAAGAGCCCATGGATAACCATGGATGTAAAGGGTGCTAACACCTTCCCTTCACATAACCTACCCCCCGAACCCAAAAATCTTTTAAAGGTCTTTCCTGTTGTTTTACGCCTTTCCTTTGGATAAAATAAAAGTTGGTGGCGACTCTTGCTATCCGCAACATTTAACTAAAGTCAGTTCTCCCACCGTGTTACAGAACTGGCGACTCTGCTGGGGATTTAATAAAAGAGGGGTACCCTTAGGAATTAGATCACTTTAAAATTGTTTGCCTTGTTTGCTTTATACTTATCTCTTGGGTGCTCTTATGTGTGAAAGATCCTAACCCGGATCTAGTGTACCTTAGGTAAATGGCAATAGACCAAGGAAACTGTACGGCGTATACCGATATGGTTGATTTGGTGGCCATAGTTAGTGTGACTTCTTGGTTGGTGCTTATGTTCCTTAAGTCAAGTTGAGGATAATATGAGGCTGTCATATGTTGTCAATACACTAACTAACTTTTAGAACCCTAGTTATCCCATCTTGGCCTTTAGAAAAGTAGTGAGATAACCGGCTTTGGTGAAGACTGAAGTTGGTTGATACTCGATGCTACACTCATTGAGATCTTAAACTTGGAGGGTTTTGGTTGGCAAGTAAGTTGCCTACTGAACAACCACCCTTGTGAAGGATCAATGATATTGAGATCCCTTAGAACCTGGTTACTTTTGTAGGACAGGATGAACCATCTAAACTTCAGGGGGGGGTACTTACCTTTGAACCTCATGCAAGCCTTTAAACCTAGGGCTATGGTGTGACTTGTTTGTGTGTGCCACATGTTTGTGATTGAGCATAACATCATAGCATCATCATGCATCATAAGCATAGCATTTTCACTAACCATTTCAAGGACCAAGGATTTATCTTTGTTCTTTGTTGTAGGTGTAACATGGTGGGAGAACTGACTTTTAGTTATGTTGCGGATAGCAAGAGTCGCCACCGACTTTTATTTTATCCAAAGGAAAGGCATAAAAGAACAGGAAAGATCTTTTTAAAATTTTTTGGGTCCGGGGGGTAGGTTATGTAAAGGGAAGGTGTTAGCACCCTTTACATCCATGGTTATCCATGGGCTCTTAGTTACTTAGCTCACTTTAAATTGTTTTGAAAAGTGTAGTGTGTGAATAAAATTTCCTTTAAGTACTTTATAATGATCCATGTACGGATATATATAAAGTTTTTGCTTTGAAAATTTGTTTGAAAATGTGAAGTGTTTGAAATGTTTTTGAAAAGTGAGCAAGTACATAAGAGGAACCTACCCTAAGTTAAGTCTTTTCTGTTCTTGAATATCCTTTAAGTGGTAAGACTATCCCTATTATTAAGGAATAGGTAGTCATTACCTTGGATGTGATTAAGGGACAAGTGAAGGGACATCTGTTTATTTAGGCAACTGTAAGGTGTATAAGCAATTCGAAGGGACTTATCATCTTTATTCGAAAGGGACAAGATCATTACAAAGGCAACGTCGAAGGGACTTGATCTTTTTATCTGTTAAGGGACTAGATGATGTGAGATGAGGAACTTTGCTTTATACACCTTACTTGACCTTTTGTTTAGGCAACTTGAGAGGTAACCCTTAAGAAGTGAGATGGCAATCCAGGATCGACTTACGTGTGTGAGTGTACGAGTTCAAATATTTATCTTTAAGTTAATGATCTAAATTCAATTTTAAATACAAACATGTTTTACACTCCCTATTTTACTAACCATAGCATTTAAAAAATAAATATTAAAAATTACTACAAACTATTACATATTGGATACAATTACATAATAATAATAATTAAAAATAAATAAGCAAAGAAATAATAATAAATAATTGGGTTAGTAACAATAATAATAATAACAATTATATAATAAATAAATAAATGGGGTTAGTAGCAATAAAATAAATAAGAATAAGATGAAAGAATTAGCATAAAGAAAATAAATAAATTTAAAGTTCAAAATTAGATAAATAATATTTTTAAGAGAATTTAATAAAAGAAATAAATATTATGTATTAAATTATTCTAATGATTTAAATTTATATACATATTATAAAAATAATGGTTGATTATAATTAAATAAACATATTATAAAAATAAATTATATTTATAAGACCAAATTAGGATTTTTAATTGTTTTAAACATAATCTAGGGTTTACTATTTTATTGAATTATTTAAGTAATATAAACAAATTATAAAAATAAATATACATAATTAGGATTTATATACAAATATAATAAAATAATGAGGTTTTTGTGAAATATTATTAGGATTTTAGAAAATATTAGGGTTTGTACAAAATAAATCAATTTATTTATATAAAAAAATATTTTTAGAAAAAAGAAATATGAAGTTTTAAGAATTTTGAATAAAAGTATTTTAATAGTATTTAGAAATTGTATTTGCTAATTTAAATAAAATAGAAATAATTAAAATAAGAAAATAATGAAAAATTGCTCAAAAAGAAAGGACCTGGGATTTGAACCCAGGTCCCCTACCTCATATGCAGAGCACAAAACCATCCAGGCCAGCGCGCGCTGGTGATATAGCATGAGATCCATATAGTTTTGTTTCATATCCTGCACAAATCATAATAAAAAAAATAAAAGCAATACAAAAGGGCCTGGGGGGGATTCGAACCCAGGACCCTCAATCAAACAAACACACACTCCAACCATCCAGCCAGAAGGGCGCACCTGATATATAATCCACAACAAATAATAATATAGTAAGTTATGTGAATAAGTGAGAAAATCAAATAAAAAGAATGCTGCCTCCCAGGATCGAACCCAAGCCTTGAACCATAACGCGCGCCTCCATCACCACTGGGCCAGACGTGCATCTGTGAAATAAATTATAAACAATACAATAAAATATTAAAACAAAATTCAAATCTCCACTGCGCGCCAAGAACTTCATCTTCTTCCTTGGTTGCTGCAAATTTTCCTACGAATTTTCTTGGGCAATTTCCTGCGAATAAAACCTGCCAATCTCATATCATCACAAATATGTAAAGTTTCATCAAATTGATCACATTATCATGATCCCCAGACATCACACAGTTTATTCATGGCTTTAGAATTAATTTATATTAGTTAAATCGAAGAATCCCAAATTTTGTTCAGAAACCCTAACAATGGCAACTTGCGGTTTAAGTCATGGTTCTTCAATCTTCTTGCCCAGAAATCATCTAAGCATCATACTCAACACAAACATACAGTTAGAATGCATTATTATTACACAAACAATCAGAATCGAAAAAAATAAGAACAAGAACAATTTTGATTCGGTTTATGCAATTTATGAGGTTTTGGATGATGATAAGCAGTGCAATGCATTCAGTGATCATCAAGGAACATGTTGAGGCCTTTAGAATGCCTTGAAAGAGTCTCTAACCAAGAATCCGAATTATGAGTTTTTGGTGAATTTTGAAAATTGGAAACTTACTCTTGAGGCAGCAATTTCGTCCCCTTTGCATTGTGATGAGTTTGTCTATATGTAGTGGACAAAATTAGGTCAAGAGAAGTGATTATTCTTTGGACTTTTTGATCATTGAAGATTGAAAAAGACAATGTCTTAAAATTCAAATATTTTTTGATATAACATTGCTATTTTAAGACAATCACCATAATTTTCATATCAATCTAATTCAATCAAGGTTTATGACTTTCTAGAATCAAAATATTTTTAAATCTTCATATTTTTATATTTTATTTGAATTTAAAATGATTTTTTAATATAAAAAATCATAATAAATAAAAATAAATGAATAAAATTATGAAAATTTTAAATAAATTTCTTGCATGATGTCATGGAACACCTTAGATCACAAAAAGTTCAGCCCATTTGAAGAATTATGGTTTTAAGACCCCATTTACTTCATAAACCACCCAAATATTTCCCAACTTTGCAAGGGCACAAATCCTTCAATTTTAATTCTATGAGAGTGTTCTTGGACATTTTGTAAAGCTTAAAGAGTCCTCTAACCAACCCCATTGGTTTCATGTCCATAACTTTTACCATTCTCAAGTTATGCTCTTTTGAAGTTGTTGACTTTTTGTTGACTTTTAAAAGGACCTATAATGTCTTAGCTCATACCTTCCAAAGGAAGCATTTTTGGGCTTGGCTTGTGAGACACAAAGTTGTAGATAATTCAATGTCCTTCAAAATGAGCTTTGGATGGGAAAAATTTGATGAAGCATGTGAAAGTTATGGCTGGTCAAAGTTCAGTTGACTTTTCCTGAGGAAACCCTAATTTAGAAACTCCTGATTCTTGATGATCTGAAATCTCCTTGATGAATCATGATCAACCCTTGATAAAATGATGAATTTTACTTCATATAATTGATGTTGACAAAAAATCATGAATTTTGACTTTGGTTTGACCACAGTTGACCTTAGTTTGACTTTTTAACTACTTTGACTAATTTTCACTTATCTGATCATCTGACTGAGCAAACCTTTGAGAAAAGTTCTGAAACTTGTCATGGGGATTCTTAAACACATATAAGATGTTATGAAGCTCACTTGAAGTCTTGGAAGTCCATTTAGCCTGACTAAAGTGAAAACCCTAGTTTAGGATGCCTTGCTTAGGAGAATGCATTGTCTGAGGGAGATGTCAAACTTTCTGACTAATGGTGAACTTTGTGAACCTCATGAAATGTCTTGTGAACCTTGTGAACCTCATAAGATGTCTTGTGAACCTCATAAGATGTCTTGTGAACCTTGTGAACCTCATAAGATGTCTTGTGAACCTTGTGAACCTTGTGAACCTCTTAGCACACAAAGTCTTGTTTTGTGAGGGCAAATTTTGGGGTGCAACAGCTGCCCCTGTTCAATTTTCTGAAACCTGAGGGGTTAGATTGGTATATGTGCCAGTCGTGACCTGGAAGGTTGAAGGGGATTGAACACAAAAGCCCAAAAATTTGCACTCACTGGTGCGTAGAGTGATACTGATGACTAGCTGTATATGCTTGAGTGGGCTTAAAGATGCCACTTGAAAAAAATCTTCAAATATACCTCTTGGAGAATAAAGTAGTCCAAAGTATGAAGATATAGCTTTTGGGAAGATAAACAACGTCCCAAGATAGTGAGATAACCTTTGGGAAGATAAACAACGACCCAAGGTTATGATAATACTTTTGGGAAGATAAACAACGGCCCAAAGTAATGATATGGCTTTTGAGAAGATAAACGACGTCTCAAGATAGCCTTCGGGAAGATAAATGACGTCCCAACATAATGAGATGACCTTTGGGAAGATAAACAACGGCCCAAAGTCATGATAGCTTTCAGGAGGATAAACAACGTCCCGAGGTATAAGTATAACTTTTGGGAAGATAAACAACGGCCCAAAGTCATGATAGCTTTCAGGAGGATAAACAACGTCCCGAGGTATAAGTATAACTTTTGGGAAGATAAACAACGACCCAAAGTCATGATAGCTTTCAGGAGGATAAACAACGTCCCGAGGTATAAGTATAACTTTTGGGAAGATAAACAACGGCCCAAAGTCATGATAGCTTTCAGGAGGATAAACAACGTCCCGAGGTATAAATTGTTGATATTGTTTTACCTGCATATAACTATCCTGCAAGGAAAATATTAGTTTATGCATTATGTATGCATGCATAGTATGATGCACCTACGTAATGTATTATGTAATCACGGATATGTATGTTATGGTATGATGTAAATGATGTATGTATGAAACATGCAGCCTGAAGCGTCCGGGTATCTTTGTATAACAACTGCTGGCCAGGGAAAATAAATCCCGATTTGTTGCTGAAGAATATGAGGAACTTGTTCCCGTCTCGTTTGATAATATAATATTCATAACCTCCCGTCTTCGTTCGATAGTAAGGTATACATAACCTCCCGTCTTCGTTTGAAAGTAAGGTATACATAACCTCCCGTCTTCGTTCGTCGTACTCCTATTGGAAGAATAAATTCCCGATTATCCTTCTGAGGATAAAAGAGATGGACATAAATTCCAAGGGAGATGTGACTCGAAGTATTTATGAAGATGGATTTGCCCTACTAGGGGATTTGTAGCTGTCTTGTAGGGATGAACCAGCGAAGCTTCGTTGAATTCCTTCCCTCGTTCGTCCTTAGTAAATACTATTACTGCATTTCATGCATTTCTGGTAAACATCAATCATATTAAGCATTTTATGCATTTTTTGTAAACATCAATCATATTCAAAAGCATACATACATTCAAACATAACCAATGGACATTTCGCTTATGTAAATAGGGTAAAAGAAAATCTGGATTCAAAGATGGAATTTTATTTATATCAAAAAGTGACTTATACATAGGCAAGTTTGTACAAGGAGACATAAATCCTAGTAAGAGGAATTTGTCGTAAAAATTTTACAAAACAAAGAAAATCAGCTATGTGGGAAATAATCCTATTGAGTTTCAATTCTACTATTGCCATTATCTTCAAGTATCTCATCTTCTACTGTCGGGACGAAAATAATTGGATTGAGCTTTATCTGTTCGAGCTTGAGTAAGTAACACAACTGGTTGTAGTTTCATGGGTGATCCGAACGAGACATAGTCATACGCTTTAATCCCTAACTTTTGCCTGGATTGCCCTTTCAGGTTTTCAATCCACCGGGATACCCTTTTTTGCCCAAGCCGCCTTTTCAGATTTTCGACTTGCCGGGTGTACCTTTTATATATATATATATATATATATATATATATATATATATATATATATATATATATCCCTAATTTTTGCCCGAACCCTTTTGGTTCGCCGGGATGCCCTTATTTTTGCCTAGGCCAGTCAACCTAGCGGGTCTCTTTTTATGCGTAGTATTTTTTAACTATGTCTGCGTTTACAGGCTGCGGGAAGTCTTCACCATCCATAGTAGTAAGTATCATGGCACCTCCTGAGAATACTGTCTTGACTACAAATGGTCCTTCATATGTAGGAGTCCATTTTCCCCTAGGATCACCTTGTGGTAATATGATACGCTTGATTACCAAATCACCAGCCTGATATACCTTTGGCTTAACCTTCTTGTTAAAAGCTTTGATCATCCGTTTCTGGTACATCTGGCCATGACAAACTGCTGCTAATCTCTTTTCATCAATCAAGTTTATTTGGTCAAGTCGAGTCTGAATCCACTCATCTTCATCCAAGCCTGCATCCTTCATAATTCTTAAGGAGGGAATCTGAACCTCAATGGGTAGAACTGCTTCCATACCATATGCTAAGGAGAATGGGGTTGCCCCTGTTGAAGTGCGTATTGTAGTACGATAACCATGAAGAGCAAATGGTAACATCTCATGCCAATCCTTATAAGTGACAGTCATCTTATGTATAATCTTCTTAATGTTCTTGTTAGCAGCTTCAACTGCCCCATTCATCTTCGGACGATACGGAGAAGAGTTGTGATGCTTAATCTTGAATTGCGTACAGAGATCAGTAATCATAGTGTTGTTCAGATTAGAGCCATTATCAGTAATAATCCTTTCAGGGATGCCATACCTACATATGAGATTATTCTTAATGAATCGAGCCACAACATTCTTAGTAACAAATGCATATGAAGCTGCCTCCACCCACTTCGTGAAGTAATCAATAGCAACCAGGATGAAACGATGCCCATTAGAAGCAGTAGGCTTGATCTCACCAATCATATCAATGCCCCACATGGCAAAAGGCCAAGGAGCAGTCAACACATTCAAAGGTGATGGAGGTACATGTACTTTATCAGCATAGATTTGACACTTGTGACACATTCTGGAATGTTGATAGCAGTCAGCTTCCATGGTAGACCAATAGTAACCTGCTCTCAATATCTTCTTTGCCATAGTATGACCACTAGAATGAGTGCCAAAGATCCCATCATGCATGTCTTCCATAATCTCTGTTGCTTCCTTTTTATCCACACAACGAAGCATAGTTGAATCATGATTGCGCTTGTACAAAATTCCATTACTCAAGAAGAACTTAGCAGAAAACCTTCTCAGAAACTTCCTATCTTTGACAGATGCCCCTTCAGGGAACTCCTGGGCTTCAAGATATTTTTTCACTTCATAGAACCAAGGCTTCTCCTCTGCTTCTTCAGTGTCAATCTCATTGCAGTATGCAGGCTTTTCAAATCTATCAATAGTAATCTTGGGAGCTTCATCATCCCAGCTGATCTCAAACATAGATGCCATGGTGGGTAAGGCATTTGCCAACTGATTCTCTCTTCGTGGAATATGTCCAAAGGTAATCTCTTTAAAATGTGGAATCAAAGACAACACATGTTCTCTGTAAGGAATGAGATTATCATGTTTGGTGTCCCAATCTCCTTTAGTCTGACTCACCACCAGGGCTGAATCTCCATATACGTCTAGGAACTGAATCTTCATATCAATGGTAGCTTTAATACCCATGATACATGCCTCATACTCAGCCATGTTATTGGTACAATAGAAACAAAGTCTGGCAGTAATCGGGGTATGACAACCTTCAGGGGAACTGATCACAACACCAACACCATTACCAAGTGCATTAGAAGCTCCATCAAAAACCATAGTCCATCGGGATCCTTGTTCAGGTCCGTCATATTGTCTAGGTTCTTTGGTAATAATCATAATATCTTCATCAGGGAACTCAAAACTCATTGACTGGTAATCATCCACTGCTTGATGAGCCAAATGATCAGCTACAACACTTCCTTTAATGGCCTTCTGAGTAGTATACTGTATATCATATTCTGTTAAGATCATTTGCCATCTTGCAATTCTTCCGGAGAGAGCAGGTTTCTCGAATATGTACTTGATTGGATCCATCTTTGAAATCAATAAGGTAGTATGAGTCAACATATACTGTCTTAGTCGGCGAGCAGCCCATGCCAAAGCGCAACAAGTTTTCTCGAGCAGTGAGTATCTTGTTTCACAGTCGGTAAACTTTTTGATAAGGTAGTATATTGCCTGCTCTTTTCGACCAGACTCGTCATGTTGCCCCAACACACACCCCATTGAGTTGTCTAATACTGTTAAGTACATAATCAAGGGTCTTCCATCAACTGGTGGCATCAATATTGGAGGTTCTAGAAGATATTTCTTGATTTCATCAAAGGCAGTCTGGCATTCGTCATTCCATTCCATTACCTGA